>OW386287.2:191773728-192973728 GCA_936432065.2 Rutpela maculata | reverse complement strand
TTTGCATTATGATTCAGCGCGTGTCTGTTGAATAAGCATTTGAAATTTATACGAACGAAACATATACATATGATTCTTTTATTTTCATCTCTGGCATCTTTCTGTGTTCACGCGATCCCCAATTTTTAAATTATAAGCTGAGCATTGAAATGATTCATTACCTTCTACTTTTGCTGGTGACTTTAGAAAATTTTTCATCTGCCGCATGTAATTAACATAGGCTTATCTTATCAGAGTATAATAACAAATTTATTTCAGCTTTAACTTTTTCCAGTTGTAACATAGTTTTTTGAGTTTATCCTCAATCAACGTATAGTAAAGCCTTTCTAAATATTCACTATGAAAGTCCTGTTCATTGTCAGTAATGTCATAGTAAACTCTTATAAGGCATTAGTCTCTAACAAATTATCATCCAGACTGCTATGAAGAGTTCAAAATTCTAGCCGAGTGGAACAAAATCAAACTACACTGGTTGACGGGAAATTCCAGAATAGACAGCAATGAAAAAACTGATGAACTTGCTAGACAAGAAGCAGCGTTAATATTCCTCGGTCCAGAATCCGTATGCCAGAGGAGCTATCAAAGACTGGGTCAAGAGCGAACACAAAAATCACTACGGGAATATTCCAGGAAATCGACGAAGGAAAACACTCGAGTCCAAATCTGTTCACTAAGGCAGGATGCAGTTGAGAATTATAACAGGACTTTTAACAGTACATTTTCCTGTCAAGAGGCACCTGCACACAATAGAAAAATTCGATGACGACCTGGACTGCAGATTATGCGGACAGGAACCAGAAACTGTGGATTATATTATATTAAAATGCAAGGCATTGGGCCCCAGATGATATATTGTTTACTGGCCAATACAGACAGGCCTGGAAACCATCAATACTCGTCCAGTTTCAGGCCTGTATCACCTAATCAGTGGCACAGGTATAGATACTAAGATGGGTAAAGTTAACCAGCATATTGAATATTACAAAACTATATCCAAAAATTAGTCCATTTTAGTGAAGCCATAAGCGTTCCCCACAAAATAACTTTCTTCATTTACCACTCTGTACAAATTCGTAGATAGTTGGTATAGGTACTTAAACATTTGCACAGTTGTATAAAGTAATTCACATAGCTTGAGACCTTCTCATGTTCCATTATACTCATTTTCCTTTTAAGAGACAATATGGCATATTCGAAAGATTATGTAAAGTTTGCTCATGCATTATTTAAAAACATTAATCCCCACACATAAATTGAATTCTACATAATTAATACTATTTAAATAAACCGCAAGATAATAATGTATTATTCCAACGTACAAATTTGACTCCTAACACATAACAACACCGCCTGTATATCAATATACAATGAATTATAACCAGTGCAACAGACAGGGAAATAAAATTAATAATTCACCACCATGGTGCATCAGTACGGGTTGAACAGTAATATTTTCTTTTACTGGTCATAAATCAACACCGTTAAGGGCTTATATAACGTGGACAGTGATTAGTCGTTGTCATTCTGTCGTTCAGTTTTTAAGTAATTTTATGTGTTTTTAATGCCGAATAAATAACCTTAACGACTTATAAATATTTTGTTTGCAAGCACTGTAATTTATCGACTACCATATCTGTAGCTCAGACGTACGAAAGTAATTCATTTTCGAGAATAATTTTTAAAAAAATGCGATAAAAGATGTATTATATACAGGTCGTTCAAGAAACTGAGCACATAATTTCAGTTATAACTGGATGAATTAGACTTACGAACAGATTCTTATAGCTACAGTTTAAAAGTTTGTTTTTCTAACGCCATTATTTTGCGACATGCAGCAGGCAACACGTTAGGTAGAACTTAATATGAGACACGTCTCGTAATAGGGTTTTTCTTTGCTTCACAATTACATACGCGCAGGTATAAAATACCAAAAAAAGCTTTTTGATAAGGGAATTATTAGCTGCGCTTTATCCCAGGTAGACCGCTTTTCAACATTGTCTTTGCGTGGTCGTACGATGAATAAATAACGTCTTTGTAACGTTACTTTTTTAATGATATTTGACGTCAGTTTGTTACATCAATTTGACATAGATATTTTTAGCGTCATTTTTTTCTTGTTGGATGATTTTTGCATTACCACGTAGTTTGTAGTAAGAATGATTTCTAGATGGCGCTATATATAAACCACTGAGAATGATCAGTCATTCTGTGTCTTATGTTCTAATGAATTTATAACCACTAAACAATTTGAACTGCAATTTGGATCTTATAATGGTCAGGTTAAATAGCTGTGATCGAACTGAGATATAATATCAAGTGTGAGGTTATTTATTAATTCTCCATCTATTTGCACGGGGCTCATTCTGTAATTCGGGCTCATTCTGTAATTCATTATGTACTGGATAATGGAGACATTAAAATTCCGATGTTCTTTTGCAACAAATTAGGATATTTTATTTTTTAAATGTATATATGTACCAATTAATAAAATAATATATAATATATGGTCTGATAAACGTCGCCCTGACGTCAATCTAACTTCATAAAATGACGTTATTGTTACGTTTTTGCTTAGGTCAAAGTAATATATTCTGACCAGAAAATGACGACAAAATAACGTTGCGGCTGTCTATTATTGTAGTGCTAGGAATTCTACCAATGACTTGTTCCAAAATATTTATTGTAAAACACCTATCAGATAACAAGGTCGGATTCAGTTCTTTGAGTTCCATTTAGCTCTTTGAAAGTCACTTGGAAGTTTCACTGCAGAATCCAACTGGTACTTTGTGATTTTAATAGACTGCTAATACGCCGCGCAAAACGTAAGTAACTGCTCCTGAAACAGTTAGTCTATTGCACCGCGCGTATTGAATTGGCGTACGTCGCGCGACGCTCTTCTCTGCCAAGAAGACATGCTCATTATTCTATAGTAAATAAACCTACTGATTTTCAACCGACTTTAAAAAATTCTAAGGAGGTTCTCAATTCGGCCCGTATGTATGTTTCTTTATGTTTATTCAGTCAGTACTATAGATTGGCCTAAGTGATTTCTATGAGATGTTGCACACTGTAGCTTGTGACTAGGCAGTCGTCCTATTGTAGATTTTTCATCAAGCCGCGATCAGTGCACAGTGGGCGTGACTCTAAAAATTTTTTTAAAATTCTAATTTTTTCTGAATTGCATTAAAATTGGTATATTTAGCTACATCATCTTTCTTCAATATAACTATAGAACTTATGAAACACAGTTTTCTATCTGAAATTTTTTCCTGTCTTCTTCTTCGTTTATGTTTATTGTGACGGACATTTTGAAGGCTATCCAGTCATTTCAAGGTATAATTTTTTTTTTCGCTATGAGCGATATTTACGTTTTTAGAAATGTGACAATCAAATGTAATATGACTCTTCGTTTACTATTTGCGAAGAGTATAATAATGATTTATTATATCAAAGGTTTTACTACAGTCTAGGAGCACTATAATCCAGTCAAATTAGATTAAAAAATGCCCAATTTGAATAAAAATTCCCACCCAGCTGAATTTTTTTATGAAGCATGTTTTCCATATTTTAAACAAAATGTCAAAAGTCGATATCACTGGAGCTTTAAATGTTACAAGAGGCCAAAAGTAAAAAAAATAGTTTGTTGCAAATATTTCGAAAACTATAAGCATTACGAAAAAATAGTTGGTAACAAATTTATGGTATAGAAAATTTGCTACATAAAAGGTTCTATTCCTTTTCTCGTAACAGTAACCGTTTCGGAGGGGGTTGAAATGATATGCATGCTGTATGATGAGTATAAATGGAAATATTTGTAACTATTGATGCAAATGTTCATCAACATATATTAAGGAAAGAACCCCCGTGTATAAATATACTGCAACATATTTTAGAACGTAGAATGAGTCATAGGCATAGCCCGTATTTCGGATGACATTCCAGAGGCGGACTCTGAATTACACGATACTATCTAATACTTTTGTAAAGTTACAATCAGAAACATCGGTCGCTAACAATAAGTATTATTGCCACACAAACCAAAAAATCTTTAAATATAAAATTTTTATTTTATAAACCTTAGTGAAAGTCCAGGCGAACGCTTATTGAGATGTTTACGTTTCTCTACAGTTAAAAAGAGTCCCTGACCCTCCAGACAGGTAAAAAATTATTAGTTGTATTATATGGTGTCATTACATAGTAAAGTAATTATTCTTAAATATTGCAAGTTCTAAATATTATTTTTTGGTCGACCTAGACAATATCTAGATTTTAAAGACTCGAGTAATAGACTTGTAGAGAGCTCTCTTGGAGCATATTCTCCACTTTTGATAATTAACGAAAAATTAAAATTTTTATTTTGTCCGCCATCTTTGACCGTTCTGTTTGACATACGGCGTCCGAGTTTGGTGCATTATATTTGACAATAGATGAGTTTTATTTTTCACAACTTTGGTGAAATGACTCCTTATAGAAAACATATTCAATTTCGATTTTTCCGCCATTCCGCCATGTTTTCCCTTTTTTTTCAAGTTGGCGAATTGAGCAATACATATCGGACAGGTCTATATTTTTTAGGAATTTTATTTTAAGTAAGCCAGTATTTTTAAAATTCCCATCCGATTACTAGTACAAGATATATTAAGCAGATAAGTTGAAAATCCCTGAAAGCACGTCAAGAAGTGCTTATAATTTTTAGGCACAAATACTTTTTTCATAATCAGGAGGCCGTAATACACAAGAATCAACAACAAAATTTCAGTTGGAATGTTGTCGCCGAAAAAGATCAATTCAACTGCACTATATTGTGTGATTCGTATTCTATGATTTAACTGTTGGAGCAATAATATTGTATGTAAATCCTATATTGTCTATATTGTAGTTGTCCATTTACTATACCATAGTCGGAAAAGGACGATAGTAATAAGCACGTGACCAGTGCGTACAGCAGATCTTATTGGTGTTAAAATTTAAACTGATTTTTATAAAAGCTTATCAAATCAACGTCACATGTGTCGCTTTACGAAATTGACAGTTCAATTAGAATAGAATAGTATAGAATAGAATAGAATAGAATAGAATAGAATAGAATAGAATAGAATAGAATAGAATAGAATAGAATAGAATAGAATAGAATAGAATAGAATAGAATAGAATAGAATAGAATAGAATAGAATAGAATAGAATAGAATAGAATAGAATAGAATAGAATAGAATAGAATAGAATAGAATAGAATAGAATAGAATAGAATAGAATAGAATAGAATAGAATAGAATAGAATAGAATAGAATAGAATAGAATAGAATAGAATAGAATAGAATAGAATAGAATAGAATAAAGTTTATTTACGAATATATAATAATGTATACAAATATAGATAAATGGTAACATTACAAAGGTGTAGATAAACTTAGATAGATTCAGATTCACTTAGATTCATTACTATCCTTTCTATCCTTTTCTGGCTGAAGTATAGCTATTTTTTTGGACATGGTTGCTGTCTAATTGAAGCGCTGTTTTTTTAGTGGATTTATTTCCTGTTAAGACACCATGCGCATTTTCTGAGTTATCAAAACTAAACTACAAAACTGGTATGGTTTTGTTCATTTTTAGAATTTTAAATAAAATCAACTTCTCTCATTACTTTTAACCTAATTACTTGATATTGTTAACAAAATTTGTATGCAGTAAATGAATTTACTGTGATTGTTTTAAGAATACTTCGAAAAAGTCATGAGATATACAGTTCATATAAATGGAAGCATATCCTTCGTAAATACTATCACATCTAGTATACCGCAAAGTTCCATATAAGGACCACTCCATTTTCGTTTATATCAATGACTTATTAGATCAGATCGCTATATAGCACCTACGGAAATTTGCAGCTGGCACTTACATGCATTATATTATCAATATTGATATTATCAGGGATGCCAAGAATTGCTTTTTCGTAGATTTTGAATACAGTGCTGGTTCGAAGCTATTTATTTCATTATTTTATTGTTAGAACGGAAGATAGTTGAGATATTTATTTGAACATCAATAATCAATATTATTACCATCAATTAACTGTATATGTAGTACATAATTATATACAGTACCCATATAAAATATTAGAGTAAGATGACGCTCTGGCTCTATCTTTAAGGGAAGAGTCGCCAATCGTCTCTTAAAAAGTAGTATTTGGCTCCTCATAAAACACTTACAGCACCTCTTCTAGAAACTTTATTGTATTTTTATTGAATAAAAATATGATTCTTTAATAAAATTTTATATTTTAGTCTAATACATGAGAAAAATAAATTTTGATAGCAAATAGAAACTTAAACCCGGTGTTTTCATTTACATAAGTAAGTTGACGTTGTTTTTTAAGGCTCGTTGTAACTTTGGTTGACATGTTTCTAAGATTGTACAATAGGCCCCTTGCAAAAAATACAATTTTAATATTTTTAGAATCTTTACTTAATACAAAACACAGTGTGTAAAGAATTTTTCCTTATTTTTTCTTTTACAAACGATATTCAACATTAAAGTTTGAATTAATCCGTTAGGTGCGCAAACAACGCGTGACGTCATGTAACAGGAGACGGCACAGCGCTAGCGTACATTTTAAATTAATTCCATTCATGGACGCTGCCCTTGTGATAGCCTGATAGTGGAGCGAAATAGACATTAAAAATCTAATAATAATAACTTTATTCCCAAGAAACTGTACAGTTTATAATTAGGGATTAACATAATATACACATGTCACATATAATAGTATATTACGTAATGAGTGATGTAAGAAACATATTACGCACGAATGGAAAAGTGCGTGCGTAATTGCCTTACAACTTGAATTATGTACTATACTTTACCTACGATCATATTTATTTAGTTATTTAGTAAAATCTGAATTTAGTTTACTAGTCAAAAATATTATTCAACAAATATTATGTCAGTTTCGACAGCGTTTGAAAATTAAGTAGGCGCATTTATTTTTTTAAACCCCGCGTCAGAGATATAAGCCACCTATAATTACGTTTACCGTGCGATTTGTTTACAATATGTAAAATTCAACTTACATAGATGGCAGGTAGTGTGTTTTTTACTATTTACAGTAGTGATCGCAGGTAAGTATTTAAACAAACAGTATAATATGATAAATATGACAAAAAAAAACTTATAGATAAAACGAACAAACGACAAACAAAACAAAATATGTATCTATAACGGGTGTCTCAACAAGAGCGCCGGATTTGAATTTGCCACCATTTGGTTTGTGCGATTAGTTCCGTTCATTTGTTGACAGTTGTCATGTACAAACCACGCAATTAGAAGTCATGCAGCACTATTCAAACGAGCAACGTTTAATTATTGTGAAAACTCACTACGAAAGTGGTAAAAGTCTTGCGGAAACAGTTCGCAGATTACGTGCAATTTTCGGTCGCAACAATGCACCAAATGAGTCGACAGTTCGCCGTTTAATTAACAAATTTGAAACAAAATTCACGTTGATGAATGAGAAGACCACTGTGCGTTGCCGTCCTTGTCGGTCGCACGAAAACATAGCCGCAGTGAGGAAAAGTGTGGCCGAGAATCCAGACACTTCCATTCGGCATCGTGGTCAAGAATTGAACATTACAAGACCCACTCTGCAACGAATTTTAACAAAAGATCTTCATTTGCACGCATATAAGATTCAATTGACGCAAGAAATCAAGCCAAGAGACCATGCGCAGCGATGTGGATTCGTTGATAGGGTGCTGGAGCACCACGAAATTGATGCGGATTTCTGTAAGAAAATCATTTTCTCCGATGAGGCACATTTTTAACTAAACGGGTATGTAAATAAGCAGAACTGCCGAATTTGGGGTGCTGAAAATCCTCGTGTAATACTGGAGAAACCAATGCATCCACCGCGAGTAACTGTTTGGTGCGCATTTAGGGCTGACGGAGTGATTGGATCGTATTTCTTCCAAAATGCGGCTGAAAATGCGCTAACTGTTAATGGTGTGCGGTATCGCGAAATGTTAACCGAGTTTTTGTGGCCCGAATTAGATCGAATTGATGTGGATGATATGTTTTTCCAACAAGACGGTGCGACCTGCCACACAGCTCTCGAAACAATGGCGTTACTGCGGACCAGGTTTCCACACCGTGTCATTTCTTGGTTTGGCGATCAACATTGGCCACCAAGGTCGTGCGATTTAACGCCAATGGACTACTTTCTTGGGGTTATCTCAAGGACAAGGTGTATGAGAATAAGCGACGAACAATTGAACGCCTTAAAGAAGAGATACAGCGCGTTGTTGCGGAAATAACGCCACAGGTATGCGAAAAAGTCATCCAGAACTTTATGAAGAGAATGACCGTGTGCCAGAGGTCCCGTGGTGGCCATTTGCCGGATGTCGTATTTCATGTTTAATCGCAACTATTCCCCTTCACGTTGAAAAATAAATATTCGCTTAATTTAAAAAAAAAAGTTTTTTTTTTTACATTAAATCCAGCGCTCTTGTTGAGACACCCGTTATATATATACACATACATATACATATTTAAGAGAAAAAAAAACATCGTAGAACCAGACCAAAACTTATAATTTTTATAAAGTGGACAATTCTACTTAAATGGCTATTTACAATTTTTTTTTTGTAGCACAGATATTTTTTATTTCGAAAAAACTTGAGAAATCGATTATAAAAATCGCGTTTTTTAACATTTAAACAGCTACAGCTTCAAATCTAATCGAGCTATCGATCTGATTTTTTTTTAAGTTCAAGTACACAAACAACCGCTTCCAATGGTCTTTTTGTTTCTATCGATTAATGTTTATTATTTTCTGAGAGTAACAATGAACTTATTACTTCGCTAAGAATGTACTCATATTTTGACTAAGCGACAAACTTTTTGTTATTGCAAATTTTCATATACATGCAGTGCAGCGATTGAAGACAAGATACAGGAGAAGTTTTTGAAAAAAAAAAATTTTTTTCATCTAGGACTTATAGTTTCTTATTTATAAATATTTTTGTGACGCTGTAGCATATGGCATACACCCGGCAGGCGTACGGAGAAATTATCTGATTGAAATAACCTTTTTCAGTCATGTTTCAAACAATTTAAACCATTTTAAATATGGTACACTTAAATACACACTATGATTAATATCACAGACCAAATACAACTAAATAATTTTAGGAAATAACCGCAAACTGCACGCATTACATCTACGAATCATTGCATTCGCAGAGATATACTGTTAGATGACGTGACGTCCAATATGAGTGTGTTCTCAGATACGCCCCTTCGCCCGGATATTAGTCGGTGATTTAAATACTTTCCAGTTAGAAAATATGAAAACAGATTTGGTAATTGCTAATATTTAGTAAGACTATATTAATATATTTAAATTAATTTAAAATATACAACGGGCCTATTATACATAATTCGTAAATGGTGATACAATAATTGGACAATTGAATCAAAATATAACTGAGTGCGTCTCTTGGTAATTTCAGAAGTTGTAAAGGCCAAGAATATCCCCAATTTTCGGAATCGTGCAGGTTGTTAATGAAATTTTAGAAGTTAAGTTGGAGAAAAGTGTTATCGACAGCGTTTGTAGTAGAACGCCCACAAAACATAGAACATTAAAACAATAGTCATTAAAGTCTCGAGGAATGCGAATAACAGGAAATTATTTGCTGTTATAAAATTAGAAAGAACTTTTTAACACATTAGTTAACAGACACACCTTCAGCAAGTCACATGTCGTTATTTATGATACGTTTTTAACTGTTCAATAGAGCTCTAAGTGTTACACTCATCAGTATTTTTAATGGAAGTTTTTATTCAACTTCAATTGTTTCGAGTGAAGTGGAAATATTTATAGAAAATTTGCTTTAAAAATTGATGTTTTGTATTCTTAGCATACATAATTTTTCTTATTATTCTTACTTATAGTCTAGGTGCCCGCGTACATAAATGCAATTTATACATATTCTCGTATAACTTCTTGTACGGCATATTTGTGCCTAGTCTATCACTTTTTTCCTCTGCGAAAATTTTCGTAAACGCGGCGTTCTTCCTTGGCATGAGAAAGATGATTTCCACGCGTCGGATTGGAAAATCGGCAAATAAATTTTGTCGGACAATTTGAGAATTGGATTCTACATATATATTCTATATATTACTACAAACTGTCCGACAAAAATTTTGGAACGTTAAGGGTGTCTACCACCCTAAACATAACATAACATAAGTTTAAAACATTTATTGATAACCAGCTGATTTTTTTCAGGATTGCTTAATAAAAATATGTAGAATCCAATTTTCGAATTGTCGGACAAAATATATTTGCCAATTTTCCAGTCCGACGTGTGGAAATCGTCTTTTTCATGCCGAGAAGGAACGCCGCGTTTACGAAAATTTTCGCAGAGGATAAAAGTTATAGATAGGCGTAATTATGCCGTACAAGAAGTTATACGAGGATATGTATAAATTGTATTTTTGTACGCGGGCACCTAGACTATTACTTTTAACTTACATTTGTGCTTTAAAGCTTTATGCAAAATGTAAAGATATACGCAAATTTGTTTACAAACTTTTAAACTCTTTCAAGTGAAGTAAAAATATTGTTGAAAGGAAAAATAATGTTTCCATTCGTAGCAGTATACTCAAATTTCTTCTTTTTGCTTTTTTGACTACTCCTAATTGTTGTTTATGATTTAAAGCCTTATCCAAAATGTAAACTAATATTTTGATTTTATTTTGATTTTAAAATTGCCATGATAGTTAGATTAAATTATTTTAGATACATTTTTTCGTCAGTTTTCGTTAAAATCTATTCATTATTAATTTATTCAATTGTCGATATTTTGATATTTTCTTTTTCCAATTTTAAAGAAAAAAGTGAGCTCACTTATATTTTTGTATTGCCGTTAATAAAAATTAAGACAAAAATGTCCAAATGTGTATAGAAAATATCAGATTTTGATCTACTAAATCTTGTGAATTTCTCGAAGGTCATTGAAATCCTATAAAATGATTAGATCTTATTCCACTGATTTTTTTTTAAAGGAGATGTTAGGTTTCTTAACAATAAATTTTAAAACCGTTGCCTGAGAAATTACTACTTACACATCCAGATTTCCTATCATACCATATTTACACTCTACTATGTGGAAAAAATTATTTTTTTGTTCTTCTGTCCTAAAATTATCAGAGCTACATGCCACCACAATAATAGTTGACAATCACATGGAAAATTTCAGAATTTTGTCTTTACACTCCTGTAGAGATATTGTCAAGAAGTTGATTTCTCCGGTCATTTTTAACATTTACTATCTCATTAATGAAGGGTTTTTGGAGCTATTCTAAAAAACACACATATTTATATGTGTAACATTAGTAACGAGCTGGCGGATGTTCTGACCAGAGGAGGCTCTCAGCGACCCCTACTCCTTATAGTGGATTGTGTGAGCCGCACGAAAACCCGACTATTGTCTGATGCAACCAGGTTAGTTCTCCCCCCGTTTTCGAGGATGCTGAACACCGTGGTGGTGGCAGAATTTCTCGTTGGGGTGACCCACCCCCGCAAACGGCCAAAGACCATCCCCAAACGGAGGTTAACGGGTATTATAATTGTTTCAGAGCCTCTTACTTGGTGATCCTCCATTTTCGAGAAAGCTGCCTCCGTAAATGGCCAATAACAACCCTCCAATATCTCCAAAGGGGTGGGAGAGCATTCTCAGCATACCCTCGGGCTCCCTCCGTTTTTCATGATGCTACGTCAACAAAGTAGTCATCTTCATTTACTGTGGAGCTGAAAAAAGATGAATTTATATTTTTTGGGAAAAATATACTTATATAATAATTGAAACATCTGATTTATTTAATTATAATATATTATATAAAATATTTTTATTGACGCAAACAATTACTGCATATATTGTTACGCTTGCGTTTCTTACATTATAAAATACTACTATATTAAAAAATATATATATTTATTTATTTTTTTACGTTCTTTAATCCCGTGCAGTTACACTCATTATGAAAATGCGAAGGGGTATTTTTTGCCATTGAGGAGGTGAACAGGTGTCAAGCACTCGATTCGTGGTCCTCCCCGTGTTCGGCATGCTCGAAAATTGGAGGGAAACTTTATGTCCAGTGGTACGATGAGAGTGCCCTCTCGCCTCTTTGGAGAGTGGTTATTGGCCCCACGTTGGGCGCCAATTTGTCTAACAATACTTTGTTGGTTTGTTTCAAATTCCCCAATCAAGAGGTGTAGTAACCTAGCCCCTGCTAGCTCAGCACGGGTCAGTAGGTTAATTTTTTTTTTAGATACACTTAAAAGTTTTTTTTTCTTCAGTTGTACTGGGACTTTAGGACGCCAGCGTATTTCCTTTATAAGGTATTATCAAATTAATATCAAAAATAAATATATACAAAGATTAGATAGTCTGTTCTTGAGTATTGGGAGAGTAGGAATAAGAACACAAAAATAATTAAAAGTTTAACAGTATATTACAGAAAAAATAGATTTTTTAAAACAAATATTTACAATTTCAGTTGACTAAAACGTATTGAAAGACAAAATATTGAAGATAACAATTGATAATTGATATATAAATAAAATTTAAGGTTAAAATGAAAAAAATTATATTAAAATAAGTTATGCACAAAAATTTAACAAAGTTGATGGAAATTTGAGAAAAAATTATGAAAAAAATTTAGTAATAAAAAATGCAAAAAATTAGCAAAGTTGACTGGTTTGTACAATGTTTCTTCTGACCAATAAAAATTTAGACCGTACAGTTTCCAAAAAAAAATTCTTACATAATTGCTGCAGCAGGAGAATGGGGCGGGAAGCTTCCAATTGTTATGATTTTGAGGGACGTATGTTTAGAGCTGGGATCCCACTATCAATCTCCTTATCTTGGAGTATCAGCTCTGTCCACTCCAACGATGTTGCTGTCCACGACTACCAAATTCCTTTCTTAAGATGGAAGACGTGTACTGGGTCTCTCCTCTTCGCTTGGTCCAAGTGTTTACATAAAAAGGGGAAAATAGATGATTAAAACCAGTCAGGGAAATATCAATAAAAATAACTTTAAGTTGTGAAGCAACTTCAATATTGAGTAGGCTATACTTGGTAGCAAACTCCCTAAACTAATTACGTAAATCCAAGGAAAACTACTATTTGAATCCAATGAGAAATTGTAAAAACTAAAATGTACGATAGCAAAATATTACAAAAAAAATATTTTTATATGACCAAAACATTTGAATAAAAATTCTCTGCACAAGATTTAATTAGATAATGTATTTTAAACAGAAGATAATTAAGATTTAAGAAATTTAAGAAATTTCAACTAATTGACTAAGAACAAAAAAACAAGAAAGGTATTCAATATTTTATCACACAAAAATTAATAGACCTTACTGGTCTATATCGAAAAAAAAAAGGAGTGAATTAAATATTTTATAAACTATGCAAAAGTTTGCATCTAAATGACTTTGAATAATTTTACGTCTGTGATTCAGACGGCTTCAAAAATTTACTTAAAATGGCTTCTAAGAAAGCATTGACCAATAAAAACTCTAGCAAAAAAAACACGTTAGTATATGGCACAAACAGTATGGTTTCTACAATAAAAATCCGTACAAGTAATATGCTGTAAAACACATTACTTGGATTCACCAGCAAAAAGATAATTCGGTATTTTTTATAAGAAAAAACACAAGAATTCTAGAATGCACCAGCAAAAAGATAATTAGGTAGTATGAAAAAAAAATCACAAGGATTCTAGACTTCACACGAGCTGAGTGGTATTTCATTTACAGATTTAATTTTCACAATGAAAAATTCAAGAAAAAAAATGAAAACCACTCACCTCGTGTATAGCAGAAAAACTCAACAGCCGATCCTTTTGCAGGTTCCAGAATAGTCGGCCCGTCCGGCACCTCAAACAGTAAAGTCTAGATCCTCCTCGTTTCTCTTTTCACACCTAGAAAAACAAAATATACGGCAGATATTGTTCTACACAAAAGATAATTTTGCATGCCAGTAAATAATTTATGCGGTAAATTATATTTCAATAAGGCAAAGATAAAGAAAATATTTTGTACGGATAATCACTAAAATTTTAAACAACTATTATGCCATTAAACTAACAACTAATCATTAGATTAATATCATAAATTATTAAATTATAATTACTAGAGTCTTCGTACCTGACTTTCTAGGAGAACACAACAAGAAGAAAGAGGTAAGTTACGAGACCCGATTTTAATACCTCCCCACCGTGCTCTTTTGCATTCCTTCCACCGAGGCGACACAGTCTCGGGCAAGCCGTTTTGCTCAAATTGAAGTAGCTAAGTACCGTCTACAAAATGTTAAGCGGCACTTAGACTAGGTGAGCTATCACGTGACAATTTCGGGCGCAAGTTTGGTGTTTCAATAAACTTCATCAATACATTGAACTATGTTATATACAAAGAATGCATAGTATTAATGAGTTAAATATAACAAAAAAGAACTGTAACGGAATTTCGACAAAAATCTCGTGACAGGGGATGGGCTAGTGTCAGGCATGCGTCCCAGAGTCCTCTCCATAATTGGCATGCTCGAAAACGGAGATCAATAAGTTAGATTCCGAGAAACATGATCAATACGTGTGATTTTTGGCCGTTTCCTGCCACCACCACGGTGTTCAGCATCCTCGAAAACGGGTGGTGGGGGGGTTTTGAGAACTACTTTGGTTGCACCATACAATAGTCGGGTCTTTTTCCGACTCACAATCCACTAATATCTCAGGGCCCTTGGCGAAGCAAGCAGAACAAATTCTGCAACTAAGCAGGAAACATGGCAAAATCATGGTAGGTCTATGACAGTTTACTACTCTTTCAGAAAACTTCTGTACACTATTGTGGTGATTATCCCCGACTGTAGGTTCTGCGGGGATCAGGAAGAAACTTCCTTCTGCCTCTCGTTCATAAGACTAGGGCAAGAGGTTAGGATCTGCCTAGCTTCTTGCCCTAGTCTTATGAACTAGAGGCACAAACACTTTGGTATTGGCATTCTGATGTTGGAGGAAATACGGGATGCTCCATAGGAAGAATTTTGGTCTTTGGGTTAGGATCTGGTCTGAATGGGGGAATCTCCTGAATTTGTATTGAAACCACAATGGGCCGACATTTCGTCGCACCGCTAAAAGAAGAAGACGAAGAAGAATAAAGCGCTTTAGGAAAGGACTACCCTGACCTGGTTAAGCAACCTTTGGCGGGTGACCCGATTCTTCGGAAGGAATAGGTTACCGCTCTACGTTGAGAATACTACTCTTCCCCGCAGATTGCTTTGTCTCTTGGAAGCTTACCGGTTGTTCCACCTTAAACCATCCGTAATTTTAACAATGCAACTTATCTTCAACCTGTTTCGACTAAAAAAGTCGACAGTCTCATTGACAGGTTCTCATTGAACTTTATACCCGATTTCAACCATGTTACCATCATCCTATGGAACTCAAATTAAGTGTTTAATCAAGTCAAAGTCTGGTTCAATCCACCACAAGGTGGCGCTGATTCTCTTACAGGCCACTCCCTATATGGATCTCGATGGTCTCCTTTGTGATCATATTTTGGGACAATGCTTTTCATAAAAATTAAAGCTTAAGGAACAATTTTAGATATGTCCCAAAAAAACTGGCTGTACTTTTAAACGGTGTTTATAAAAAATAATTTTGCAATTTTGCATTTTGTCATTTAACACAAAAACTAAAAAAGATGGAGAAAAACTTTCTGCACAAAAAACAAAGTGCATACAATTTTCTACAATTTTGTTCCTATACAGTTCATAAGTCTACCTCTAGAATAATTTCTGGGATACATTTTTAAGGATGCCCACTCAGTCAAATCTCGACGGAGTTACTCTAGTCTTTGATAAACAACAGAAAAGTTATCTGTCTTGAAGTGAAGTTCATAATTAGGAGTGAATTAAATTTTGTTTGTTAAAGGACCATATTTGGTTGTTTTTACTATCAATTGCCATTAACAGCGAAAAAGCGGAAATATAGTTGTGAACAGAGCTTTTTGAATTTATACCAACATAAATTGAACGAAAAGGACGAGATTACACAAATGTTTCAGTGGTGTCCAACCACTTTGATCTTCATGCATAATACTGCCACGTTCTGTCTATTTGCGCAAAGGTAAACTAGTCGCTGGGAGGAAATTTTATTTGCATGCACATCGATAATACGTACTCTGGAGTCTGGGCTACCGTGCGTGCATGGCATAATTCTCGCACTACATGTTTAGATAGAGCTTGATATTTCTGTCTACATATTTTGTATAATCTGTTCGAATGAATACCGGTCAATTATTATAATATTAAATATAATAAGACAGAAAGTAACACGACCTGAATAATAAAATTTTCAATGAATAATTTATTTGATTTGTTTCTCAAGGAACAGTATTAATTTGAAAGGTGTCGTAGTCACGAAGTACAAAAATTCATCAAAGTGTATAGAGCTTTTTTATCATCCTTAAAATTAGCATCCAAAATTAGCTATAACTCAACTTGGTAAAAGACGTATTTACTGAACACATTTTCGATAGAAATTTGCAAATTAATAATTTATATTTCAGTTTACGTGAATAACACCAATAGCCCAGACGACAGAGAACATTTTATAGTGAAACCTACAAAAACTTGCAAATATCCTGAAAAGTTTACCTTCCGCTCGGATGCAGAACACAAAAAAAAGTGAAAAAAAAAATTTTTTTCATCCATTTTTTAAAAATTTTGAAATTAAGTCAGGGTAAGAAAAAATAAAATACAGGTGGATAGACCACGTGTTTCTGAACAGAAAATGTCCTAATAAAATTTTTTGCTGAAGCCACGGTATTCCTGGAAAAAAAATAGTGAACTTTGTCAGTCTGCGCGGCCAAGCGCACGGTTAAACGCATACTAAGGAACTTCTAAAAATTCTTAGCGGCTCTAACGAGTAAAATAAAGCTTTCTTATCTTTCTGATTACACCTTTTTAACATTTTCTTAGTGAATAGGAGGATAAATAGTGAGTATGGAGGGAAAATATATAATTATGGACGCATACACAGACACCACACATAGCAGCAGGATCGAAGCAGATCTGCCGCGCCGTAACTCGCATGAATTTTTAACTGCATTTACTGTATGTATTTATTATCCACATTTCAACTATATCCAGTGGATTCCTTATACATTTGTTAATGTATTGGAAAAGTTCCAGAATTTATATTCAAAACTATAGAGTTATAAGCATAATAATGTGAAAATCGCTGTTTCTGATCATGATAGGATTGATCATATTTTAGAAAAAATACATACAAGTAAAAGAATTTGTGTCTGAACATTCGAAAAGTATAATTTTTTTCCGAAATAGTGATATTTTATTTTTTCCAATGGGTCAATTTCTCGTCAAGTTACAGCCTCCAATATATGTATATATATTTATCAAAAAAATCATCAAGTTTGGGGTGGTTTCCACCCTAAAAAATAAAAAGCAGGTAATGCGACAATATTGATGCACGTATTTTATAAAGCATATTGCAAAAAAATTAAGGAAATTCCTTTCATCGTTTTCGGGCTGGGAATTTTACCATTTTTAATGCTTCGCTTACTGTACTATGTACTTTTTTTTTTTAATCCACGTTACTACAACTTAATAAACCATAATAATAAGAAATAATTTTTTTGAAGGGCTTTATATATATATATATAAGCATATTTTTTCCATCCATACTTTGCTTGTATTGTTTAATACAAAAAAGCATCGGAAAGCTACAATTTCCATCTTTTAATGAACCAACATTCATATGGATTGAACAAATTCTGATTTAGTGACATGTAATTCAATGTGATAAATTTTGTTACATTTTTTGTTCATAAATACGTGATCTAACCATCTGTATTTTTTATTTTTCCTATCTTGATTTAATTTCAAAATTTTGAAAAAATAAATTAAAAAAATTTAACTTTTTTTATGTTCTGCTTCCCAGCGAAATGTAAATTTTTTAGGATAATATTATGTAATGTAATGGAGTTATATTTACTTACCTTTTTAGTGGCTAAAAATGTAGAATATTCTACCATTAGATCCATTCTTAAGTAGATTTTGTTGGAAATTCTAGTCATGTTTTCCTACATAGCACTATTCGGTCGCTTTTATTACGCTCCTTTGAAGTAATATTAGGTTGACAACGTCGATAGTTCTACCTAACTTATCTACCTTATTCCAACCATTTGGCCGATTATTCTTTGTAGATGCTTTTTCAAAGACAATAGTTCACTTTGAAGTGAAATTAGTGCGAAATGCCATATTTTATTAGCACTGTTGGAGTATGATTTCAAATTGACATATTCAAAATGAATAAGAATGTAAAACGAACTAATGAAAAGATTTTAAAAAATACACAATTATAGTCGTATAGTCATATTCAATAAATATAACATTTTGGCTGAAACGATTATTATTTTTTTATTTAATAATAGGAATTTCTTTATTAATGATTATATTGAAGGCGCATTGGTACCTTTTGAAGTACAGGTTTCAATATTCAACAAAAGAAATTCAATGCATTCATTTTAACAAATGGGAACTGCAAATACTTCGCAAGTACTAATTTTGGTCAATATAACTGAATTTCTACATTGTTTTATTCTCCAATTATGTTGATTCCACGTCGCTTCAACGTAAAATTTACTTAAATAAGATTAATTCACGTTTTGCGATAATAAAAAAGTTCTGCTTGGGTAGCCCAATATTAGACTGAGTTTCTTGAAACTGGTGAACAGTTTTATGCCATTTATGCTGAGTTTGCAAAAGCCTTCGATAAGCTAGAACATAAATTGTTTCTGAATGAATTGAAGCTGTTTGTTTTTTAAATGACTATTATTTTTTCAAGCTACTTATTGTTCTACTGCGTACAGTAAAGTGGATTTGGTTATATTTACCTCAGGTGCTGATGATTCACAAGGATCCGCTCCTAGCCCGTGTTATTCATTACATTTGTTAATGATATTGTTGTAAAATCTTCCAGAATCGACCTAAGTCGAAGTCAAAATAAAAATTCGACTTAGGCAAACTTTTTTTTTAAGGACATTTTCAAGAGTCTGAGAGACTTCAGAGCCACAAAAGGACCGTTATGAGTTCAATAAGACATTAGACATAACTAGGTGAAAATTCGAAGAAACACCGAATTTTTAGTTAGAAAAATATATTTTGGTCCAGGATATGAGCGTGAAAGTGGTCATGGAAAAATGAATCAATCGAAGGCTCGAATATTTAAATTTTTAAAAAGTATAAAATTAAAAATTAGTATAAATGCTCTTTACATTTGTTGCCTATAAATTTTTCGGAAAAACCGACAAATATCGAGATATACGAGCAAATGGAGAAAATTTCACGTTTTCCTAAAAAATGCATGTAAATCTTAAAAAAATAATTTTGTCAGAAACCTTTGTTTTGAAGGGCCGAGATTAATGAAGCATCTAGGTAATACATGATATTAAGTGGACATCGTATATGAGATCGATTTTAATTAATTACCGATTAATTAGGGTGACAAAATAGCGAAATTTTACCGAACAGAAAAAGTTCCAATTTCCGCCCCCTCTAATTCCCTAATTTTTGTAGGAATCCAAAAAATAAAAAAGAGTTTTAGCAAATTTAATTCTATTTAAATTAGCTAGAGTAGTCTTTTGGCGTAGGAGTCAATATTAAGAAGTTGTCAACTTTTGAAGCACAAAATTTGGTATTTTTTGCCCTACATCGTTGATATTTCAGTAAATATCTCCGTAACGAAAAGAAAAATCACAATTCTGATGATAGCAAAATATTTGCAGTGAAAAATACTTAGTTGATCTAATTTTTTACTTCGAGCTAGCTCTTACCGTTTCGGAGATATCTGCGAAAAATAGTAAAAAACAGCTACCATTTCGGAGACGAAAAAATTACAAAAACAAGCGATCTTGACATGTTCATATTTTTTCGAAAAACACCAGCGGGACGGCCGTACGATGTCGCGACGTAAAGAGGAAGACTTCCAATTAAACCTCATCGTAAATCCACCGCTAGATCCGCTCTTATCTGTATGCAAGTATCTTAAAAGATAAAATAGCAATTATGTCAATCACAGTGAAACCTCATTGGCGTGGCTATTTTTATCCCTTAGATATAACCAGGATATAACCGTTATCCGAAGGTCTATAGACGGATAGGTTATCCTAAGGATAATGCATTTTTATCTGATGGATGTCACTATTTGTAGGTGAAAATACCGATTTTTTGCTTATCTTCGGAATAAATCTTTTTATGCAGATTAAATATCACTATCTATAGATGAAAGTACCGAGCCTCAAAGTTTTAATATAATTTGGAAGAACGTTATAGATATTAATATTCAATGAGTTTTTGATAGATTTGATGAGCCTGAATCGAGCAGGTCTGAGATGGTCCTCAAGCTTTATGTTGTGTTATGGTAATCAAAGTTAACATATACTCATTTTTATTTTTATGAATTTCAAGAAGGCTGTAATAAATGCCTACAGGGTGTCCAGAAACTCTCCTGATGAACGAATACTGTATATTTTCGACGTGATTTTATGTCGATTTGATGTAAATCACCTTATCCAAAAATTCTTCCTAAGGGAGCTACAGCCCTTTTAAAGATGGAACCTTGTCATCATTTTTTTTTAAATATCTTCAAAACACATCTATCTAAAAAGATAAAACTTGGTATTAGTTATTAACCTAAAAATCACACATTGTTTGCTGTAAACATGATTTTTCTATTGCGATCATAAGCATTTCATTTGGGTGGAGGCCAGCTGACATTTTGAATCATATCTTTTTTAATTTTTTTTTTGTATTTTTGATGTGAGATTTAAAAACATTATGGTTTTTTCTAACATTAAGTTACTCTTGTTTGTTATGATGCATCGTTTTAGAGGAAAACCGATTTTAGTCCGGTGATATTAGGAACAGAATTTTCTCAGGAATCTGAAAAAATAGCATTGAACACTCAAAACGGCGGCTTTAATTGTTATTTAATTTGTTATAAAATTCACGTAAATAATTTTTTCTGAAATGGATCGGCAATGTCTATATTTTCGGCGCGATTTCAGATCGAAAAACGCACAATTCCAGTATTCTAGTCCGTTGCTAAGAAACTATCATAAAACAGACCGGAAAAGATCCGTTACCAAGCAACGATCAACAAAACCGTACGGGAATATTACTTTCCCGGCTTAGGCCATGCCCGTACGGTTTTTTATGTATATTTTAAACAGTAAATACATACACGCAGATAAACCAACTCACATTAAAATTGCATTTATTAGTAAGCAGTTAGATTGTAATGAAGAAATGTTATGCATTAATACAAATTTATTAATTTATACTAATATTGATTGTGATTTCAGAAAAAATAGTATGTGTACTTCAGTGTGAAAGCACATTCCCGGACTTCAGTGCTTGTCGGCCTCGGCTAGCGCCTCGGCCAACAATTTGCATCGTCGTCCGGGAATGTATTGTTTTCACACCTAAATACACAATATACTATTTCAATATTGTTGATTAATAAAAATAGACTGCTAATTACAGGTTAGATTTATAACCTACAAAAAGAGTCCTATTTTATTAAGGCAAAGTATTTAGAACTTCATAAACATTACAGTGAACTAGATTTTAGTTGAAAATATGGGAACCAGGCAGAAATTTTAATAATAGCTGCGTAATACTCTTAAATCTTAAGAAACACATATTTTTGAGGTTAGCTGCGACGTCACGTGAAGATGCCCTATTCTCACACATTTTTCACAACTGACGTGAACTGACGTTTGCAAAAATTATTTTAATGACGCCCCACTTGTTGAATCGGTTACTATGTTTTCAAAAAACAAAGAAAAATTTGCCGCTGAAAAACAGGTTGGTTGCTTCATTCTGGCTTTTCATTGGTTGAGCAACCCTGGCTAAATTTTAAATGTTAAATTTTGTCGATGCGAAACTATTTTTTGATTAAAATGATTGATTTTGATTGGACGAAATTTATAGGAATGAAATAGTCATATATAATATCATAAGTGATTTTGTCGGCAAAATTTAGTGATTATCAAGAAAGTTTGTTGCTTGGCAAATTCGGGATTGACATTGATAGATAAAAATAACGAACCGTTAGGCGAGTTATTTTTGTTAATGTCAAGAGCGAAATTGTTCAAGCAACAAACTCGAGTAGAATAATCATTAAATTTTGCCAGACGAAATTATATCACGAATGTTATTCGTCATGACTATTTCATGAATAAAAATTTGAAAATGGACTCTTCAATGTTTTCAATGGATAAATCACCAAATCTTGAACATTTGGGGCCGTTATTCTCGCACATTTTTTACAACTGACGTGAACTGACGTTTGCAAAAATTATTGTAATGATGCCGACTTGTTGAATCGGTTACTATGTTTTCAAAAAACAAAGGAAAATTTACCGCTGAAAAACAGGTTGGTTGCTTCATTCTGGCTTTTTATTGGTTGAGCAACCCTGAAAAAATTTTAAATGTTAAATTTTGTCGATGTGAAACTATTTTTTGATTAAAATGATCGATTCTGATTGAACGAAATTTATAGGAATGAAATAGTCAAGTAAAAATATTTTCAATTTTCGCCGTAATCGCAAAAAACGTGAGTTCTTCATATCTCTATTTCCGAAAAATCGTTATTTTTGAAGCTAAATCACCGGATTGTTTGAACTTTTCGTGTCTCCCTGTGTGAAGTGAATTTGTCAACAGCAGATAATCGTGTTCACCTTTGAGGAATAGTCATTTGCAGACACACGTTTTTATGATTTTTTTCATAAATAGATCACCCTGTATGAATAAAGTGGGAGGAAACGAACCTAAAGCTAATCCGAAACTGATTTATGTCGCAACTTAACGAACCCACTGACTAGTAGACTAGTTTTAAGTGACTTACTGTAGGACAGGTAATACATATACGCCTGGAAACTTGCCTTTTGGCCAAGATTGCACCAGCCAGTGCAGCGCGGCGAGCCAATGAAAGTCGACAATAATATAGTTCTACAAATAAATTGCAAATCAACCGGTTTAATATAATTCCTGAAATTCTGTCTGGATTCTTCCCAGCCGCAGCTTCACAACCGCACATTGTTGAACGTAGTGGATATCATCATTTCAGCTACCGATAATAAATGCTAAGCTCATCTTGGATTGTCCTAGGACTGCGGCTTTGCTCCCAGTTGGAGGTATTAATAAATAGTTTTTTAATTGACTGTGAGTAGGAAGTTTAAAATTTTATGATTGATTATTATTCTAGTATGCGATGAGGTAACACGGGATATCATATTTGATCTGTGTGTTTTCATTTCTTAATGTTAGGATTAGAAATTAAAATAAAACTAACCAACGAATGTTGCTTTGGGTATGTTGACCACAGGTCGGGAATTTTATCTCGACGCCAGGGACGGTTCTCAGAAAGACATAATATTATATTGCAAACACCTACTAAAACATTCAGAAAAACGACGAAATGGTGAAATATTCGTCACTGCCAGCTACAATGTATTTTTGGCAACAAATTTAACCAAAAAACTAGTTCTTACAAAAACATATAATATATATCTCTCTAAAAATAAAAAATTATTTTTTTTTTCATAGTTCACACAGAGGTACAATTACAGAAAAAATATATAATGTAGGTTACTATGCCTAGTATTATCACCAAAAAGTTCATTCAAATAAAATGAGTGCAAAAAAATAAAAACTCGTTATAACTGCCCTGGAGTACTTACTACTTTACATTACATCTCTCTTTAACATAAACTTCCTCATAAATGTATAAACAAGTAGTTATGTATTTGTAATTTAAATGAATAAAATAAATACTCTGAATTACAGTTATTATTTACGTTAAGAATAAGAAACGTGCAGTGTAGATAAAAATAAAGTCCAAGAAAATATTATTTATTATGATACAAATTATTAATTATTACAATATAACTAATGTTCGTCGCTGTCCTCATGAATAAACACGTGAACATTTTCTGATGTAAATATATTAGATAAAACTTCTGCTGGATGTACTATGCTTGAAAGATATCTGTCATGAGACAAGTAATATACTACTGCGGCTATATGTGAAGAGCATCCTACCGTTCTTATGCCATTGGGACCGTCGCAGCAATATCGGCATATGCTTTGAACTGTCGTTCCATTAAGTATATAATCGTATGTAATATCACTAGTGCTTAAAATTTTATCGAAAATTTTTTCGAAAGCGTGTTGCCTGGTAATATAAAGAGTGCAAATTGGCAGTTTATTAACTGATTAAATCCCGACCACTTTAGCGGGAGGGATTTAATCTTTGATAATAAACTGCCAATTTGCACGAGTTATATTAACTAGGGGCAACTTAGCTTGAGAAAATATTTTTAGATAAAATTTAAAGCACGCGTGGTATTTGAGGAGAATATTTCACGAATAAATAATTCATTAAGTACATCTTCAATATTATGTTTTCTCATTAATTGCCTTCAGACGTTTTCTTGTCACTTTTTAGAGTTTACTGACCTTGATTTTCAATTTCCTCATTAATTTGATATACAGAAATATTTCCAAACCGACTCATATTGTCAAAACAGCAAATCTGAAACAAACGCAGTAGAAACAACCGAGATTATAGATAATTTAGTGACGTTTCTATGGCAACTAATAAATAAAACGAGTTGAAACCTTAGATATTATAATATATAGACTGGCTTAACACCTTTCAGGCGTTTCTGAGGTGCAATATGACAAGGAACGATAGAAAGAGCACTACTTTATTCCCAATATCCCGCCTATTTATTACTCTACACATGGTTCCGAGATTGACATAGAGAGCGCCATCTGGCGCTACCGCTACTAGAGTTATATTCCATAATAATTGTTCATTGATTCATATTGACGTATTTAATCCTTATTTTTAACATACGAAGTTTACAAATTATGTTGAGGTTTGCTTCGTTAGGCAGAGTGAATTTTAAATACAACAAATTAAAATATTGCACAGCTTTGATTCAATTAGTTACTTTGTGATAGATTACCGTATGTAAGTAGGTACCTAGGTACATTTTTAGTTTGTTTCCAGAGCGAATGTGTTTACTTGACATTTATAATAAATGATTTGCTTAACTTTGTAACTACGTTATTGAGCTATTGAAAGCTGTGCTTGACTTGTTCCTGTATTATGAGCTAGGTATCTTAAGTACAATCTTTGTATATTATTGTTACCTGATTGAAAAGTAGGCAAATTGAAATAGTTGCAGATAGGCAAGGGTTATAGCCTATATATTTCAGACAGGCCTCTCTTTGGAACTGACGATTGTTTACTATATATGTGGTGTGTTTATGTTTGCTAGTACATAATACAATATTACAATTTACAAGGTAAGTTAACGATTAGTAATAAGCTAGAGAAGATATTTATAGATAAAATTTAAAAGCGCGAGTTGCCCTATTTGCGGAAAATATTTCACGAAACAAAACGTCAAAAAATTACCGCAGTATTTGCCGCTGCAGCGACATAAAAAATTAGAGCGATAAATTTTGCATGTTGGTACTGTCAAAAGCCTATCTAGCTTGAATTACCACTAATAATGACATTTGATTGGTGCAGTGTTGTGAAAAAACGGGCTCTCATTGGCTATAGCGTTAATGAGTGAAATAATCAATGTAAAAGTTTTACTGTTGATATGCCTTGATCTTACTTAAAGTTTTCATATGTTGGGCGCGCCTTTTCTATAAATATTAGATTTGTCTTGATTACAGTGTTGCCTTAAATACACTGTGAGCTACAATTAAAAAAAATATATTGGCCTTTTAGCTTATCTTTTGTGGGAGAAAACGCAAGTTACATCTTAAAAATTAAATTTTTCACGAATTCCAAAATAAGGGGAAATTCCCGGATTGAGGGTTGAAGGCAATCCCCGATTTTTATACGCCCGTCGGATTCGGATTCAGCAGAAAATTTTACATCGAATACGACACTTTCCAGCTTTATGCCTGATGGGTACTTAGGACTGAAAGATAATCGTCTCCAGAATCTGGACTCTTATGTTACTATTTTGTTTGACAGAGATTATAAGTACACTTGATTTAAAAAAAAGTAGTACAACTCTTAGATAAGAAAATGTCTAAATTCTTAATAATGGAAATATAGATTTCAGTCAGTTGTAATTACGTAAGTTGATACTGATACGTTGATAAACATTTAAAAAAATTCTGGGAATAGACTAAAAATGGAACCAACATAAGTTCAATGATATCAAATGGATATTAGATGAGATTACTTTTGTTAAAGTCGCGCCCAACAAATTAAAACTGAAAGTAAGATCAAGGCATATCAACAGTAAAACTTTACGTTGATTATATACCTAATGGAACGACAATTCAAAGCATACGCCGATATTGCTGCGATTGTCTCAATGGCATAAGAATGGTAGGATACTGTTCACATATAGCCGCAGCCGTATATAATTGTCTCATGCCTGATATCTTTCCCACATAGTAGGTCCAGCAGAAGTTTTGTCTAATATATTTACATCAGAAAATATTCATGTAGTTATTCATGAGAACAGTCACGAAGATTAATTATATTGCAATAATTAATAATTCGTATCATAATAAATAATATTTTCTTGGACTTTATTTTTACCTACACTGCACCTTTCTTGTGTCAATGTTAACTTTATTACTCACCGATGTCATAACATAAGTTATATTTTGTCATACTTGCATAAAAATCTTTCCGCGCTAAGTTAAAGCCAATTCTGATTTTGACGTCACAGAGATAAAATTCCCAAGCGCTGATGATGACACACTATAGCTATCATCTCTTGTTCTGTTAAATGATGAATAAAATGAATTAACATTGCAACTATTGCCCTATTGCCCATTTTTAATTACACAGAGTGTGTAAAAACTGTTGAAAATTAATCATAACTTTTTAAGATATTGATTGTTTAAAGAAATCCTTGGATTATTATTTTTAATTAAGCAACTTTTGGTGCAACTTTAAATTTTTTGTTTAGACACTCGCATTTCGAATAATATACCTCAAAATAAAGGTATTTTAATGGACTATTCAGCGAGATAAAGAAAATCGAAATCCGTTGCAAACAAAATAAATGCAGTTTTCTTCTCAAGCGTAAAATGGAGTGTTAACTATCTCACCTTGATTAAACAATTACTATTTCATATTTTTTAGGAAGAAAAAAAAAACTAAAAATGCTGTGAATTTGATAATTATCAAAAAATGTCAGAAAAAATCGTACATTAGGTATTTCTTAGAAAATAATTTATTTTATTTCAAAATAAGGTTACCGAAGGGAAGTATTAAAAAACTGTAGCTATATAAGGTTCATTTGGTTCAAGATTTATCTGGAAATAACTTTGATTGTATAGTGGAATTTTCTGAAATTGCGCAGGAAAGATTTAACTACGATCCAACATTCACTTGTAATATTCTTTTTACTTACAGCGACATACTTGTAGCTATTGGTCTAAGAACAATTCTCATTAGTTGCAAACTTTGCATACGCAATGTCCTTATTAAACTATTGTGCGGTGCGGTATGACTAATGTCATTTTACCGACCAAGATAGTAATTTCTCTGGACTTGCAAATACATATAGGTGCAATATCTCCTGGGTATAATGCTTTACCAGTAGTCGATAGCTATGGTTCCAAAAATATGGTTTTCCTCCATTTGTGTAGTCAATATAAGAAAGTAATTGAATAAGGTGTTTTCGAAGCTATGGGTAGGCAGAGGAGGGACAATCAAATGACCAACTAAATCTCGTACCCTGATATTTCTCGACCGTTTTTATGAAGTCATAATAATAGAGCATATAATTTTGAGGATCTGAAAGATGGAATACGAGAAGAGATTGGTCCAAAAACCACAAACGACATTCAATACTTGCTTACCAAATTTTGAACGTGGGTCTGTATAAGGCATTGAGTTCAAACTATACTTAATAATTTGGGGCATGTCCGAATCGTAGTACATATCGAAATTCCGACCTATTTAACGGATCTTAGTAGGCATTGAAAACAAGAAATTATCAAATAATTCTACATAATGTTTCTCTATTTCTTATTGGGATGCTCTGCCACATGTACTTTCTTCTAAACAATGTCTGAAATCTACAAAATAATACAATTAACCAGTATTTTACTGGAAAATAACTTCTACACCTGTGACTTTTACGTCAAAGGATCAGTTAGAGGGAGGTTTTTGACAAATAATGAATAAGAACAAAAATATAAAAATGACGTATTTTGCTGACGTTTCGGAAAACGAATCTGTTTCCTTTCTCAAAGCGTATTATAATGTTTGTGTGCTGTGTATATTAAATACACAGCTTTAAGATACTTGTATACTAAAATGAACTTTTACAGTTTTAAATGTAATTTGGTATACTAATAAATAAAGTGATTTTACATTTGAATTTTCAATAAAAATAAAATCGTCCGTTTAGTTTCGTAGTAATTGATTCGGAAAGTTTGACTTTTTTAGGCAAAGATGCCTTATTTGACGTAGTAGAGATCGGCTCAAGTTAATTTTCGCTCTTATTACCACAATTTTTGAGAAATATGTTTCAAAAACTAACATAACATTAAGTATTTTCTTATTAACATTCTGTTAAAACGCTGAAAAATTGGTCCGTCTAATATAAAAGTTATTAGAACTTTAATCAATTTTAAGACCTACATTTGTGTAAATGAAACAGCTGTTGAAATTGATTGGCAACGTTGCATATTAAGAAGATGGCGTGAATATTTAAATTTTTTAAAAGTATAAGATTAAAAATTAGTATAAAGCTCCTTAAATTTGTTGTCTATAAATTTGTCTAAAAAATCGATGAATATCGAGATATTCGAGTAAATGGAGAAAATTTCATGTTTTCCTAGAAAATGCATGTAAATCTTAAAAAAATAATTTTGTCAGAAACTTTTGTTTTGAAGGGCCGAGATTAATAAGGTATCTAGGTAATACATGATATTAAGTGGACATCGTATATGAGATCGATTTTAATTAATTACCGATTAATTACGGTGACAAAATGGCGAAATTTTACAGAAAAAAGAAAAGTCCCAATTTCCGCCCCCTCTAATTCCTTAATTTTTGTCGGAATCCAAAAAATAAAAGAAAGAGTTTTAGCAAATTTAATTCTATTTAAATTAGCTAGAATAGTCTTTCGGCGTAGGAGTCAAGATTAAGAAGTTGTCAACTTTTGAAGCCCAAAATTTGCGATTTTTTGCCCTACGTCGTCGACATTTCAGTAAATATCTCCGAAACGAAGAGAAAAATTAAAATTCTGATGATAGCAAAGGATTCACAGTGAAAAACACATGTTTGACCAAATTTTTTATTTCGAGCTAGCTCTTACCATTTCGGACATATCTGCGAAAAATAGTAAAAAACAGCTGGCATTTCGGAGACGAAAAAATGACAAAAACATGCGATTTTGACATGTTCATATTTTTCGAAAAACACTAGCGGGACGGCTGTACGATGTCGCGACGTAAAGAGGAAGACTTTCAGTTAAACCTCATCGTAAATTGCATATCGAGATTGGAAAATTCGGCTCGGCATGAACGAAATATAGCCAGATTAATTGTAGCAGATTAGTATATGATAGTTATGACAATCGTATTTAATACAGTGTTGCCAAATCCTATTACTCTATCTCTCTCGCGCTTTAATTTATTAAATCCACCGCTAGATTCGCTCTTATCAGTATAGAAGTACCTTAAGAATATATTTGTTATATTCAGTATCCATAGATACTTACTGCTTACACAGAACTGTTGATATATCTAGTTGATAGTTTTATTTTTAACAATGTTGAGTTTTTAAAGTTCTTCTTTTAACATCGGCAGCCAGGTTGTGCAAATATCTACGGAACAATTCGACACGCATTTGTCCTCATTCAATACTATTATAGCCGCTTCTTTAATTTTTCTTTTCTTGCTATCTGCCTCTTTTGTTAAAATTTTTGCCGAGTCCCAGTTTATTCTATGTCCGTTCTCCCAAGCCTGTTCGCAAATCTTCGGTTTCTGAATCTCATTTTTTCTAACCTCCAATCTAACACTGAATGGTCTGGATGACTCACCCACATAATGTTTATTACACTCACACGGAATACTATAAATGCAGTTTTTTGAATTTTGCTCATGATTTTGTTAAAATAGATCTCAATGTATTGCCCGTTTGAAATATCGTCCTAATATCAAATCTATTGCCTATACGGCCTAGCTTTTCAGATAATCCGTGTACATAAGGAATTAACGTCGTGTACCGTTGTTCAGGTTTTTGTCGTATATGATTATTATTTTCTATATATGTGAAAGTTCTATCAACAAAAGCTTCAGGGTATTGATTGTTTATAAGAACCTCTTTTACCGTGTGTGTAGTCGCGGGCTAGGCATGGGGAGAAGAATTACAACATCGCGCGTGCCAGATGGCTGCAATGAAATAACAGAGCTGGAATGCTCCACCAACGGACGAATTTACGGCTGCCGGTGTTGTCAAATCTCTCGCGCTACGTGAATGTACATGCCTAATGGGAAATTACACGCACGGTATAAAGCGTTTCTCATTGTCTAATATTTCATCATTAGAAGAAATTATTTTGGCCCTATCATATAAGCATTTTATGACACCCTTTTTAACATGCATTGACTGATTTGAGTTAAAATTCAAATACCTGTTGGTGTGTGTTGGTTTTCTATAAACGCTTGTTTCAACAAAAGAGGCAGATAGCAAGAAAAGAAAAATTAAAGAAGCGGCGATAATATTATTGAATGAGGACAAATGCGTGTCGAATTGTTCCGTAGATATTTGCACAACCTGGCTACCGATGTTAAAAGAAGAACTTAACAAACTCAACATTGTTTAAAATAAAACTATCAACTAGATATATCAACAGTTCTGTGTAAGCAGTAAGTATCTATGGAATAAAACAAATATATTCTTAAAGCTGTGTATTTAATATACACAGCACACAAACATTATAATACGCTTTGAGAAAGGAAACAGATTCGTTTTCCGAAACGTCAGCAAAATACGTCATTTTCATATTTTTGTTCTTATTCATTATTTGTCAAAAACCACCCTCTAACTGATCCTTTGACGTAAAAGTCACAGGCGTAGAGATTATTTTCTAGTAAAATACTGGTTAATTGTATTATTTTGTAGATTTTAGACATTGTTTAGAAGAAAATACATGTGGCAGAGCATCCCAATAAGAAATAGAAAAAAATTAAGAAAATGCCACAACCAACATTAAGACAAAATTCTGCATAGTCAAATAAAGCTTATCAAGTACTGAATCCCAAATTAAAATAGTATATTGTTTTATTAGGAGTCAAAGTGATACTTTTGTGACGAGACTGTAGTACGAACGAAGTGAGTCCGGCAATTACAGACAAGTCACAAAAAGTGGCTTTTACTCCGAATAAAACCTACCATTTTTCTTCAAACATCGATTGGCTATAAAAAAAATAAAGATAAAAAATCTCGAATTTCACCACCAAAAAAGCATTGCAAAACACTTAGTCTAGGTGCCCGCGTACATAAATGCAATTTATACATATCCTCGTATAACTTCTTGTACGGCATAATTGTGCCTAGTCTATAACTTTTTTCCTTTGCGAAAATTTTCGTAAACGCGGCGTTCCTCCTCGGCATGAAAAAGATGATTTCCACGCGTCGCCGGTCTGGAAAATCGGCACATATATTTTGTCGGACAATTTGAGAATTGGATTCTACATATATATTCTATATATTTCTACAAACTGTCCGACAAAAATTTTGGAACGTTAAGGGTGTCTACCACCCTAAACATAACATAACCTAACTTTAAAACATTTATTGATAACCAGCTGATTTTTTCAAGATTGCTTAATAAAAATATGTAGAATCCAATTTTCGAATTGTCAGACAAAATATATTTGCCGATTTTCCAGTCCGACGTGTGGAAATTGTCTTTTTCATGCCGAGGAGAAACGCCGCTTACGAAAATTTTCGCGGAGGAAAAAAGTGATAGACTAGGCGCAATTATGCCGTACAATAAGTTATACGAGGATATGTATAAATTGCATTTATGTACGCGGGCACCTAGACTAACTGTTTTTCGGTTGTGTAACGTACAATTTTTTGGGCCGACACTGTCTTATAAAATCAATTTTGTATTATTTTTTCAGTAATTTTTTAACAAATACAACGACAAACAATAATAACTAATTAATTAAAATATTCTTACTACCGACACTACAACTTGAATTTCTGCTTGTAACGTTTCAAAGTCTCGTAAAAGTCAAGTGTATTTATCTATTTGACACTTATCTCAACAATTAACACAAATTCGTTTCCATAGCAACGATAATAATAGGGATCGGAAAAGCTTTTTTCTGAAATCGATCGGCAATGTCTACATTTTCGGCGCTATTTCAGATCGAAAAATGCACAATTCCAGTATTTTAGTCCGTTGCTAAGAAACTATCAGAAAACAGACCGGAAAAGATCCGTTGCCAAACAAAGATCAACGAAAGGCCGGGAAAGTAACATTCCTGTACGGTTTTTTATGTATATTCTAGACAGTAAATAAATACACGCAGACAAACCAACTCACATTAAAATTGCATTTATTAGTAAGCAGTTAGATTGTAATGAAGAAATGTTATGCATTAATGCAAATTCCTTAATTTATAATAATATTGATTGTGACTTCAGAAAAAGTAGTATGTGTACTTCGGTGTGAAAGTACATTCCTGGACTTCGATGCTTGTTGGCCGAGGCGCTAGCCGATTTGTATCGTAGTTCGAGTATGTATTGCTTTCACACCTAAATACACAATATACTATTGCCGATCTCTAATGTCACTTTCCGGTTTAGCCCGGAAAAATGTTAATTTCTGACGGATAATTTCTCCAGAAAGGGTGTACTTTCTGGTCGGTCGAAAAGAAACAAGCTAAAAACGTACTCTTCGCCTGTTCACTGAACTTTTTATATAATTGTTACACATTCTATAGGATACTACGGACTTAGTTAGTAAAAGACTCAGTGTAAAATAAAGTAAAAATAAAAAAAAACTGTACCATATCCCATTTGGGTTTCGAACCCGGGACCCTTGGATTCCGAGTCAAAAGCGTAAGAACTACTCCACCACTTAACACGTAAAAAAACGTAAATTTTTACATTATAAGAGACGAGCTAAAATTATATTTCCACGGTTGTATATTACAGTATAAAATGTATATTTGTAAAATATAAAAATATTTAAATATTAAAATGAAATATCATTTCACCAGATTTCTATTCAATTACAAAAACATAAAAAACAAAAAAAATTTTTTTCAAATTTAAATCATTAATAAAATTTTTATTTACTGATCGATTTTGTTCAAATATAATAGGGTTCTTCCTCTAGCCAACACTAACTTACTCTCCAAATTTCAGTACAATCGGATTTTTCTTTCTTGAGTTATCGTGCTTACAAGAAACGTGACGGACGGACGGACGGACGGACGGACGGACAGACGGACATTTTGAAAGTTGTTCAGAATTCGTTCACTAACACAATGATATGAGAATTTTTTCTCTACGAGCGATATTTACGATTTTAGAAATGAGCCGATCAAATACAATATACTCTTCGTTTTTGCGAAGAGTATAATAATCAAATTGTCTTACATGTCAAAAGTTGGAAAGTATGACATTTCTACTTCATTCGACAATTGAACTGAAATGTAACATTTTAGGTTGGAAAGTGACATTTCAGGTTGGAAAGTAGCCACTTTCTTACCAGTTTTTGAGTTGGAAAGTGAGCATTTGCCAACCTGTGTTTTTACCGGTTTTCTTTTAGTCGTAGGAAATATAAATTATAAGAGAGACATAGAGAGTATATTTATTTATTTTAGCAGAAACCTCAATACAGAGCAATTAATTCTACAAATAGCTGAAAAAATAAATTGAATTATATATTAAAATTTTAGCGATTCAATTACTTTGACATTTGTCGTCTGACAAGAATTATTTGTTCATTGTCTGCTTAATAAAAACATAAAATGCTATTTGAAAATTTAGTAAACGATTTTTTTCGCTTTTTGTTCTTTAAGGGAGATAATTATGAATAAAATAGTATACAAAGTTCCATTGCTGTCTCGAGAATTAGTTGACCTCGCCGCTTCGCGCCTCGATAACAATGAAACACTTTTCACTTCTGTATGTAATATACTATTATCTTCGTTATTAATGGCAACGCACAGCCGTCTAAAAAGCCAAACTTTATCATGAAATGGGTTAAGAAATGTTTTTCTGATGTTTGAAGAAAAAATAAATTAAGTCGATCTGCGCATTTGAAAATAAATCGCATTTACAAAATTTAAAAAACAGTAACTTTCAAAGTATATATGCTTTTCATCGACATAATTCTAGAAATAATGATATTTCATAGTTACCTTAACACATGACTACAATTTATGAGCACAGTTCAAAATATTAACCATTAAGACCCGTAACAAATTATCTCTCAAACTTAAATCATTAAACTTCAGCTTGTTTAAAAAAGTGCTAAAGACCTGCTAATTTATTACTTGCTCCATGAGTACCTAAATGATAGATTGGGGTTATATTTCATATTTAAACCTCTGTAAACAAAATTGATTGGTATATAAGGTAATGAGCTCTTTTTTGTATTTATTTTTTATAATACAGAGGGGCTTCACAATAGCCTGCAATTTTCTAAATAGTAATTTCTTTGTGTTTAAATAAGACTAAAACTTCTAATAAACATGGTCCCTAAAATGCTTTTTTAATGAGAGCTTATTGTGAATCCTGTAATGGTTTAATCTGCAATCTCCAATTTTGAAACGTAGTAATCAATACTATAAATAAATCTACCAAAGAAGGTATCTTGGTAAATTTGTTTCTACTTCAGGTGAACCCCAGGGTTCTGTATTAGGCCCCATATTCTTCAATATTTTCATTAATGCTATTCTTCTTCTTCTTTTAGCGGAGCGACGAAAGGTCGCCGCACTCCGGCCTTGTGGCCCATTGTGCTACTGCTATGAATTTAGTGAATTCCCCCATTCAGGCCGGATTCTAACCAAAATGTCAAAATCCTTCCTACGGGGGCATTCCTTATTTCCTCCAGCACTGGCAAAACAAATGCCGAAGTGTTTGTGCCTCAAATTTATGAGACTAGGGCAGGAAGTCAGGACATGGATGGAAGTTTCCTCCTAGTCCCCGCAGAACCTGAAGTCGGGGTTGTCCACCACCCCCTATAGTGTGTAGGTGTTTTCTGAAAGCGCCGTGTCCAGTGAATAGACCTGCCACGATTCTGACTTGTTTCCTGCTTAGTCACAGACTATTCGCTTCAGCAAGGGAACTGAGATAAGGAGCTTCGCTTGCCGGAGTCCGGGGTAGGAGGCCCAGAAGTCAACGAACTGGGAACGAATCCAGTCATTAATGATATTACAGTTGAATTAGCTGTTGATTGTGTTTTATACGCAGATGATGTGAGGTTATACAATGAAGTAAATGATGTAAATGATTGTGTGACATTGCAAACTAGCCTTGATGAGATCCATGAATGATGTAATTCAAACAAACGATATTGGCACATTAAAACTACTATAATGGAGTCAAATTAAGCATCAAAATAAGTGAATAGGGAGTTCTCTGGCTGCAGCAATTTTATTGTTTTAATTTGTTACAGGTATAATAACAAGTGCTATGAGACGTTTTGGATTAAATCGGTCCATTACTTCCTACAAAATTGAAACAATTATTGTTTCACAGTCTTTTCATGGGTCTAGTTTTGATCAAGATTTAATTATGATCAGATTTGTATTTCTAATTTTACGATGCGATTACTAGGGTCGGAGACAATAAGGAAAATAGCACTACTATATCATTTCTTTTGTTCGATCCAAATTGGAATATTCGTCAATTATTTGGTCTCCTCTACAGAATATAGAGAGAATTCAGAAATGTTTCATAAAATCATACGAAAGATGGTGTCTATTGGTTTTCCTCAAGCTGTATTTTTAAACAAATTTTCGCTTTCGAGTCTGAAGACTCGCAGAATTATGTCATGACTTATGAAATATCTATTTTCAAAGGAATACATATTATTATAGCAGACTGTGGCATTATTTTACTAAATTTTCGAACACCTAGACCAGGATCTAGGCAAAACTCATGATTCTCCCGGAAATTCTTGCTACTACACAACATGTATGCGAACTATAATAATTGTCAAGACTATTGCAATGTGCAATAAAGAGATTAACTATATTTTTTGTGTGTGTTTATTTTACGTTCTTATGTATCTTCATTTCGTTATATAACTGTAAGTACTTATTACATCTTTCTTTATAATTGTAATGTTCTGTTAGGTGGTGTATTGGTAAATAATTATATAAATAATGATATTTATAAAATTATTAGTGAACTGAGTGAGCATTGTATTACTGATTTTAAAGAAATATATTTTAGTAATTTTTACTAACGTAATTTTTTAGTAATATTGCTCACTTTTCATGTAAGAATATTATGAAGGAAATCAGTCAAACTCACGACGTCTTGGTGATCAAATAATATATTCTAACATATCTGCGATGAAATGAAGTGTTGCATGTTATAAAATTCAAGTGTTCCATCAATGACTGAGCGTTTCACATATAACATAGATGAGACAAGCAACCCTTCCAGTCAATTTTATTTCAAGAAGGGTTTGTGGGCCCTGACGTACTATATCCGTGAAGAATATAGTGCATTTAAACTTTTAAAGCTTCTTTTACTACGAAAATAAGAATTAAAATGCCTGCTTCGTCTTTAATATCCTTGAAATTGATATTAGAAATTGATGTTCATTAAACAATTTATTACGGTTATTTTCTAAGAACTTTCTTTATATTTGAATAAATAGAATACAGATATATCGGATGCCTCAGTAGACAAAAAATTGTTTAACAACGTAATGCTCAAGAACTTATTTGTTCGAATCATTAAAGCTTTGTTAAAGAATATGAAATAACATATTTTTCATATACAGTGTGACCCATCTCAAGTGGACACACCTTCATAGCTCAGTTATTGGTCATCCAATTTCAACCAAATTTGTATCGGTATCAAAGACCTTTACTATATCCTTTTTGAATAAAATAAGACTTATTTCAGTCATTGGCGTGCATTTTTATTAAAATAGGGTCGATTTTTCGATGTCTTATTAGGCATTTTTTGTTAAAAAAACCGCTGCTCAAGGAATCACTACTTCCACATCCAAGTCTCTTACAACAAAATACTATATTTGCACTCCACTATGTGGAAGTAATTGTTTATGGAACTTTAATAGTATAATATTTGAAATCATATACCCCAAAAATCCATAACATTGTGAAAAAGTGAAAAAAATTCTTGATGGCTGGCTCTTGTACACACACTAAATCACACTATTTTTTCACCACATTTAATAATGGGGGTGGATAACGCCATTTTTTTTGAGACCTTAGCTCCTCTTATATTTACTAAATACCAATTTCATGGACTCTTCTTGCTTGATTTACCTGTTTACCCCCATTTACCCGAATTTACCCTTCAACTCTGCAACGGAATAAGATCACAATATAATCTAGTTCCAGATCTCGTTAAAATACATACGTGTGCCATATTTTAAGTGAATATCTTAAACAGTTCCAGAGTAATCGTGAGCACCAAAAAGATACAAGATTAACAGACAGACCGACGCGACAGACAAATTTATTTTGCTCAGACTTAAAATATTGACGTTTCATGATATTCTAAGCCTATTTAAACAATGAAAATTTCCAATATTTTTTTGTGTTAATATACTTCAACTGAATGAGGAAGTAATACGCAGAAAATGGCATGACAAAGATATAAAAAATCGTTGTGTGCCGTAAACTACACGATAGAAGAAAAGCCTCTACTTCAAGCATTTTCTTCGAGGAAACCTACTACGCATCCATACTACTCAAGGTAACCCACTGTGCGTCCAATTTACTCGAGGAAAGCCACTGCGCAAAGTTACTTCTTGAAGTAACCCACTACGCATCCATTTTACTCGAGGAAACCTACTGCGCATCCATATCACTTGAGGTAACCTACTGCGCATCTATAGCACTCGTGAAAAGCCACTGCGCATCCATACTACTCGTGGTAACCTACTGCGTATCCATTGTACTCGAAGAAGGCCACTGCGCATCCATACTACTTGAGGTAACCTACTGCGATCTAATACTCGAGGAAAGCCACTGCGCATCCATAGTAGTCGAGGAGAGCCACTGCGCATACATACTGCTCGAGGTAACTTTAACAACATAATATTTGAAATCGTCTACCCCAAAAACCTATAAAACGATATGCCACATCGGTAGTGCGCAGAGCTGGGTAATTACTTGTAATTTAAAAATAATTACAATTACAAATTACTTTTTTAAAAAAGGAACTAATTACAATTACAAATTACTTTTTTTAAAAAGGAACTATTCGGATTATAACTGAACCAGTATAATAAACAATAACTTAATTGGTTTAGATAACAGAATATATAAGACTTTATTGAAAATATATGGACATTGACAATTCTAATTAATTTAACTAGCATCTATGATCTCATATAATAAATATAACAATCACTAAAAAACTATAGTGACACCGAAAAGATACTTTGTATCTTTTTAATAGGAACTAATTACAATTACAAAGTACATGTCTTTAAAAAAGGAATTAGCAATTACTTTTCTAATTACTTTTATGATAAAGTAGTAAATTATAGTGACCAAACAGACAAAAAGGTAAGTTAAAAATTTTAATTAAAAGTGTTGTGTAATATTGCGTTTTAATATTTATTAGAATCGTTATTAGAATGTTTGACCTTAAAAGTAATCAGGAAAAATATATAGAAAAGGCAGCTTAATAGTGGAGTCGGTTTAGGAAAGGGTTGGGAAATTTTTTAAGGTGGATGCAGACCCTGCGGAAATTGTTTGTCATGACGAGTATAATAAAACCCTAAAATCTTGATTACCAAAAAGGGGTAGAACCATGCTTTTTTGGCCGAAGGACATTTTAAGGGTCAAATTTGTTGTTTTAATTTTTTTTTATCACTTAAACAATTAGTTAAGAAAAGAAAATGGTATCCTTTTATTCTCAATATTAAAAAAAATTCAGTTTAAATTTGGGGAAGATCTGACCATCCCCCCCTCCTGATATAAACATATATACATACCAAAAAAAATTGAAAAAAATCTGATTTCGGCTATCTTGATCAGATCTCAACCGATTTGGCGGAAATTTGGAATGGAAGTAGTCTTTATCACACAAAAAATGTTAACCAGATTTCAGCCAAAAATGTTAAACAGTTTGGCTGAAATTGCAGTTTCAGTCAAATTTTCTGAAATTTTCAAATCGAAATATCTTCAGACCTAAAACTCGGATCAAAATTTGCTTTGTGGTAAAAGGTAGGTTATTTTATGTACTTTCACGTGATATAGGTCAAGATTCACTGTTATTATCTAATTATAAATTACTTCTACAGGGTGTCCCGAAACTCCCGCCTTCCCCTTTAGGTGCTAATTCTCCATGCAAAAATAGTAAGAAAAGTTCCTATAAACATGTGTCCGGAAATGCTTCCTAAGGGAGCTACAGCGCAAAAATAGGTGTTTTTACTAATTATCTCGCAAATTATTTGGGACAACTTTATGAAACTTGGTTAACTTTTTTCGATTAATAAAGGTTATTGTTTTACGCCTACTTTGAAAAATAAATAATGCGCATTTAGCAAACGAATACGTAATATTTCGTTTTAGACCGCTTTTACTCGAAAACGGCTTGCCATATGGCTAATTGTAAAGAAGCCCTTTTTTATGCAGAATTAACCAGGGAATCATAATCAGGGATTAAAATACTAAAAATGTCAAATGGAAAAATTAATATGTAGAAACAAAGAACACCGACCCCTCGTTTCTCCGCCCCTGGATAAAATTAATTTTGGCTAATACTGTAAAACAATAACCTTTAATAATCGAAAAAAGTTAACCAAGTTTCATAAAGTTGTCCCAAATCATTTTCGAGATAATTAGTAAAAACACCTATTTTTGCGCCATCCCTAGAGGGCCGTAGCTCCCTTAGGAAGCATTTCCGGACCCATGTTTATAGGAACTTTTCTTACTATTTTTGCATGGAGAATTAGCATCTAAAGGGGAAGGTGGGAGTTTCGGGACACCCTGTATAAGTACAATTACTTTTTCCAATTACAATTACTTTTGCCAATTACAATTACTTTAAGAACATGCGTATGTGGTTTAACAAATAAGAATACATTAAAGCAGAATTTTACAGTTGCATAGTTTAAAATGAAACTTAAAAGCTCAAAAAAAGTTACTGACTAAAAACGAGTTTTTGCCGTGGTCCGCTGCACATTTATGTTTTTTTATTGTTAAGTACACAAACTTTTGTAACGTAAGTTGTAACATAAATATGCAGCGGACCACGGAAAAAAACTCATTTTTACAGTAACTTTTTGAGCTATTCAGATTAATTTTAAGCTGTACAGCTGCAAAATTCTGCTTTGATGTATTCTTGTATTCACATACGCATGTTCTTAAAGTAATTGTAATTGGAAAAAGTAATTGTACTTATAGAAGTAATTTGTAATTAGATAGTTCAAATAATATAATTAAAAATTACAATTCCTATAACAATTTTCCTGCAATTACAATTCCAAATTACTTTAATAAAAAAAAGTACTTAAATACAATTACAATTAAACGAAAAAAAAAAAAAGGAATTGTAATTGCTAATTACTTTTCACCAGCAATTACCCAGCTGTGGTAGTGGGGGTGGGGGTGGTGGTAGGGAGTGGGGATGGATGAAGTAAAAAAATATTTTGAGGCTTTTGGTTCTTGTACACACACTACATCACATTTTTTTTTTCATCCCCTCTAATAACGGGGTAGGGGTGGTAATGGAGGTGGCTAATGCCAAAAATTTTTTTGAAACCTTAGCTTCTCTTGTATACACTAAATACCAATTTTATGGACTCTTACCTGCTTGATTTACCTGTTTACCCACCATTTATCCCATTTTACCCCCCAACCCTTCGAAGGAATAAGATGAAAATATAATCTAGTTCCAGATCCCGTTAAAGTACATACGTGTACCAAATTTCAAGTCAATATCTTAAACGGTTCTGGAGTAAACGTGCCCAAAAAAAAGTTACAGACCGACAGACAGACCAACAGACAGAACATTTTTTTTTTCGCTCAAATTTAAAATCTCGACGTTTCATGACATTCTAAGCCTTTTGAACAATAAAAATTTTCAAAAATTTTTTTGTTGTTACTATACTTCCACTGGATGTGGAAATAAAACTAGTGCAATATCATTGATCAGCATACTATATCCAAAATTTAACACATTTTGATTTTTGGTTTTCAAATTACGGCCCCCTTAAAATTACCTATTTTAAATATTAAATAATCAATAAATTGGTAACGAAATTTTTTTCGAAAAAAATCAGTTTTTCATTTTCCCTTTAAATGCACTTTTTCTACCATTCCATATCACCGATACTTTCATATTTCGTAGGCCAAGAATTTTCATTGAAAGGATTACCAAATTTGAAAATGTGGGGTGGCAGAAAAAATTATTGTAAAGAGAAAATAAAGAATGCTTTTTTTTTCGAAAATAAATTCGTTACCAATTTATTGATTACTTAATGTTTAAAATAGACAGTTTTAAGGAGATCGGATTTCGAAAACCAAAAATCAAAATGTCGTTAAATTCTAGAGAGCATGCTGATCAAAAATATTGCATTAGTTTTTCAACAAAAAAATGCCTAATATGACTTCTCGAAAATCGACCCTTTTGTTCTTAATAAAAATGCACGACAATGACTGAAATAAGTTTTGATTTATTCAAAAAGGATATAGTAAAAGTCTTTGATACCGATCCAAATTTGGTTGAAATTGGATGACCAATAACTAAGTTACGAAGGTGTGTCCACTTGAAATGGGTCACACTGTAGAATGCTTTTGCAGTACTGAATTTAATGGCATAATTCTAACAGAAAAGTTATTTAATATAGCAAAGCGCAATGTTAATATCTCGGTTGCACAAATCGGCAATTAAAACTTTAATTGCCGATAACTGCTTTAATAGTAGATGTTTTTACTACTAAATCAATCAATGAAGATATAAACAAAATAAGGGGCGAGTACAAATTCGACTTGGTTAGACTCGTATCTTGAAGAGAAAAATCGAACAACGCAATCGCGTAATCATCCATTCTCCCCCAAATCACCCACAAAACATAGACAATGTATAGATGAGCAATTTCAATTCCACGCTTTGCTGATAATTTCTAGGGTTTGCTCCTTTAGCCTTTCCGGTCCATAGTGCATTCGTTGTTAATTATATCGATCCAAGTGTACTATTTCTTCCAACCCTTATTTGTAGCAGTTGACCATTATCTAAGGTGGTCCATTTCTTGTACTTATTCTGTTCATTTTATTCCTGCGTTTCCTTCTTATCGTGATGCTATTAAAACATTAAAGATGTTCATTTATTAACTTTTAGTAATATTATTTTCTAGTAGCAGTCAGAAATGAATTGCGAGCACGATATTAGAGCGTTTACAAAGAGCCCTAAATATTGTCGACAGGTGGTGCAGTGAGGAAAGACTCTCCATAAATTCTCATAAAACTACAGTATTTACACGAAAAAGAGCCTTGGGAGGCTTAAACCCTTAGGTTCAATGGAGTGGAAATTTGCCAGTGTGGAGTCATTTTCAACCGAAAACTGACATCCAAAAGTCATACAGAGTGCAACAATTGTCCTGGGAAGGTGCAGACAGATGTTTGGAAAGAAACTGGAGTTAAATCCCAAGCTGATCCTATGGTTATACAACAGGTTCGTAAAGCCCATGATAACCTACGTATCAGTGGTATGGTTCAGTTTGGGGCAATAAGACTATTAAGTGGCATACAAAAACTTGCTTGCCTATACGCCACGGAGTGTATAAAAACGATTCCCACAGCTGCATTGGAAGTTTTTTTAGACCTGCCACCACTACACATATTTATCCAAGGTGAAGCTCGGTCGAATGCAAGGCACAACGTCCATAAGGAAACAACATGGAATTGAGCTCCAAAAGTTATACTCAAAGCTAAAGGCAGATCCCATTTTAGGAATGCCCACGGATGCTATAGTCTGAAAGTATAACTTCAACAGACACTTTCGAATAAAAAATATGGACTGGAAAAACGGTCCTCCAATATCGGTACAAACAGTCTGGTACACGAATGGCTCCAAGACAGAATAGGGAGCCGGACTTGGGATTTACGAGATAACGTCGGAAACAAGAATCCCGGTAGGTCTAGGAAGATACGTCACAGTGCTTTAGGCTGAAGTGGCAGTTTAACACTGGCATGTAAAGGAAATAATGATGCAAGGAACGGTGAACCAGTCGATTACCATTTTCTTCGATAGCCAAGCAGCGCTAAAGGCAGGTCGATTTCAGAGTAAAATGGGATTCCATAAATGCTCTTATGGACGAAAAAAAAAACAAAACAAAGTGCACTTGGCGTGGGTGCAAAGTCATAAGGGACACAAAGGAAATGAATAGGTCAATGAACTGGTTAGGAAAGGCGCATCCAAACTCTTTTGCGGTGTGGCTAAGATATGCATAAGAGCATCGTTTAATAAATCGGTACAAAAAAATCTCTTGAATGGTGAAATAGTTTCCCACGACAAAGCAGTAGTTAGCCTTCATTAAAGAATGATCGACCAAATTTACGGAAGCCCCACCACTTCAAAATAGAAAGGCAATTAGGATATTGGTGAGTCTTCCAGCTGTCCACTGTCGGCTTAATAGATATATGAGTATAATGGATCTGACAGACGATGGCATGTACTATGCCATTGTGAAGGTTTAGTTGGATTGAGGTTTTGACAACTTGACCAGGAGAAACCAAGGGCTGGTGTCATACTAATGAGTCCCTACGAAGGTTACGGAGTCTCATACAAAAGACAAAGCTGAATAAGGAGCTCTAAAGAAAACTAGAACAGTAGCGCCACAATAGAACCACGGGGGTCGCGGTAATCAAGGCCATTCAACCGGCTTCTCCTTTCTAATCCAATCTAATTTTATTTTCTCTTGTGGTCAAACAAAAATCGACACAACTGAAAAAGCATATAAACGCGTAATATTATAATTTTGAAGAGAAGAGTTTTTCAAATTAATCAACGTACGGCTGCTGCCCTAATACGGGACACTATTGAAACGTATCGCAGGCGTGGTGTCCCTACTTCTGATCTTTCTCTTAACTTTATAATCTAACCTTTTCTATTCTCTTTGTATGTTCTATTTGTTTTTATTTTTTTATCTTTTTTGTTCTTTTCGTCCTTTTCTTGTTTTTAAATTCCGTTTAGACCGAAAATTCACTCAAAAATGTTTCATTCTACCACAATTTCCTGGCGGTAATTGTTTCGAACGGGTTTTTTTCGTTGAGTTCTTTTTGCCGTGCCAGCAACCAACATTTTTTAGTGCATCGTCAAGTGTTTCAATGTTAATTATAATTACTTTTAAGTCTATTTGCAGATTGTTTTAAATCAATTGTTAATCTAAAACCTGCCAAAGGCAGGTAGCAGTTTTAACTTTCATTGTTCAAGTTCTTGTTAAACCAAACCGGACCTGTCCCGTCCAGCCCTACATTTACCACGGCGCTGCGCGCCGTGTGTGTCTGGCTATCTCCGAGCCAGCATCCGGCGAGGCATATTCTGTATATTAAAATGCTTAATAAATTTGTTTACTACTACTACTATAGGCGTGGTGCGCATAAACACGTGCAAATAGTCTCATCATGGCGGTTTTCCTGCCAAAGCAGCAACGTAGAATTGGCAGACTTTTATTTCTGCTGCCAGTTTGCTGACCATACTGTAAAATTTTACTACTTATCGATATTTTCTCGTTATTTTTCTGCATCTTAATGTCAGAATGGAGAGAACCAAGACTGGCACACTTGTTTGGTTATTTCTAATGACGCCCTGGTAAAGACACTGCTCCTTAATACAGCCGGTTATAATAGCAGACATTCACCTTTCCTAACGTGTTAAAAATTGTAACACGTCACCAGCGTCAAAGCTACAATACCCATGGGCTCACAATTTGGTCGACAGCTCTCCTACTAGTATAAATCATCTTAATTACACTTTTACTTTTTTCTTCAGGTAGGTGTATCAATGATTCGCCAAAAACGTAATATATTAAAATTAATTATTATTTTTTTCTGACATCCTGCAAGCTAATGCTAATGATATTATTATATTCTATCTTGTATAATCATCACCAGTTCGTTTAACCTCACCGATTTAGACACTTTTAGCGAACAGTTTTCCTTTTAAGCGTAACTTCATACCTCGTATTTAAGAAGTCGTGCCATATGTGGCGTGTTGAATCTAAAAGCCATTATAAAAACATCAATTATAGTTTTCATCAATGTTCAGTCTTAGATTTATGTTACGTGTTATAATTATTAACCATTAATCATTAATCAACTCCGCTGCTCTGTTGTGATGAATAAAAAACACGTATTTTATGGCAAAATTTAATTAAGAGAGAAGGTTATTTACCTACGCAAAATAGCATTAATTATGTGGTTAAATAATTATAAATTTTCATGCATAGCGCATTCTTCTTACATAATTTTATATACCATATGGTATACTAAATTATTTATACTTTCTTCTATTTAACACTGGGTTACAAATTTAAATGAACAAACTTTTACTTTTACAGAAAATGCAATTCTTTATGTAGATTGTAAAGTTCTCAAATATATTATATATCTTTGGTAGTTTCGGTTACAAAATCTTGAGAGTTTTGTGATCTATGCATTATTATAGTTGATCTCCCTTTGCTGTATGGTACATCTGATAGCGTCGCGCCATCTGTCGCGGTTGCCTATTAAAACATGGCCTCAATGAAGTTCTTTCTCATCAGTTTTCCCAACCTAACGTTATGGAGCTCGTCCTCTTTCCCTCTTGCCATCTGGCTTTATCTGAACTCTGAGCCATTTTATATTGCTCTCTTTCTCCAAGTAACAATTTAAGTTTTATCACAATCTGCAAGAGTTTATATAATAAATCTGATCGTAAAACTGTTTATACTAGATAACCTCTTAAAAGCTACAATAAACCCGGCATAAAACCAAAAAAGACCTTTTATAAAGATTATAAATATCTTCCTTAAAACTATCAATAAAACCAACAGTACCTTAGAACCTAAATCTGCAAGATGTTTTCAAGTCTACCATAAAACCTTTTATAAAATATTCTTAAAACCGTTAGTACTTGTAATCAAATTTTAAACCTGCTTTGAGAACATCATAAATAATTGTGTCTTTAATAATTCTTTGTCGAAAACTTGTTGTACTTAAACTCTCTAAATCAGAAAATGTCTATGTGTATGTGTATTTTCAACATCATGTTAACAGAAGTTACTCGTTCTCCACTAGCCTTATTAAAGCGGAGCAGCATTATAGTCTCATAGTGCTGAAGGCGCATAGTATATAAAAATGTTTCACTAATTTATATATAATCAATTTTTTACAAACTACACCCAAGATCTCGTAAACGTATCTCTTCAAAACATCATCATTCAGCTAGTCTCTCTCCACTGTTAGACGTAAACTTCCTTTAAATGCTTCTATAGCACTGCGTGCATATAGTCTGTTCTGATATATTTTTATGTTGTCAGATCATTGAATAGGGTGACATCCTCTGTTTCTAACAGCTTTCAATCTGGGTCTCCATTCAAGAAATCTTTTGTTCATCTTACATTAATACCACGGACCCATAAAAAAGTGGTCTGTGCGGCGGATCCAAAATAAACCCCTATACATAAGGATAAATTGGTCTGATCCGTCGGACAGACCACTTTTTTTTATTTAGAGGTGTTCTTTGCGGTTAGGGATGAAAAACGAGTCAATCTAAAAATTCTGATTTCGAATTTAGATTCAGCGGGTCAATATACATAAAGATACACTAGTGACGCAAAAAAAAAAATTGAAAATGTTTATTGTCTTATTTTAGAATGTCATGAAACGTCGAGATTTTAAGTTTGAGCAAAAGTCTGTCTGTCGGTCTGTCTGTCGGTCTGTCTGTCTAACTTTTTTTTGCGCACGTTTACTCTGGAACCGTTTAAGATATTGACTTGAAATTTGGTACACGTATGTATTTCAATGAGATCTGGAACTAGATTATATTTTGATATTATTCCGTTGAAGTGTTGTGGGATATATTGGGATATATGGGGGTAAATAGGTAAATCAAGCAAGTAAGCGTCCTTAAAACTGTTATTCAGTATACATAAAAGAAGCTAAGGTCTAAAAAAAATTTTGGTATTAGCCACCCCAATATCACCCCCACCCCATTATTAAAGTGGGCGAAAAAATAAAATTGTGATTTAGTATGTGTACACAAGAACAAAAGGCCTACATTTTTTTTACTCAATTTCAAATATTATATAATTAAAGCTCTATGAACAATTATGCCCACATAGCGGAATGCAAAAATATTTTTCGTTGAAAGAGATTTGGGTAGGAATCTGGATGTGGATGCAGTGATTGCTTGGGCTGCAGTTTTTTACGTGGGCCTATGTAATCCTTGCTACATGACCTTTCCAGTTCCATTTTAAACTAGTTATCCTCTCCATGATCTATTTTTGGGTTGGGTACACGGTCTCTGAGAGAGATTCCTGACATTGATTGCCCCATTATTCGTTGAATTAGCTTCACCTTAAGCTGCTTCTTTAGTTAATGTTAGAGTATCTGTAGGTAAGAATAAGGACACACTGGTTTTCTCTTCAGGAAAATTGGAAGCTTGCAAGACTGTTTTTCCAGTTTTCCCTGTCAGGTATTTTGATTTTAAATAAAAGTCATATTTTAAGACCTAGTATCCATGGGCATTCCTAAAATATGATTTGCCTTCAGCTCTGAGTATAACTTTTGGTGCTGATGCCTTATGGGCGTTAAGCCTTGCATTAGCTTGTACACCACTGAACGAGCTTCCCCTTAAATAAATATGTATAGTGGTGGCAGGTCCAGAAGGACTTCAACTGCAAGTGTGGAAGCGATTTTTATTGCCCCTGTGGCACGTAGGCAAGCAAATCTTTCCAAGAAATTTATTAGGCTTATTGCTGCCAACTGAAATATCTTATTCAACCACTGACCTGTAGGTCATCATGGGTGTTATGACCATGACGTATAACCAGAAAGTCATCTTGGGATTCGACCCCAATTTACTCCACACGTTTGCCTGCACCACGGCAATTATTTATTTCTTTGTAACTTTCTGGATGTGGGCGCTTCATGTCAGTTTTAGCAATTTAGCACTAGAAATTTTAGGCCTCCCAGATATTTTTTGTGCAAAAATGAAAACTGATGTGAAGGTTAATGGAGTGTCCTTCCTCACCACACCTCAATCTGTCGACAATATTTAAGACCCTTTGTGAATGCTTTGATATCGTGTTTGCCAATCGCCTCTTGACTCCTATCACTATATCGTCAGCATATCGTAAGCAGCAAAAGCTTCGAGTATTTTCCGGAGGAGTTCGTCAACAATGGTTGCCCATAGCCGTAGAGATAATATTCGTCGTTTGAAGGCAGCCTTAAAGTTACCTTTGCCTCAATGGTAGCTTCACTTATTTGATACTATTATCCTCCCTTTTAGGCTAGCTTTAATCCACCGGCAAAGCACTGTTGGGACTGCTCTGTTTGACAAAGCATTCGTTAATGATTACGTTGTCGCATTATTAAACGCTCCTCGTATATATAGAATTGTAATTTTTTCATCTAACGTCATTGTCAGTAGTCTGTTCAAATCATCCAGCATAAGGTCTGTTGACTTCCCCAGCTGCATATTGGCGCTCACTAAGCGAATTCTCCCATAGTATTTCGCCTCTAACGTACCAGTGTAGTAACCTATCCACTGTTTTAAGTAAGAAAGACGATCTGGATGTTGCAGACCCTCCGAGTCCGGCAATATTAGCAATCCCGGAGTGTGCCTTCATGAGTAATTGGATACGTTCAGTTAGAATTTCTATGTAGGTTTCATCCTTTTCTTTGAGGAAACCTATTTCATTTGCAATACAACCATCTTTGGCTAAGACCCTATGGATTCTAGAGGTTGCAAGGTCATCACTGACCTCCTCGCGGAACCTCCTCTCTTTTAGCCTTGCAGATTTCATCGCAACCAGTCGAAAACTTATTAAATACTGAAACAACATGATTATAAAATATATTTTATTTTTAGTTTCATCCAGGTAAGCTCAGAATTATTAGAATATATTCTGTGCATTATATTAGAGTAGGATTGCTTCTTCTATGTCTTCCAAACTCTGTTCATTTAGACTGGGGCACACTGTACTTATTTAACTTACATATTATAATTGATCCCCGGCGATACTCCTTGTTTTCGCCTAAATATCCAAGGGCAAAATATATTATATCAATAAGTACACAGGACCTTATTATCGTAAACGGAGCGAAGCGAGGCTTTCTTAAAATATGTTTCCAAGTATTTTAAAACAGTCTTTTAAGTAATTAATTTTACGTCGGCCGTTGCAGGAAGTATTAATTTAACTTAAAAGTTCAATCAATGAATTACCAAGCAAACTTCTTAATTTATCTAATTTTATTTCTTAAAGTTAAGGCAACAATGTTGGTGTGCTTGGTTGGGTTATTAAAACTGAAGGCATGACCAATAAATCACCATAATCTCGTTTTATCGCTACGACTAATAATTTTGGCATTCATTTTTGCGTTATTAACTTTTATGGTATGGTACTTTGTTTACCAGAATTTATTAACAGATTTTTTCGGCATATTAAAACTGAATTATTGTTTTATAAATAAAAAGACACGAGCAATTAATGTGGCGTTATGTCATTCATTAAATGCGCTATTTTTTTCAGTATTTCTACTTTTATAAAATAAAAAATCACAGATTGATTACTGGGATGAATGGAAATGATATTTTCTATAAATGTACTTCTAGCAACTATATTACTATATTATGATTATTAATGTTCAAACCACATCGTTGGCGATCTCAACATAAATTAAGACTATTTAGTGGAGTCAAATTAGGATTTTAATGTGAATTGTCTGGCCAGGGCAGTGTTCCTGTTTTAACGTGTTCAGGCGGTCAACTTAAGTTCACAGCTCAGTTTTGCAGTTTCTGCGAGGTCGGCGTGTTGTTTATTTAAACAATTTAATTTTTTAGATCGTGAATATCTCGAAATTTATAAGTCCTATGGGAAACAATTAAAAAGAAGGAAAACGTTCGTTTTGAGCTGTACAATAAAAGTACATAAATTATAATAGTAGAGTGCTCGGTGCCCAGATATACGCATAAAAATAAGTTCTGTGGGGGTTTTGTTGTCACAAGCTGAATTTGATATAAAATTAATGATGATATACTGATGTTTCAAAATCTCAAAGCCGTCAAAAAATGTCCTACTCAAAAGGTCATTATAATCAAAAAACGAGTTATAGCTTAGTGACTTAGGTGTTTTGATATTTCCACTTTTGAGTAATAGCAAATCCTTTTAACCATGAATAGAACTAGTCAAAATAAGTAGATTTTCGAAAAGACCCACATCGAGAAAACATGCCTGCTCCCCTTGCCCTCCTTCAAAGGGGCTACCTGTATCTGGGTATATATATATATATATATATATATATATATATATATATATATATATATATATATATTTTTTTTCTCAAAAATGGTAGGAGCTAGAGGAATGATCTTGCGCCATTCAATAGAGTATAAAATTTTGCATAAGACCATCCATTTGCTTTTTGCTATTTTCTTTTTTTTAAGGCCCCAGAGCAAAAAAAGGGTGAGGAGCCTTTCAACAACGACACATGTTTAGCTATACGTCTAAAACGGCCCAATAAATCAAAATTCTGCAAGATATAAAAAAAAAGACAATTATTTTACTTCCACATCCAGTGGAAGTATAGTAACGACAAAAAAATTTTTAAAAATTTTTATTGTTCAAATAGGCTTAGAATGTCACGAAACGTCGAGATTTTAAGTTTAAGCGAAAAAAAAATTTCTGTCTGTCGGTCTGTCTGTAACTTTTTTTGTGCGCACGTTTACTCTGCAACTGTTTGAGATATTTACTTGAAATTTGGTACACATATGTACTTTAACGAGATCTAGAACTAGATTATATTTTCATCTTGTTCCGTCGAAGGGTTGGGGGGTAAATTTGGGGAAAATAGGTAAATCAGGCAGGTAAGAGTCTATAAAATTGGTATTTAGTATATACAAGAGAAGCTAAGGTCTCAAAAAAAAATTTGGCATTAGCCACCCCCACCCCATTATTAACGGGGATGAAAAAAAAATGTGATTTAGTGTGTGTACAAGAACCAGACATCTCAAAACGTTTTTTTACTTCATCCACCCCCAGTACCATCCCCTATCACCACCCCCACCCCGCTACCGATGTGGGGTATCGTTTTATGGGTGTCTGGGGTAGAGGATTTCAAATATTATATTATTAAAGTTCCATAAACAATTTTTTCGTTGTGAGTGACTTGGATAAAAAATGTGGATGTGGAAGTAGTGATTCCTTGGGCAGCGGTTTTTTCTATCGATTGGTATATTATTTGTATGTTATTTGTTTATATAAAGCCGTCAGTGGCGTACAAAGAGAAAGCTGAGCATGTCCATAATGAATTTATTTAAAATAATTTATTATTGTTGTTACAAACAAAAATAATTTTGAACAGGTACAATCAATATTTTCGCAGTTTTTAACAACAATAATAAATTATTTTAAATAAATTCATTATGCACATGTGCATCTTTCTCTTTGTACGCCACTGACGGATTTATATAAACAAATAACATATACAAATACTATACCAATCGATGGAAAAAATAATGGTCTTTATTTTTTATATCTTGTAAAATTTTGATTTATTGGGCTGTTTTAGAGGTATAGCCAAACGTGTGTCGTTGTTGCAAGGCTCCTCATCCTTTTTTTTGCTGTGGGGCCTTAAAAAAAAGAAAATAGCAAAAAGCAAATGGAGGGTCGTATGCAAAATTTTATACTCTATCGAATGGCGCCAAGATCATTCCTCTAGCTCCTACCGTTTTCCAGAAAAAAAAAATATATAGGCAGATACAGGTAGCCCCTTTGAGGGGGGCAGGGGGAGCAGGCATGATTTCTCGAGGTGGGTCTTTTCGAAAACCTACTTATTTTGACTAGTTCAATTCATGGTTAAAAGGATTTGCTATTACTCAAAAGTGGAAATGTCAAAACACCTAAGTCACTAAGCTAAAACTCGTTTTTTGATTATAATGACCTTTTGAGTAGGACATTTTTTGACGGCTTTGAGATTTTGAAACATGAGTATATAATCATTAATTTTATATCAAATTCAACTTGTGACAACGAAACCACCACGGAAGTCACAATAAGCGTATTAATGCACTCTACTATAATTCATTCCAATTGTTATTATTATTTAAAAAAAAAATGAACATTGCAAAATGATGCGTTTTTAAACAAATCACTGTTCTTTCAAAAATAATGGATAATATTCAATGAAATTTTGGAAAAATATAGCTTTTATAAAGTAAAATCACCACTTAAAATTTCGAATCAAAATGATTACTAAAACGGCACAAATATGGAATTGTTGCTAAAACTTTGCACCCTTATAAAATCCTGCCATCAAATCCAAGAAATGTGTACGATGGCTCAAATGATAGCTTTTCAACTTTTGAAAAAAAAAAATTAATGCTCTACTTGCATTTGGAGCTGAGATACGTTAGTTTTTACGTTTAGGTCACTTATGAATAAACAAATCGATATTTCTTCTTGAAATTTGGGCTGATTAACCTACAAACCAACTGTCAAAACTTCACGCGAATTCGTTACGACCACCCAAAGTCCGCTCGCTGTTACTGCGAATGCCAAAGGCGTGTACGAGTGAACTCGAGTGCACAAGAATAGCAAAATGTCGGAATTCGTTCGACTCGCCTAGTCTGCGAATAACCTTAGGCATTGCAACTGTCTGAGAATAGCCGCACAATACACCTTAGCCAAATGAGCTGGTAGCCGGTAGGTAATAACTTGTATATAATCACAATATCCTAAAAGTACACTAAATTCTAAGATATTTTGTATTTCTAACCGATACTTTATTTAAAGTTTCAAAGAATATAATTTTGTCATGTCAGGGTGGCCTATTTTAAAAAATATATATTTAAGTGGAGCACTACCAAGTTAGTTTTTGTACCCGATGCAGTAACATTGTGTATTTTCTACACAAAGATTCAGAAAACCTGTCAGTTGGAGGAGGATGGTGTCTGACAAGTATATCATGAGAAGCCATATTTACCTACCTCCCTGTCGTAGCCTCAAAAATCTAAAGGACCTGCTTCTTTTCCAAACCTCCTGCGCCTTTTAATAATGGTGAAGATATATCTCCAAAAAATTGACTTCATTTCTTTATTTAAAAGCTCCTGGGCATCGAAAATTGCATACCTCATCAGCCGAAATGTCTTGTACTGGTCCTTCTACGTCTTGGGCAGGTAGGCATTTTTTAATTTCTATCGATGGCTCCTAATATTACAGAGGTCTTCATAAATTCGATTTGTTGCTTAGAAGTCTTCTGGCTTCGATCTAATATCCAGAGAGACTCATTGAAGTTCGTGCTTGTAATATCCAACATAGGTTCAATAGGCTTCTTTTTCTTGGGATCGAGACTAGCAGCTCATCTGCTTTCTCATTCCCCAGATTCCCACTTGGTTTGAAGTTCTCATTTTATTCTAGAAGAGCAGATTGTTTTTAGTGCCGCTTGGCTGTCGGTGCAGGTATATGTATGTATTTGCTCTATCTTTTGACTACCTGCCCTACTAAGACCAACCATTGGCGTAATTTCAGCATTTTTATTGGGTAGGCAGGGATTTTTCATAGATAACCCAATAGATGGAAGCAAAGCGAACCCTGTAATTTTTAAACGATAACCCCATAAACCCAAATGACCGAGGGAAAGAGAGTGCTGCAAAAAGTTTAACCATAGACAGGAAATCCACCCTTGGCTAATTGCATTGAAAACCTTTGACTTGATTGGCGTAAGTGTATCATACTTATTATTTTTTCCAGAAGAATTTCGGAATTCGCCAGATTTGCCTTAAACAATTTAACGCTCTTTTAAAATATTAGGTGGGCAGTTGCCTACCCTTGCCCACCCCGAATTACGCCTATGAGACCAACCATACCTCCGCTCCGGAGATTGTAGTTCACGATACTAGATCAAAGGTCTCTGCATTCCTCTGCTTCCAGAAATTATCCCGCCTCCGATAACTGCTTGAGTTTATCGACTACACATGAAATCATTCGGATAAAGAGGAAAATTAATGTTTTAAGAATAGTTCCTTAGTTGGAACCACATCCTCTCATTTCTACACTGCTCGGCAATGTTAGATCATATGTACTCTGCAACTGGTATGTTGTTTTCACCAGATTGAAGGAAGAAAAATTCCCTTTTTCGGTAGTTTGCCGGTTAAGCCTTGACTCACCAACGCATGCAGCGGCCTCAGTCTCGTATTCTTAGATATGTCATTCTAACCTTCCGCTTTATTTATGTCAGAAACGGTTGCAGGTCAGAGCAGGTCAAGTGTCACCCCTAAAGTAGCTGTATGTTGTTTTCATTGCGCCCATCAGATGATATTTAGAAAGCGACTGGTCATTTAAACGGCATATGCTTGTACAGAAAACGTCCTACGCCAGCAGCTCTAATAATTTTATTACCAGGTATCATATATAGGCAGCTGTCTTCAAGTTGCCTTGAAAGATGCCTTTCCTCACACAAGGTCACACCTGCAATGTCCTAGTTCTATAATGTCAGACTGGCCTGAAACATTATTTTAGAAACATTTTTAGATGAGTTTCAAGCACAGCAGGAAAAATTTCATCTGGTTCCGCTGTCTTATAAGGATAAATTCGTTCACTGCTTAGGTTATTGTCATTCAGTTTTGTTCCCTTGGCAATCTACCAATTTTCTTGTAGGATTGGTTCGTCTACTTGATCTTGGGAGGTCTTCTAAGAAAATTGATAATAATCCCCATAGAACATGGCGTTATGTTCCAACTTGCCTTTATAATGTATGATTTAAGTTTATGAAGAAATGATTTGTGTAAAAACGTAAACAAAATTTTATCAAAAGAAAAATAATAATAAATAAATTAAATGCCACAGACAAAACGACCTCCTGTATCCCAGAAGAGATCTTGTTCAGGAGGGGGCTGCAAATTTGGAGCCAACGAACACCCACCAAATATCCGGGAATAAGAGCCTGCTGGTTTTTTCGTAGTGGGTTCGGATTCCAATAGCACCAGAATTACTCTTAAGTTTTTCTGCTATGAGTGTCTGAAAATGTAAGATTGAGACGTGTGTAAGAGTAGTAAGCCAAAAGGGATATTAGTCCTAAACGCTGACGACATCTCGATAGCATCAATACACCACCGTCCATCTGTTCTAATATTTTAATAATCCTTATCTCAAAGGCACAAAGAATGATGGAGGAAACTAGGGCATTAGTAAGACTGACTTTTGTGCGTTTCGTGATGTTTTCGCCATGCCAAATATTGCGTTCTCAGAGTTTATTGTTTAAAGACTGTCGACCAAGGTGTATGAGATCATTTTATAGCAAATGAAACAGACATACATAAACGCGTTATATTGCTTTGCCTTCTCAATAAGTAGCAAATTCAATATTTATTATCTGGTACCACCTCCTTTAACAAAACCTGCTTGCTTATGATATATTTGTTATATATATTTTTTAATTTCTCTTATTTAATAATATTAACACTTTTTCTTATGCTTAAAACAGTGCAGATACTAATATTTTTAATTAATTAATTTTTATATTCCTACTGTGGATTTTAGGTCGATTTTTAATTAAATTGTTTTCTTGCGCTCCCGAGGGAATGAATCAGCGAGACCTAGACCACTTTAGTAAAAACGTTTTTTTAATACAATTTTACATCATAATAACGTAACCATTTGTATTCGAATTCGTTGAATAATTGTAATTGTAAACGTAAATTTATTCCGCAGCAAGCCTGTTCCCATTACTATACTAGCGAAGTACCGGTTTTAGTAATTATTAGGTATAATTAAGATTTTAAATAATTAATTAACAAGGAAACCGAGTCATACTGACATATTAAGAACATAATAGTAGTGCTCGTTATGGTCATCAAATCTTATTTAGCTGTTGCGTATAATTGAAATAAGGTACATTACAGATAAACAGTAACTTGTTCTCATTCCATTCGTGAAGAGTTTAAGTAGTGTATACTATGTGTAATTTACAAAAACTAATGTAGAGTAGGTTGGGATAATAGCCGTAGCATAGTTTAATGTTTATGAACACGATACCTAAAAGTGTTATGAACTAAAGGTTATTTCATAATGGGTTAAACAGAAAACTGGCATTTTTAGGCAGTACATATTTTTATCTACTTTTATTAGGTTATATACTAATTAATGAACTGCTTTTGAACAGTTAATAGTATCCATGAACAAATAGCGTGAGTTATAAGTAGTTATTATATATAAATCATTAGGTACAGAGCCAATCACCTTTATCTTCATGCCTAGCCTGTCCAATCGACGTAACGCGCGATACGAAGAAAGTGGCTCTGTCCGAGAGAAATTCTTTTCCGATACGGTGAAATGGAATGGTCCATTATTATTGAGAGGAGGAAGGTGATTTATCATGTTTGAATAGCTTCGACGTTTTCAAATCAATTTTTTTTTATTACCCAAAAAATCGTAGAATAAATATAAGTGAACAAAAATTAAATTTTACAATTAAGTTTATTAACAAACAAACTGAGTAATTTAAACAAAATTTTCTCAATTTAATATTTACTGTTATAATCGTAGATAAAGTATAGTATTCAACTTGGTAATAACTCACTTGATGAATTACAGCACTCGCCTACGGCTTGTGCTACAAACTTCATCTGCGTGAGTTATTACCTACATTACCGCCCGTTGAATAATTTACTAGTGCGATAGATGAAATTAATATGGCTCCTATAGGACAAGGGATAAAATCATAAGTTTTGAGGGACAAATTCTTCACTCAAAAATAATGGTGTTCAAGTCAGTAGTTACCCGAACACTATTTCTGAAGGAGCTACAAGGCAACAGTTTCCGCGTGGCATCCAAAATCTGATTTTCATTTTTATCTCAAAAATGTTTTTGATCGAAACAAACAATTTTGGCACAAGCGATACATTTTTAATGAGAGAACTCATGCACAAACTATTGATATTTGCATTAAAAATATCTAACTACATAGAACATAATAAAATTAATATGTTTAGAAATTATAAACTGTTTCGTAGTACTTTCGTCGTACTTTCTATACATTGTTGCCCTAATCTGGGCACGCTAATATACTTTTACCTAGTTTAGAAAATATTAGAGATTAACTATACTACCTTAGTTATTTATATTGTTATTTCAGTTGTCTTCTATGTTATACAGAATCGGAAAGATTTACTTTTGGGATTGCATAGTTTCAACGACTTAACCGACCGCCCACAATAAAGGCGTCTACCAATACTCTAGCAAAGGCAAAGTGTGACACGCCCCTTAATGTACGTCATTGCTTGCTTCGCTCTCGCTTGCTCTTATTGCCGTACCAAATCGAACACTTTTCGATACTGTATGTTTATAATAAAGAATCGGAAAGTTTTGCTTTTGAGATTGCATAGTTTCAACGACTTATACTGTATAATATAATATGCAGTAAAATATATCACTGTGTCATGTTCTGACTAATTCAATCAACTACAAATTATAATTATAAAACAGGAGAGTTCATATTATTTTCATTAATACCTTACTATATAATTTCGCTAAACATACATCATACATGCATCATCCTTAAACCCGGTGTAAATAAAATCGGTCCCACTCTCTTTTTTTTTTCACCTATTTTACCAAAATGTCTGACTAATACAGCCTTATAGAAACTCCAATTGACGTTTTTCACATTAGAAAGTTTGGTAAAAAGTGGTAAAATAGTTATTTTTGTATCTAAGGTGCAAAATACTACTTTCGATCGATTTTTTGACTCGGCTGCGCCTCGTCAAAAAACTTTCGTTCTCGATCAACAAAGTATTTTGCACTCGAGATGCAAAAAATATTTTTTCTACAACTTTCATTTGATTAAACTAAAACCATTAGTTAAAAAAATCATACTGTTTTTAAAATAAAATAATTTAAAAAATTCTACTTTCGCAGTTGATTTATTTGATAAAACAATAAATATTTTTAATATTATTATATTTTTGTTTAATTCTCGTGTATACATTAAAAATGATGAAAAATAGGCAATAATAGTATGTGATATGCAAAATATTTTGCACCCTAATGCGCAAAATATTTTGACCACGGTGTCATGGTAACGCAAAAAAAATAATGTCAATGAAAAAATGTCTCAGTTTAGACACTGACATTAATGCGCAAACATAGCCTTTTTTTGACAGTTGTAGAAAAAAAATTTTTTTTCGTCATCTCAAAATTGATGAGGGGGGATGAAATCCAAAAAAAAGTTTTTCGTCCTTATCTCAAAATCAATGAGCGGTGGGGGTAAAATCCAAGAAATATTATTTCGCCCTCATCTTAAAATTGATGAGCGGGATGGGGGGGTTTAAAATCCAAAACAAAATTTTTTTCGTCATAAATTTTACTCGAAAAAAAAAGCGACTTACATTAAGCTCTTGGATTTTAGAGTATTACTCAGTACCTGTACTCGTTTAGTATATGAGTACCGTTACTTGGTACTTTATATTACATTAGCACGGTACTCATACTCGAGTACTATATCTTCGGTACTCGCCCAGCACTGACTATAATTAAATTACCTAGTTTATATATTTCTAATATGCATTATTTCATTTATTTGATGCTTTTATACAGGGTGTCCAAAGACTCTGGAAATGGTCAAATGTCTCGAGAAATACACATTGTATCCAAAAAAGAAAAAACACGTCCTTAATAATTTTAAAAGCGCTATCCAATGATACCAAACGGAACCCCCCACCCCTTCAGGTGGGGCGGGGGGCAACTTTAAAATCTTAAATGGGTACCCCCATTTTTTATTGCAGAATCGGATTCTACGGCATTAAATTTAACACCATTGAATGGCTTTTTCAAGAAAATGAACTCGTGCTTTATAATTTTTCATTCCTCCATAGAAATTTTTAGAAATTACGAAAAGAAATATTTTTGCGATTACAGCGCCATCTGCCACGAATCGAAAAAAAACGTTTCAGACAAATTTGACGTAATTATTGTCGTGGAATCCGATCCTGCAATAAAAAGTGGGAGTATCCATTTAAAATTTTAAAGTTGCCCCCCGCCCCACTCCAAGAGGTGGGGGTGGGGGGTCGTGTTTGGTATCATTTTGGTATCATCGGTTGTCTCAAAATTTGCCATACTTTTTGTCTCTTTATCTGTTCATCTTTTCGACACTGGTATTAAAATCTTTGAGCAAAATCACGTAAAAGTGGTACTATATTGACAGAAAATCGTAGGATGCAGCATTCATGAGAAAAATCCCATTGAATAAGTAAGTTACTGCATTGGAATAGTTCCTATGCCCTTTGGGTATATTCCTCTCCCTAGTTATATTGTATATATGATAATTATTTTTAAAAGAAATTGTCTGCCCTACACAACGTTGGCCTACAAGTGGAACCCTAGACATTTTTGTTATTTGTTTATCTCTCACCTTTCACATTTAATTATTTTATTAATCAGTGTCCCCAGGCACAACTTTACATGATATTTTCATCCATTTACGTATTTCTCTATTAGAAGCTAATGTTTCTTGTTACTTAATTTAGCGAGAAACCAGTGCAACCTAAACCTGACATTTAAATAATGGATAATCTGCATACATTATTTAAATTCAGCAGGTACGTATTTACTGCAGTCTTTGCAATTAATTTATGCCTTGTCAAGTCAATTCCGAAATCCGCCATTTAGTAAAATCCTTAGCGTTATCCATAGGAAATGAACCTGACAGTGTTATTCTTATTTATTACGGTTAGGACATACACTAAGCTTTATATAACTTTTCCTTTGGATATCATGTCGTAAAATACCGTGTCTTTAGTGGTCTGGTGTTATTTTATTATTCTTTTTATACCTTCAGGAAAATATACAGTAATCCTGCGTATTGTCTGTTACCAAAAATACTGTACATTAGACAGGGATTTTTACTGCATAGTAGCAATCGCTGAATTCCTAGTATTTATTTGGCTTAACGTTTCCCTACTTCTCCTTCAATTTACTTTAATCTTGGGTATTGTATTATATGTTGATTATAATATGTTCAATATGGAAATAAATCGTTTTTATTGAAAGAAGCAAATACACACAGGGCGATGCTTAGCCAGTAAGTATTCTTACACATAACCTCAAATGCATAAGAAATTTATCGTACTTCTGTATTTGAAAGCAGCACACATGACATGTTTGATATCGCCGTCAACACTATTATACAATTTAGTTGACATGTATGAGAATTATCGTTGGAAAAATTCAATTTCATACCTAGGAATAGTCTCGGGAATAGTTAATACATTCCTAAATCTAATTTGTACACTATGTATATTAGAACGAAATGTTAATTTAGATTTGAAGTATGAGGGTATACCTACTCTTGTGTGGGGCAAATAATGTATAATGTTATATTACAGTTTAAACTTAGGACTTCGAGCACCTTTTATTACATTAATAATTTCTTCGTCGTCATTAGACAGTAAACAGATAGATGGATAGCGTTTATTTAACCACATTATATACATGTATGTATATTTGTAGCAAGTCAACTAACTAAACAAAAAACAATAACAAAAAAACAAAAAAAAGTAACATATTACAGATTTTGTAATCAGTACGTTGTATAAAACGAATGCTATCTTGTAGTACATTGATAATAATCATATAGTAATAATCAAATATTTCGAATATATCCATCATACCCATTACATATTACATGTAAAACAGGGAATTTTTGAAATTATGAAGTTATAAGTATTTTAAAATCTGAAATCTCCAGTTTAAACTGTCCCCATCCACCGTTTGAAGTTTAACCTTATACAACGAGCTCTAAGAGTATCGCATTGCAATACCGGTACCTAAATTCCATATTCGTATCAATCGTATCGGCGATACGAAATGTACGAATCTTTTTTTTTGTGGGATTCGTACCATTCGTATCACTGCAAGGATTCGTCCCAATGATACGAATCATACGACGACTACTACCCACCTCTTGTTCCAGTCATTTCGGACCTACCTTGCACTGACGAGAGCCAACAACTCGAAACGGCAGTCTGAGAGTTGTGTGGTGTGGCTAGCACCGAAACTCCTTTGAGTAGGAATAAGTCTTTCGGCTGGTGTTTGTTGCATTTGAAATTTTAGCGTTTTGTGGTAATACATAGTTACTGCACTGAACGCAGCCAGGCTTGAAATACGTAATCCAGTGCTCGGCGGGGCATTGGTCCTGAGAATAGCTGTTGGTCTGGTTTTTTATTAATTATATATTTAAGGAAATGTATAGAGTTCGACAAAATATTACGTTAGTAAATTATTTACCTATTTCAACACAAAAATATTTTAAATAATCAAATATTGCTAATTTTATATCGTTCCTTATATAACACTTATTATTATTTTAACCCTAAAAATTGTTTTTTTCTACATGAAAGCAAGCGTTAATTCAATCTATCCCTAAAATTGTTAATTCTAGCTCTCTTTCAGACTTAAGACCTATTCGCATACTCCCGGTTTTATAAGAAATTTTGGAGAACTTAATTTATAAACAAATATCTGACTAACTCCTTACTTGAATGATAATTTGGCTTTAGCATAGCACCATTTCAGTCTTATTAAATGTCAGGAACAATAAAATCAGAGCCTGCGATACTAAGAAAATTAAGGCGTTGTTATTGGATTTTTCTAAAGGCTCTAATGCCGTTAATCATCTGCTCTTGTATACAAAATTAAAGTATATAGGATTTGATCAAATCTCTGTAAACTTATTTAGTTCATATCTATCAGACACGGTCTAAAAGCTATTGCTTAAATAGTGTCTCAAAAAGTATACATATTACTTTACGCATGCCGCAAGGATCTATCCTTGAGCGTACAGAAAATGCAAAGTTAGATTGTAGATTCATATTTGGGTTATGAAAATTTGACAATGTGACTGTTAAATTAAATTTATTTTATTGGGTAACATGAAAAAAAAATAATAAACAGACGCCGTAAACAATCAAAGTAAAAACGGGTTTATGGAACTGTGTTTGATTGTGTTAGTTTTGTGGTTGAAAGAATGGAAAGTGATTCAGAAAATACTATCCCCTGTACTCCACCAGAAATAACTGAATGAGCAGAAGCAACAGCATCTAATTTACTACCAGAGAAATCAAAAAGTTTTTATGATAAAGCGTACCAAAGTTTCATGGCCTGGCGCATTAAGAAAAAAAACTAACTCGCTTTCTGAAAATGTATTATTAGTCTATTTTGCTGACTTAGCTGACAGATACATTCATTATGATCATTTTATTCCATGCTAAAAGCAGTTTTGAAAATAAAGCACGACATATATTTGGAAAAGTATGGAAAACTACGTTCTTTTCTGAAAAGAAAATCTGAAGGATATGAAGCGAAAAAGGCCAAAACTTTGACACCAGAAGAAATTAATAAATTTATAAAAGAAGCACCTGATAGAGTTTATCTTTTACATAAGGTAAGATTGCCGGATACTAAATGTCTCAAATCTAACATATTAATTTATTTAAGGTCATATTACTCGTGGGAATTATGGGAGCATGTCGCTGTAATGAGCTCTACGAAATGAAAATTGAAGACGTGAAAAATCTAAGTACTAGTCAACCATCCTAAGTTGGCAAGTAGACGCGCAGAAAAAGAAGAAATATCGTCACTGTTGGACAGAGACAAACAAGCTTTTTAAGCTAGCTAGGTACAATATTTCTTCATTCTCTGCGCGGCTATTTGCCAACTTAGGATGGTTGACTAGTACAACATTTTATTAATAACTGTACCTAAAACGAAAACCAAAGTGGTAAGAAGTTTTGTCATTACTGGTAAATTTTATGGGATTGTAAAAAATTACATGGATTTTCGGCCGTCACACGTGACAATAAGCTCATTTTTTTTAAATTACCAAAAAGGTAAAAATAAGGAAAACATAAGTTTACTGTACTTGAAAAACAAATAGCAACTTATTTGAATTTGCCAAATCCTGAACTTTACACCGATCATTGCTTTCGGAGATCTTCGGCTACACTAAACGTGGATAAAGGTGGCGATATTACGGGGTTGAAGCGTTACGGAGGCTAGAAGTCCTCACTCGTAGCTGAAGGATACATCGACCAATCTGTTAAAAATAAAATGGTAACAGCCGAAACTATTTCAAAGCAAGTGAACAACCAACTACTTGAGGCGACCCATAAAAAGAAATCCAATATTGATAGGTCTGGGGATCTCGCCGGCCACTTCTGGCAATCCAATTTTCTCCAAAATTTAAATTCAACCACCGATTAACCATTTCTGTGGAGTGGCCAGGGCAACCATCATGTCGAAAATGAACTAAAAGCATATCTCTTAAAATATTTAAATGTTCTTCAGAAAATCTTTCAAGAAGCTGTAAATAAGTGTGCTGGTTTAACCTTCCCTCAATGAAATAAGGTCCAATAACTCCAACGTGATAAGAAACGGCACACCACACATTCACTTTTTTAAAATATTGTCTTCTACAATGAATTCTAAAATTTAGATTTTCAGAAGTCCAAAACCGACAATTCTGAGATGAAACAACACCATTGGTTGTGAATGTGGATTCATCTGAGAAAATTATGAATTGATGAAAAAAATCTCTCTTCCATGATTTTTTCTCCAATGGTCAAACAAAAATTCAACCTACGGCCGTCATCTCCCTCTTCAAGCGTATGTTTATAATTTGCCTTATATGCTCTAATTTTCAGACTTGCTAATATTGGGTGGGGGTGGTAATGGGGGTGGCTAATGCCAAAAATTTTTTTGAGACCTTATGTATATACTAAATACCAATTTTATGGACTCTTACCTGCTTGATTTACGTATTTACCCCAAATTTACCCCAATTTACCCCCCAACCCTTAGACGGAACAAAATGAAAATATAATCTAGTTCCAGATCTCGTTAAAGTATATACGTGTACCAAATTTCAAGTCAATATCTGAAATGGTTCCAGAATAAACGTGCGCACAAAAAAAGTTACAGACCGACAGACAGCCCGACAGACAGACAGAAATTTTTTTTTCGCTCAAACTTAAAATCTCGACGTTTCATGACATTCTAAGCCTATTTGAACAATACAAATTTTTTAAAAATTTTTTGTCGTTACTATACTTCCATTGGATGTGGAAGTAATTAGAATTAAGCAACTTCACTATAAGAACAATATAGGAAAGTACTGTATTAATATTTTTTAAGGATCAAATTTCGCCTTGGGAATACTATAACTTTATTTTTTTTTTCATTTTTTTCATTGCAAATGTTAGTTATATGTTATTACAAGCTATATGATTCTTTCTCGCTGGAGGTTATATACATAAAACGGCAGTATTTATTAATAAAATTACTAATTTAAGAGGTTATAAAATTAAACATCTACAGAAGTAAATATAAATGAACATTAACAATGAAAATAAAGATTAATTAAACTATTGGATTGTGTTTCCACGCTTTAACAGTACATTTTATTACCTTTATGTTTATTAATTGGCAAGCCTTAAAATTGGCACAATAACCGTAAGAACCGTAAGTTTCAATATTTTTAAATACACAATTGAGTAAATGATACTCGAATAGTAAGTTGTTGTTTTACAATATGTTAATACGCAGCCTTGAATATTATTACTGTAAAATTTAATAGCAAGTTGTTTGTATTTTATTTGTAAGGAATATTCATGTATATCATTTCCTGCCGAATTTCAATATAAATCAACCTAAGTGTAGACATGCATTGAAGTTTTTATATAATCTGAAACACCCCGTACCTAGGTCGTGTATACTTTTAAATAATTTCCTAATCAATGATTAATTAAAATTTACTTATTTAGTTATTTTATAATAATCCTATATAAAATTAAACATCACAAGATTATAATTACAAAGATTTTCGAATAAAATTCTCTCGTTTCCATAAATACGAAAATCTTAAGTTTATTATTTGGGAAATAATATTTTCTTATACTGTTAAAACAACGTTATAAGTTTTGAGTCTCACACGTAAGAGATCGCAACAAAAATGTGCAACATAAATATAAAAATATATTCCATATTCAAAATTATCTCTATTTATTTTCTTTAATTAATGGGAAATTTTCTTTGTTATGTTATTACAATGATTTTTATAATCTAGATAGTACTCAGCTTAGTTTGCAAACCAAATTTGTCACACCCGCGACAGTTTGACTTCATATTTGGCTGCTCTTTACTTTTACAGTATTCTGCGTTAAATAGTTTTTAATTGCCATATCTGACTGGCAAATAGTCATTACTTACATACGATAAAATTTGATCACAGATCTTCTTGCCAGTCATATTTTTGAATATTTTCTAAAGACAACACGATTTTTTGCTTGTCACTTCATCTGTAAATATGAGATACATCAGATGTTTAATCGAGATCGGTTGGTCTTTACCACCAATTAACAACTGTAAATGGTAAACTATCAAATCATCGAAACTTCTAAACCAAATCTACGATAGTTGTGACAACCATATAAACTTTTGTGGTTGCAATTATAATCATGGCACCACTGGGAAATTCCCCCGAGCTGTGTCAGATTTTACGTAAGCCGATGTCAACTATCAATATTTCAGAATAAATTCCTGGTATTATTGTAAACAATTTATTTTGTTGTTTGCATAGCTGATCTGATTATTCTACAGAAGTGAATGTGACGATTTGTCCCAACGAATACCTTCCATTATTTTACTATGTGGCAATTTCCCCAACGAAAATTTAATTTAAATTATTGAGACTATTGTCCCAACGAATATTGTCTATTATTTTCATGTACAATACTAAGCACTTTATTATGAAAATGTTCATGTGCTGTGTGCAAGTGTTAATTCTTGATAAAGCTCGTAAAAATATGGGTGGATTCGGAATGACGTCTAGAAAAATGTGCAAAAGTTTCAAACCCACACATAAACAATTGCAAAAGTTATTAACAAATTAAGATTAAAAAAATAACGAGTTTCGCTTTTTGCAAATAAATCGAAAACTGCTCATATTTAAAAAATTTAAAAACAAAGATTCTTAAAGAGGAAGAAATTTTCAATAAAAAAGTCGGGACTCCCGAAACTCTATTTCTACTAATTTCTGTTTCTGTTCTATTTCTAATAATTTTAATTTAATGTTGAAAACAGGGCTCCGCGCGGCGAACGCTAAGCCGTTACGATGCTCTGAAACCGGCCGTAATAAGTAAAAACTTTTTTATGTTATTAAATATTAATTTAAAAATTTAAAAAAATTATGGTATTATTTAGACACTTAAAGGAACAATATCCCCTTGGAAAAAAATTTTTTCACCGATTTTTAATAAAATGAGTCTATTACTAATTAACAAGTTTTTTTAGAATTTGTGTTTATATTTCAAGTCGGATAATTGTTAAACAAAAGCCACTAAAATTATTTCGCTTCTTGGAAACCTCATGTCAACTATACCTTATAAGATAAGGATATTGCGATGTTTTTAGTTGTTATAGTCTATTAGTTATTACTTATTAATTAAATTTTTTGTATTAATTTTAATTATTATTACTTTTTTATATTAAAAAATACTATAAGATTACATAAACTATAAATTTTTTGTACTATTTGTTTAAACAAATTTTATAAACAAATAGCTAAATTACGTATTCTTGAAAACATTTTTTGCCATTTTATTTGTTATAAAATAACTGTTTATAATAATTTTTTCCTTTTTCCATTATTTAAATAAATTGTTAAGAAAAAATTTTATTCTTAAAATTTATTATTTGCAATTCTGTGCAAGGTGGAAAAAATTATTTTCTTGTTCTTAGTTTATTTGTTTATTTAATAAACAATTTGTTATTAACAATCGCCGAATGTGTTTATATTATTTTTTTGATAGAAAGAAAAGTAACAAAAACAACGGTATACATAAATATGTAAAAAAAAAATTTAATATTTAAAATTTAAAATTCTATAAAAAATATTAAAAATTTTGTTTGACATGTTTATGTTTATGTTTTTGTTATTTTTTTTCTATCTGAAAAATATAAACACATTAAGCGATTGTTAATAACAAATTGTTTTTTTCCACCTTGTAGAGAATTGCAAATAATAAGCTTTAAGGATAATTTTTTTTCTTAATAATTTGTTTAAATAATGAAAAAAGGGCAAAATTGATTATAAAATTTTTGTAAGATTTTTTTTTATAATAAATAAAATGACAAAATTTTTTTCAAAAATACGTAAATTATCTGTTTTTTTTTATAAAACCTATTTAAATAAATAGTACTAAAAATTTAAAGTTTATGTAGTCTGATAGTATTTTTGAATATAAAAACAGTAATAATAATTAAAATTAATACAAAAAACTTTTCATTTTTTAGTTTCTTGTTAGCTTAAATAATTAATAACTAATAGACTATAACAATTAAAACATCGCAATGTCATAATCTCATAAAGTATAGTTGACATAAGGCGAGACGAGACATAAGGTCTCCACGAAGCGAAATAATTTTAGTGGCTTTTGTTTAACAATTATCCGACTTGAAATATAAAGGCAAACTCTAAAAGAATTTGGTAATTTACAATAGGGTCATTTTATGAAAAATCGGTGAAATTTTTTTTTTCCAACGGGATATTATTCCTTTAGGTGTCTAAATAATACCATAATTTTTTGAAATTTTTAAATTAATACGGCGTAGCGTTCGCCTCGCCCTATTTTCAACATTAAATTAGAATTATTAATAATAGAGATAGAGTTCCGGGAGTTAGGACTTTTTTATTGGAAAGTTCTTCCTCTTTAAGAATCCTTCTTTAAAATTTCTTAAATATTAATAGTTTTCGAGTTATTTGCAAAAAACGAAACTCGTTACTTTTTCAACCTTAATTTGTTTATAACTTTTGCAATTGATTATGTACGGGTTTGAAACTCTTGCACATTTTTTTTAGACGTCATTTCGAATCCAATGAGCCCTCACTCATATTTTTACGAGCTTTATCAAGAATTAACACTTGTTTCAACTTGTGAACTAGTCTACGTCAGTAAATATATTGTATATTTTTGTTCTCATTCATCATTTGTGAAAAACGCCCTCTAACTGCTCCTTTGATGTAAAAGTCATAGGCGTAGAGGTTATTTTCCAGTAAAATACTGGATAATTTTATTATTTTGTAGCTTTCAAGGACATTGTTTCAGAAGAAAATACACGTGGCAGAGAATCCCAACTTCCCCAATATTAAAAAACACACTTTTCATCGTTCCAGATATATTTGTGATGCAACAAATGTCAAGCATTTATAAACAGTGCTATTTTGTTTGTCTAGTTGTAATTAGAGCACAAAGGAGTACCTACTCCATTAAGAGATGATACGCTCCTTCGAGCTTCATGACACCATTTTCACCACATTTCATTCCAATAATTGGGTAAATATCAATAACCTCTTTGTGGTGCTAGACAATAAATGCAATGCACCGAGACAGAGATAACTGTTAAGTTTGAAGTAAATTTTAAGATCGTGCAGAACTACTGGAACAAATAGATAACACTGTTGCTCTCAACTAGGTCAAATATTTAAATCTAACCTTGTGGTGCTTTATTGCCGTTTAAACGCTCTCTTTACGTCCATACTTTCACCTTCTCGATTCTTGACATCGTTTAATGTTCTTCAACTGGTTTAATTGTTTATAAACATTGTAACGTTAGTCGTGTAATGAATATGAAATAATTACATCATTTGGTTCTATGAAAGTAAATTAATAATATAAACATTGCAATTGTCATAAAGCGATTCTTTGCACACATTTCGAATCAAAAGCATCAACTTAAACTCATCATATGGAATTGTATGCTTATACAGCGTGTTCCAATGACAATAGCCGTACCAGGTATCTACAGATAATTCTTTCTTTAAATTCGCTAAGCCAACTTTTCGCTTTCATACTTAGTACAGGAAAACTTTACTTTAACTCTAAAAAAAATGTGCAGACCTTAAACTTTGGTTATAGGTTCAAAATAGGCCAAAGTTCACAAAACAAAAAAGTATAGGAGTTTTACGGATCCGATTAATAAATCGATTTTTCTCTATTTTCTCTAAAACTAAGAAAAAAAACATTGGAGCTGAAAGAACATTAAATTTTAAGAAGAAAAGGTTCCATGTACCTTTTCATATAAATTGATAATTTTAAGTTATAACTACAAGAAAATTTGGGATTTTAGTTTTAGATATTTCAAACACGTTTTCCTCAAAAACTCGAAAGGTATTACACTGAGCAAAAACATGCTAGAGACAAATAAGAAACCTACTAAATTAAGGATGAATTTAGTATTTTTCTAATGTTTGTAGAGTTAATGGTTTCGGAGATCTGGAAGTCTGGTGGCGTTCGAACGCTTATAAGAGGAAGTTTAGTTTAAATGTTAAATATCTCAGAAACTATGGCACTTAGACCAAAAACGCTAGTAACTAAAATGAAAAACTATTAATTAGGCTTTCGAATGATTTTTTTCCTATTTTTGTAGAATAAAAAACAAAGAAGTTATGACAGAAACAATGTACTTTTTCACATTTTTTTTAATAAAAACATCGCAATTTTGTTAATGTAAGTAGGCAGTAATTAAAAAAATATATTCCCGTATATTGTTTTTCGTTAATAGTGTGACCTAGATGCTCAAATATTTTCATCGACTTATAGCGCTTGCCTTAGAACAAAAATTGCATTTTAAACTGTAAAGGGATTTTAGAAAAACGTAACCTTCTTGTTTCTCTGCAAATATCTCAATAAATATTAGTTTAAGAGAAAATATGGTGGAAATCAAAAATGAGAATACTACATCTAAACTGAGAATAAATTTATTTTGTTTATATATTTATGTAGGGTTGATTGCTTTGGAGATATTTAATTTTATAGATAGCATCCGACCGTTTTTAGGATAAAGTATTTAGTTCAAAATGTTGAATATCTTAGAAACCGTGACACTTCCATCAAAAGTTCTGAGAAACAAAATTAAAGGTAATTAATCAATCTTTGAAATGATTTTTTGTTAGTTACTACATCACAAAAATAAAGAAGTTGTGGCCGATTCAATGTTCGTTTTCACATTTTTGTTTACCAAATTTTGTTATTGTAATTGCTCAGTAATTAATTTTTTTTTCAAAAATGCCTAGATGCTCAATTTATTTTGTCCCTTTAAAACGCTTGTTTTAGAAAAAATCCATCCGCCATCCCCCCCATCGAAAAATAACAGTATTTCGGTTAATTATTGCTATAAAATTAATTTAAAAGCACGAAATTAAAGATGATTTTGCCAGAAACAACTTTTATTTGAACTATTTTTTTGTAAATGTCATATTTCCCGAGAAAATAGAGAAAAATCGATTTTTTTTATTAAAAATACCCATTCTTACCCCTTATAGGTTCCCGCGGATCCGTAAAACTCCTAAACTTTTTTGTTTCGTGAACTTTGGCCTATTTTAAGCTTATAATCAAAGTCTGTACAATTTTTCTTCGAGTTACCGTCATTTTTTTTTCAATATTTTCATGCATTAATTAGTTAGTATCCTCCATGACTTCAAAAGGGCACAATTCCACATGTGGCATATCACAAAAAGAGTCATATAACGAGAACGATGCCGAGGATGATGCTGTATCTAAAAATAAGGGAAACATTTTCACTAGAAAAACTTTCTTATTTCACTTAGTATTATTTTCCTCAAATAGAATTCATATTTAACGGACCAATTTTGCAAAAGAGTGTAATTTTTCTTGTTTCTATAGAAACAAAATGAACAAAAAACTTATAATAAATTTGGTATGCCATGAACAGTGTTCTTTAAAGTCTAAGTCTGGCTTGATGGGGATAGATGTTAGGTTCATTTGTTTGTAGATCCTTTTATGCCTCACAAAAAATAAAGAAATTTTATGGTCACTTCTCCAGCATAATATTTTCAATTTTTCTCTTTTAATAAAAATTTTATTATATGGAGAAAAATAGTATATATAACTTTAGTTTCAGCATATTTGCTAATAGAAAAAATAAAAATCATTCTAAAAATTTCGCTAAAAATTATGAAATAAAATTTCACCGTCACCGTCGCCCAGTTAATTGAGCCTTAAATTTAAAAAGTACGTTTGAATTCGCTATTTGTCCGCATTGACATCGACCTCAATATCAATATAGTTATTTCAATTAACTAAGCGACAGTGAAATTTAATTTCATACCTTTAGTGGCTTTTCACTTTTCTCTTTTTTTGTTTGTGCCTGTGTAATATATTTGCACTAGCTGATGCCCGCGACTTCGTTCGCGTGCAAGGCTTCTTGCTCGTGGAATTAAGAACATTGACATACTAACGTATGCCTATAAAGAAGTACTACATACTCACTAAGTACTCCTACAGTACTCAGAGAGTATACTCGAGAGAACTCACTGCGCATCCATGGTACCCGGGGAAATCCACTGCGCATCTATGGTACCCGGGGAAACCCACTGCGCATCCATAATACTCGGGGAAACCTACTGCGCATCCATAGTACTCGTAAAAACCCACAGCGCATCAATGTACACGAAGAAACCCACTGCACATCAAGGAAACCCACTGCGCATCCACTGCACTCAAGAAAACCCACTGAGCTTCCATTGTGCTCGAGGAAACCCACTGTGCATCCATACTACTCGGGGAAACCCACTGCGCATCGCAATTTGATAATAATTCATTATTCTATTTTTGTGATAGAGCGGGTTAAACGAAAAAATAATTATTTTAATCGACAATAGAGCACATGGACGTATGTGTCAAATTTCATGCTTAAAAACATTCCTCTCCCTGTTCACCCGGAGGATTTCTTTTTAAAACCGTCGAATACGTATCTCCTTGTTTCCTCAGAAGAGCTCATCGCTGGAATATCGCGTTTTTGACGATTTCAGAGATACGGGTACCCTTTAGATCATCTACCCCTTCAAAAAATGAAAATCGAAATTTCGTCTTACTCGTGTCTAATAGATTCCAATAAAGAGTATTTTTGCCAAATTTCACACTTCTAAGTCTAATCTTTTCCGAAAAGCTTAAAAACCTCCCTTTCCCTGTTCACCCATTCGGAGGTGAAAACCGTCGGTGCGCTTTAAACCATCAACCACCTCCGTTTTCACCCCTTGAAAAATCGAAAATCGAAATTTCGTCTTACACGTATCTAATAGATTTTAACAAAAAATATTTCTGCCAAATTTTGCGCATCTAGATCTAACCGTTTCCGAAAAATCCTAAAATTTCAACCCCCTTTTTCACCCTCTCGGGGGTCGAATTTCGAAAAAATCCCTTCTTAGTGGTTGCCTATGTCATTTGAGGAATCTCTATGCAAAATTTGAAGTTTCTAGACCCAGCGGTTTGAGCTGTACATCGGTAGATCGGTTAGTGAGTCAGTCAGTCAGGGTATTCTTTTATAGATATAGATTTGCGGTTTACTAGAAAATGCCGGTGATATTCATTTATTACATAGGGACACACACACAAAAAATAGTCTGTTTCTGGGACTCCTTTGGGTAACTCCATGTATTTCGACGTTCTGAATACGAATCAGGTGTCCGTTTAGCTCCATCACCCATATTTAGGAAGTTTCCATTTTTCTCATTTTCTCGTAATAAATAGTCGGAAAAATCGAAAAAATATCTGTCATTTTTTTTTATAATAAATAAGTTATGGTCCTTCCAAGTTTAAAATGCTGCGATCATCTGGGCTGAGGCTCGATTACGTCACAATACATGATTCCGCCCACAGCGAGCGGGCGCGGGCACCTTTATACTCGCTGGCAGGCACCGGCAGTTTATAGCCAGCTTGCATTTGAGAGCCGAAAAAATTGCTAAAACATGCAATTTTGGCACGTTCATATTTTTCGAAAAACACCATTGGGACGGCCGTATGATGTCGCGACGTAAAGAGGAAGTCTTCCAGATAGACCTGATCGTAAATTGCATGGCGAAATTCGAAAATTCGACTCGGAACGAACGAATCAAAAGTGACATTTTGTGACATTTCAGAAAATCGAGCATATACACTAAATAAAGGGAACATACGGCGCGTCACCGGCATGGCAACTCAGCGCGTTGTGTATTGTGACGTCACGGTGGACTTCAGCCGAGGCGAAGTATTTAAATAAGAAATTGAATAAGTTCGTGAGTTTTTCAGATATCGAGATAATTTTTTTTTTGTTTGACTAGTTATCTGAAAGACTACTAAATGAGGTTGAATGTACATGATATTTCTAAAATGGGAAACTTCCTAATTTTTAGTAAATCCCGAAAATAACCTAAATTATGAGTTTTTTTTTTAGGTTATTTTCGCGATTTACAAAAACTTGGTGTTTGATGGAGCTAAACGGATTCATGTTCAGCGTGTCAAAATGCAATGGAGTTCCAGGAATAGACTACTTTTTTTATTTTGTGTGCCTGTCTAATTTACACAAAACTTCCCTATGTATTTGACACCAATTCTTAATTAATTTGTTTTTTTTGAGTGACCATATTTTTTTAATAAAAGTAAATCTAGATCTCTTTTTCGGCAAGAGTGTCACTACATTCCAAATATTATTTTCCTCCATCGCACACTGGGGCAGGAATGAAACGAGCCTAATGGCTATAATAATATGTTGTTGACATATGGAAAGAGAACATATCAGTGCATTATTTACGCCACTATCTAACTTTATTCAAGGTCTTCTCGCATACTACAATCTCCATGAAACTGGCGTTTCTAAGTAGTATTTGTGTATGCTCGATGCGCTAAATTTGACAGAACTTTTAAGTGGAAAAACTTATTTATATCTGTAGCTTTTGACCTTTAAGTATGGATCTAATACAGTCAGGTAGTTACGTTATTTTACTATAATTGTTTAAGTTATATAGTAATTATGGCTTCAAAAACAAGCCTATGCAAATATATCAATAAACTGCAATATATTTTTTAAATATAGGAAATGTTTACTTTCTCCCACATCCACATCGTGAATTTGATGTATTATTTTAGTTGAACTATTCTAGTTTAAAAATTAAAGTTAAACTGGTACTCATGTGTACTCCTTAAAATTTAAATTGAATTTCTGAAAATGTATTTCATGAGTATTTTTGAAACGTGTATAGTATAGTCGAATTGATTTAATTCAATTTCTTTCAGTGTCAACATTTCACTAGAAATTTTATCGTTGTTTCTTATGTGTTATGATCTCTTGATTACGAAAAAAATATATATTATTGTTATTACAATGCGTATGCTTAATAAATTTCGTTATCAAATTAATGGAGTTTTAATTTGTATTAAATTTTTGAAGTTATTCGAGACTTTCTATAGTATATTTCATTTTGTTTCGATGAAAATTGGGTAAAAAAACTCGGAGGGTCAGAGAAAATGTATTTTTGAAAATTGTAAAAAAGCATTTTTTTGAAAATAAAAAAAATTTAACTTTCTCCCTTTATATACCTAGAAGAACCTACAATACAAAAAAAACGAAAAATAGTGCACAACACCTCCCTGATACTTGACGAAGAATTAAAGAATTTTACTTCGTCCGCTATCTTTGACAGTTCTCTTTGACTTACAGCGTCCGGGTTTAGTGCATTATAGTTAACCATAGATGAGTTTTATTTTTGCCAACTTTGGTGAAATTTCTTCTTCTTATCGAAAAGATATTCAATTTTGATTTTTCGGCCATTTTTTGTGTTTTTTATTTTTCCAAGATGGCAGATTGACTTTTGCATATCGGACAGGTCTATATTTTTACATTTCAGCGTCAGATTTAAAATGTACACCCTCAAAAACCCGTATAAATGATTTTTTTAGTGATTGTTCCGGAAATTAGAATTATTGCCACGTTTTCGAATTCCTGCCCCATTGTGCGTCGTTTTCCAATTAATTATTTATTTTTTTAAGGTTGCCACGCTGCATATTTTTCACTGAAACTATATTAGCGTCAACTATACCTGCCAAACCTTATTTTTCTCTGTCAAATGATTTTTAACATATAACGCCACCACACTGACATGCAGCCAGACAGACAGACGAAATTAAAATAACTTAATTCTCGTAATCTTATAATCTAAAACGTGAAAATCTGTTGAAATCTTTAGTTTTTTCACGATTACAATTAGTGAGTGAAGAAAGTAAAAAATAATAAATTATATACTATGCAACATTATTAAAACGTTTAGTTTGTATTAGTCAACAAGCAATAAAAGTAACATAATATGTGTGAATCAGACAATATATTTCTTTGTGGTTACAAATCCCATATATATTATATTAATTACTATAGGAAATTTTTAAAAACAAGCACTTTAGCAAAAACTCTACTCCTTAAACGTGATCATCTCTTACACGCCATATTTTTTCTTTGCCCTAAAAAGTATTCCACTTTTCTTTCACTTTTAAATTACATGATTTTTCTTTTTGTCAATTTCAGACAAATGTTTTATTTCTTTATATTTTAATATAATATATATAATAAAAGTCCCGAAAAAAATAAATTCTACTAAATAGTTTAGCGTTAGCCATAGAAAAGTTCGATATTACTCAGTGTTTCATTTCTAGACAATTTCTAGACTTTGTTGGAGGTTTGTAAATTCAGATGCTGCCGCATATCATCAGGGAGGAAATCAGAGAGTTCATGAAGAACTATTTATTTCCTAATGATAATTAAGAAATTTGATATCGTTCTGTAGACTGCTTCGTGGATGATTTTTCTTAATGACACTACATGAAGTTCAAATGCCTATAGAAATGGTTTGACGGTGTTTGAAAAAAAGTTAGATGGTAAAACAGTTTTAAGAAGGGTTTCACAATCTAAGTAATACGTAACGGATATCCCGATACACAACATAGCTGATTAACGTTCATATATAGAAAGACACAACGGTTAGATTATAAGGACAACATTATTTTACCAATAAAAAGCTAAAACCTGCTGGTCGTCTTATTTACAAGAATAAGTTTTTGCTAGAAGGTACCGTACGAAAAATAAAACTGGTATTCGGAATATATGAGGTAGGTGTAAAAACCAGTTACATATATTTTACATGGAGGACCTATAGGAAAAAAATTATAGCGCATAAAAATCAAGTTAATACGATTAATGCCAATTTTAAATTTATTTCCCCTTCATTTTTATGGGCCATTATCTTTAAAAAATCTAAAAGTACACGTTCTTTTAATTAAATATGTTGAGATGTGAGACAAATTATTGAAGAAAACATTCCTTAGATCAAGGTAATATTTATAGGTTTATTTTGCTTTTTTGAACGTGTGTTAATAGTCTTGTAAGGCATTGATGTTATTCCTGATTTCTGCGATACATTCTAAAGTAATAAACGGTGTAATTTACATCAACTAAAGCAATATCGCGGACACAAATATGGAAGTAACTAATAACCCGAAGGGAATTTATAGATCTAAACAAAAAAATGTTTTATTCAAACTCCTGATAATTAATGAATAAAAAAAGCAATAAAGCGAATAAACGTTTATGTTCAACTAATTCGAAGACTAAAGAAATATACAAAACTAATGTTAAATGTACAATTAAAACACTAAACTGTTTCTTAAATTCTCACACGTATATTACATCAACATTACAGTTGTTTCGCTAAACATTAGCTACTTCAGATGCGATTACGAGACTACTCACAATCTATCTGTTTAATCTTAAATACATGTAAAATGACCTGAGAAATAATTTATTTTTTCTACGATTATTTATTATAAATACGCTTTAGAACATGTAATGGGGCTCATTACTCACAGCCGTGCGTAATGATTCATGACTCAATAGGCTAGGATCAGTAATAGGCTAGGATCAGTAATAGGATAGGATCAGTAACATCATATTCATCATTCAAGTTTTTGTTTAGCAATCACAAGAGACGATTTAAAGTTCAAAAACATCGCGTGTGCCATAACTCAATTCAATCAGTCATAATAAGAAGGTCATTGTTTTCGCCGACAGTCAAAAAATGTTACTTTTCGTACAGTTTCGCCAGTACGATTCACGATGTGCATCACATGCAATTCTTCCTCTTTCCATAATGACATAGTACGGCCCTTCAACTCATATATTAAAAAGATCCGAAGGTCTAAAGATTCTGTGTCTCACCTTCTTTGAAGATTGTGAAAATGTGCGCCTCAACACATATTTGTCGAATTAATCTGAAAGTATCACTCCTAGTACAAATATAAGAATCTCCAAAGTGTAGATCATAAACCGAGGAACAAATTTACCTTAAAGTGCAACTTCCTGTTGAATAGTCGTAGAAAAAGTATAATATTCTACTTGTGTGTAACAGCCATTACTCACTTGGATTCAGCTCGCGTAACAGTTAATTTTATTAATCTATTGTTATAATCGGAGATAAAATTTAGTATTCAATTTGCTGTAATGGTAATAACTCGCTTGATGAATTAGAGCAGTAAACTTCATCTGCGTGAGTTATTACCTATATTACCACTCGTTGAATAATATACTATTACAAGAGGCGAACCGTTTATATCTATTTGTTTATATGGAATATTATTAATAGTAATATTAGATTTTTTATATTTATTAAACTCTCAAGGACCAAGGTAGCAGACTGCTGTCATATTGCGCCTTTTTAGGTGAATATTGGTGAATGACTGTACATTGTACAATGAATAATTGACTCCTCCGTAATGTTATCTTTTTTGAAGAAATTTTGCCATCAATTTTATACGTGAATTTGACGTACTTTTAATGTAATTTTTTTCAGTTGGATCTTCTTCTTCCTATTCACAACGTCTTGGCAGACGTTTGTGATTCAGGAAAATTATGCTAATTTCCCAAATAGGTGGATTATAAGAAGAGGTTTAATTGAGTGTCCGCAAGATCTTAGGATTTTACTCCACTCGATTTCTTTTTATATGAATATCTCAAGAGTAAGGTATATTCAACAAAACCGTACAGCAGTGAGAATCTACAGCAATGTATCAGCTATGAACCCAGGCAATTCTCTCCCGAATTGTTATAAATTGTAAACGATGGGTTTCTTCATCGATTGGCTTTTGCCAAGAAAGATGTGGCGGCGCACATTTTACCGTATTACACATTAAATAGCATTTAACGTAAAATGTACGTTGGACGAGGGTTCAGATGTCTTGACATAAAGTTAAACAACGTTCATCGCAGTTAGTGCTTAGATGAGTGAGACCCGTCTGGAGAAACACGGCGACTTCGTCCCACCTTCAAGCAGTTTGTATATCAGCGAATACGTAGAAGCTATGTAATTTGAGACGAGGATTACGTAGTGTATATACCATCCTTCGGAGGGGAAGTAAAGCGATCGGTCCCTTGTCTATTAAATGTTAGGCAAGTAAAAGATTCCTACTCTTCGGCAGAGAGGAGGTTTGGCAAAATTTCCAGGTTGGGGGTAGCTAGTCTTCTGGTTTTGGTGATAACGAAAATAGGCCGACGTGAAATAAGTTAAAGAAAGAAGTAGGCTTTTAATTTTTTTATTACCCTTGGAATATTTAGAAAACAAAGAATGCGTAGTATTCTTCTCGAAAGGAGCTTTCAAACGATGTCACTCGATATGCCCTTACGTTATCTCTCCAGGTGAATATAAACTAAAAACATTACCGTTAAGATGTTGCCGTCAGTGAAAAGTAAAATTGACGTGATTTAGGATTTCTAACAGAAATACTGTATATCCAAGTTCAAGCTAAACTTTCACACTGTATGTATCAAATTTTATCTCCCTAAATCATTTTTGAGAATACAAAACTAGCTTGTAGGTAACCTTTTTGAGAAGGCATAATTCATCAAAGGATATTCAGTTTTTTTAAGAGTTTGTAGAAATTAATTTTCGTCCAAGAATCCATCTGCAAAATATTTTCATCTATTTCCAGGATATCTTTTATATCAATATCCTGGATAATATATTCCAAGAATTAATAGAATGAGTACTGTTAAAAAATGGATTACTTATACAGGGTGCCCCATTATATTCTGACCCTTTTTAAATCTATATAAACCTACCATAACTTTTGAACTAGTTGAAATAATAAAATGCGATTTTCGCCAGTCTTCTTCTAATTTAGATAAGTTATTTCCTGAGTATCCGTCTTTTTTTTGCTCACTTCCGATTTAACCGGAAATGACTGGGGTATTTTCGGGAATAGGGCATCTTTGTTATTTCAAATGGAACACCCCGTATATTTGGAAAGCCTATTGTTTTCCCTTTCCAAAAAGTCCATGGTCGTCATCAAAATTATACAGAGTAATGGTTTTATAAGCTTTTAAAATAAATCCTGCGTTTTATCGAAATGCTACGAAAAATATAATGATTCACAAATTAAACTATGGAAATAAAAAACATCACTTGTAAACGTCAAATTAGTTTATTGACAACTCGGGTACTTGAGTTGCTTTAAGAAAAATGTTTACTTTAAGTGAAAAAGCTAAGTGTAATATTTTTACTGAATTAGAAAATGGTATAGAAACTTTTAGAATTCGTTTACAAGTGATGTCTTTTACTTCCATAGTCTACTTTGTGAATCATAATTTTTTTCGTAGCATTTCGGTAAAACGCAGTATTCACTTTAAAAGCTTATAAAACCATCACTCTGTATAAACTTCATGACGAATATGGACTTCTGGAAAGGGAAAATAATGGGATTTCCAACTGCGGAAAAATATACAGGGTGTTCCATTTGAAATAACAACTTGCCCTATCCACGAAAATACGCTATGTTATTTCCGGAAGTGAGCAAAAAAGACGGATGCTCAGGAAGTGACTTATCAAAATTAGAAGAAGACTGCATTTCATTATCTCAACTAGTTCAAAAGTTATATAGCGACTTTTACATAATGAAAACGAATCCCGTTCTTAAAAATATCACCATATTAAGCTACTCTAAATCCGTTCTGTTATCTATAAGCAATTTTGGACAAGAACAATATAAAAACGATATAATTTGTAAAATAAAGTACCAAGAGTCAATAATTATTGCGGCAGATTTTGTAGTTAAATATGTTTGAGTGAAGGGATATACAAATATCATAGGAAATTGTATAGTAGATAATCTTGCCAAACAATTCGTTAAAGAACGAGGTGTCATTCAGCCTTTCTATCCGGTGACAGCTTTTTTCCATCTATAAACAGGACCAAAAAATAAATGGCAAATTATTTGGGAAGCGTACGTGGCCAGCTCAAAAAATTACTACACAAAAATTCACCCCGTGGTACCAAATTTTTTTCCCCATATAAGCAGCCACAAAGTATCTAGGTATTTTTCTACGACTATTACCACAGCCGTCTTCCACAACACCTGAATCGGATCGGAGTCCTTAAAAGTCCTTTTTGTAGTTGTTATAGTGAATCCACTGCAGATCTGAACCATATTATTTTTAATTGTAAACATAACACCGAGGCTAAAACCGAACTTATCAAAAAACTTTCTTCACTTAACATTCAACTTGCTACTAATCTTATTATTTTATTGCATCACAACAACTTACAAATTTTTAACACAATTGTAACTTTTTTGAAAAATATAAAACTGGACCTATGAGTCGATCAAAAAAAAAAAAACTTCTATCACATTGCTTTAGGTTTAGCTTTGTTTCATCTCTGTTATTATCCATACGGTATTTCATCTTTTTTCCACCAACCGTGGTTCATCTTTCTGTGAAAAATGCCCTGATAGACCCCTGGGTGAGAAATGTGTCTTATACCTTCATATTTCTTGGCGTTTATTTTTATTTTGTTCGTGTTAGGTTAGTAGCTTTGCCTGGATTAATTCACGGTAAATTTTTATTTGTTTATTCATTGTTTTTTTTTGGTATATTATTTTTACAACAGTTTGTGGCGTATGAGTTTTCATAAGCTCGAAGTCAAAAAGAAAAAGTTATATAGGTTTCAAAAGGGTCAAAATATGATGGGGCACCCGGTATAATATAGCAGTCTTTTATTAAATACAATTATGATTAGTTTTTTTTATAGAAGGGAAAAACTCTTTTAAGATTTAAATAATGTCTCGCACAGAACATCCAAAACTTTTTCGTATATTTAACTCTTTAAATAAATTTCTAAATGTTTTAACAACGACACATTAATATCATATTGAAATATAAATAATAATTTGGTAGGTATAAATTGACAATTTCTAAACTTTGAGTGAATTTTAACATTCGATAACTAAGTCAGCATTATCGGAACACCTACCTACTAACCTACAAAGCGGATTGTTAGGGATAAACCGTTTGTGACTAATCATACTATTTATTATATTTATTATTTGTAATATCTAAATTTTTAAAAACATTTATTTTTTGTATATTTAGTATATATCATCTATGATAATTAAAAGAACATCGAATAAATACAAAATTATAATCATATTTTATGTACTTCAATGTTAAAGTTTTATTTTGAGTTATTTACCACTCTAACACTAACATTTTTATTCCAGTCGCTCCAAAAGTGAAATGCACACCAACCCAGATGCGTGTAGAAGTTCCAATATCAGCGACTACAAAAGGGGTGTATATAGAGGGCTTAAGGGACTATCCTGACCCCGCGTGCCGACCGCATACGGATCCCACGGGAACGCTAGCTGTCCTGGAACTCGATCTCCGAGATGTCTATAGATGTGCCGTCACCAGGGCTGTCAATAAGCAAACAGTAAGATTTCTATATTAGTTTTTATATTTTGTGAGATGAATGAAAATCTCAAAGTACAAAAGTATATATACCTAATACTTTATTGGTTTCTGGAAATGAATATTATTTAATTATGGGATTATACCCCAAGAGCTGTGAACTTTATCGGGGGTATATTACAGCTATCTGTTTTTTTGTGCAATTTTGCTTTAAAAATGTTCCAAATTTAATAATAATTTATGTTAAAAACTCTCGACTTTCGGTTTGTCATTGTTTGCTGCAGAGAAATTTTTAAAAGGGTATAGTCGGAAAAGTTAGAGAAATGTGCCCTCGCACTTACTTAGCTAAAATGGCTTCCAGATGATGCAGTTTATAGAGTATATTACACGGTAAAAATTTTAACCCGCTACTACCCCTACGAAGGTGGAAAAAAAATAATATGTCTTTAATTATTATTTTTTTTTTCGGTTTCTATGCAACTGATCGATTTGAAATTTGGCACGAGTATTGCTTGCGTGGAGAAAACTTACTCCAAAAAATAAGGTCATTTTAACCATCGGGAAAAAAATTTAATTTTTTTTAGAGCTACCCTTAGTGGTACAATCACCATTCTACGATATATTATGTCTTGACACTTCGTGATTATCATACTAAATTGTCAGATTTTTTGCTGTGGTGGAACAATATGGAAAAAAATAAAATTAGGTAAAATAAAATATTTACACATGCCTCTTAGTTGTAACAGTTATTACTTATAGCCTTACAAGGTATTGTTGCATATCTACAACCGACCGCGGGTGCCAGTGCGATGTTGCCAAGTCTAGTCTTTTTTCCCAGACGTACGGAAATTCGGCACAATCTGGCAATACCACTTCTGGAAGTTCCAGGGTTCACCCCCCAGGGGCGAAGTATTAACTCTCTAGGACCTTGGGGAAAAGTTTAGCAACGAATGATGTTCATTGTAATTACTGTCGCATTACGACATCTAAAAAATGACGTACTGAACCAGATGAAGAAAGTGAGGGAACGATCGAAGAAGACCAGCCTTTTGTGCCTTCGACATCTTCTAGCACTACGACTAGTGACTCTGACGAAATAATAGAACTACCATTGCGGAGACTCGTTGCTACACATAAATACTGTTGCATATGTGTTGATGATAAAGAACTGACCGTAATATCCACTAATGTGAGACTACAGTGCTATTGAAACAAACAAATATACATCCCCGAGGCAATCGTTGCTGTAAAATACAGTTGATTAAACATCGCTTTTATGAAGACGATATTACACATCTGAAACCATATGCCAATTGTAGCTCGATTCCTAGATCGGATTTATGCATTCTAATAAATTCCTTAACCCCAATAACAAATCTAAAAGGCTCTATAGACCACTGCGGTTTATCAGAGAAGCAATTATTAACGTTTACAGGCTTAACGGTAGATGCCATTTACGAATTAAAGTCACTGTTGGAAAATTCCAGTACAAGAACTTCTTCTGTCTTTGTTTTTCTATTAAAACTGAAAACAGGTAGTAATAATGATAACAGAATGACCTATTACTAAATTGTTCGATATGGTGCCAGCGTGCAGCGCACTTGCTAGGAAACTGAACAAATTGACCATCCTCAGAATGGTATCATTGGTATATTATTAAGGTTGGAATTAACAACCATAACCCCAATAAGATAAACCGCGGTGGTCTGTAGAGCCTTTTAGAGTTGTTATGTTATTGGGGTTAAGGAATTTAATAGAATGCATAAATCCGATCTAGGAATCGAGCTACAATTGGCATATGGTTCCAGATGTGCAACGTCTTTATAAAAACGATGTTTAATCAAACGTAGACACATTTCGCGCCCAGGGATCCATCAGGGCGACTTAAGTTTACACGTAGACTGGACCACGGATAGTAGGTTAAACCACAATGGTTATAAAAGCAAAGGCATATTAGGAATCGATATCATAAGTCAGGATAAGTATTGACAAACGACAACTAATGTTAAACAACTGTACTATACTGAGATAAAAAAATTATCCATCTGTGGAGCTGGCTGATGGAACCCATCCAAGGCCAAAAATGAGGGGGAAAAAATCAAATGTATTTTACAGCAACGATTGCCTCGGGGGATGTATATTTGTTTGTTTCGATAGCACTGTAGTCTCGCAGTAGTGGGTATTACGGTCAGTTCTTTACCATCACCACATATGCAACAGTATTTATGTGTAGCAACGAGTCTTTGCAATGGCAGTTCCATTATTTCATCAGTCACTAATCGTAGTGCTAGAAGATGTCGAAGGCACAAAAGGCTGGTCTTCTTCGATCGTTCCCTCATTTTCTTCATCTGGTTCAGTACGTCGTTTTTCAGATGTCGTAATGCGACAGTAATTACAAAGAACATCATCCGTTGTTAAACATTTCTCCAAGCTCCTAGAGAGTTAATACTTCGCCCCTGGGGGGTGAACCCTGGAACCTCCAGAAGTGGTATTGCCAGATTGTGCCGAATTTCCGTACGTCTGGGGAAAAAGTAGACTTGGCAACATCGCACTGGCACCCGCGGTCGTTTGTAGATATGCAACAATACCTTGTAAGGCTATAAGTATTAACTGTTGCAACTAAGAGGCATGTGTAAATATTTTATTTTACCCAATTTTATTTTTTTCCATATTGTTCCATTACAGCAAAAAATCTGACAATTTAGTATGATAATCACGAAGTGTCAAGACATAATATATCAAAGAATGGTGATTGTACCACGAAGGGTAGCCACCCTTTTGTCCTCTAAAAATAATTTATATTTTTTTCCGATGGTTAAAATGGTCATAAAATGACCTTATTTTTTTTTTGGAGTTAATTTATCTCCACGCAAGCAATACTCGTGCCAAATTTCAAATCGATCAGTTGCATAGAAACCGAAAAAAATATAATAATTAAAGACATATTATTTTTATTTCCACCTTCGTAGGGGTAGTAGCGGGTTAAAATTTTTACCGTGTAATATACTCTATAAACTGCATCATCTGGAAGCCATTTTAACTAAGTAAGTGTGGGGGCACATTTCCCTAATTTTTCCGGCTATACCCTTTCTTTTAGTACAGTATCTAGAGGTAAAAAATATATAAAATTTAGGAAAAATTTCATATGTAATGACAATTTTTCTTTATGGATTATTATTGTAGTCAAACGTATAAAACATATAGTCTCCAGTTTCTATATGGTCCGGATACTTGCTCTTACCTCCAAGGTGAAAACCACCTAAATTTAAATATTCAATATTTGAAAAAGTATTAATTTTTGAAACGTAGGATAGTTATGTTTTTGAGACCGCTGGTTACGAATCTGAAGTTAAAATTAAAATATTCAAAATGGCGGATCTACGTCAATTAGACGCGGCTAATTAGACCCCTGAAAATTGGACGCATATGACAATTGGACGCATAAGACAATTGGACGTGTAACATTGGACGCGTTTTTTAAAAAAATTATGTATACACACTTTAACCAAACCTAACCCAACCTAAATAATAATAATAATAATTACAAATACAACATAGAAACAGATTCACCATGAAAAATAGATTACACTAAAAGTATGGTTAACATAAGAAAATAATCATCCACCAAAATTATCAAAATATAATAACAGAAATTATAAAATATAATTTGTTTACACTTGCAGTTGGACAGTTCCTCGCAAGTAGTCCAAAATGCTTCTGTTCGCATAATCAGCAACCACTGTTTGTAATCGTGACAAGCCCAGTGAACTCTAAATCATTTAATAAACGTTTTTTTTTTTTTTTTGGTTTATACCACCCGTATAATTGAAGTTTATCGTTAACATGTATTGAAATTAACTAGAAGAATTTTGCATAACATAAATAAAAATATATATTTCACTAGTTTATTATATACGTGATAAAAACGTTTATATTATAGGCGTTTAGAGAAAACGTATAATAAATATACGATTACGAAAATTAAACCATCATTTCGTATAATTTTAGTAAAATAAACGTTTTCTAAACGACTGGGTGTTCACTGGGAGGCTATGCAATATGATTATTTTTAATAAACGCGTCCAATGTACACGTCCTATTTTACCGCATTCAATTGTCTTATGCGTCCGATTGTCTTATTCGTTCTATTGTCGCGCGTCCAATTCAACGAGTCTAGTTGTCGCGCATCCTATTATCTGCGTCCAATTGACGGGACACCCAAAATGGCGTCTCTAATATGGCGGATGAAATTTTTCTTTCAAAGCAAGTGTTTTATACGGACAAAAAAATTGAGCATCTGGGCGATACTATATATTATCGAAAAACAGCATTTTTTAAAGAAAACATAATTACTGAGCAATTACAATAAAAAAAATGGCGACATTTTGTTAAAAAAAAATGTGAGAACGCTTTAGAACGTGCGTTTTCACATTCGTCCATAACTTCTTTATTTTTTGTGATGCAGAAACAAACAAAAATCGTTTTAAAGACCGATTAATTATCTTTAATTTCGTTCCTTAGGATTATTGAAGGAAGATATTTAACATTTAAACTAAATACTTCATCTTAAAAACGGTCGAATGCCATCTATAAAATACCTCCTAAACGATCAGTCCTACACAAATAAGAAACAAAAACAAATTAATTCTCATTTATAAGCTTCATTTTTGATATCCACCATTTTTTTCGCTAAAACTAATATTTACTGAGATATGTGCAAAGAAACAAAGATGTTATGTTTTTTCCAAAATCAAGTTACAGTTTAAAATGCAATTTTCTCTAAAGCAAGCTCTGCAAGCTGACGATAAAATTTGAGCGTTTAGGTCAAACTATAACGAAAAACAGTATATGGGAATATATTTTTTTAATTACTGACTACTTATATTAACAAAATGACATTTTTATTAAAAAAATGTGAAATCGTTTAGTATATCGTTTCTATCATAACTTTTTTGTTTTTTGTGCTACAGCAATAATCAAAAACTCACTTGAAAGCCCAATTATTGGACTTTCATTTTGATTATTAGCTTTTTTAACGTAAGTGTCACAGTTTCTAACGAGGTTTCTAAGATATTTTACATTTAAACAACATACTTCCTCTTATAGACGTTCGGACGGCACCTGTATACTTCCAGATCCCCAAAACTATTAACTCTTCAGAAATTAGAAAAAAAACGAAATTCATCTTCAATTTAGTAGCTTTCTTATTTGTCTCTCAAAATTTGATTCTCTTTCAGTTCCAATGTTTTTTTTTTTTTTAGTTGCCATCCCCTGGAAAGGGGGCTCCATAAATTAGCAAGCACCCGCATAATGTAGAAACTTTCCTTTGATACATTTACTATTAAACTGCCAAAAATTAACGAAATCTAAGTCATATAACATTATTCCGAAGTTAAAACCTCTAGTTACTGCACTATTAGGTGTAATGCAGTGAGAAGTTTTCGATAATAAAATTTTATTAATCTATCAAAATTGAAATTTTCTGCTAATATTCTTATATCACCGGTCCCAGTAATCCCATCTCGCAGTACTGTCGTGAGCAAAAAAAAATAGGACAACTGTTTTTTCCCAATGTATCTGCCAATCTGCCTCTGTTTGAATGGATTTTGACAAATAGCTGACAATGTCACAAAAATTAAAGTTAGATGTACACAACTAGATTTTAGCAAAAATACGTTATAAGACTTGTCCCATTTATTTTGCGCACGACAGTACAACTTCGAATAAAACTAGAAAATTTTCTGATAAATAATGAAAACCATTCTAGGGCTGGAGATAATAGGAAAAATAGCAGAACATAATTTTTTGCAACATAAATTGTTTAATTTTTATATGAAACCATGGACCGATTTAATCCAGAACTGCTCATTGTACTTGCTGGCACACACCTAAAAGAAATTATAACGATTATTTCACTCATTAACGCTATAGCCAATGAGAGCCCGTTTTTTCACAACATTGCACCAATCAAATGTCATTATTAGTGGTAATTCAAGCTAGATCGGCTTTTGACAGTACCAACAGGCAAAATTTATCGCTCTAATTTTTTATGTCGCTGCAGCGGCAAATACTGCGATAATTTTTTGACGTTTTGTTTCGTGAAATATTTTCAGCAAATAGGGCAACTAACGCTTTTAAATTTTATCTATAAATATCTTCTCTAGCTTATTACTAATTGTTAACTTACCTTGTAAACTGTAATATTGTATTATGTACTAGCAAACATAAACACACCACATATATAGTAAACAATCGTCAGTTCCAAAGAGAAGCCTGTCTGAAATATATAGGCTATAACCCTTGCCCATCTGTAACTATTTCAATTTGCCTACTTTTCAATCAGGTAACAATAATATACAAAGATTGTACTTAATATACCTAGCTCATGCTACAGGAACAAGTCAAGCAGAGCTTTCAATAGCTCAATAACGTAGTTACAAAGTTAAGCAAATCATTTATTATAAATGTCAAGTAAACACATTCGCTCTGGAAACAAACTAAAAATGTACCTAGGTACCTACTTACATACGGTAATCTATCAAAAAGTAACTAGTTGAATCAAAGCTGTGCAATATTTTAATTTGTTGTATTTAAAATTCACTCTGCCTAACGAAGCAAACCTCAACATAATTTGTAAACTTCGTAAGTTAAAAATAAGGATTAAATACGTAAATATGAATCAATGAACAATTATTATGGAATATAACTCTAGTAGCGGTAGCGCTAGATGGCGCTCTCTATGTCAATCTCGGAACCATGAGTGTATAGTAATAAATAGGCGGGACATCGGGAATAAAGTAGTGCTCGCAGATTAAAGATGTAGTGCTCGCTCTATCGTTCCTCGTCATATTGCACCTCAGAAACACCTGAAAGGTGTTAAGCCAGTCTATATATTATAATATCTAAGGTTTTAACTCGTTTTATTTACTAGTTGCCATAGAAACGTCATTAGATTATTTTAAAATATAGGGAATCTTCATTGTTTCTACTGCGTTTGTTTCAGATTTGCTGTTTTGACAATATGAGTCGGTTTGGAAATATTTCTGTATATCAAATTAATGAGGAAATTGAAAATAAACTCTAAAAAGTGACAAGAAAACGTCTGAAGGCAATTAATGAGAAAACATAATATTGAAGATGTACTTAATGAATTTTTTCTCAAGCTGAGTTGCCCCTAGTTAATATAACTCGTGCAAATTGGCAGTTTATTATCAAAGATTAAATCCCTCCCGCTAAAGCGGTCGGGATTTAATCATATAATAAGCTGCCAATTTGCACTCTTTATATTACCAGGCAACACGCTTTCGAAAAAATTTTCGATAAAATTTTAAGCACTAGTGATATTACATACGAGAAAAAATGTTTTATGTTGCCAGCAGCTTATTGGGTTTTTATATTTAATTATTATGAAAATAAACATAATAAACATGCCACACATATTAAACAGAACAGGAAAGTATGTGTTTCATTCAAAATTGTCTTTTTATTTGCTAGATATATATTACATGTTTTTGTAAGAACCATTACCGTTTTTAGGATAAATTTATTACCAAAAATACATTGTAGCTGGCAATGAAGAATATTTCACAATTTCGTCGTTTTTCTGAATGTGTCAGTAGGTATTTGCAATATAACTTTATGTCTATATGAGAGCCGTCTCTGACATCGAGATAAAATTCCCGATCCCTGGTAATAACACATCAAAAGTCATTAAAACTCCTATTTAACCTTTATCCGCCCTATTGAAATAATGGTGACAAAATATAGCAAAAGAGGCCCTGAAAATAACTTGATGGGATAATATTTTAGGATGTGGACTATATTTTCTTGCGGGGAAAAATATATAACAAATTATACACTTTTTCCTTCTGAAAAGTACAAACTGAAAAATATCTCTTTTTCATGAAAAACACATCCGAATATCTTAATTAGTTAAGAATCATATATCTCTGATCTGTATATTTTTCTGTATCTTTCAAGATTTTCATGTAATCTCAACAACTACTTCCGTGCCAAATTAAATTTAAGCTTGTTATCAAAATGTTTAACTTTCAGGGCAAACAGATATATTACCAGACACTGGTGATAGAAAGTTCGGAGGAAGTTGAAGGAAGTCCAACAAAAAGAGATGTTCGTGAAACACTACACGTAAAATGTTCCATGTTCTCTGTTAGGAATCACACAATTACAAAAAGAAATGTTTTACCTGCAGGATTTCAAGAACCTGAGTAAGTAATTAAAATATTCGTTTAGTTTATTTACGCATTTGTATTATAAATTATCGTTATCTAATATAATTTCATAGATGAAATAATATTGAAATGAATAAAACTGTGGTTTTAGTTTACATACTGCTTGTAAAATGTTAACTGAAATCAAATAAAATAATTTAATATATTTACTAAATTGAACAGATTAATTAGTCAGTTTAAATTAATTTTGACTAAACTGTACATTTATTCAATTTATTATAAACGTTGAATTTAGTAATTATAAAGTTGATTCAGTGGCAGGGCAGGATTATCAAAAAATAATTAAATCTCTGGTAGTGGTATACCTAATTTATTTTGTTGTTCATATTTCTATTTACTCTGCTCTGACATAATAATTAATTGTATACACGTCTCAACTTCGACCCACTATCCAATTTTGATTTATATCCCAGATCACTAGTTCAGTCCAGCTCTTAACTACGTGAGAGATATTTTATTATTTAACTCAATTTAGTACTAATTCTGTATTTCTTCTTATTTACAATGCCTTGCCAGACGTTTTGTGGTTCATACATAGTTCTAGTTGGCCCTCGCTTGTTGTATATCACGCTTGACGGCATTACATCATTGTCTGTTAGGTGCACAGTCTCATCTAAGCTCTTTCCCATTAGCTCCTCGGTGAGATCTCCTCAACGATTTGGGGTGCGTCCCCTTCGCCTCTTGCCATTTGGTCTTCCCTGTCAACCGTTCTATATTCTCTCTCTATCCAAAAAAATAGGAGGACTCTGGAGAATACGATGCTGGAGAATCGCATTTGGGGAGGTATTTATTAGAAAATCTTGATATTAGTGAGATGGGCTGTCCAGGAAATTCATAGCAAACGTTTTCTGATCTACATATTGAAATCATCAGTATGCCGTCTCTATGCTTCATTAATGACTCGTGTCTCAGAGGCGCAAAGGCAGATGTGTCTGCTCAAGTAGAACAAATTGATTTTTCTACGACTGTTAAAAAAACTGTAATTTTTCATTTTTTAATGCGTAAAACATATGTTTATGATAATAGTGAAAAAAAGTAAAAAGCGTTAAAAAAAAGTAACATTATTTCACTCTTATTAGTCCAGTTGAATTGATTTTTTTCGGCGACAACATTCCACCTGAAATTTTATTGTTGAATCTTATGTATAATGACCTCCTGATTGCGAAAAAATATTTGTGCCGAAAAATTCCTTGTGCGTCAAAATTTATATGCACTTTTGGACGTGCTTTCACGGATTTTCAACTCATCTACTTAATATATCTTGTACTAGTAATCGTATGGGAATTTTAAAAATACTGACTTATTTCAAATAAAATTCTTAAAAAATATAGACCTGTCGATATGTATTGGTCAATCCCCATCTTGGAAAAAAATAGAAAACGCCAAGAATTGCCGAAAAAATCGTAATTGAATATTTTTTCTATAAGAAGGAATAATTTCACCAAAAGTTGGCAAAAATAAAACTCATATATGGTCAAACAGAATGCAGCAGTCTTGGACACCGTGGGTTGCACGTACAGCTAGGGAGGGCTCCCCGACTATTACTTAATGCCATTTTTTTTAAATGGCTACTTGAAAAGCTACACGCAAATTTCAAACTTTCTACACACTTCGTATTTATAGCTAATATTAATACTGTTTTATATTAAATTAACCTAGAATACATAACTTACTAAAATCGGAAATAGGCCATCGATTGCTTGGAAATGGCAATACAGCTTTGAGTGAATTAATAGTTTGGTGCGGAGCTAGTTCAAATTATTAGAACATCAAAGGATCTATCATAATCTTTGCTGTAATGTACCAAATGGATGTTAACAGCATACGTGGGCTACGAGCTGTACAATAATAAAGCTGATAACGTTTTCCATATACCTGCTGCATTAAATTCTAAGCATATAATAAAACCAGTTATAAACCTTTCATCGCTTACTGGTTTATTTTCTCTATTTCTTTACAAATTTGCATCAATTTAATGTAGTTGTAAACTATATAGATATAAGTAATTATGTAAGAAAATTTTCTGATTTTATTTGTTTAATATGAATCGTAAAAATAGTACATCTTCCAAGAAATAAAATTTTAACCAAATTATTTTTTAATTTCAACTAGTATTTAGGACATGCAAAAAAATGTAAAAAAGTTTGCATTGGTAAAGTACTGACTTTGACTGAAAATCGTCATAATAATGGGGTAATGTGGACCAAATGACATTTTTTGCAAATAACTTTTAAAATAATGTATTTTGGGAGCATCACTGAGAATACCTAATAATAAAAATTTTTATTTTTTTATATTTGAATACTGTAATAAATAAAATTTAAAAAATAGAGTATTAAACATTAGTAATCATATTCTTCAGTATCATCAACAACGATTTCTGTTTGCTCTTAGTTTTTTCTTGAGCAGATTTTCTGACAAAACATCCTCATTGCTTCATTTTTAAATTAACAAACTAATAATTTAAGATTGAAAATGTTTTGTTTATATGGGTATATTGTACTTGCGTAAAAATTTTTAATAATTAGAAAACAATATGAATTCCTTGTTAAAATAATAATATAACTTTCAACACATATGCACAATGCACAGTTTATAGTCAATTAACTTATTACACACACTTAATTATATATGAAATATCCCATACTTAATTTTTAATACACATGACGCGCGCAACGCAATTTTTTACGTCGAAAGAATTTGGTACAAAGCGTTTATTATATAGTGAAATATTGTACATTTACCTTTATTTTATTAGAATTATAATTTTTTAAATTATTTACACGATTTACACGAACTATATGAAAACCAGTACACCGTTATAAAAATCACACCTTCCCAAATATCCTCTGACTAGCTGATGCTCACGACTTCGTTCGCGTGGAAGACTTCGTCCGTGTGGAATTATGATCATTCACATTCTAACTTATGCCTATAAAGAAGTACTACATACTCACTAAGTACTTCTACAGTACTGAGGAAGTACACTCGAGGGAACCCACTGCGCATCCATGATACCCGGGGAAACCCACTGCGCATCCATTGTACTCGAGGAAACCCACTGCGCATCCATAGTACTCGGGGAAACCCGCTGCGAATCCATTGTACTCGAGGAAACTAACTGCGCGTCCACAGTACTCGGGGAAACACACTGAACATCCATTGCATTCAAGGAAACCCACCGCGCATCTATTGCACTCGACAAAGCCCATTGCGCATTCATTGTATTCGAGGAAACCCACTGCGCATTGCAATTTGATAATAATTCATTAATCTATTTTTGTGTTAGAGCGAGTTAAACGAAAAAAATAATTATTTTAATCGACAATAGACCACATGGGCGGGTATGTGTCAAATTTCATGCTCCCTCCCCTGTTCACCCGTTCGGTGAGTCTCTTTTTGAAAACCGTCGAATACGTATCTCCTTATTTCCCCAAAAGAGCCCATCGCTGGAATATCGCGTTTCTGATTTACGCGATTTCAGAGACATGAGCATCCTTTAGACCATCTACCACCCCCGTTTTCACCCCTTCAAAAAGTGAAAATCGAAATTTCGTCTCACTCGTGTCCAATAAAGAGTATTTCTGACAAATTTCACGCTTCTAGGTGAACGTTGATAAATAGCTTATAATTTTATCACAACTTCCTCAAGCACGTTGCTTTTAGGTAATATCCCTCCGCCTGCGGCGTCGGGATATTACCAAGCAACGTGCTTTCGGAAACTGTGATAAAATTATTTCGTATTATCAACGTCCTTGGGACATTATAGTTGATAATTCCTCTAGGGAGAGTATCAGCTATAATATCCCTAGGACATTGATAATGTACGAGATAATTTTATGACAATCGAAAGCATGTTGCTTGGTAATAGCCCGACGCCGAAGGCTATTACCAAGCGACGTGCTTGAGATTGTCATAAAATTATGAGGCATTCATTACGTTCTTTATTTTTCCACAGTTGTTTAAAAGGATTTGATTTAAAAGGTCAAAAAGTAAGTAAAACATTTTGGATAACTAAAAACTGTAATTAAATTGATTCGTCAATTCTGGGAGGCTTAAAATTAAATAAAATAGGTAATATTTAGTAGTACTAGATTTTTCTGCATTTTTGCATTGTTAGGTATATCTTGAATTAAATACAGTGTACCTAAATTTGCAGAAACCAATTCTAGAAAGCAATTAAAAATGACAAAACAAGTAATTTTCTTTAGGGTTTGTATTTTAACTCATATACAATGTAATATTTAGTCAAAGTTTATAAATTGCTTACAGTTAACTTTGATTTATATTATAGAAAATTTAATGGGAAAAACTCATTTTGGATTTGTAGAAGTCTTATACCCATTATATATCCTGACTAAAAGGCCTAAATCATATCAGTTTATACATTTATTTATGAAATGACAAAAAGGACACCTTTTGTATTTGACTGCATAAAATGAAACTTTACTAACTTTTCTTAATTTCTCAATTTCACAATATTTCGGCTATTATATAAAGTAAAAAAACGCTTTTAAATTTTCAAAAGTTAACGAAGAAAATAAAAATTAAAAGTCGAAGTATAAACTTTTTACGAAAGCGTAGAAGGGCCACACGAAAAAAACATTTTTCTTAAGTCAGAATAGACTTTTATCTCAAAATTCTGACTTTTATCTCAGAATTCTGAATTTTATCTCAAAATTCTGACTTTTATCTCAGAATTCTGACTTTTATCTCATTATTCTAACTTTAAACTCAGAATTCTGACTTTTGTCTCAGAATTTTAACTTAAAACACACTTGATAACAGCACTGATGGATTCTGGAGGGGGCTGGAACCTTCAGTTCATCAACCACAACTTTTAGGCAACCCAAAGAATACAATTGCATGAAACCTATAGGAATGTTTCGATACCTATCGATATTTGCATTGCTACCGGCAACGAAAGAAACTTATCGATATCCATATTGCCCAGTATCGTATCGGAGGAAAAGTATTGATCCCATAAATTGTTTTTTCAGATGACCACCCTGTATAGTTTTCTTATTAAAATTGTATCAGAGATTTACCTGACAATAGTAACAACTACATATCATAATATCATTTTCCGCTGTTCTTATTTTTTAAAGTGACCACCCTATATATTTCAACACAAGTAGTCAGGTTTTCCCTTGATAATTATGTCAACTGCACTCTAAATATTATTTCCACAATAGTTTCTTAATTATCTTTTAGAATGACCACCCTGAATATTTTTCATATTTTTCCTCCTTGACAGTTGTGTTAACTACATATGCGATATGTATCGTCCTCCTTCAGATTTTTTCATGTCTCTTTTAGATTGATTCTTTAAATATTTTTTTGACAGTTCTGTTCTCTCCATGCAAAGTATTATTGTCCTCCATCACATTTTTTCACCACTTCACCCTGTATATTTTATTCATATTTTTTCTTTGACGGTTGTGTTAATAACATGTGAAATATTATTACCTACAGTCACATGTTTTCATTATTTTTTATGATGACACCCTGTATATTTTCATTTATCTCGACAGTTGCGTTAACTTCATGTAAAATATTATTGTCCTCCATTATATTTTTTCGTTACATATTTTAAGGTATATTTTTCTCATATTTTTCTTTTGACTGTTGTGTTAATAACGACATGCGAAATATTATTACCCTCTATTACAGTTTTTCATCATTTTTTAGGGTGTATATTTTCATTTTTCCCTTTTCCCTTGACAGTTGCATTAACTGTATGCGAAATATTATTGTCCTCCATCATATTTTTTCATTTTTTTTTCCAGAGCGACCACCCTGTATATTTTCCATATTTTTCCTCCTTGTAAGTCGTGTTAACTACATGCCTAACATTACTGTCTTCTGTCACATTTTTTCCTTAGTTATTTTTCTTAGAAGTTCACCCTGTATATTTTGAATCGAAATATATCCTGGCTAACTTAAAAAAATATGAAAAAATCTGAAGGAGGACGATAACATATTGCATATATAGTTAACACAACAACTGTCGAGGAGGAAAATCTGAAAAATATACCGATTGGTCATTCTAAAAGATAATTAAGAAACTATTGTGGAAATAATATTTAGACTGCAAATGACATAATTATCAAAGGAAAATCTGACTACTTGTGTTGAAACATAATAGGGTGGTCACTTTAAAAAATAAGAACATCGGAAAATGATATTTATGATATGTAGTTACTACCATTGTCATGTAAAACTCTGATATAATTTTAATAAGACAAATATACAGGGTGGTCATCTGATAGAAAAAACAATTGGTGGGATCGATGCTGGGAAATATTGATATCAATAAGTTTCTTTCGTTACCGGTAGCAATGCAAATATCGATAGCTTTGTGGTATCGAAACATTCCTATTCGTTTGATGCAATTGTATTCTTTGGGTTGCCTAAAAGTTATGGTTGATAAACTGAAGGTTCCAGCCCCCTCCAGAATCCATTTTTATCTGTGCTGTTATCAAGTGTGTTTTAAATCAGAATTCTGAGATAAAAGTCAGAATTCTGCGTTTTAAGTCAGAGTTCTGAGTTTTACTTCAGAATTCTAAGTTTCAAGTCAGAATTCTGAGATAAAAGTCAGAATTTTGAGATAAAAGTCAGAATTCTGAGATAAAAGTCAGAATTCTGAGTTTTAAGTCAGAATTCTGGGATAAAAGTCAGAATTCTAATGTGCGGAAACAACCAATCAAAAGAACATTACACTGAAAATTTTTTAACAGTTCTAATAACCAATTAAATTTCGTTATTTCTTGTCATGTGACACAAATCACCCAATCATTTTAACATTACACTGATAACACCATCCAGGGAAATTTTCAATCACAATGACAATAAAATTATTTAACTTTAACCAATCTAATGCTGCGTTAAATTTTAGTAACTGTACCTTTACCAACTGTACTTTTAATAAATAAAAAATTGTTTTGTTGCGCGACTTTTTTATTTTATTTTTTCAAAAAATTTTCTGACCGAATAGCCCTCTGACATTGACAAATGCCTCATAATTTTATGACAATCTCAAGCACGTCGCTTGGTAATAGCCTTCGGCGTCGGGCTATTACCAAGCAACATGCTTTCGATTGTCATAAAATTATCTCGTACATTATCAATGTCCTAGGGATATTATAGCTGATACTCTCCCTAGAGGAATTATCAACTATAATGTCCCAAGGACGCTGATAATACGAAATAATTTTATCACAGTTTCCGAAAGCACGTTGCTTGGTAATATCCCGACGCCGCAGGCGGAGGGATATTACCTAAAAGCAACGTGCTTGAGGAAACTGTGATAAAATTATTTCGTATTATCAACGTCCTTGGGACATTATAGTTGATAATTTCTCTAGGGAGAGTATCAGCTATAATATCCCTAGGACATTGATAATGTACGAGATAATTTTATGACAATCGAAAGCATGTTGCTTGGTAATAGCCCGACGCCGAAGGCTATTACCAAGCGACGTGCTTGAGATTGTCATAAAATTATGAGGCATTTGTCAATGTCAGAGGGCTATTCGGTCAGAAAATTTTTTGAAAAAATAAAATAAAAAAGTCGCGCAACAAAACAATTTTTTATTTATTAAAAGTACAGTTGGTAAAGGTACAGTTACTAAAATTTAACGCAGCATTAGATTGGTTAAAGTTAAATAATTTTATTGTCATTGTGATTGAAAATTTCCCTGGATGGTATTATCAGTGTAATGTTAAAATGATTGGGTGATTTGTGTCACATGACAAGAAATAACGAAATTTAATTGGTTATTAGAACTGTTAAAAAATTTTCAGTGTAATGTTCTTTTGATTGGTTGTTTCCGCACATTAGAATTCTGACTTTTATCCCAGAATTCTGACTTAAAACTCAGAATTCTGACTTTTATCTCAGAATTCTGACTTTTATCTCAAAATTCTGACTTTTATCTCAGAATTCTGACTTGAAACTTAGAATTCTGAAGTAAAACTCAGAACTCTGACTTAAAACGCAGAATTCTGACTTTTATCTCAGAATTCTGATTTAAAACACACTTGATAACAGCACAGATAAAAATGGATTCTGGAGGGGGCTGGAACCTTCAGTTTATCAACCATAACTTTTAGGCAACCCAAAGAATACAATTGCATCAAACGAATAGGAATGTTTCGATACCACAAAGCTATCGATATTTGCATTGCTACCGGTAACGAAAGAAACTTATTGATATCAATATTTCCCAGCATCGATCCCACCAATTGTTTTTTCTATCAGATGACCACCCTGTATATTTGTCTTATTAAAATTATATCAGAGTTTTACATGACAATGGTATTAACTACATATCATAAATATCATTTTCCGATGTTCTTATTTTTTAAAGTGACCACCCTATTATGTTTCAACACAAGTAGTCAGATTTTCCTTTGATAATTATGTCATTTGCAGTCTAAATATTATTTCCACAATAGTTTCTTAATTATCTTTTAGAATGACCAATCGGTATATTTTTCAGATTTTCCTCCTTGACAGTTGTTGTGTTAACTATATATGCAATATGTTATCGTCCTCCTTCAGATTTTTTCATATTTTTTTAAGTTAGCCAGGATATATTTCGATTCAAAATATACAGGGTGAACTTCTAAGAAAAATAACTAAGGAAAAAATGTGACAGAAGACAGTAATGTTAGGCATGTAGTTAACACGACTTACAAGGAGGAAAAATATGGAAAATATACAGGGTGGTCGCTCTGGAAAAAAAAATGAAAAAATATGATGGAGGACAATAATATTTCGCATACAGTTAATGCAACTGTCAAGGGAAAAGGGAAAAATGAAAATATACACCCTAAAAAATGATGAAAAACTGTAATAGAGGGTAATAATATTTCGCATGTCGTTATTAACACAACAGTCAAAAGAAAAATATGAGAAAAATATACCTTAAAATATGTAACGAAAAAATATAATGGAGGACAATAATATTTTACATGAAGTTAACGCAACTGTCGAGAGAAATGAAAATATACAGGGTGTCATCATAAAAAATAATGAAAACATGTGACTGTAGGTAATAATATTTCACATGTTATTAACACAACCGTCAAAGAAAAAATATGAATAAAATATACAGGGTGAAGTGGTGAAAAAATGTGATGGAGGACAATAATACTTTGCATGGAGAGAACAGAACTGTCAAAAAAATATTTAAAGAATCAATCTAAAAGAGACATGAAAAAATCTGAAGGAGGACGATACATATCGCATATGTAGTTAACACAACTGTCAAGGAGGAAAAATATGAAAAATATTCAGGGTGGTCATTCTAAAAGATAATTAAGAAACTATTGTGGAAATAATATTTAGAGTGCAGTTGACATAATTATCAAGGGAAAACCTGACTACTTGTGTTGAAATATATAGGGTGGTCACTTTAAAAAATAAGAACAGCGGAAAATGATATTATGATATGTAGTTGTTACTATTGTCAGGTAAATCTCTGATACAATTTTAATAAGAAAACTATACAGGGTGGTCATCTGAAAAAACAATTTATGGGATCAATACTTTTCCTCCGATACGATACTGGGCAATATGGATATCGATAAGTTTCTTTCGTTGCCGGTAGCAATGCAAATATCGATAGGTATCGAAACATTCCTATAGGTTTCATGCAATTGTATTCTTTGGGTTGCCTAAAAAGTTGTGGTTGATGAACTGAAGGTTCCAGCCCCCTCCAGAATCCATCAGTGCTGTTATCAAGTGTGTTTTAAGTTAAAATTCTGAGACAAAAGTCAGAATTCTGAGTTTAAAGTTAGAATAATGAGATAAAAGTCAGAATTCTGAGATAAAAGTCAGAATTTTGAGATAAAATTCAGAATTCTGAGATAAAAGTCAGAATTTTGAGATAAAAGTCTATTCTGACTTAAGAAAAATGTTTTTTTCGTGTGGCCCTTCTACGCTTTCGTAAAAAGTTTATACTTCGACTTTTAATTTTTATTTTCTTCGTTAACTTTTGAAAATTTAAAAGCGTTTTTTTACTTTATATAATAGCCGAAATATTGTGAAATTGAGAAATTAAGAAAAGTTAGTAAAGTTTCATTTTATGCAGTCAAATACAAAAGGTGTCCTTTTTGTCATTTCATAAATAAATGTATAAACTGATATGATTTAGGCCTTTTAGTCAGGATATATAATGGGTATAAGACTTCTACAAATCCAAAATGAGTTTTTCCCATTAAATTTTCTATAATATAAATCAAAGTTAACTGTAAGCAATTTATAAACTTTGACTAAATATTACATTGTATATGAGTTAAAATACAAACCCTAAAGAAAATTACTTGTTTTGTCATTTTTAATTGCTTTCTAGAATTGGTTTCTGCAAATTTAGGTACACTGTATTTAATTCAAGATATATCTAACAATGCAAAAATGCAGACAAATCTAGTACTACTAAATATTACCTATTTTATTTAATTTTAAGCCTCCCAGAATTGACGAATCAATTTAATTACAGTTTTTAGTTATCCAAAATGTTTTACTTACTTTTTGACCTTTTAAATCAAATCCTTTTAAACAACTGTGGAGAAATAAAGAACGTAATGAATGAAATCAGCGCGAATAAAAAAAGAAGAATTTAATTCGTTGAATTTATCTTGAATGACTCTATACGGTCTTAACTAAACTTAACCTAGATCCTTTGACGCACTGGTCTAAGCTTCGGCTCCAACAGATAGCACGAGGCTGTAGTGAATGTCTTATTTCTACTCGATCTGATAAAGCTAAAAAATATATGTATAGAATTAACTTCATCTCTGTTAAAATTTATTAGATTGTGTAAGCTTGAATTTTTTAAATATCGAAAATATACGACACGAACACACTTAATGCAGTTGAATTGATTTTTTTCGGCGACAACATTCCACCTGAAATTTTATTGTTGATTCTTATACCTACCTACTGAGTACGAAAAAATATCTGTGCCCAAAAATTCCTTGTGCGTCAAAAGTTATATGCACTTTTTGATTCGCTTTCACGCATTTTCAACTTATCTGCTTAATATATCTTATACTAGTAATCGGGTGGGATTTATAAATACTGGCTTATTTGGAATAAAATTCTTAAAAAATATAGATCTGTCGATATGTATTTGTCAATCCGCCATCTTGGAAAAAAATAGAATACATCAAAAATGGCCGAGAGAATCAAAATTGATTATCTTTTCTATAAGAAGGAGTAATAAAGTTGGTAAAAATACAACTCATTATGGTCAAATATAATACACCAACCCCGGACACCGTATGTCAAATAGAACGGTCAAAGATGGCGGAAGAAATATAATTTTTAATTCTTCTTCAATTATCAAGGAGGCATTGTACGTTATTTTATGTACTTTTAGGGAATAGAGTTCATTTTTTTTTAATTTTCAAAAAAGTGCATTTTAAAACAACTGCATAAGGAAATAAAAAGCAGAGTAAAGGTGGGTGTTAGTTTGTCAGATGAATTCATAGTGAACAAAGGACTTCGACAAGGCTGCTGCATCTCCCCCACGTTGTTTAAAATATATATTGATAAAGCGATCAATGAATGGAAGAAGAAATGCAAAGTGCTATTAGTTAAGATGGAAGACGAAACCCTATACAGTCTATTATTCGCAGACGACCAGATTATTGTGGCAGAAGACGAAGACGATGTAAATTACATGTTTAGGAAATTGGTTGAGGAACTGGATAAATGGAGTTTGGAAATGAATATTGATAAGACGCAGTATATGGTAATAGGAGCACAAGGACGAGACTTACAGACAGACGAAGGAATAGTAAAATACACGAAAGAATACAAATATCTGGGTACAACATTTACTGATAGAGGAAAACATGATCAAGACATTCAAAATAAAATTAAAACACTAAAGAACATTGTCAGGCAATTACATCCGGTACTATGGAATAACAACATAACTAGCTATACAAAAAGGTGAATGTTTAGCACGTTTATAGAAAGCACAGTTAAATATGGAACGGAAGCCTGGACCCTGAACAAAGGTTTAAGAAGCAAAATCAACGCTACGGAAATGATGTACTGGAGAAGATGCTGCAAGACAACAATTTTAGATAGAATAAGAAATGACTAAATTAGAAACAGAATGGGTGTCGATACTACACTTACGGACAGCATCGAAAAGAAACAACTAATGTGGTATGGGCATATGAGAAGACTAGGACAAGAAAGATTACCACAGAAAATTTGGAGGTGAAAACCTGAGAACAGGAGGAAAAGAGAAAGGCCAAGAAGGACCTGGAACCAGGAAATTAAAGAAGCCATGGAGAAGAGACAATTAGAGGAAGAAATGTATTTAGATAGAGAGGCGTGGAGACTGGGGTGCGGTAGATGGCCAAGAAAGCTGTAGATAAGCCGTTTATATATACATAATGAAATCCTCAGTTAGTCAAAAAAAATTTCTAGCTAATAGTAAAAATGAGGATAACTTTATAAAATTATTGCGCAAAGAGTTAATAGATAATGACTTTAATGTTAAAATATGCAGAGAAGACGCCGATATTACAATCGTTAAAACTGCTATTGATTTGAAAACCGAAGAAAATCGAGTAATAGTTGGTGAAGATATTGAACTTTTGGTTATAATGACAAATCTAGCATGGAATCATTATAAAAAAAATTATTTTTACAAATCGAAGATTAATAATTGGCAAACATTTTGATGAAAATAGAATTGTCTGCAATTCCACCTACTGAATAGGTAATATAAAAACACTGTTTAAGAGTATATTTTCAAGTCTAAAAAAAGATAGGTTACAATTCAGGTGGTTTAAAACTGAGAATGACTTAATGCCTGATGTTATGAGTGAAAGTAATGCTTTTCCTAAAAATTTACTAAGTGATATTTCTTGTAAATGTAAGAAAGGCCACGGCCGACTCTACTAGAGTCGGCAGTGGAAAGGCTGTAAAAATAATCAGTGTAGCTGTAGAAAACTGAATATATAATGTTCTATTTTATGTGTCTATTATAAAGGAAATAATTGTCAGTGCTTCTTTTACCTTTGATGAATCGGCTATCGATGAGGAATGAGGTGAAATTACGGCATATTTCGGTAATGAAACTAATATAGTATATTTCATTTTGTTTCGATGAAAACTGGGTGAAAAAAAGGAGGCTCAAAGAAAATACATTTTTAAAAATTGTAAAAATGCACTTTTTTGAAAATAAAAAAAACGAACTTTTTTTAAAATTAAGTAAAATGAACTCTCTCCTCTAAAAGTACATAAAATAACGTACAATCGGAAAGAAAAAAAGTGATGTACTTGATAACTGACGAAGAATTAAAATTTTTATTTCGTCCGCCATCTTTGACCGTTGTATTTGACATACGTGTCTGGGATTGGTGCATTATATTTGACCATAAATGAATTTCATTTTTGCTAAGTTTTGTGAAATTACTCATTCTTATACAGTGTGTTTCACTTCTCATGAAGACACCCCTGTATCTTTCTTATTTGTGGCCGAATTCATTTCAAATTTTTATCAGCCATACAACTCCATAAGACGACTTTATTCAACACATAAATGCCGCCTAGATCTAAAACGCCGGCCTACTGCGATAAAAAGAATATCGCTATTTTCGAGAAATCACAGGCTTAGAGATAGACAAAAATTTTGTTAATAAAAGTTGTTCGGAATCACTTGATATGCCCCTCTGTAAAATCGGAATATTTTCAAAAAAAAAAATTGTTGTTTCACTTCTCGTGAAGACACCCCTGTATCTTTTTTATTTGTGGCCGAATTCATTTCAAATTTTCATCAGCCATACAACTCCATAAGACGACTTTTATCTAACACCTAAAGAGAACTTTTTCCAACAAATGAAAGTTGTGAACAAAAATCGGCATTTAATAAAACGCTAAAAGGGACACTTTTTATTATTACACTACTACACATCAACTTAAATGTAATATTGTTTTCTTTTTTTCAATGGTTTTATAATACTTGGAAATCTGTATGTAAGTATGTATTATGTATGAATCAATCAAATTTACCCACCTCCCGTTATCCAATCGAGCTGAAATTTTGCATACACGTGTAATTAAATAATAAATAATTTCAATAATAATTGTGTATGACTTTCATTTGCTGTAAAAAGTTCTCTTTATGTGTTAGATAAAATCGTCTCATGGAGTTCTATAACTGATGAAAATTTGAATTCGAAAAATGAATTCGGCTACAAATAAAGAAGATAAAAGCGTGTCTTCACGAGAAGTCAAAAAAAAAAAATGTTTTTTTTTAAATATTCCGATTTTGACAAAATTTTACAGGGGGGCATATTTAGTGATTCTGAACAACTTTCAGTAACAAAATTTTCTCTCTAAGCCCACTATGATTTCTCGAAAATAGCGATTTTCTTTTTATCGCAGTAAGCCGGCGTTTTAGATCTAGGTGGATTTATGTGTTGAGTAAAGTGATCTTATGGAGTTGTATAAAAATTTGAAATGATGGCTGATAAAAATTTGAAATGAATTCGGTCACAAATAAAAAAGATACAGGGGTGTCTTCACGAGAAGTGAAACAAAAAAATTTTTTTTCAATATTCCGATTTTCACAAAATTTTACAAGGGGGCATATCAAGTGATTTCGAACAACTTTTATTAACAAAATTTTTGTCTATCTCTAAGCCTACTATGATTTCTCGAAAATTGCTATTTTCTTTTTATCGCAGTAGGCCGTCATTTTAGATCCAGGCGGCATTTATGTGTTGAATAAAGTCGTCTTATGGAGTTGTATGGCTGATAAAAATTTGAAATGAATTTGGTCACAAATAAAAATGATACAGGGGTGTCTTCACGAGAAGTGAAACAATTTTTTTTTTTTAAATATTACGATTTTCACAAAATTTTACAGGGGGGGGGGGCATATCAAGTGATTCCGAACAACTTTTATTAACAAAATTTTTGTCTATCTCTAAGCCTACTATGATTTCTCGAAAATTGCTATTTTCTTTTTATCGCAGTAGGCCGGCGTTTAAGATCTAGGCGGCATTTATGTGTTGAATAAAGTCATCTTATGGAGTTGTATGTCTGATAAAAATTTGAAATGAATTCGGTCACAAATAAAAAAGATACAGGAGAAGTGAAACACACTGTAGAAATGATATTCAATTTTGATACTTTCGCCCATTTTTGGTGTTTTTTATTTTTTTCTAAGATGGCGGATTCATTAATACATATCGGATACGTCTATATTTTTTAAGAATTTTATGCCAAATAAGCCAGTATTTTTAAAATTCCCATCCGATTACTAGTACCAGATATATTAAGCAGATAAGTTGAAAATGCGTGAAAGCGCATCAAAAAGTGCATATAACTTTTGACGCACAAGGAATTTTTGGGCACAAATATTTTTTTCGTAATCAGTAGGTCATAATACATAAGAATCAACAATAAAGTTTCAGGTGAAATGTTGTCGCCGAAAAAAATTAAAATTAAATCAATTCGACTGTACTAACCAGACTTCTTCAAATTAGTGGCGTGTGACTACAAATATCTGATTCGATTTAATTGGCTGATAATTAATAAAACAAACGGAAATGTCAAATACAACTTCAATGATAGCACTAGTTAAGATGGTAATAATTAGATCTGCCTCAATTAACCCGCTACCTAAGGAATCACTACTTGCACATCCGGATTTCATATCCATCTTTTACAACGAAAAAAATTTTGATACTCTATTTGCACTTTACTATGTGGAAATAATCGTTCATATAACTTTAATAATATAATATTTGAGATAATTGACCCTAAAAACTCATAAAACGATATGTCATATTGGTAATTGTGGGGGTGAGTATAATAGTGGAGGTGGCTGATGCTACAAATATTTTTAAGGCCTTTGGTTCTTGTACACACACTAAACCACAATTTAATTTTTTTAAACCTCCTTTAATATTGGATGGGGATGGCTGATACCAAAAAAAGTTTTTGATACCCTTGTTTTTCGTGCATACGCTAAATCCCAATGGAATTTGGGTGAGAAGCTTAAGTGTCGCTTCTGGTAGTTTTCTTTTCTGTGGCATAAGTGCAAGTTACTAGGGATGCGAGGGTGTTGAGAATTGAGTTACATAATATATAAATAAAACTTGTCAAGTTGTGTTAAATGCATTATAAATATCACATAGGTCGTAGGTTATAACTAGCTATAATGAAAATTAACAATTTTGAGTTGGGGGAAGAAATAATGGCTGATAAAACTATTATCAAGTAATTACAATGTGCACCGTATACCCAAGACGGAAACGTCAAAATTTGGAATGACATTTTTACTGTAATGAAGCATTCATAAATTCATGTTCCGTTCCATTACTAAAGTTTCCAAACTTACACACGACACCAATGTGCACACGGTCCCCAAATCTACCCAACTCCCGTCTAGAGGCACGGATTTGCACACGACACTAAACTATACGCAGTTCTACGTCACCAGTAAGCGAGGATTCTCGGATATAAAAACCCGGCCCCAAATCAACTAATTCAGTGTGAGAAATTCTGTCAATCTGTCTGAGCTGGACATATTACAGCTTTGTACATCTCCCGACGCAAACACGACGAAAGAATGCAATCTGACCCTGGGAATCCTTCAGCATGTTGAGCTGGGACGCCTCGAGTCGTTAGTCATTCCCGACACCGTTTCGCCGCCAGAACCAGAGCGGATGAGCCTGACCTGGAGACCTCCTACAGCGTGTTGAGCTGGGAAACTTCTTGAGTCGACGATATTCGCCCGACGCCCAATGCCACTCCAGTAGCAGCAACTAACTTCGCATCGCATCGTTACGCTATCTCTCTCTATATATCTCTCTCTCTCTCTCTCTCTCTCTCTCTCTCTCTCTCTCTCTCTCTGATAATAGAAAATATTATCCTAAGGACCGTAAAACGGACATGTATAACCTGTACCTGAATGTTATGTAACACTACCACACATTACCTGTTTGAAGAAGTAAATAAATTGTTTATATTTTTATTGGGCTTTCTTATTAACTAATCTGGACCCTGATTAATCTCCAAACCAGTTACCCGACAACAAACCGTTACATTACTAACCCCGTCTTAAACCACCTTACGACCTAGTTTAAGTTTTACGGGGTTAGTGCTCCTGATAACCTTAAAATTCAAGGTTAGCGTTTTGGTACAACGCGTCATTGCTCTTTTAACACAGAGTGAGGCTAACCGCGTGTTGTACAACTCGCTCTTATCTATTAATTAATTATTTTTTTATTTGTAACTATAAAACAACTATAACATATCAGGTATGGTATATCACTGTCCTCAGAACAACGTAGGAATGCGATTTCAGACTCCAGTTATTCAGGGTACCAATTGAAATTTAAAGCTGGGGATGGTTTCTTGGGGGTTGCAAGGGACAACACAGTTCCAGGGGTGTTATCATGCCTTTTGCAGGTTATTTTCATATACGTTTTTATTTTTTTGAAATCACGGAGATACTGTCTGTTAACGTAATTTTGGAACATTCGGAATATGCATAGAAGGTAACACTGACATTAAAATGAAGCCGCTGCCAAAATGGTGACAAGAGCTCTGAAATAATATGTAGAAACAAAGTTGTAGAAAATTAAATTCCACATAAAAGAGTGGCGGCACACAGTGTGCTATTTAATACCTCAATACTCCGTTATTTTGGAACGCTTTGCCCGGTTTTAACTTTTTTTTGAGATATAGTGCTCGATGAGCTCTATTTTACTCTTCAAGGCCTAAGTTCCTCTAAAGGGGTCGAAATTTCAAGATTGATTTTTTTTATTGGCAAATTGGATAGCATATTCGATTCGCAGCTGTCTCAAATAATTCTATACAAAATTTTAGCTCGATACTTCATATAGGGTGTTTGTTATTCAATATCCAAATTTAAAACTTCTCACTTTTCGACTGGCCCTGTATAAAAGTTGGTTAGGTTTACTAAAAAGGTAAAGTAGTAGTAGAGAACATCAGATAATATAAAAGGAAGAAAAAAGAAAAGTTATTCCTGAAATAAATAATGCTTCTATATATTATTCTGTTGCTGTAGGTAGGTGCCTTAATGAAAATTTTGCAAACAAATGGATTGGACGAAATAACTTTTCTTTTTTCTTCCTCATTTAATATCTGATGTTAATATTACTAAATGAGGAAGAAAAAAGAAAAGCAATTTCATCAAATCCATTTGTTTGAAAAATTTTCATTAAGCCACCTACGTACGGCAACCGAATAATGTATTTATTTAAAGAATAACTTTTTTTTCTTCCTCATTTAGTATATGATGTTCCTTAAGTCGAATGACTACTTTACTTTTTAGTAAACCTAACCGACTTTTATACAGGGCCAGTCGAAAAGTGAGAAATTTTAAATTTGGCTATTGAATAACAAACGCCCTATATTAGGTATCGACCTAAAATTTTGTATAGAGGTATTTGAGATAACTGTGAATCGAGTACGCCATCCAATTTGCATATAAAAAATTGCCTTATAGTCGATCTCGAAATTTCGACTCATTTAGAAGAACTTAGTAGGCCTTGAAAATATGAAAATTACAAATTTTTCAAGACAGTCAAATAGAGCTCATCGAGCACTATATCATAAAAAAAAATTAGAATCGGGCAACGCGTTCTAAAATAACGGGATGTTGCGGTATTAAATAGCACACTGTATATGTATTTTTTATTGACGACGAATTTGCACGATGCCACAATTTGCACGTACACTTCTGTGCAATGAAATCCCGCATATACTTTCGCTATATTAAATCATTATTTATTTGTCAGCGTCAGTGTCATATTTTCGAAATGCCGAAATTAACTGAACATGAAAAAATTCTAATTCTCTCTAAAATTGAAGAGGGATGGTCTATCAGAGCAGTTGCTAACCATTATCACTTAAATAAAGGTACCGTTATGAGTGTGAAGAAAAGGTGGGAGTAGGAAGGTATCATAAGGAGAAAAGACGGTTCAGGCCGACGGAGAAGTTCAAATCTCGCTCAAGATGAAGCGCTCCTTGGCTATTTGTGGGAAAATCCGTTTCAAACATCAGTAGACACTGTGTCCATGACAGATTTTCCAACATCGAGGTCAACAGCTAGCCGAAGGATAGGGAAATCGGAATTAAAAAACTGTGTAAATGCCAAGAAGACCATATTAACAGAAGAACATAAGCAAGCCCGCATTCTGTTTTGTTTAAATTTTGTCTATCGCCCGTTGGAGTTTCGGAACAATATTGTGTTTACCGATGAAAAAGTTAATATATTTCCACTGGATGTGGAAGTAAAATTATCACAGGCAGACACGTGCAAAACAGCCATGCAGAAAACCGCTTTTTAATGTTTTGAGCTTTCAGAATCTGGCCTTATCTCGGACACAATTTTTCAATGTCAATTTTTACATTTGTCGAAATCATTAAATCATTAACATTTTTTCAAATACCTTACTTATGACATTTCACAATCAATGTCACTTTTTTATAACCTATATGATAATAAAAAGTCTAAATTCCAAAAAGACTGATTCACATCACTTAATATTAGTAAAAACTGGATTACTTGATTTTTCAAGTGTACAGGATTTTATTGCACAGAAGTGTACTATGGACTGCGCGAGGTTATTCGCACTAAATAGTGTATGATGTGCGCTAAAAATGAGTTAACTACCGCAAATGTTTCAAAAGTTATAGCCAAAAGTTTTGGTGAAAATTGATGAATCATCGTGTATATTCGTAAATACTGATCGGGGACGTTCTTAACCCTTTGAGGACTAGTGGTTATCCTGTGCAACCACCTTATGTACGCAAAAATGGACATTGACAAATAATGAATTAATTAAATTATGTGAATTCTGTGACCAAAAATATTTATCTTCTTTTTCATTATCTGAAATAATGTTGAGAATCGTTTGCCAAAAGTCGTTTGATTTTGTGTATTCGGTAAAACAATGATGTCTTAGCCCAGTAAACCAATTTGTCTTATAATAATTGTTATTGCTATTTTATTACATTTATAAAATTGCAATAAAACAAAATAGTTGTATAACGTTTAAATTTTGCACCACGAAAATTTTTTTCAACTCTGATAAGTCTCAAAGATTCTAAGAGTAGACATCCTTACGTATATTGATGATAATACTAAGGTTCATAAAGGCTCTAATCGTATCTCTTGTCATTTTTTATCTGCCCCGAAAGAGTTAAACGGTACTTACTGAATTTCCCCGATCTACCATTACATTATGAATAGTTCGTCACATTAAGTTCGAAACATCCTGTATAGATGGCGTCGGTTTTCTTTGATACTCCTTAAAATACAGTTTTAATTATTTTTCTATGGGTTCCGAAACATCCTATGTAATGAAAACGATGAGCAAATTCTCATACCCAAAATGTTTTGCTTGTCTGTTAATCTATTTCGATGTGTGATATATTATAAAAAAATACACAAACTCCAAGTAAACGGTAATACGTTGTGAAGAATATTTTTTTCTCTGAAATGATATACGTGAGCTTTGTTTCTCTATTCTTGAGCTCTGTTCCCACGGGGGATATTCAGGTACACATGGGCATTGTACTTTTTAATAATAATTATAATGGTAATAATAAAATTACGTATTGTAAATCTCAGTGCACACGATAAATGTACAAGACAGGCCATGCCATAATTAACCAAGCCCTCTTTGTTTCGAGTTGTTACGAATGCATTGTGCGGAATGTAAGGAAACATTCACTAACATGTGAGATACACAAAAACAAGCTCTCGTCCATACTCCTCAGTATCTACTGGGTCCTTATTGATTAATAAAGTATATACTTAATATAGTTTTAGCAGTGCATTTGTAGAATCTATTTTTTTAATAATATGCATAAGTTTTATTTCATGGTATGCAGAATTTAATTTGTAAACATTTTTATTGTGAATTTCAGTAATAAATGATCAACAAACTTTAAATGTTATGACATTGTTGATAAAAGTCCCACGTTATGACAACCTGCCAAGTTATCAAATCATATGCTGCTTGTAAACCTGAAACCTCGAATGTTTTGTGTTTTTACAATACAATACAATACAATACAATACTTTATTCAGCTTATAGTACAATACATTGTCACAGCTCCGTCAAAACATTTAAGCAGTAATAAACACCTTACAAAATATAAAATCTTGAAAAAAAAAAATACACCAAATATACAGTCTTAATAATAGATAAAACCTTAAAAAATATATAAAAATAGATAAAACATCTTAATCTAGCAGATTATATTATGTCACTGTAAATAATTGTTAGACTAGTATTACTATGAGAAGATGCCAGGGCGGAGCCAAAATGCGCGAATATTTTTACCAGTGGCATAGCTTTATCTGGGATATAGGAATGTGTAATTGCAATAAAAGTTTCGCGGTCAAGGAACTGTGAAAATGGAGAAGGAGAAGTGTAAGAATAGTAAGTTCTACTAAACTTAGCCTAATAAAGTTGTTTTATTATTATCATTACCGTCGCCGCCGCACAGTGGCGAGAAATGCCAGTGTTCCACCCAAATTACTCTAGAGGTCGTAAATTTTAAGTTATTGAGACATTCTTTTTTTTTAAATGTTCGTCTTGAATTTACCTATCGATCCCTCTAGCCGGATTTTGAAATTTCATTTTTCGTTTTTTTAAATTTTTAATAGAAAATCATATTTTTACAGAAAAATACTGTTTTTTCTATTAAATTTATTCTAACGGGCCGTAAACTTGAGTTTTCGTAACATTTTTTTTTTCAAATCTTCGTCCTTTAATCAGCTATTGAACTGTCTAGATGAATTTTTGATTTAGTTGTTGACATCTGTCAAAATGACTGTCAAATATAAAAAAATACGATTTTTAGATAAATAATTCATACAATAACAGGTTGGTGTTCAGAAAAATATATATAGTGTTTTCAACGTACCTGGTTCCGAAGTTGACAGGAAAATATGTATTTCTAAATTTGGCAGCTGCCATAATTGTTGTCAAATTTCCAAAGATAGATGGAAGAGCTTATTAATTTTAAAAATACCCTGTAAATGTATAGAAAAATAGATATATATTGTTTTTGATCTGTTTAATTTAGTAATTGACAGGAAAATATGAGTTTTAAATTTGGCAGCTGTCATAATTGCTGTCAATTTTCAAAATACAGTACTTATTAATTTTAAAAATGCACTATAAATGTATAGAAAAATAGATATATATTGTTTTTAAACTGCCAGATTTAGTAGTTGACAGGGAAATATGGTTTTTAAATTTGGCAGCTGCCATAATTGCTGTCAAATTTCAAAAAATAGAAGTTAGAACTTATTAACTTTAAAAATACCCTGTGAATATATAGCAAGACGGATACAAATTGTTTTTAATGTACCTGTTTCCGAAGTTGACAGGAAAATGTGATATCTAAATTTGGCAGCTGCCAAATTTAAAAATAATATTTTCTTGTCCGTTCATAAATCAGGAAGATAAAAAATAATATATATCTATTTGTCTATACATTCAAAGGGTATTTTTGAAATTAATAACTTCTAATCTGCATACCTTAAAACTTGACAGCAATTATGGCAGCTGCCAAATTTAAAAATTATATCTTCCTATTACTTACGAAACCAGATAGATCAAAAATAATATACATCAATTTTACTATATACATTTATATAGGTATTTACCTATACATTTATAAGGTATTTGTAAAGTTAATAAGCTCTTACCTTCATGTTTTGAAATTTGACAGCAATTATGTCAGCTGCCAAATTTAAAAATGATATTTTCCATCAGTTACGAAATCAGACAGATCAAAAATAATATATATCTATTTTTCTAAACATTTATAGGGTGTTTTTAAAATTTATAAGCTCTTACTATATTTTGATATGAGACAGCAATTATGACAGCTGCCAAATTTAGAAATCATATTTTCCTGTCAACTTCGGAACCAGGTACATTAGAAACAATTTGTATCCGTCTTGCTATATATTCACAGGGTATTTTTAAAGTTAATAAGTTCTAACTTCTATTTTTTGAAATTTGACAGCAATTATGGCAGCTACCAAATTTAAAAACCATATTTCCCTGTCAACTACTAAATCTGGCAGTTTAAAAACAATATATATCTATTTTTCTATACATTTATAGTGCACTTTTAAAATTAATATTTTGAAAATTGACAGCTATTATGACAGCTGCCAAATTTAAAACTCATATTTTCCTGTCAATTACTAAATTAAACGGATCAAAAACAATATATATCTATTTTTCTATACATTTACAGGGTATTTTTAAAATTAATAAGCTCTTCCATCTATCTTTGGAAATTTGACAACAATTATGGCAGCTGCCAAATTTAGAAATACATATTTTCCTGTCAACTTCGGAACCAGATACACTGAAAATACTATATATATTTTTCTGAACACCAACCTGTTATTGTATGAATTATTTATCTAAAAATCGTATTTTTTTATATTTGACAGCCATTTTGACAGTTGGCAACAACTAAATAAAAAATTCATGTAGACAGATCAATAGCTGATTAAAAGACGAAGATTTGAAAAAAAAATTTGTTACGAAAACTCAAATTTACGGCCCGTTAGAATAAATTTAATAGAAAAAACAGTATTTTTCTGTAAAAATATGATTTTCTATTAAAAATTAAAAAAAATTAAAAATGAAATTTCAAAATCCGGCCAGAGGGATCGATAGGTGATTTCAAGATGAACATTTAAAAAAAAAGAATGTCTCAATAACTTAAAATTTACGACCTCTAGAGTAATTTGGGTGGAACACTAACATTTCTCGCCACTGTGCGCCGCTCTACTGCAGGGCACCGCCGCCACTGGTGTTGACATTGAATGTCACGTAATTCTTTCTCATTGGTTTAGAATGATGGAGCGCACAAACTCGTTTCTGCGCATATTTTTTGCTGGCATCTTCTCATAGTAATACTACTTTACAGTAAGTCGTTTTCATTAAAATATTCATTCATGCTATAATATGCCTTATCTAGAAAATATGAAAGTAAAGCTGCTTTAAAGGGAGCTAACTGTTGTATGGTCTTCACTCTATCTGGCAGGACATTATATAATCGCACTGCAGTAATAAGAGGTCCCCTTCTGTATAATTCAAGTCTGGCCCTGGTGGTTGCTAATAGTGGGTTCCGTATATAATAATGTGCCACAACCTCATTTACATTAAAATTTTGAATATTAAGTTTTACATGCATTATTGCACGATACATACATGGCACAGTTAGTATTTTGTATTTTCTATAATAGGGTTGCAAGAAATATTCCTCCTTAATTTAAACAAAATTCGTATGCAACTCTTTTGTCTTATTAATATGGTTCTAACTGTCCTGAACACCCCCAAACCAAAATTGAATATTTAAAATGTGGATACATCATTGAATAATAATACGTCCGACATATTTCAAAATCACAGTTGTATGAGAGGTGTCTTAGTACATACTCTTGTTTACTTATTTTATTACAGATATTCATAATATATTTAGATCAATTCAAGTTTTCAGTAATGGTTAAACCCAAACATTTAATTTCATTAACTTCTTCATTAGAATTGTTGCAGTTTTTAGTTTTAAAATATAAGTAATTAATTTTACTTTCATTTAATATCAAAGCATTTGATTCACACCATTTGTTTACTATATTAATTTCCTTGTTAGCTAGCTCCTCCAAGTTCTCCTTAGTCTGAGAGGCAGTTATTAGACTTGTATCGTCGGCGTACATGACTGTGCTGGTACCTGCGTCTATCTGGTAATGTAGACAGTATTGGCCCCAACACAGATCCTTGTGGTACACCCTTTGTTAGTGAACTGGTTGTAGATCTACCTTTACCATGTTTAGTAGTGACCTCTACGATCTGTGACCGATTTTCAAGATAGGACACGATCCAGTTACCTGCCATTCCTCTTATGCCGTATGAATTTAATTTTCTCACTAAAATCTTATGGTCCACTAGATCGAAAGCTTTGCTCTAGTCACAAAATAATCCCACAACTTTTAGTTTACTATCGATAGAAGTCAGTATGTTTTCCACGAGAGATAATAGAGCAGTTTCAGTCGATCTGCCTGTACGAAATCCATGTTGGCTATCTGCTATAATTTTATATTTATTTAAAAAGGAGACTAATCTCTTTGCAAAAAGTTTTTCTATGATTTTTGATATTATTGGCAGAATAGATACAGGCCTATAGTTCTGACAATCGTCTTTGCTTCCTTTCTTGAAAATGGGACACACTTTTGCAATTTTTAAAGAATCTGGTCATAAAACTTAAATTGACAATATGAACAATAGGGGAAGCAATATCCTTAGCAACCAGTTTTATTAGCTCACAAGGAAAATCATCAATGCCACATGAGCCAGTGTTCTTTAATGCCATAATAGTGTTATATACCTCAATTTCATCTGTTAATTCTAAGTACATGGTGTTACAATTTAAATGATCAGATACTGTACAGTTTATATTATTTATATCGACACTGGGTATATTTACAAAATGGTTGTTTAAATTCTCTGCTATATCTATAGGATTTGAAACTACAACACCGTCTCTACTATACTTTTAATTTTTGAATTTGATTTTTTAATATTTGTTTCTTTGTGAATGATATTCCATATCCCTTTTGCCTTATTTTCAACAGTATTAATATAATTGGTATAGTACAATTCTTTTGCTTTTCTTATTAGTTTTTTATATATTTTCCTGTATGTAATGTAGTATTGTTTAAACTCATCTGTTCTTAGGATTTTACTTAAATTATAAAGTTCTCTTAATTTATTTCTACTTGTGAATAATCCTATCGTCATAAATTTGCAACTATTGTCCTTTCTGCTACCAATCTTACAATATTTCATTGGAAAACATATGTCTAAGTAGTATTTTAATATGTTTTTAAAATTTTCTAAACATTTATTCACAGAGATGGTCTCAGCATAAATGTCATTCCAGCTTACATTTGCCATTAGTTGACAAAATAGTTGTTTTGCATTTTGTGAATATATACTTTTTAATTCAGACTTATGTTTATCATTGTTATTATTAAGTTTACTACTTGAAACCATGAATTCTATATACTGAGCCTTATGATCAGATAACAGAGTATCAATTACACCTGAGTTATACAATTCTCTCCCTAAGTTAGTGACAATATTATTTATAAGTGTTGAAGATCTTGCTGTTACTCTAGTGAAGTCCTCAATAGAGAGTTCCAATCCATAAGAGGAGAATATTTGCTTGATTGTTAGTGTATCATGGGAGTTAAGTGAGAAATCTATGTTGAAGTCTCCACAGAGTATTAATAGATCATTTTTTGATTTTTGATTAATTAATAAATTTAATGTATCTTGTAATTTATCCAAAAACACTTGAGTTCGGCGTTCTATATATAACACAGATAATCACCTTTTCCTCATTCTGAGTCCACTTTATTGCAGCACACTCAAAGACACCTTCAGAGCACAGATTTTGAATACCCTCAATAGGAGTTGTTTCCAAGTTGTCCTTGGCAAAAAGACACACACCTCCATGTGAGCTTCCTTTTCTGCAAAATTGATTTTGAAGTTTATAATTTTCTAGCTTGACTAGTTCAATTTCATGTTCACTTAGTTTATGTTCAGATAGGCATAAAAATTGAGGTTTTTCTTCCTGAAGTATTATATTTAGTTCTTCACATTTACTTCTCATTGACCGTATGTTGAGGTGAATAATTTTCACCTTGTCCTTGTCGTTGTCCTCGAAAAAACTTATTCTTGAGTCTGTCTATAATCACCTCACTGCTCCAGTTGTCTGGATCCATTAAGGTATCACAATACTGCATGTCGATACCAATTTTGTAGCAAATGCTTCCATAGTATGTGTTCAATTTTTCACAAATAAAATCTTCATGTCCTACAATATCTTTCACATCTGCTATTAAGTCATCTCTAGTTAAATTTCTGTTAAGGTTCCCAATGAAAATCCATGCCTTCTTTGCATCTGCAGATATCCTTGAATTTCTTGTATTTTTCCCTGTCCCAATTACTCTACAGCTACTACTTTTTTTACCTTCAACCCTTCTCACAGTCATCATTTTCGCCACTATTTGTTCTACGTTTGTAAGTTACAGTTTGAAATCCATCTCTGTTTCTAATTTCAGATGTACCAGCTACCAGACGACTATTATTATTGTTATTATTAATACTTTCTACAATTGTGTGTGAAACATTGGTAGAAGTTTGTTTCTTGCTATCATTTGTCCTATTATGTTTAGATACTGCCATTTTCTGGGATTTAGATTTATCAGTTTGTGTGTCATTAGATTTATTATTGTTTTGTAAAAGCTTAATCAGGTCAATATTTGTTTCTTTTAGAATTGCGAGATCCTCGTGGAGGTTTGTTATCTGATTTTGAAGGTTAGCAATTTGTTTAGTCACATTTTCTTCAATATCAGACAGTTTAGTAGTAATTTCTTGGGGCGACTTTAGCGTTTTTTTATTTGCCATACAGTCTGGGCACCAGTAAAGTATAAGTCTCTTTTTCAAGAGTACCGCTCTTAATTCTGTCGATGTTAATAAAATTAGAAATAACTTTTCAAAGGGCATATCAGGATAAGCATGTAAAATCTGCCCCCAAACAAAATTTTGTTTGTTATCAACTATTTGAAGGGGCTTACTAATAAATCTGATTTTCCCAAAATTTCAAGCCTGCAGCCGCCATTTTGGAGGAATGAAATTATACGTAAATGACAGATCTCAAGTGGTAGCGAACAGTTAATTTTATTATGTATAAAATGAAATTATACGTAAATGACGTCACCAAAGCACACTTTTCAATAAATACAATTTTTCCTTTTCAAATTGGGTTTGTTTTCAAAAAAATTTTGAGATCTATGCGGCAGTTTTCTCGAAATCGGTTGGAATTATCAAGTTCTATCAAGTGTATCTTTTTTACGTAGAAATGGCTCCTGTATGAGATTTTCTAGTCAAAAGTGCCACAATGTTTCGTAAAAAAGAGAAAAATATTCATCATCAGGCATAGCTCATGAGGCGCCCTTCACGGGCTAGCATGATGTGATACATAAATTATTGTTTCTTAGCTTAAAAAATGTTTCCTTACCAACTTGGGAGAAAATCTGTCAAGAGGTAGTTAAGATATTGGAAAAAAAAATTACAATTTTGACACCCTGTATCTCAATAAGGAGGCATATTTTATCTACGTGTTTCAGGTTAAATCTTCATATTTTGGACTAAGAATTCTCCAGTTAGCGTATGTCCAATTATTTATGAAACACCCTGTATATTTGTTAACAAGACATGCGTCCAAATGATAATGAGGCGCGTATAAGAGAATGATCGGTAATGCAGTTTTTCGCTTTTTTAACTATCTTCCACATTTTTTAAAAATATGAAAAACACTTGAGAATAGGCTTTGATAAATGACTAATTTACGGTGAAAAATCCAGAGCGGCCTTCTTTCTTAAAGTGCCAAAAAATTGTGTGCAAAAATTTTCAATTTTTTTTTTCATACGAAATTTGCTTTTAAAAATTATGAAAAAAAATTGGGTAAATAGTCCAATATGTAAGTAACAACTGTGAATTTTTTCGGATTTTTTCGTACAACGGTATCCGGGAGAATTATAAAAATCGAAAATCAAAAAACCCCCCGCCACTCCTGCAGGCTTGAAATTTTGGGAAAATCATATTTAGGGTAAGCCCTTTTAAATAGTTGATAACAAACAAAATTTTGTTTGGGAGCAGATTTTACATGCTTATCCTGCTATGCCCTTTTATTATCTTTCCGGTGGATTCATTCATCAGTAACATAAAATTTTTCTTGCAGATTTGAAAAAGTATTTAAGTACAGGGTGTTTCATAAATAAGTGCACATAGGACAACTACATATAAAGTTCACTCCATTCTTATTCTGGACATAAAAACTCAAGCTGCAAAATAAAAAAATAAAAAATGTTGCAAAATAAAAAATGTGAATGACTGACTTTAAATAAATGATTTAAGTATTCTTAATATATTTTTTGTGCTTTAAGATGCTAGGTATTCTATCATGTAATTTAATACTTCGTCAGTATTAGCTAGAAGAGTAGTTATTTTGATTGGTTATAAAATAATAAATGTTTTAAAGTATGTACTAGTATATTAGCGTGCCCAGATTAGGTCAACAATATACAGAATGTAGGTAATTCTCATCAGTATACTCTACTGATGAGAACTATCAGTTCGAAAAAACTTGTACAACTTTTCTAATGTTAAAATATAATGTAAGGTTCAATAATTGTTGTGAATGACTGAATTTCATTGAATGATTTAAGTATTTTCTTCTTATAGTCAGGAATGATCATTTAAGAATAATGTTTTATAATTTTCTAAAACATACTGAACGTAAAATGTGATCAAGTATTTTAGTTTAGCTGTTGTCTCCATAGGTGGACATCCTTTGTGGGTTAACCCATTTACCGTTGCCTACCTACTTTTGTTTAGAAAAAAGAGTCGCCATGAACGGCACCTTGGCGTGAAGTGCGTGTCCCTGCCTATCATCCTTTGTTATTGTGTTTTTTTGATCTTGTGTTAGATAGGATACATAATAAATTTTCGTGGCTGGATGGGCGCAGCTCAAAGCTAATTGGAAATAATAAAAAAAAGTAGTTTCAATATAATTTTTTGCCTTAAAATGTTAGGAATCATATCATGTAATTCAATACTTCGTCCGTATTAGCTAAAAGAGTAGTTGTTTTGATTGGTTCTCCAATGATTGAGTGTTATATAGTGTTTTCCTAAGTAGTATATTAGCGTGACCAGATTAGGGCAACAATATGCAGAAGTAGGTAATTTCATAATAAATAAAAAAGTGTATAAGTTGCGTAATACTTAAATAATATCCTCTTATCCTACAGAATTTTCGACAATTATATAGAAAATTCATTAATCCGACAAAGAGTATAATCTTTACAATATCTAATTTATTTCATAAATAGTAAAACAGATTTTGCATGAGATACACAATGAAATAGACATTTACCTGTTCTTAGAACAAGTCAGTTACTCAAGTATTGACATATCCACATCATTATTATGAGAGAAAGTAAAACCGAACATAAATAAAGTGTATGAAAATGTTTGAAATTTATTGATACATTTATGTTTTAATAGTATTGCTACAGTACTTTCCGATGTATAAAAATAAATTATCTTGGTACTTGAACTCTCTTTTTGACTTTAGGACTGTTATTATACTTACAGTCCAGTCAATAGGTATGAAACAGAGTATATTTTAAGTAATTTTCACTGGGTGGCACCAGAACTCGAAAATTATGTGTACTCAGGCCCGTAGTCAGAAATCAGAAAAAAATATACCTCTAAAATGAAAATTGAAGAGCGCGGGGGTAAATATGAATTCTCTCCAAATTGAAAAATTTATGAGCGGAGGGGATCTAAAAAAATTTTTTTCCAAATTGAAAAATTGATAAGCAGGTGCAAAAAATCCCAAGAAAATTTGATGAGGTATGATAAATTTTTACCTCGAAAACGAAAATTTTCAGCTTTTGTGCCGCTGGCACAACCGAGTGGCACTGGGCGGCACAAACTCGTCACTGGACGGTACTAGTGCCGCCCACTTTATACTTTATTTTATGTTCTGGTATGAAATCACTATATAGACAGTCACCCAATGTCATCAAACTTTTGGGGCTTGGGGAGGATATTGGTGAGTGTTTGCGAAACCGGGGTTTACCGCCATCTTAAAAAAATCATTAAGAACCGTTCTTTCTCAAATATCTCTGTTTCTGTTGAGGCTATATGAAAAACAAATACGGCGTTTTAATGGGTGTAAAATTTCCCATATTTTATGCGCTATACATTTTTTTTTTCGTAGGACTGATAGATTTTTGTTTATTGTGATAGAAAGTTTGAAATGAGGCTCGCAGTTTTTCGTATTTTTCTCGATATGGGAATTCCTACGAGAAAATTGTTCTAAATTGTAGACCAGAAAAAAAATATAGCTTCTTTATTTTCATTTTTATAATAGTTTACACTACAATGCGAAGCACAGTCGACGTGTCCGTTTTTTTTGTGTGGAGGAGGGGAAATTTTGAAAAGATCCCCGCCTAGATGTTGTGCGGCAAGGTAGTGTGAGATTCTTACTCACTAAAACCCCTCCGCCTCTTCTCAGCGACACTGCGGAATTGCTCGCACATTACTTCGCGGCTTAATCCACTGTCATTGTCGATCGATAGAAGTTTATTCGTTCACTCGTCGGATTCGTGGTTGATGCCGTTCTGTACACATATTTTCGGGAATTCTGTAACGTTGACTCAAATTTTACCGCTGTACTTTTGACGTATAACGGAGCATTTCATTTCAGCTTTGCGGCAACTACAAGCTGTTTTGCAGTTTCCTTTGTATTTACAGGCTATTAATTTTAGAAGTTCGTCGGGTGCAGCTTTTTCTGTGATGGTTTTCAGTTCTATCCCACAATTTTCCCCGGTCCATCCCCATTTCTTCGGATCGTGAGTCACGTTTGCACTTCTGGTACTTCCTGAAAGTGTGTTGCCGGGCCGCATCCGATGTCGGTGGAAGTGATGCAAGGTTCGCTTTTGATTTCGTACTTGCTCTTACAAAATGTTTGTGACGTAGCGAATTTAACTTTCTTGTGCTTCGTTTTCTTTGTACAGAGCAAGAGACAATGTTTGTCCTGTGGTAGCGAGAAGTTCAGGGGAAACTTTTTTCTTTAATGATTGTCAGAGATGCTTTCAAATGATAATTGTTCAATCATTAAAGGAAAACAGTTTCCGCTGAACTTCTCGCTACCACATGAGAAACATTCTCTCTTGCTCTAAGAAAACGAAGCACAGAATTCCCGAAAATGTATGTACAGGACGGCATCAACAACGAATCCGACGAGTGAACGAATAAACTTCTATCGATCGACAATGACAGTGGATTATGCCGCGAAGTAATGCGCGAGCAATTCCGCGGTGTCGCTGAGAAGAGGCGGAGGGGTTTTAGTGAGTAAGAATGTCACACTACCCTGCCGCACAACATCTAGGCGAGAATCTTTTCAAAATTTCCTCTCCTCCACACACACACACAAAAAAACTGACGCCGACTTTGCTGCGCATTGTAGTGTAACTCACTTGATGAATTACAGCACTCGTCTGTGGCTCGTGTTATAAACTTTATCTGCAGAAGTTATTATCTACATTACCACTCTTTGAGTAATATACTATAACATAGAATTTGATGTAGGTGCCAGGGCACGAGGGAATAGAAATTAATGATCTAGCTGACAGCCCCGTTTTTCGAACCTAAATCGTTTTGCGGCTTATCTAAGGGACACATAACGGAAGAGGTCCAAAAATGGGAAAAGGAACAAAAGAAGTCCTACTGGAGGAATACTCCAAGCCAAAAACAAGCGAAAATGTTTATAACCTATTCGACAAAGAATGCCACAAGGCTTCCCGAACTCGAAAAAGCCAACCTAAGGCTAATCACAGGCCTTCTAACTGACCATTGCCCCTTGAGATATCATCTCAAGAACATGGGCATGGCAGAAGATGACACTTGTAGATACTCTGAATCTGCAACTGAGACTGCGGAACATATACTTTGTGAATGCAAAGGGAAACTATGTAAAATATCTTGGAATCCTGAGCAAAAACTAGTTCTAGAGTAATTCACAAAAGATCTTTTAGGTCGAGGTGAAGAAAGGCCAACCCAGGGCCAAGCGACCCTTTAAACAATCTACATAATCTACATAAAATTTTACAATATTTTTAGTTTAGATGCAATACAGATTACCTAATGTTTTTAACCGGAAATTCGTATAACGATGTACAGAATATATCAACGTCATCTTGTATATGTCCATAGTTTGAGCACATCGAATGCAATGGTGAAGTTTTGAGTAAATTTGTGCGAGGCATATTTAGATAAAAGGAGTTGTTTGAACGCATGTGCAGTGTGCACTAATGGGACATGTAAGGGCAATCTATCTGAAATATATATTATTGTCGAACTTTTTAAAAACATTTTTAATGCATAAATATTCTGCAACTGATTTTTGGAAATTTTAACAATAATAACGTACCGGTGTACAATATCGTCCCAAACATGTCAAATACAAATACCTAAATTATGATTTGAAATATTTAATATTTGTTATCTAATATTAAATCATTTCAGAGAGTCTATTTTTTTAATGTTGCGTTAGTTCTATTAGAGAATTTCGAATCGTGAGGTTAAATACATTCCGTTTTAAGCTAATTTTCAATAATCATCATAGTTATCTTGATCCATAAAAAAAAATCGCAGCCATTCGGTGAGAACCGTCAACATTTTTCGTATTTATTAGGGTCTTTCCAAATAAGAAAGTAGTAGCACATCTGTTAGTTTTGATTTTGCTATGTCATTATCGATCTAGATATTGATTTTTAAAATTGTATTCTATCGATTAATAAAAAAACGAATCAACAAAAATTTTACAATGTTGTTATCCAACTATCAGAAACATATTTTCGTTATATATATACCAAATTTTATATGTCTACAGTGTGTCTCACTTAGGAGTGTAACAACATAATAATTCTTTTGTTTTTTGTCCGATTTAAATTAAACTGATCTCAAAAGATCTATTTAAGACCACAAAACTTTGCATCTTTAAATGCAAGGCTATCTACGATGCTAAGGTATATGAATAAAATTTAAAAAATCATAGTAGGCATTATTTAATCAAAAAATCAAAACTTGTTCGAAATCATTCAAGAACTGAAGTTTACTTGAATTCTAAAAAAAATGAGGTCTTGATGAAAAAAATTCCAGTCCCAAATTTCTCGTTGTGATAAGCATGCTCTGATTCCTTTGTTTCTACTGAAAGACAATTTTGTAAATGTCAGATTAGTTGTTAAGTAAATCTGTTGGCATTCTGTCTGATTTTTTGTATTCTATCATATTTTATTTCAATTAAAATGCTTGTAACTGCGGAAAAAGGAAATTATTAGATTAGTTGGTGATAATTATCGTACAGCGAGGAAAGCTGCTTCAGAATTTAATAATCGGCATCCAGATCGACCCCCAAGAGGCCATGTAAAAATTTGGCGAATTATTATTAAATAATTATTCTATAGAACTGGCAAAGTGTGCAAAAAACAAGAACAACGTGAGAGATACAGAAATTATTCAGTTTGTGAGAGAAAATCCAAGGTGTAGCCTAAGGAGAATGTCCACAATTTTAAATATACCCAAGGATACAATTTGGCGATGCTTCCATCAAAATAAATTACGTCCCTTCAAGCCTGTTTTCTTACACACATCAGAAGAAGGAGACGAAGAAAGGCGGCTGGAATATTGCTTTTGGTATTAGGGAGAGTTTTTGAACAACCCTAATTTTTTAAAAAATATTTTATTCTCAGATCAAGCGACATTTACAACTAATGGTTCAGTTAACTTTCAAAATACTAGAAATTGGTCTGTTGAAAACCCTCATTGGGTTGTAAACTGTTGACGCCAGTATTCAGAAAAGGTGAATGTGTGGTACGGTATTTTGAATGAACAAATAATCTTGCCATATTTCTTTGACGGAAAGAATACGGAACGATTTCTAATTTTTTTGCAAACTGAATTTTCAATCGAAATTGAAAACTTGCCCCTTAATGCTTACAACAGTGTGACATTTCAATTTGATGGAGCCCCAATCCACAATGCAATGGTAGTACGGAATTGGCTAAACGACAATTTTCCAGGGAGGTGGATTGGAAGAAATAGCCCTTTTATTAATTGGCCTCCGAGATCACCTGACCTCACGCCCTTGGACTTTTTTTATAGGGATTTCTAAAGAATGAAGTCTGCAAAACGCAGCAGCCACGAAATGGATTACAAATGGAAAACCGGATTAGGCAAGCTTGCGCTGAAATTATGCCTGTAACCCTCCGAAAAGTTATGAACAAAAACAGAAAGCGAATTGAGGCATGGTTGATGGAGATTTGATAGAACGTAATATTTAAATATTTTGGTTGTATTTATTATTCATTTGTGTAAATTGTGTTTCAAAAAAATAAATTTAGAAATCATTTTTATTAAAATAATTTTTTTAATCAAAACCTCATTTTTTTTTAAATTTAACTAAACTTCGGATTCAGAGTTTGTGAATGATTTCGAACAAGTTTTGTTAATAAAATTTTTTTGATTTTTTTCATATAATTTAGCATCGTAGATGGCCCTGCATTTAAAGACGCAAAGTGGCAAAGTGATTTTGTGATCTTAAATAGACCTTGGTGCCTCTATCTTTTGAGATCAGTTTGATTTAAATCGGACAAAAAACAAAAGAAGTATTACGCTGTTACACTCTTAAGTGAGACACACTGTATACCAACAAATAAAACAGTTATAAATTTTTAACACGCAAGAGATCTCTGTAAATTGAAAGTGTCTGTAAATTGAAAGGCATAATCTACATATTATTTTATCTATTTCCATTTAAAATGTATTGACAAAGTGTTTCATAATTAGATAATAATAACACCCCAATATTTTCTTACAGGGATGTGGACATTCTAGTAACAAACAGCACGACAGGACGAGCTCCAGAACCTATTTTAGGAGTGGGAGTGCGACAGGCCGGGAAACTAGTCACAGGGGAATTGAACGTCTCTCCAGGAACGCCTTTGCAAATGGAGATTTTCCTAGATAAAGTTTCGGCTCCTATTTATGGTCTTTTGGTGACTCACATGCAAGTCACTGACACTAAAGCCCAGGAAGAAACTATTATTTATAACGGGTAAGCGTCTGCTATATGAGACATTTATGTATTTTTAATTATAATTTATTCATTTATGCGTAATTTAGCATCGAGTAGTTAAATTTTTTATTTATTATATACAGGGTGTGTCATAAATCATGAAATGTATCTTCTAGGGGTTAAAATGTGATAATTGATAGAAAAATGATTTAGTGACAATGTTAGTTAATAAAATTTAGAAAAACAATTTTTTGAAATAACATGAAAATAATTTTAGACAGAAAGTTCAAAATTGGTAATAAAATAAAGGGCACCATGTACGATGCATTAGACATTAACATTCAACTTCTTTTCCTACGTTTTGGTAAAAAATTAGACATTAGTAAACAAAAAACGTATCCCGTTACAAGTGCAATAAACGTTTTCGAGTAATCTGTCGATTAAGTTCTCAATTACTTACTTCATTTATTGTACTTGCGAAATTTAAAAATCCTTTTTGCAAAACAATTTGTAAATAATAATAGTCTATATGAAATATTTTTAAATGATTACATATTCGGATTGTAAAATGAGCTGCATAAATCACATATTATCCCCTAAATTTGACAGCAAATCATCTATCTGTTAAATTATATCACTTTGTAAAAAAAAATTGTCAAAGAAAAAATCGCTGCCTAAGGAATCACTACTTCCACATCCAAATGGGGGTGGTTCATAGAAAAAATAATTCGAGGCCTTTAGTTGTACAGACACAATTTATTTTTTTTACCACCTTTAATAATGAGGTGATTTTGGTAGTGGGAGAGGCTAATATCAAAATAAATTTTGAGGCCTTTGGTTCTTTTACACACAATAAATTACAATTTTATTTTTTCACCCCTTTTAATAATGCGGTGGGTAATGGGGGTGGCTGACGTCGAAAGAATTTTGAGACCTTGACTTCTCGTACTTGCGCTAAATCCCGATTTTATGGACATTTACTTGCTTGCTGTACCCACTTACCCCCATTTTTTCCCATTTACCCGCAACCCTTCATAACATTTTATGTCTATTTGAGCAAGAATAAATATCAGATAATTTTTACGATTACTATTTATACTTCCATGATATGAAAGTGAAAAGCAGAAGTTTCTTTACAGAATTACTTTCACATCCAGATTTTAAGTTGAGCGAAAAACAAATTTCTGTCTGTCTGTCGATCTGTCTGTAACTTTTTTTGTGCGCACGTTTACTCTGGAACCGTTTAAGATATTGATTTGAAATTCGGTACACATATGTTCTTTAACGAGATCTGGAACTAGATTATATTTTTATCTTGTTCCGTCGAAGGGTTGGGGGGTAAACTTGGGGTAAATAGGTAAATCAAACAAGTAAGAGTCCATAAAATTGGTATTTAGTATATACAAGAGAAGCTAAGGTCTCAAAAAAATTTTTGGCATTAGCCACCCCCATTATTAAAGGGGATGAAAAAAAAATGTGATTTAGTGTGTGTACAAGAACCAGAAACCTCAAAATATTTTTCTACTTCATCCACCCCCACTACCACCCCTCCTATCACCCCCCACTACCGATATGGGGTATCGTTTTATGGGTTTTTGGGATACAGGATTTCAAATATTTTATTATTAAAGTTCCATAAACAATTATTTCCACATACAAAATTTTTTCGTTGTGAGTGACTTGGATAGAAAATCTGGATGTGGATGTAGTGATTCCTTGGGCAGCTGTTTTTACTAAATCATACTGTTGTTCGTATATTTGAAGCACAGCAGGACGACTTTGTTGTAATTATATAATATAATATAATAAATTCTTCGATAAATAATTCTAAAGTATAGACGAGTATTAGTAGAGTTGTGAATGACGTTTAGATCATAGACAATATTAAAATAGAAAATGCCCTCAATAGTTATTTAGTAAATCCACCAATTAATTGACACGAACAGTCTGATAGAAAAACAAATAATTAATAATAATTACTTTAGTATTACAAACAAAACAATTAATCTCGGCAAAGTTACAGAACCTGAATTTTAATAAATTATTTGACAAATACAAACTTTTCTAACCCTGATAAATTGTCTACATTATAAATAAATGTGTAATTTATTTACCTAAACCATTATATTATAGACCCAAGATTTGTATTCCGCAAGGTTCTTCTCCAAATATGTTAAAGATTCTGAAAGTCATTGACCTACATATAAAAGGGGATCAAAAACAGCTTTGTAATAATTAATTATCGTCCTATTTTTCTTTTGTCAGTTTTGGTCAGTCAACTTATTGGAAAAAATTATAGCTAAAAGAATTATAACATTTTTAGGAGGTAACAATTTTCTATATTATTATGTTACCCAACATGGTTTTAGACACATCAACGATACCAGCCTTATTAAGTATTCTTGATGTAATATATAGACAGTTAAACAAAAGCAACAAAGTAGTGACTCTTTTATGAAGTTATCAGAAGTGTTGTTTATGCTATTTTGTTGAAAAAACTTGTATAAGTCTGCATGGAAAATGCAGTGACTTATTATTAAGTGATATTAAGATCACGTTTGATCAATAGAAAGCAATTTGTTAATTATTTTGGTGTAAAGATCTGACAGTTGACATTGGTGTACCCCAAGGGAGCATTTTGGGTCCTCTGTTATAACTAATTTATTGCATGACATAAACGCATATCTCTCGGTTTCTCTTTGTGGGTTTGCGGATGACATGATACTAGTTACTTCAAATCAAACAGATATAATTGGGCGGTTAAACGATAATATATCAGCAATATACAATTACTCCGCTAATATTCACTTAAAAATAAATTAAAAAAAAAACTTAAACTATACAGTTTAAACCGTATACTGCCAATTATATCAGTAGCTCTCAATAAGGTCAAATGGAAAATCAACTGAACAAGTAACAAGTTTCAAACTACTCAGTGTATTATAGACTTATCATTAACATGGCGCGATTATGTAAGTGGTTTTTGAAAAAACTCTAGTGTGTCTTGCATTAAAGAAGGTTCAAGAGGCTATTAGTAAAATCTTTTTCTACTCAAATTTCAAATCTGTTACAAGATATGGAATAATTTGTCCCGGATATTGCCAAAAAGGGCAATTCAATGTCTGTTTGGTTTAAAATATTTTCAATCATGCAAAAAAAAAATAATTAACGAAAAAATATAAAGTTTTCCTTATTATATATTTACATATTTAGTCCAATCAATGAATGCCCAAAAGGGGATTGTAGAGAACATTTAGGAGGGGAGAATTTTCCTCTTTAAGGATGTGTTGGGGGTAGTTAGGAGGTAAAAATACTAAAAGTCCCCACCCCTATCCCCGCCGCTTCAGGGTGGAGGGGGGGTGGAAAGGTTCCTTTTTTCTATTCTTCGCTTATAACTCGGAAACGATGCGTCGTATGGAAAAAGGTAATCTATGCAAAATTAAACGTAATTAAATTTTCCACAAGAATGTTTATATTCATTTTCTACTTATGTGTTATAGTTTACGAGATATTCGCTAGCGAAAATCGATGATTAATAAAAAAAAAATCAATTATGTTCCTTGAATATTTCTATCAAAGCGGTTTACCGTGGTCTGCTAATAAATCACAGTCACTAAACAATCTCTATTTTACAATACTCGCCGTATTTACTAACGTAATATTTTGTCGAAATCTATACATGTCCTTAAATATACAGTGTGACTCACTTAAAATGAAGATATACTTCTAACTTTTCTATTTTGTTTCCTATTTGAATCAAATTTTACCCAAATATAGAACAAATTAAAATCTACTTATGACCAGAAAAACATTCGGCTGCTACAAAGACAAAGCCACCTACGGTACTAAAATATGTTGAAAAAAATAAAACATTTTGAATGTTAGAAATTCTAAAAAATGCATCCGATCGGCGCCACAAACTACATGCACCAAAATTTGATTTGGTTATTGATGGGGGATTTCTCATACATAAGCTCATCTGGCAAAGGGGATCCTCAGTTTCCGCAATTTGTGGTGGCTACGTGAAATTCGATGTGATTTTTAATCTTTTTCCTCATATTTGGTAACGCAGGTGGCTTTGCCTTTATAACAGGTGAATGATTTTCTGGTCATAAGTAGATCCTAATTTGTTCTATACTTGAGTAAAATTTGATTCAAATTGGAAACAAAATGAAAAAGTTATAAGGGTATCTCCAGTGTTGTAAAATAAAGATTGTTTTGTGACTGATTTATTAGCAGACCACGGTAAACCGCTTTGATAGAAATATTCAAGGTATATAATTGATTTTTTTTTATTAATTATCGATTTGATGCTTAAACGTGCAAACTCAAAGTTCAGTGACAAAGGTGTAACTTAAAAGGAACAGACCACCTATGTTTGGATTTTGCTCAAAAACACCAAAATGCAACTTCTACTGATTATTGAAATTTCAAAACTTCCCTGATTGGATTATTCTATCAATTCTCTGGGAAAACTACCTTGAAGGAAAGTTTATAAAAAAGTCTCAGTCCTAACTTGGCCCATCTTGCTCTTAATTTTTTCCCTAAAACATATCTTATGTCTTAACATTTTTGACGGGTTTATAAAAACTGATCGTAAAATAGCGTAATGGACTAATTAGAATCAGGAATAGCATTCACAGACGACAGTTCTGTCATCCGTTCGGACGAGTTTCATATCGACTGCCTTAGCGTTTGCGCATTTGGTTGGCCCTAGTCCATCTTAGTAATAAAAGTTAAAAGTTCGGAACTTTCAAGGTCGGTTCTTCAGGTAACTTGGAACCGAGACAGGATTACGACTTTTATAAGCGACATATGGATAATCTGTACATTTAACTTTTTAAGGAAAAATGATTAAGATACTCTTTATAAATATATTCCTCTGAACACATGAGTTGTGATTCCTATGATATCCAATACTGTATTTGAAGCACTCGTATTGAAAATTTAATGTATAGATCTCTCAAAAACGATTGAATTTAGCGACTTTTTGCTTAGAACCAATGAGTATACAAAATTACCGGTAAAGAAATTGGGAACGAATGTTTGCCCCTACTCCGTAGAATGTCACAGCCTTTAGGAGACATTTTTTTAATACACAACACCAAATGATAAGAATCATTGCCCAAATAAAATCCTACAAGGCTGGTGTAAAACTTTTGAGGGATACTATATTTAGATGCTAAATAGCTAAAAAAACTGCTGTCCAAGGAATCACTACTTCCACATCCAGATTTTCTATCCAAGTCACTCACAACGAAAAATTTTGTATGTGGAAATAATTGTTTATGGAACTTTAATAATATAATATTTGAAATCCTCTACGCCAAAAACCCATAAAACGATACCCCACATCGGTAGTGGGGTGGGGGTGGTGATAGGGGGTGGTAGTGGGGGTGAATAAAATAAAAAAATATTTTGAGGTTTCTGGTTCTTGTACACACACTAAATCACGATGTTTTTTCATCCCCTTTAATAATGGGGGTGGGGGTGGTAATGGGGGTGACTAATGCCAAAATTTTTTTTGAGACCTTAGCTTCTCTTGTATATACTAAATACCAATTTTATGAACTCTTACCTGCTTGATTTACCTATTTACCCCAAATTTACCCCAATTTACCCCCCAACCCTTCGACGGAACAAAATGAAAATATAATCTAGTTCTAGATCTCGTTAAAGTATATACCAAATTTCAAGTCAATATCTCAAACGGTTCCAGAGTAAACGTGCGCACAAAAAAAGTTCCAGACCAACAGACAGACCGACAGACAGACAGAATTTTTTTTTTCGCTCAAACTTAAAATCTCCACATTTCATGACATTCTAAATCTATCTGAACAATACAAATTTTTAAAAATTTGTTTGTCATTACTATACTTCCACTGGACGTGGAAGTAAAATTAAGCAAAACTTAAAAATACTTATTAATTACAGAGTCACACAAAAAGAAATAAATGCTGTATATCAGAAGTCACAGACCATAACTTTCCTAAGGATTTTGACGAGCTAATAACGAATCTGATGTCCAAATTGCTTGATATCATTTCAATTTCAAGCTTCAAGCTTTTGGAAACATAACAAAGCGATGAAAAAACGACATTTTTTTGTGGTTTAGGAAAAAATTAAACGAAAATACATAGCAGCATGATGGTTCCATTTCTGATATTGAATATTTTTTTGTACCTAGCGAATCTGATTTCCAAATTACTTGATTTCGTGTCAATTTTTCTTAAATCGCAAAAAATGTTTTTTCATCATTTTCCGCGATTTAAGGAAAATTGAGACAAAATCAAACAATTTGATCATCAGACTCATTTTTGGCACATCAAAGTACATAAGAAAGTGATTGTCTGATTTCTGATACAGAGCCTCTTCTGTGTGTGGCTATGTTATAAATGGATTGGGTCAATTGCACCTGTAACTAATACCCAAAATAATATTTCATAACAATGACGTAAGCAGACATACAAAATACTTATTTTTAAAAACGAATACTCAGGGTATAAAAAATTGGTAGAAAACATCTTTGGTTCGTAATACTAAGTAATTTACAGCTCTAGATTGTTATCTAATAAAGTGGAAGCTAGCCACAAAAACTTAACCTCGATTTTTCCGGTATATAACTCCATAAAGGGTGAATATCTGTTCAATTCATTTATTATTTTTGAACGTCACATTTAGCCCGTAAAGCGATCCAACTTTATCAATTAATCTTTGTGTCCGACAACTTTTTACACGATTGCTTAGTGAATTGTTTTATGTTTAGATGTTCCGTGGATCCTTACTTATTCGAGAATTTCAACACGGTGGACGGAGATTTCCTGGCCGCCAAATTCCGGGCATTCAAATTCCCAGAATCTACATATGTCCAATTCAAAGGGACAGTTAATGTGTGCTTGGATAAATGCATAGGGGTGAGTTTTTCGTCCTTAAATTCTTTAAATGTTTGTATTTAATTTAATTCTACAGTAAGCTTCCGAGATAAATAATAAATATTTATAATTAGTAATATAGTACGGTAACTAGACGTTTTTCTCTATTCTTATTGGGATGCTCTGCCACATGTATTCTTCTAAACAATGTCTGAAATCTACAAAATAATACAATTAACCAGTATTTTACTGGAAAATAACCTCTACACCTGTGACTTTTACGTCAAAGGATCAGTTAGAGGGTGGTTTTGACAAATAATGAATAAGAACAAAAATATAAAAATGACGTATTTTGCTGACGTTTCGGAAAACGAATCTGTTTCCTTTCTCAAAGCGTATTATAATGTTTGTGGGCTGTGTATATTAAATACACAGCTTTAAGAATATATTTGTTATATCTTATTCATTATTTGTCAAAACCACCCTCTAACTGATCCTTTGACGTAAAAGTCACAGGCGTAGAGGTTATTTTCCAGTAAAATACTGGTTAATTGTATTATTTTGTAGATTTCAGACATTGTTTAGAAGAATACATGTGGCAGAGCATCCCAATAAGAATAGAGAAAAATTAAGAAAATGCCACAACCAACGTTTAGACAATAACTAGACGTTTTAATTTAGACGTTATGTGATTTAAATTTTGTTTTTTTTTTTTGGTAATTTAATAGTAAATACATAAAAAAATAGTAGTCTTTGTAATGAAGGCAAAACTAGTGTAAATATTTTCGTGCAAAGACGAGATTACCTCTCGATGGAATTGGTGGGAGGAGTTTTTGACCGCTGCAACCCCCTGAAACGGCCAAAAATCTCCCCTTTAATGGAGATCCCTTTATGTTTTCATATATAAACGGGCTAGGGAGTGATTTATCGGCGGGTTATATATATTTTAAATAACATGTAAGGAGGTTATAGAGTAAGTGGAATCCAGATAGCAGGCCTAGGGGTGGAAAATCTTTTTTTTCAAATGATTCGGTTCAAACACTTATCCCTCGTTTTCGGTGTCGCTGATCACGAGAAAAATATTTCCCTCCTCATCTCTCACCAGAAAGCATGCTATCCAGGATTTACAGTTTTTTCGGCACATGATCGTTATTCCTGTGCATATCCTTTAAGTGAAATTAATAATAACTCCCGAGGTCGCTACCACCTTCTCTTCCGTGAAAAATGAAGGGATATGCACAGGAATAACGATCATTTGCCGAAGAACATGTAAATCCTGGATAGCATGCTTTCTGCCCGTTTGAGGGATGAGGAGGGGTTGGAGCTAAAAATGAATATTTTTCCCGTGATCAGCGACACCGAAAACCCCCTAGACCTGCTCTCTGGATTCCACTTACTCTATAACCCCCTTTCTATATTATTTCAAGTATAACCCGTCAATACATCACTCCCCAGACCCGTTTATATATGAAAACATGAAGGGATCCCCATAAATGATGGTTTTTTGGCCGTTTCAGGGGGTTGCGGCGGTCAAAAATTTCTCCCACCACTTCCATCGTGTACAGCACTCTCGAAAACGGGGGGGAAAGGTAATCTCGTCTTTGCACGGAATATTTTCAAAAAACTCATCAAATAACGCTTGATTACATAGACTATAGTAAGTAACAGTAATTAAGTAAAATAGTACTAATATTATGCAGAGGCTTGCTAATTTATAGCGGGTGAATGCCATCTCTTTAATGAGACGAAAGGTTCAATGCAATTTTTCATATCAATTGATATTCTTTCAGTTAAAATGATTTTAAAATTGCGATTTTAACTTGAAAATAGAGGTTTTCGACGAATAAGCCAAAAAGAATAACATTTTGCGAAAAAGTGTGGAGACTTAATAAGAATGATTATAAACTGAAGATGCAGTTTGTTTTTTTTATAATTTCCGTAGAATTCTCTAATTTCGGAGATACGAAGGTTTAAAAATGGTGTCCGAATATTTATAAGATGAAGTGTTTAATTTAAATGTTATATCCCAGAAACTATGGTGTTTACATAAAAAATGTTGACCAAATAAAATATTAAACTTTCAATTTTTTTCTGCGTCTCTGTATCTTAAAAATAAAGAATTTATGAAGAAAACAATGTGTGAAAAATCTTAGCTACTGTAATTATCCAGTAATTAAACAAAAATCTCAAATACTATTTCTCGTTAATATACAGAGAGATATTTGAATATTGTAAAAAAAATGGCTCGAGTTTTGGATCAAAATCGTAATTTAATATGTTGCGATGTAGATGGCCCTACACTATAGGAACTTTGAAATGTTTGTATGTCAAAGAGCTTTAATTTGTAATTAAAAATCGATGTATGAAAATGTTTCGAAAATTCAACCAATTTCGAGATATTTGGTTTTAATGTAATTTTTGGAAAACTGAAACTGTTGTCATAAGAAATCTATCCGAGTCATGTTATGATAAAACATTTTTTACAATTTCACATTTTACCATTTTTTTACAATGGTCAGAGTTACAAAATTTAAGGAAATTGTTGATTTTACTGTGAATTATCTCCGAATATCTGTTAAATATTATTTTATTTTTTAGGTTGAGTGCAGTGATGGGCAGATCGGATATGGCCGAAGAAAACGTTCAATTGCAACACTACCTGCTGATCCTAACAAAATATTTGAAATAACGATCACATCTTTCATAAAAGTGGGTTCAGATAATTTTGAGGAATCAGACAAAGAAGAATCTAAACTATATAATGATAACAAATTAGTGATTGGAAACCAAATGTCGGATATTAAAGGTAAAAGAAAGTTGTACAAAGTTTTATTACAGAAATAAGTTAGTTCTGTAGACTATGATAATAACTATTTGATGTAATTGAAAATATAAGAAAGAAATATTATTAACTGACACAAGGTGTCTAGTTGACTCGTGCCCATACACCTTTTTGGTGGACAGATGGACACTGCCCATGCTCATTTACTTCCTTATTTAAATACCTGAGATAAATGGTGCGTCAGCGTTTTGTTAAGTGTAAGCGAGGTCAATGCTTATATTGTTTAATTGGGGCTGATCTTGTTTACGTTTGCTAAATAAAAAGGTGTATTCAAATAGTATTAATTCAAAATAATAATTTCTAATAATAAAATATTGAAAATATTGGCATGAAATTAAGTTATGACTTGCTTCCATTCCTACAATAGCCTACATCGAGCAAGTGATATATGAAAATTACTTTTTCTAGTCAATATATATATTACATGTCGAGCATACAACGAAAAACTAGTATTGATTACATCACTTTAAGTGGATGTAGTTTTGGTATAATGTACATTAGAACAAAAGTTTAATGAGAAAATGCACGTATTTGTGAGTCTGCAAAACATGGTACACTAGTTATAGATCACAAAGTACAGTATATTTACTCTAGTCTGGTAGGGCTCATTGTTATGTATATGTTAAGGCCACATCAGCAACGAATATATTATACAATATTAAATTCACCTTTTCCATTTTCGATACCCTCGCTAAACATCTTAAAACTCGGAGCAATGATTACAAAAGAAGATATCTTTATATTTCTTTTATGTATTTGACATTCCATTTGTAAATGTATTGATATTCAAATAGTCGGAGAAGTAGGTAATGCATGTCTTTAAAATGTCGACAAGTTGGTTATGTTTGAAATAAAAAATATTTGGAAATATGCTCAGTTATATTAAGGAAGGGTTCTACTAAATTTGGTTTCTTGGAGACTCGCTACTAATAGACATTTAAATTGAATGCATTTAAAAAAAATCAGAATGAGCCCATTATATTTAAGAATGGAAATAGCTCGGTAGGATTGTATTGCTGACCCACAAATGAGGTCATGCACATTCAATATCCAAATAGTTTGAAAAGCATTTGAGACAAATATTTGCGACAACTCCCCAAAATTAGGGGCGAGGGAGTAAATCAATTTCATCCCATTTTGATAAATTAATACTTTTTATACCGTATTTCAATAATTCAGTGTTTAAGCACGTTTTTCATAATTTACTGGAAAACTAAAAGTCCTATAAAAAAATATTCTATAAACATCAAGTTTCAACCTTATTCAATGCAACTGGCTTTTTTGTTTATCTCTCTACGACCAAAACCGGTAAACTTATAGCCAGTTTTTGTAATAGAGGACATGAAATTCAAATTTTGCTGGAATGGTGAATACTTTTCTTGCAGAGAGAATTGAAATTGCTTAAAGGACTCCGCAATAATCTTATGGAAATTGGGTTTCGGTCAAATCATCTGAATTTTGGATATGTTTTAGGTTTCGTCATCCCAAGCAAAAGTTTCAATGGGCACAAAGCTCGAAAATCAATACTTTGGCTGCTACGGAGCTTGAAAGCTCCAAAGCTCCACCACAGATTTATTTATTCGTGCGGTCTTTATAGATTTTTAAGTAACTTATTTTTTCGATTTTAATGTCTAGGTTTATGTTTTGAGGTTGCTGAATTCAAATCCGATGTCAAATTGTCCAAATTGACACTTGGCAGCTGTCAATTAGCCGTCAAAGTGCCTTAACAAAGTGCAAATCTTATTTTTATGTTATGAGTTTATGCTGTTTAGGTAACTCAGTTCATGTATGATGTAAATACAATAATTCGACAATTGGCAGCTGTCAACAGGTTGTCAGCTAGCTGTCAAAGTGCAATAACAAAGTGCAAATCTTATTTTTTTGTTATGACTTTATGCTTTTTAGGTAACTGAGTTACCTAAAAAGCATAACTGAGTTACCTACAAGTGTCAATTTGGACAATTTGACATCGGATTTGAATTCAGCAACCTCAAAAACATAAACCTAGACATTAAAATCGAAAAAATAAGTTATTATAAAGACTGCACGAATAAATAAATCTGTGGTGGAGCTTTGGAGCTTTCAAGCTCCGTAGCAGCCAAAGTATTGATTTTCGAGCTTTGTGCCCATTGAGACTTTTGCTTGGGATGGCGAAACCTAAAACATATCCAAAATTCATAAGATTATTGCGGCATCGACTGTGCTAGAGCTTCGGCTAAAATATTTAATGAGAGGAATCCAGAGAGAAATGTGTATCATACATAAATATTAGATTTGATAAGACAGTGTATGGAAACTGAGTTAGTAGTAATAAAAAAATGTAATCGAACTCACACCATACCAAATGAAGTTGCCCAAATAGATATATTGGATATTAGATAATAGACTAGAAGTCATTAGATAATAGACTAGAACCTCGCCGACCACTAATTGTGTGTCATAGGTTTACTCCTAAAATGTGTGAATTGTTGTTAATTTCGGGTAGTAACGTACAGAAATGTTCATGCTAGCCCCATTTTTGGGTACAGATGCGTACGGCAAACCCAAATGTGTAAGAAATATGACTCGTAAAAGTAAAAAAAAAACCAGCCACAAATAAGTCATAGGTTTACGCATGGGGGTTGGAGGGATTTCTTAATTTATTCCCAAAAATCATGAATCCCATTCATTTCGAGTGGTACAAGGAGGCGTATCGGAGCTTCCTACCGCATGTACTAGTTACCTGTGTAATTCGATGAGTGTCATAAATTTACGACTGGATTACTGTGATAGGTAGGTTTAAATTATGAATACATTAAGATATATTCAAACGACAAAATCAAAAACTGGCAACTTATAAAAGTAATAAATATGATATGAAAGTAGGTCCCTATTAGTTCCGCATAAGGGTACAGTTTTTAGCACTTTACTAACGTAATGGTTAATTATTTTCTCCTTTAATAAAAAGCTGCACATTTCAATTATCGTGAAAGGCAAGACCTTTGCACCACTTGTCAAAGATGGCACACGTATTTTCGCAATCAGGAGGTTCACACTTACCAAGTATCTGATCGCCAGTTATGATACTCATCGAATTACAAGGGTAACTAGTACATCCGGTAGGAAGAGCCGATACGACGTCAATTATCGTGAAAGGCAAAACCTTCGCGCCACTTTTCTAAGATGGCGAATATATTTTCGCATTCAGGAGATTCATACTTACCAAATTTCTGATTGCCAGTCGTAAATCTATGATACTCATCAAATTACACGAGTAACTATTGCATGCGGTAGGAAGCTCCCATACGCCGTCAATTATCGGGAAAGGCAAGACCTTTACACCACTTGACAAAGATGACGAATGTATTTTCGCACTCAGGAGGTTCATACTTACCAAGTTCCTGATTACCATTCATAAACTTATCATTTTTTTCCTGACTTTTTTTTCAAATTTGGGAGAGTGTAGCGCCTCCTTGTACCACCCAAAATGAATGGGAGTCCGGATTCATGATTTTTGGGGGTAAATTAAGAAATCCCTCGAACCCCCATGAGTAAACCTATAACTTAGTTGTGGCTGTTTTTATTACTTATACAAGTAGTTTTCTTCGCATAGCCGATGAAACAAGCGGTTTGAAAACAAAATCGATTTTTTCCAACGTTTTTCTTAAAACTTTACAGAGCAGGAAGAAAAGGAGTGGAAAGTTTAAAATAGCCCTTCCTATAAAATGATGATACCCAGATGAATGGTATATAGTTTGACATATATTGATAATAGATAAATAACTATTTTGATTCATACCTAAAATACTTTAAAAAAGTGTTTGGTGCTTTGTTCTTAATTTACTTATGTATATAGTGTGATGGCTTAGAGCAAATACTAGGCAGAATCGTGACCTACTGGATTAAAGCGCCAAATTTTGCAGAGTTATTATATACCCTCAGTACTATCAATTCAGTGGGGGGGTGCCCGATTTCAGTGTCCGCCATCTTGAAATTCGACGCTATCTTTGTTTTCTTTGGACTGTAACTGTAAATTTTCCACTTTTATTTGGTTTTTACTAAATATCTCCCCAACTTCTGGGTTTATAGCAAAAAGGATTTAATTTAAGCTAAATACAATTTGAGACCAGAGCCGCTTTTGTAACTTTAATATTTTGCGTGATACAAGCTTCCAAAGTTTTGGACATTTTCAAGTTATTACGAAAATCGGTTGGATTTACAGCAATACTAGTTGAATCAATTTTAATCTAGACTACTTTAGACTAGATCTGCTTTTGTAACTTTAATATTTTGCGAGTTACAAGCATCCAAAATTTCTAAATGCTTGGCCTCCGTCTTTGAGTAATCACGGAGATTTGACTGATTGACGATAAATCAGATTTATCGTGCTGCTTATCTTCAATTAAAGACCACGATGTACCAAACTTTGATGCCAAAATATTTGATGGACCTGCGATTGTACATGCACTTCCTAAATGTGATGCATGTCATTTGGAGAATATAGTGATATGATCTTCTTACCATGGATCAAGAGACAATTTCAGGATTGCCTAAGAATCGATGTTGCATGGGACATATACAAGCCAGACAGTCTGAAGGAAACTACACGTGTGAAAATATGGAAGGGAGAAAGGAGAAAAGTCACAAGGGAAACCACACTTCCCAAAAACTTTGTTACATTCCTGAAGAATTCGAGAACAAGACAGAACTGTTTACCCTACTAAGCGATGCAGTCGCAGCTTATGAAATACAAGGAGGTAAAGAAATATACATCTCCTATGGTAAAATTTAAATTATATTTGTCCATATTATCTTGTTATCTTGTTTTTAGAATTAACCCCATGACAATATCTATACTTATGTAAATAAGTCACAGAAATAAATATCTATCTATCTATCTATCTATCTATCTATAAGTACAGTTGACCCAGATGTTATTGTGGTACAAGTAGGCATTCTTTTCGAGCTACAAACTTACAAACCTAATATTCAACTTTGGATTGCATTTGGTAAGGGAAAACACTTCCGATATTATCATATCAACGCCATCTGCCAAGAGCTCGGAGAAAATATGTCGCAAACATTGCCCCTTTTCCATGATTTCACGGTTTCAGACACTAATCACAATTTTTTGGTAAGGGAAAAAAGTCAGAATAGTCATGGAATGTCCATAGATATGAATTTGCATAGACATAGAAAGCATACCCTCCAGGCACTGAAGGATTTATCTTCTCTGCAAACATCCATTTCAGCCAGTAGATGCTAAAACAAAGGTATTTGAACTTATAGAACGATTCACATGCATCCTGTACGATGGCACAACAGAACTTGACAGCATCAACAAGCTCAGAGAGGATCTCTTCACACAAGGAAAAAAGTAAGATGATACAAAGTCTACCGCCCACACAGGATGCCCTCATTCAACACACTAATCGCTGCATCTATCAATCTAGCATTTGGTTAACTAGTTTGAAATCACTCCAAAATGCACCTACTCCGGCTAACTTTTAATGAAAAAGAAACGAAGAGACATGGCAATCAATTTTGATGTCTATACCGGAAGCAAGCAAAAGCTGTAGGGAATTAATCAAGTGCAGATGTAAAGCTGAACCCCTGTGCTCTAAGAATTGCGTTTGCAACAAGGCTGCACTTTCCTACACAGCTCTTTTTCATTGCCAAGGCCATTGTGAACAGTAAACAACAACATTATAAATATAATAATAACAACAACATTATAAATATAATTTTTATGATTATTTTCTTAATAGTTGTACAATAATGTTTGCTGTAAAACTGGCTGCATTGGAGATATTTAGCAAAACCGACAAAAATATAAATTTTCGTAATAATCTGAAAAAAGTCCAAAACTTTGGAAGCTTGTATCTCGCAAAATATTAAAGTTACAAAAACGGTTCTGGTCTCAAATTATATAGCAAATTTAGTTTGAATTAAATCTTTTTTGCTACAAACCCAGAAGTTGGGGAGATATTTAGTAAAAACCAAATAAAACTCGAAAATTTACAGGTACAGTCCAAAGAAAACAAAGATGCGTCGTATTTCAAGATGGCGGACACTGAAATCGGGCACCTGCCCCCCCCCCCCCCCCCCCCCTGAATTGATAGTACTGAGGGTATATAAGAAGTGTGCAAAATTTGGGGCTTTAATCCAGCAGGTCACGATATTTTCGCTAAGCCACCACACTAATAGTGCTTTACTCGGCTCTGATATATAAGATACACGTATCAAATAGCAAATGATGTGTTAAAAAAAAAATCCATTATTTCCATATTCCATTAAAACTGAAATTTACATTACACGCCACTTCTGCCCCTTTCTTTTCTATTCATATACATAATTGGGACGATATAGAAGGTGACGACAAATATTTTTTCCTATGTTTATTACACATATGTATTTATCTAAATTGAAAAATAAAAATCAAAGTGAACCACATCCCCAGTTACACCTAAATGTTTGAAATGATTTTAAAGGTCATTCGTATTGTTTGAATAATATGCTTTTGTATTGTACAATGGGAAACAAACGCCCATCCTCGCTTGATGTCACTAGTCACTGTCATAATCACCACAACCGACCATGAGTACACTTCTGCTTAACATAAGAGCAAAATGTTCAATAAATCACCAAATAATATTTACAGAGATAAAACTCTGTGTCAAAGCAACAAATGTTAAATTATTTCCTACTCGTACAGCTGTAAACTTCTACTATCGCTTTTCTTGTTTCTAATGGCCGTCACCTCCAGCATATTTCTCTTTTACGGCATAAAGTACAAATACTATTTGATAAACAAAAAATGTTTATATTGTCAATGCATTTTAATGATTATAGCATGCATACATTTACTATACAAGGTGATCTACCATGACACGCGGAAAATTTATCAGTAGGGACAACCTACTAAAAGGAGTTAAAAAAATGAAAAATTAAAAAAAATGACCAAAAAAATTACCTTATTTTTTTTTGTAGAAATGCGCCGGTAATCTGACGTAACGCGGTACAACCATATCACTTTACCAGACTTGGGATTGACACTATTGACAGCAAAGCTGGAGAGGGTAGAAGTGATCTTTTGGTTTTAATCAAATCACACTAAAAAAATAAATCGAAAAGACATTGACCCTATGCTAGTGAACTCTACACAACAAGTAGATATAAGAGATATTTACTTAAACCCAATAACACAAAAGCACCAACTTCGGAGGTGTTTTGTACTTGCCGGTGTCCTAATTGTTCGACCGAAAGCAAAAAACGCGGTACTTTGTAAAATCTCGCTTGATAATTTACCTAAGAGAATATTATGGCCATACTTTAGGAGTAATGCTTTTGATTATTACAGGTGTTATGCTGATGTACCATTCTATGCAGAATTTTTTCGTTTAACAACGGTCTTTGTTACCCTTTTTTTCACTTCCTTGCACTGAGAGATTTAATCACCCATATTAATTAAATATCAGCCATATCACTCAACTGTTGCTATGCCGGCATGTACCATTCTATTGAAAATCCTCACTTCACAACAAGGGCGGATCTGGACCTTGAGCTTGGGGGGGGGGGGTGGTAATGTAGAAGAACGCACTACCGGGCGTCAAAATGACGCGACACCAATTTATTTCTCAGGGGGCGCCAGTCGCGTATTACCCCGTTCTTCTACCTCCCAGGCGGGTTCGAGATAAGATGACTTCGGTAGCCGAAAAGCGGGACCAAGGCTGCACTACCACAGATCGGAAACTACGCTCTCTCTGGACCCGAATTCCCTCGTTAGGGGTTTAGGCACCTCTTAATTTCCTGAATTTTTGCATAAAAAAATCCCAACCGAAGAATTTCTCTGCGGAGGGATTAGTTTTGGTACGCGAAAATCGCGTTTTGGTCCATTAATAACGGAATATATTTCTCAAAAAACGCATAAAAAAATCCCTATCGAACCTCCGTAAAACAACCAGAAGGTCGAACGTTAATGCGAATTAACTCGACACATCCGGTTTTCTATACGAAAGTTCCAGGGATTATAGACCGTCAACAGGCCTCAAGATCAATTAAGAAACATTAGTTCAAAGAATCCGTTTATTTAACAGAATTGGTTATACAAAATTTTCAAGAAAGAATCGTGCCTTCCCCAATCAAGGTAGTGACTTTCAGACCATACAAGCGAGAGCGCTCGCGCTAACGATCGATTAGGTAGAAAAGATTCATACGTACCTTCTCAGAATCAAAATGCGAGCTTTTAGAATCATTTCAGACTCTGGGTAAATGAATAATTAAGGCTGACTGAAATTAACTTAAAAAAGTTTTACTAAATGAATTTAGTTTCGCTAGAGACTACCTAGCTTTAAAGTTCTTGTATCGTGGAAATTCACGTACTCAAACACATTCAGAGGACTTATTACTGCATAAGTTGAGTGGCGTTCGATCAGTCCACGACTTACTAACCCTTATCACAGTCGATTAATAATATCGATTTGGCAGCGTCTCACCTTCGAGCGACTATTAGGCAAAATTGAATTTTTGGATTTTTATGCACAAGGCGTTTTCCTCTATAACTTTGTCATTTGAAAAGCCCCGTTAGTGGCTTTTCTACCATCGCTTTGTCTGGACTACTCAACGCGCTCGACCAAATTGCGAGCCGCTGGGTCAATCCAAACTCTTTCCATGCGAGAAACCGGCCTTGTACATGTGCATTGATTTTTATCAATTTTTGCTTATCGGCACTACGCCGGCTTTGACAAAATCTTCTATTTTGCCTTTTGGATGCAGTGCATCGTTAAAATTTTATGCTCATACTTTAGAATTGTGCTTTCAATGATCGTACCTCAAAGGTCAATGTCTTTGGTTGAGGAATAAAAAATAAAAAAATAATTTAAAGTATATTTTCGTGGTACTTTTTAAACTGACTTCGTGGTACTTTTGAAAAATCCAGTTTAAGACCAATTTTAGCGTACTTTTGAAAAATCGATTTTCGAGCCAAATTTCAAGGTACTTTTGAAAAACTAATCTGCGGGTGAAATTTTGGCGTACTTTTGAAAAATCGATTTTCAAGCCAAATTTCAAGGTACTTTTGAAAAGTTAATCCGCGGGTGAAATTTTGGCGTACTTTTGAAAAATTGATTTTCAAGCCAAATTTCAAGGTACTTTTGAAAAGTTAATCTGCGGGTGAAATTTTGGCGTACTTTTGAAAAATCGATCTTCAAGCCAAATTTCAACGCAGTTTTGAAAAATTAGTCTGCAAGTGAAACTTTGGCGTACTTTCGATAAATCGATTCCTGGGCCAAATTTTGACGCCCTTCCAAAAATATTATTTTTCAAAGTCCAATTTATGATACCTTTGAAAAAGTATACTATTCATAAATCTTTGTCATTATATACTTCTACTCTGATATTCTGAACCAAAAACATTTTTCCTAAGTGAAAATTCGGTGTTTCTTCGAATTTTCGCCTGGTCATTTCCAACGCCTTATAGAACCCAAAACGGTCCTTGTGGACTGATCTGCGCCTCTGCAGACTCCCAAAAATGTCTTTAAATGAAATTTTTGCCTAAGTCGAATTTTGATTATGTCTTCAACTTAGGACGATTTTGGAGAGTTCTACAACACTCCCCTCCTTTGGTTGAATCTTTTCTACTCATCGATCGCCTTTAATTTCCATATTCACTTGTATGTCTGTATGCCTTCATTTGACGGTCTGACCTATGTACAGATGTTTAAAAAAATAACGGCCTTAATTGGGGCAGACGGCTGATTCGCCTATCTAACTTAAAAATAAATACATTTTTTAAACAATACGCCAAGTTGATACAACATTTTTATCAACTTAATTACACCCGCGTCGAGGTGCGAAGCGTAGCACAATTTTGATTAGCGTCCACTCTCACTAATTCGTTGCACTCGCTTTTTCGCCCTGGTCTCGCTCTTGCTTAACTTCGGCCCTTTCTAGAAGAGTCTGTCTATATCTCCATGCCGCAGCTTGGACGGTCCTCGCCTTTGAGTTCCAGACTTCACCATGCCGCGCCCTTGCGACAGGCTGGGTCATCTTTCCATTTCTGCACATGGAAAATGCAGTTCTGCAACTAGATTGACTTTTTAGCAAGTCGTCGACTGGGACGCGTCGACTAACAAACACAATGTGTTGTTTTTAATGAAATATTTTTCTAACATGAATTTTGTTAACTTATAATGGTTAGAAATTGGTTCTTCGTAAGGTAGATTGAATCGGCTTACGATACTCGTGCGGTCATCACTACTTGTGAAAAAAGTATAAAAAAAAAAATCGAAGCGTCTTCTTGAGCGAAGAACGGCTTCTGAAACTCGTCTCGTAGTTTCTACTTCGTAAGGTAGATTAAATCGGCTTACGATACTCGTGCGGTCATCACGACTTGTGAAAAAAAAGTATAAAAAAAAAAAATCGAAGCGTCTTCTTGAGCGAAGAACGGCTTCTGAAACTCGTCTCGTAGTTTCTACTTCGTAAGGTAGATTAAATCGGCTTACGATACTCGTGCGGTCATCACGACTTGTGAAAAAAGTATAAAAAAAAAATCGAAACGTCTTCTTGAGCGAAGAACGGCTTCTGAAACTCGTAGTTTCCATTTGGGGTATACGTTAATTTTGTTGACTTAAAATGATTAAAATAGAAGTTGTCTTCTTGCATAAGAAAAACAGCTTCCGAAACTCGTACTGATTCGTACTTATGCCTACGTCCATTACTCGAACTTGGCGGCTCTCGCTCTTGAGAAGCTAGGCTTACCGGATCGCGCTCTTGCGTCGGGTTCGCCGTCTTTCCATGTCTGCTCATGGAGTAGACTTTAAATTTTCGATTCGACCGCATATAGGTCAAAATCGCTACTTAGAATTTTGAGAAAAAATATAAAAAAAAAGCGAAAACGGCTATTAGCCGTGGTCGACCTCAGAAATATCTAGAGGTGACTCTTCTATATCTGGCTCATCTCGAGCATCTTCGGGATCTCGACTTATTACATCCGGCTCATCTTGAGCACTTGCGGGAACATTGATTTGAACTAGTGTGGTATCGCTACGTCGCTCTGACCTGGGCGCGATCTCATTGTCTGATGAGGAAGCGTCGTCACTAAGATGAGTTTCATCCGGACTATCTTCTGATTCTTCAGACAATTCCAATTCAACATCGGGGTCTCCCTTAGGTGCCGGCCTGATGGCATCGACATGTAACCTCGTCGAAGTTACCCCCTTGTGAATGAGGTAAACTTCATTGGACAATCTCTTTAAAACCTTGTGTGGCCCACTCCACGATGGTGTGAAGGTATGATCCTTCCTGATCCTTTTAGTCATTACCATATCTCCCACTTTATATACGACCGGCGTTACCGCCACTTTGGGCGCGTAACGCCATTGGTAATTTGTTTGATTTTTACGAATCTCCTTGACTCTTTCAAGGCGGGGAACGTCCGCTTGATTACGACGCTCTTGTCTATAAGCGAACATATTCCAATCACCAATCTGCGGTAATTCATAGCCGAGTACTACGAAACTGGGCGTATGCCCCGTAGCGGCGTTTTTTCTTGTTCTCAAGATATATGCCATCTGACTAACATGTCGATCCCACTCGTCGTTGGGTGAACCATATAATAAGGTTTTTAAGATCTTCTTAGCTTCTTGCACCCTCCTTTCTATTGGATTGGCCTGTTGGTGGTAAGCTGCTGTGAAGAATCTTTCAATATTGTTACGTGTACAGAACGTATCGTAAAAGCCGGAATTGAAGTGGCCTCCCTGGTCGGAAATGATGACCCTCGGAACGCCATATCTCGCCACTAGTTCCTCTTCGATAAATTGTGCTATTGTTTTTCCACTGACTTGGGTGAACGCCTTGGCTTCGACCCACTTACTAAATACATCCTCTACCATTAATATATATCGGTTATCTGCATCTTTGGTTCGCTGAAGCGGTCCGATTACATCGACGCTTAGAACTTCGAACGGATGCGATGGAGCATGGCTTCTGAGAGGAGCCTTCGGTTGTGACTGTCTGCTTTTTACGGAATTACAAATAATGCACTCATTTAAATATTTGTTAACTAGTCTCGACAAATTATTAAAATAATAGCGGCCCGAGATGATTCTAACAGTTTCATCGCGGCCGGGGTGACCTACTTCCGGTCGGTCGTGAAAATGAGATATTACTCTCATGACCATACGTTTTGGTACGTATAATTTTTCTATAACATTTTCGCCTCTCGTCCAAAGTGTGCCGTCTATCACTTGTCTTGTATTGACGAATTTCACCTCTGCCTCGGTTTTATCTGCTTGTCGCACTAGAGTATTCCATCGTTCGATTTGGTCTCGGATATCTCTGGAGTGCGTTTGCGCTTCTCTGACCTGATCGTTTAATTCCAATGTGGTAATCACTGATATTCGTTCCTTGTACGAGAATTTTGGTGGGTACATTCTCTCCTCTTCGTCGTCTGCTTCGACGTTTGGGCCTTGAGGATTCCTGCTAAGATAGTCAGCCAATATATTTTCCTTGCCGGGACAATGTTCTATGGTGAAGCTGTATTCCTGAAGTAATAATGACCAACGTGTAAATTTCGTTTTCTCGTCCTTATGCTTATTTAACCATAGTAAAGCTCGATTGTCGGTTTTGACTATAAATGGACGGTCTGCCAAATATATTTTGTATTTCCTTATATAATTAACGACGCTCAAACATTCCAATTCATTAATATGGTATTTTCTCTCCGTCGGAGATAACGTATTACTAGCATAAGAGACGATGTGCTTCTGGTCATTATCCCCCAATTGATATAATACTGCAGATAATCCTATTAAGGATGCGTCCGTCTGCAGTATGAACATTTTATTGAAATCTGGCCGGTGCAGTCCTAGAGGTTTATTCAATACTTCTTTTAGTAAAATAAAGGCTTCTTGGGCTTCCGGATTCCACTTGAAGCGCCAGTCTTTCGAGAGTAGTCGGGTCAAGGGCTTTGTAATTATTGCAACATTAGGGATATATTCACGTACCCAATTACATAGACCAAGGAAACTCTGAAGCTGGCGCCTCGTCGTAGGGGCCGGATAATTTTGTATCTGTAATATGTGTTTTTCTAATGGTTGAGTGGTGTTGGCATTTATTTGATGCCCGAGATAGGTTATGCTTGACGTGGCTACCACACATTTTTCCGGTGACACCTTTAAATTATGCAAACGCAGGCGTTCAAAGACGGCTCTCAGATGGTTTACATGCTGTTCTATATTTTCACTGTAGATGATAATATCATCGAGATATACTTTGCAGAAATGATGCAAGTAGCCGGTCAATACGTCTCTTGCCATAAATTTTTGGAATGTACATGGAGCGGTCTTCAATCCGAAAGGCATCACGTTAAATCGGTAAGATGCTCCATCTAATGTTGTAAACGTAGAATAGTTTTTTGACGACTCCTCAAGAGGGATTTGCCAATATCCGCTCTTGAGGTCCAACACCGTAAATATGTTGGCGTTTCCTAGATCCTTTATACTCTCGTATATCTTTGGTAAGACGGATGCTTCGTCTTCCGTTACTTCATTTAAGTGACGATAATCAGTGCAGAAGCGAGGCTTCTTGCCGGGCCTTTCAATTATAATGGGAGGCGAACTGTACTGAGCGGTACTCGGTTCTATGACCCCGGCTTTCAGCATCTCTTCAATTTGATCGTACATAACTTTTTTTTTAGTAGGAGACATAGGGTAGGGTTTGATATTGAACGGGCGGTCGTCTTTAACTTTTATTTTATGTTTCGTTGTCACCGTGGTAGCTTGGGTAGGCACCGCGGTGAACAATTCAGCGAATTCCTCGAATAGAGGTTTTAAATTATCGTTTCCGATGATCAGTTCTTCGGGAAGCCGGCATTGTTTCCTTGCTTGATGTGCCGCTTGATTCCAGAAGACGGTTATTCGCTCTTCAGTGCCGACGTAGACACATTTACGTTGATAATCGAATACGACATTGTGAGCATATAAAAACGGGGCTCCCAGAATGAGCTCTTCATTTAAACTTTGAATGACCTGAAACGTGGTCTGAAAGGGTACATCTAGTACATTAACGTTCATGGTCGTAGTCCCGAGGGATTCTACTAAACCATCGCCACAAGCCATAACAAACGTTTGGGGAGCTGTAAGTTGATCAATGTCGTTCAAAAATTTCGGTTGGATAATATTCCTTGTCGAACCTGTATCCAATAAAGCGTTAACCGCTCGATTATTAATTATAATCTTAATGCGAGGCAGAGGGAAAGCGTCGTTAGTTTGATTGATAGATTCTAATGGAGTGAATCGGTGGGGAGATAGGTTGACTTCTTGATCCTTAAACAGGTAATTAAGGTCAGGAAGGTCATCGAAGTTTTTTAATTTAAACTTCTTGCTTCGGAGCTTCCCCGAGGGTCGCTTCGAGCCTGCTGGGGCCTGGTAGGTGGGGCTGGTACAGTTCGGCCTGGGCCATCGCCTCTGACCCCCGCTTGGTTTCCCGTATTCATATTACGATAGGGATTGTTTGGGCATTCCGCATGAAAATGCCACTGCTCTGTTGGGCAATATCTGCAAGGGCGATACGGGACTCGGGAGTTCCTTACGTCTTCAGTACCCCTTCTCGGTATATCCCCTCTAGGCAGCGAGGAAATATTATTTGCAAAATGCACCCTTGGTGCTGGCGGATTATCTCTTCTTTGAGATCCATTGAATGGTGTCCTAGATGCACCAAAGGAACTGGAGGACGGCTTCGCTAATGCGGAGGGTTCCGTTCTCCAGTTACTGCTCGATTGCTGATTCCCTTGAGCTGAAGCGGTAGAGGTGGACGCTTCTCGGTCTTTGCTTTTCTTTGCATTTTGCAGAATCTCGAATTCTTTATTCTCATCCATGATTTTGGCCATTTGTTCGGTCATCGTCACTAGTGTATTTGTATCTAGTATGACGGCACTCTTTAGGAGCATTTTCATATCAGGTCTCAACTGATTGAAGATGGTAGCCGCCTTCATCGCCTCCGGCTTAAACGGATCGATCCTCTTGAAGAGGCATACCTTCCTGGAAATAAATACTGACGTATTTTCCTCGGCATCTTGTTTCTTGCCATATAAATTAGCTACTGCTTCGGTGAGTACTTCACCTGAATCATAACGGCTTCTGAACCGCTCGAGGAATAGAGGATACGTGGTAATTAGGGTTCGATATTGTTCGAACCATTTCTTAGCATCATCTTTGAGCTGTTCTGATATTTTATATAGTCGGTCGTTATCCTGCGTAATTCGTACTCGGACGAAAAATTCCTCCATTTGATAAATGAAGGTTTCAGGGTCTTCGTGTTCGAAGCCATGAAATTCCGCATTTGGATGCTTCGACCGATACTTATGCTCGTGCGTGGCTTCGCTTAGAGCTTTGGCAAGACCTGCTGCCATTTGGGCGAACACTTGTTCTGAGGAGGGCTGTATGACTCCTTCAGTGGTACTCGGGCCAACCCCCGAACTACCCAGTACATCCTCCGCGCACGGCCTCTCTAACCCTCTAGAGACGTTGTCCATCACAGATGTCGGCTCGTCGTAAAACTGGAAAGGCGTTGATTCATCCATATCCTTTCCAGAAAGCCCTGCTGACTAACAACGCCCCACGTTGGGCGCCATGTAGAAGAACGCACTACCGGGCGTCAAAATGACGCGACACCAATTTATTTCTCAGGGGGCGCCAGTCGCGTATTACCCCGTTCTTCTACCTCCCAGGCGGGTTCGAGATAAGATGACTTCGGTAGCCGAAAAGCGGGACCAAGGCTGCACTACCACAGATCGGAAACTACGCTCTCTCTGGACCCGAATTCCCTCGTTAGGGGTTTAGGCACCTCTTAATTTCCTGAATTTTTGCATAAAAAAATCCCAACCGAAGAATTTCTCTGCGGAGGGATTAGTTTTGGTACGCGAAAATCGCGTTTTGGTCCATTAATAACGGAATATATTTCTCAAAAAACGCATAAAAAAATCCCTATCGAACCTCCGTAAAACAACCAGAAGGTCGAACGTTAATGCGAATTAACTCGACACATCCGGTTTTCTATACGAAAGTTCCAGGGATTATAGACCGTCAACAGGCCTCAAGATCAATTAAGAAACATTAGTTCAAAGAATCCGTTTATTTAACAGAATTGGTTATACAAAATTTTCAAGAAAGAATCGTGCCTTCCCCAATCAAGGTAGTGACTTTCAGACCATACAAGCGAGAGCGCTCGCGCTAACGATCGATTAGGTAGAAAAGATTCATACGTACCTTCTCAGAATCAAAATGCGAGCTTTTAGAATCATTTCAGACTCTGGGTAAATGAATAATTAAGGCTGACTGAAATTAACTTAAAAAAGTTTTACTAAATGAATTTAGTTTCGCTAGAGACTACCTAGCTTTAAAGTTCTTGTATCGTGGAAATTCACGTACTCAAACACATTCAGAGGACTTATTACTGCATAAGTTGAGTGGCGTTCGATCAGTCCACGACTTACTAACCCTTATCACAGTCGATTAATAATATCGATTTGGCAGCGTCTCACCTTCGAGCGACTATTAGGCAAAATTGAATTTTTGGATTTTTATGCACAAGGCGTTTTCCTCTATAACTTTGTCATTTGAAAAGCCCCGTTAGTGGCTTTTCTACCATCGCTTTGTCTGGACTACTCAACGCGCTCGACCAAATTGCGAGCCGCTGGGTCAATCCAAACTCTTTCCATGCGAGAAACCGGCCTTGTACATGTGCATTGATTTTTATCAATTTTTGCTTATCGGCACTACGCCGGCTTTGACAAAATCTTCTATTTTGCCTTTTGGATGCAGTGCATCGTTAAAATTTTATGCTCATACTTTAGAATTGTGCTTTCAATGATCGTACCTCAAAGGTCAATGTCTTTGGTTGAGGAATAAAAAATAAAAAAATAATTTAAAGTATATTTTCGTGGTACTTTTTAAACTGACTTCGTGGTACTTTTGAAAAATCCAGTTTAAGACCAATTTTAGCGTACTTTTGAAAAATCGATTTTCGAGCCAAATTTCAAGGTACTTTTGAAAAACTAATCTGCGGGTGAAATTTTGGCGTACTTTTGAAAAATCGATTTTCAAGCCAAATTTCAAGGTACTTTTGAAAAGTTAATCCGCGGGTGAAATTTTGGCGTACTTTTGAAAAATTGATTTTCAAGCCAAATTTCAAGGTACTTTTGAAAAGTTAATCTGCGGGTGAAATTTTGGCGTACTTTTGAAAAATCGATCTTCAAGCCAAATTTCAACGCAGTTTTGAAAAATTAGTCTGCAAGTGAAACTTTGGCGTACTTTCGATAAATCGATTCCTGGGCCAAATTTTGACGCCCTTCCAAAAATATTATTTTTCAAAGTCCAATTTATGATACCTTTGAAAAAGTATACTATTCATAAATCTTTGTCATTATATACTTCTACTCTGATATTCTGAACCAAAAACATTTTTCCTAAGTGAAAATTCGGTGTTTCTTCGAATTTTCGCCTGGTCATTTCCAACGCCTTATAGAACCCAAAACGGTCCTTGTGGACTGATCTGCGCCTCTGCAGACTCCCAAAAATGTCTTTAAATGAAATTTTTGCCTAAGTCGAATTTTGATTATGTCTTCAACTTAGGACGATTTTGGAGAGTTCTACAACAGTAACACTGAACCCACAATTTTTTGATGAGCGGGGAGCGGGGGGGGGATAAAATTTTAAAATGAAAGGGTGTAATTACCCTGTTAAAAAATTTTTTCTTCCCAAAATTAACAAAAATCATAACATTTTAAAACAAAAGTTGATGATTTACAGAATCTTGGGGGGGTAATTACCCCGTTACCCCCCCCATAAATCCGCGCCTGCTTCATAATTTACCTAAGAGAATATTATGATCATACTTTTGATTTTTACGGGTTCAATTTATATTAAATTCGCCTGTGTATTTTTAATAATTATGAAAAAAGATTATTTGAAGGTTAACATAAGAAATTTATATGACCATACTTTAGGAACAATACGTTATTGGTTATTTCGGGTACAATCCAAATCAAATTCATTTGAATACTTTTATAATGGTTAAAAAATAATTTACTTGAAGATTTATAGAGGGATATCATGGTCATAATTTAACAATTTATTGCCCCCATAAACTTGTCGACAAATGTCAACTCTTCAAGGGTTTGATGGGGCTAGACTATAAATATACTTGGCTGGGAAGCTTAGAAATGAAATAGGGTACTTAGCTTTATTTTGCCTGTGTTGTGTCGTTTGTTTATTTACGCTGTTTTTGTTTTTTTATGCACAGCACTGGTCACTAAATAATTTTGTATTAGTTATTTTCAAATATTAATTATATTTCAAATTTGTTCTTTTGTTGTGACATGACGTATAGATTTACGCGGAATTTTTTGAGCCACGATTCACTTAAGCTTTATCAAATTTGACGGAGTTTTACCGGTATATTTGCGTTTATAGTCTCAGCATATCAGGCATACAACTGTTCGCTTAGAAGGCAATAACAAAAATCCGAATTTTTGAGACTAAATTTCTTATACATAATTTAGATCGTCTCCATGTCAAATTAAACTACATTGTTTGTTCCAATGCTGGATATATTGGATTATTGTAAGTAATATAAAAGACAACAAGTACACAATATTATATTTTTGTTACAGATAAGACATTCTACAGGGCAGACCATCCAATTGAAGAGGTAATCGAGTTAAGGGATGAAAAGGTATATACGTCGTTGGTTGCAGAAAACTCGTCTGCAAAATATGCCGTCGGATTTACCATTTTGCTTGTAACTTTATTCAATTTATTTTTGTAAATAATTAGGTTATATACATATTGTGCAGGCTCAAAATTTTTTACTTTTATACTATGAATACTGTAAATACGTCTGTGATAATAAGATTTACGATACATTACAAAAATCGATGTTAGGTAATTGTGATTAAGTAGTTCTGCACATTTTTTACTTTGTAAATTTTTCGTAGGGATCATTGCACGTACTTGCGATTGCACAGAATGTGCATTGTAGGTACTTGGTAAAAGCATGTTTCCTATTTCGGCCACTCGAAAATGACTGCATTTGGATCTTACACAATTTTCATATGTGCTTCTTAATAATAATTTATTAAGTGGGTATGCACAACAGCTACCTTTATTATTTTATGTACAAGGTGCCCCAGCAATCTCTTGAGAGCATACGTTTTGAGTAAAAATCACACCGTATATTTATTTAACATTTTTCGGTAGGATGCACTCCTACACCCCTGAGCATAGAGGGGCAAAGCGATTTTTCAGTAATAACTTTTTACGGCTTGGCCCCTTCGATCACTTTAGATTTTTATCTGTTGAGGCATCTCAAAAATTTAGTTTATTCAACTCTAGCAGAGGCCAGAGAGAAACTGCTACAACGAATCGCGTTTCATTCAATTTGTTGGGTCCGGGAGTGTTTAGAGAGGAGTCGTGTTGAACCATATTATACATTTTTTAATGAAATCCAAACGCTTTTAATATTCATTCAGTTTTATGTCAGTGAGAAAAATGCAATGCAATGCGAAATTAAAGTTAAAATAGCTACTTAATGTTCAACTGCGATTTTTTTGAAAACTGTTCACTTTGGCGATTTCAATAAAGAGTACTTTTTTCTTTTCATACTTTACAACATGGAATAAAACCTATTTTAAGGAAAAAATATTACAGGCGTAAAATTGTGGGTAAAATATCCTAACCTCTCTGATCTGTTATTAAAAAAATTCATGATCCTTTGTTTAGAATAACGATAATCCAGATTTGATCAAATTATATTAAGCAGTAAAAAAGTTATTACTAAAAAACCTGTTTTTCCCACCTTATATACAGGAAAAAATATCTCAATGGGGGTGCATCCTATCGAAGAAAGTTTTATAAACATAATGATATGTTTACTTAAAATGCATGCTGCCGAGGATACCCTGTATATATCCAGTTCATAAAAGGTCCAGGAACGTTGGAATATTTAATCAAACATTATCAATTTAGAGTGACCATATGCAAGAGAGAGGAATATTTATTATTTTTTGCCATAACTTTTTTCTTAATACATATGTTGCGAAATAACTATGTTTTATCCTCTTTTATTTGTGTTTATGTTATGCTTATATTGCAGCTTAATTAGACTGTCCCTCACTTCTGCTAGATTGAACCGTTCGTCATTTTTTATAAATATGGCAATCATAAATATATCCACAGCAGGTAAATTTCCAGAAATGATTTTTACAAATCTGCTATTATCCAAATTTTAATTTAGTACATGACAGAATAATGCTGTTTAAACGATTGGAAGTGCTTTAATACAGTACTTCGTCATAATAATGTCAAAAAAAGCAAAATTGTATTGTATTGCAAAATTGTGGACAATCTCTATGAAGCCATAAATTTTAGGTTAAAATAACACCATATGAATATTGATGAATCCAAATCCTCGTCTCTTCAGATTCGCCAAGTATCTCCTGTATATTTTCTCAAGATTTTTCACTGCAGAAACTGTAAATATTTGAACATTTCAATCTGACCTTCCTGTAAGTACACACCGCTCAATTTTCTTCTTTGCATTTTCATGATACAAATTTAAGCAGCTTTTCGATCTTTCGTACTGTAGGAATTTGCTGCTACTCCCGCTGGACCGGGTACGTCTACGTTGGATCGGATTTGGATGATACTTGTAGCCAACAGTGAGAGCCACATGGCGCATGGTACAGTAATATAAGATGGGAGGTGTTTGCGTTGCCGTATTGAGTCGTAATATGGAACGTTTGTGCTCCTCGTTATGTGCTTTTGCTTCTAGAGTTTTTCTTCTCCGGAGTCTCGTCCTTCTTCCATTCGTAATTCTGGCAGTGCTTATATCCTTGTGATTTATTCATGATCCTTTCCTAGTTTGTCCATGACCTTCTCAATTGTTCTATCCAGGATCTTCCATTTTTAGTTTATTGCTGTTTGGTATTAGCGATCTCTTCAGTAGATATATTGGGCCCTTTCTTTGGACATGTCCTCAATACTGTACTTCGTACGTTCCTACCTCATTTTGTTATTGTTTTCTCTGGTTGTTCATTCGTTGTTTACTTTACTGGTTCCAGGCTCCGATTAAAGAAGTTATATCTAGACACATAATTGCTATCTTTTCTTCATATACCATATTTGCTCCTAACATAGTTACATTATATGTCCATTAAAATGGATAGATGAACATCACATCCCATAAGCAACAGTGGCGGGTATGTGTAGAAGGGAAAATGTACAATATTGTACCTATTTTATGTAATAATTGTTGGTTAACCGCTAGGAACATTACCGCAGATTTAAAAAATATAATAGGTAAAGATGTTTTATTCAAGGGAAATATGTATTGAAAGGATATTATTTATAATATTATTATTAAAACTGTAAACTGTAAACTCATCATGTTGCGACTATGACCTACTTACTTATGAAACGATCGATTTCTGCAAACGGCACAGCACTGTTGCACTAATTATCACTGAACTGTGTAAATATGAATAGAGAATATTATTTAGGTATTAGCAAATCACAACTTTAAATAAAATATGACTTCTTTACCATTTTTTTATCGGAGAACACGAAAACATTCATTGACAGTAATGGCGGAACGTCAAACTAAGACGATGATAATCGAACTTAACCGATCGTGTACGAAACAGCCGCGAATAGGCCGATGGGCCAATCAAGAACTTATGGGAAGAAGTGTCTTAGATTGTGAGTCTTTCAGCAACATACAAACTAATACCATTATGTATCTAGATATAAGTTCTTTAATCGGAGGTTCCGGTGTACTATTTTTCCACTCGTTCTTTGCGTTCCCTTCCTCTTCCATATCCTTGGTCCGATGCCGCAGTGACATGTGTCTTCACGTGTATGTATTGTTGTTTCATCTGAAGGTTTGGCTTAATTTTTGTCCTACTGAGTATGCTTCTACATGTTTTTGAAGAATTTTCTGCATTTTTCTCGTCATGGTTTCTCTCCGCCTCTCATTTTTCTGTCAAATCTTCGTTTAGTCTTTCGTTTATCTTCAGTATCCATTGTTGCTTTTTTGTGGCGTTCACTTCTTACAACCGTTCAGATTTTTATTTCTTCCTTGTTGGACTCTTACGTGATTTTCCCTTTCTTACATTTTTCTATCCAGTCTAATTTTTCTCCTGTTAGTAATTTTTCTATTTCCTCATGGACCTTTTTTCTGGAATTCTTCATCATCTACGAGGATGATCGGGTATTGCTTAATAGTTTCCGCCCCTACATTCTGTAATAGATCTATTGTGTTCTCTGAGAAGATATCATTTTCTTGAAAGAAATTTGCATTCTCCACTGAAGTATAATTAAATTGAGACCAGTGTTGTTTCTTTTTCATTCCCATTATCTCGCACCTTTTTACAAGCTATACCACCACTGAACTTGGTGATAGTAATGTTGCAGTGTAGCTGCAACTGTGGGTGGCAATGATGTAACGGTGAATTCAGTTTTGGTCGGTGAACTCAACAAGCAGTGGCACGATGAATGTTAAGGGAAATTGTCTTGTCTTTTTGGAGCCACACGATACCAGGAAAATGTAGATCAGCCCCTGTACCGTATTGGCATTTCCGTCTATGTCGGCCTATTTGTATCCCACTACTTTTGTGCTAGGAAGCTCTGAAAATGAAATATTAAAAAAAAATCATTACCTTCTTGATAATACGACGGCGCGAGTGGAACAAAAAAGGATATGATTTGTTATTGTGTAAGGTACAAATAATCAAAGATCGTATGTTATAGTCTCTGAAATATTGAACATGTAATACCAAGCAATCGGTTATTTCATACCTCACTCATGTAAATAATTTTTTAGTAAAACACAACCTAATGAGGATTACATTAAATTATAAGTATAATTAATTTTTAAAAAAGTATGTACTTTCGCATTGATCTAAGCTGTGAGGTGTGAAAGCCTTTAAATATCTGATATTATGCAATATTTTATTTAACTTTGGTGCTGCTAAAGAAATAGTCAAACTAAGAATAGCACTAAATTTAAAGTAAACGCAAACCCTTAATAATAATTGCAAACAGTAACTAATAAAAACTAGAATTTAATACTGCCAGCTTATATTAACATGAAGGCCATTAATTTAATTAAATTACTTAGTGGTGTCTTATGCTATTTCGCATTTCGCTATGTATATGTCTTCCGCGAAGTGAATATGTCTCCATTCGTAGTTTCTCTTGAATTATGTTATTACAGTTGTATCTCAGACAAAATCCTAAACGGTTAATTCAGTCCAATATCTTCAACTTCCAGTATCATCAAAACACAAATGAAAATCAGATTCATCTAATACTACAGTATCTGTCTACAGGTAATAAATATACACAAAATTTAAAAATAATGTCAGATATAATGACATTCTTTTATGGTTAATTATCGTAGTAAAAAGTATCACCTTCAGTTTATATAGAGTCCCTATGCTTAGTCTAACCTCAAAGGGATTAATTGCCCCTAAATTTAAATATTTCACATTTGAAAAAATGTTGCTGATTTATTTTTGGAACAGTATATTTATCATCTAGATGATGGATGCTATATATTAACGAAAAACAGTATTTGAGATTTACTTTTTAATTACTGGGCAATTATAGCAACAAAATGGCAACATCTTTGTTCAAAAAAATGTGAAGACGTACACTGTTTTGATCTTAACATTTTTTATGATACAGAAATAAATGAAGAATCATTTTAAAACTTTAATTTTGGTCCTTAATATTTTTTACGCAAGTGTTATTGTTTCTAAGATATTCAGCATTTATGCTAAATATATCATTCTATAAACGTTCGAACTTCAACTTCCATATCTCATCTCTGAAACTATTAATCCTACATAAATTCATTTACGGTTTACAAGCTTGATTGTCTCTCGCCACTATTTCTTCGCTTAAACTAGAAAATTTTACGTTTTTTTTTTCGAGAATCTCTTAAAATCCCAGAATCTCTCGTTTAAAGTGGCAATTTTTTTCTAATGCAAGTGCGGTAAATGGACGAAAAAATTGCGAATCTAGGTCATGCGACAAGTTAACAAAAAATAGCATTTAAGAATTATATTTTGATAAATATTGGCTACTTACAAAAATTTTAGGACGCTTGTTGTAAATGTCCTAACTCTTTGTTTTTTATACTACCGAAACAATGAAAAAATCATTTAAAAGCATAATTAATCATATTTTATTTTGCTCATTAGCATTTTTTATGTAAGTGCCACACTCTGTGTTTGTGGATATTGTCCAAATTCTATTACAATCCAAACAGCAGTTTGGAAGTTATGGGCAAAAAAACGTCAAAATTCAACCTTTAATAGTAAAGTAGAAATAAATCTGAAATTCGAAATAAAGAAAATGTCTGAGAGTTTTAATTTATTAAACTTTACATTATTAGGAAAAATGACGGAACCGAGGTATAATGAATGGATTTGAATGATTTTTTTTTATTTCTAATGCTATAAGCTAAAAAGTTTACCCATAAAAAATTATCGCATATTCGAAAATCCGTGAATTAAAAAAAAATAAAATTTTTTAAAAATCTCAACGAAAAATAAAATTATCGAAATTTTTAAATATTTCTTTTAAGAAATTAATGAGTTTTCGAGGTTGTTTATAGAGAATTTTTACAAAAATGAAACTTTTTAAAATGGCAGAAGCTCCAAAAGCGAAATAAATGAAAGAAACGTTAAATAATACAAATACATCAATTTCTTATAGAAAATAATTTATTAACAACTTATGCTAAATAATAATCATAAATTTTAATGAAATAATAATTATAAATTTTTATTACAAGGATAATCATGTAAACTAATTGTCTTCGACGTTTTCCTTTCCGATGTCAATACCATTGGTGAAGCATTTAAGCAGCTAAATCCTTCACATAGTAAATATGCTATAGAAGCCACTTTTTCCACAAGCAGAGCCACACCCAGTTTTACATGAACAAAAAATCATTTTCAATAAATTTTCAGAAGATGGTGGTTGGTTCATTGTAAATGGTACTAGTGAATTATCTTTTATTTTTCCATCCCCATTCTTTTGGCAATTTATCATGTCCCATCCACAACTGTACTTGTAAATACACTCTTTTTATATGTTCTGAACTAACATCGAGTGTTGACATCAATGGAGCCAAGTAAAGATAATAACTAGTAGCATCTCGTAAATTTGTATGATTTTCGAATAATTTAGCAAATTTATTTTTACCCTTAGTGTAAAACGCTGAAGTTGTATCACATTCAGTTAATGCATGTATAAACAAAATATGCTTCTTACACCTTGGTAATGCTTAATAATTATTTTCAACAAGAAAATTCGAAAAATTGGTAAACGGAAAGTCGAAAATGAAACAAACAAAAATGTACATATGAAATGTTTTTTATTACAATATAATATTATGACTGTAGCGACACACGATCCATACGTTTCTGTCGGCGAATATAATCGAGAATTTCAACAAATACTGCAAAAAATATTCAAAATAACGTTCCACGTGGACACAGGTACGAGACTAAACTGTTTTCGGAGCAGAGAAACGTGCCACTCATGCTCTTCACTAACCACTGCTTCCCCACCCTCCCTTTTTATACCTGCAACGCCGACTTTTTAAGGACATTTGCTGTCCCTTTGTATACTTTATATAAAAATTAAATAATTCTCGAGAGAAAAAATGAATATAGCTGTAAAAGGAATATATTATACTAGAAGTAACGTTATTTTCATTAGAGTATAAGGATACTCTCTTTTTAAGAAGAAAAAAAAATCATTAACGGAAAGTTTCAAAGGGTAAACTTTTTACTTTTTAGTATAAGAAATTACAAAAATCTGGAAATATTCATATTCATTCATTATAGCTGGGTTCCGAGGTATAAACCTAATTGGAGTGGATTAATACCCCTGCGAATAGTTACTGTATTTAATGTTTCCATAATTCGAGAGAAATTGATACTTTGAATTAACAATACTTACTTGTGCTTCCTAAAGAGCATTAGACACCACTATAAAAATTACTACTTATATATAGTTTTTACAAAGGCGTATTTTGTAAGCCATGACGAATTATTTTCATTAATATGCATCGCAATCAAGTTTTATTTTCAGAAAAATTATATGGTACCTACAAGCACAGTATAACTTTACGACTGCTCACAAATTATTAAATTTAACGATTTAGCTTGCTGCTGTAAAATAATTATAAATTATTTAATAGCTAAAAATAAAATATATCCACAGGTATTACTTTGTTTACCAGCCCTTTGTTAATTAGACAATTTCTATGTATAAATGAAATAAGTTAATTTTATGTTTTGAAATTTTTGCAAAAAGTTGTCCTAAATCAGCAACATATTGTTATGGTGTACAAAATATTTATTAAATTACCTAATAAAAACAAAATAATATTTGTAATATTTTAACTAGTCTGTATTTTCAATTAAATTAATTTAATAAAACGATAACGACTAAAATTAGTTTTATTTTAAAAACACTGTGATTTGTGGTTCAAATATCTGTAGAAGTTATTAGATTTTCACATACATCACAACACACAGACACTTCAATTTGGAAAACCTAGAGAGGAATACAAATCTGGTAAGTTTTTTAGGCATAGTAGGTAAATAGAATTTACAGTTCTTATAGGTAATCATTGTTAATTACAAACATTTTTTTTGGTCCTTCGAGTCGGATGTCGGACTTTAAAGAATAGTTAAAATCATGGGATCTTGTAGTCGTCCACAGTTATCCACATTTTGTTAATTTTGACAGGTTATTTATTACACATTTCATAATCAAATCAGCATTCTGCTGTTATGGCGTACAAAATATTTATTAACTTACCTAATAAAAACAAAATAATATTTGTAATATTTTAAGTAGTCTGTATTTTCAATTAATTTAATTTAAGACGATAACGACTAAAATTAATTTTGTTTTATGTTGCTTATATTGGAAAGCTGCTTTAAGCATTATAGATATTGTCATCAGTGACGGACTCATTATAGGCCAATCAGCAGATGATGCTTCAACTATCCAACTAATTAAACAATAGGCATGTCCACAAAATTTTAATTTCAATTGGAAATGGTAGATTTATCGCTGTTATAAACTAATGGAACAATAAAAAAATATATATATTTTAACCTCCCCACAATAAAATTGTGGGAGGTTACTACAATTAGTCCAAAATCGAAAATTGAGATAACATCAAATCTTTACGTTTTGAGGTCCCAGGAATCCAAAAAAGTTGTTTTTGAAAAATGTCTGTGTGTGTGTGTATGTGTGTGTGTGTGTGTGTGTGTGTGTGTGTGTGTGTGTGTGTGTGTGTGTGTGTGTGTGTGTGTGTGTGTGTGTGTGTGTGTGTGTGTGTGTGTGTGTGTGTGTGTGTGTGTGTGTGTGTGTGTGTGTGTGTGTGTGTATGTCTGTTAGCACGATAGCGGCGAAGCCACTAAACGGATTTGGATGAAACTTTGCATGATGGTTTCTTTAGTGCTTCAGAAGATCTGAAAAGGTTTTGGTTGAGATCGGATTACGTTTGTTGCCGTTTTGGCACAACAAGTTGTTTATTTTATGATTACTTACAATTTGTAATCGAACCATTGAAAAGCAGTAAAAACTCCGATTTCAACGATATATCACACTTGCACTCTTTCGATTTGCACAGAGGCGAAGTCTTTGGCGGTTCCTTTGAGTTTTGATGGTTCGTTTTCTGTAACCTTGCGTACCAGTTGCGTCTACACCACGGTGTATTAAATAGGTGGTCCGGCACTTTCCTATTATAATAATGGCTTCGTAAGTGCATGGTTTCTATTTACTTTAGTAGATGGCGCGAGCAATAAGGTCCTACAATTACCTGGGCATGTGCATCGTATAACTAACATAACCTCAAATTTTAAGGTTTTTTCATTTATTCTCATTTTTAATGTTTGTATAGGCATTTTTAGCTTGGAGCCATACTGGCTCCAAGCAAATATTTAAGAATTCACGCAAATAATTTTTCAATATTATTGATTAATAAAAATAGACTGCTAATTATAGGTTAGATTCCTAACCTGCAAAAGTGTCTTATTTTATCGTGACAAACTATTTAAAACTTCATACACATTACGTTGAACTTCACTTTGGTTGAAAGTACAGGGACCAGGCAGAAATTTTAATAATAGCTATGTAATACCTGTAAATCTTAAGAAATATATATTTTTGAGGTTAGCTGTGACGACACGTGCAATGCTGCATGTAGTATTGCATATATTCTTTCAATGTTTTAATTTAGCTACTTAATGTTAGACGTCACTGGACTCTTGTCAAAAACAAAAAGCTGGGAATGTATGCATCACTGTATGCACGTATGCACAAAACCTGTAAAATTATCTATCTATGCGTAAGTAATGAGAGAACTTAGTTGTCCTGCCATCTTTTACATTATGTACAAACTAGTGAGAACTTTATAAACATTACATTGAACTAGATTTTGGTCGAAAGTATGGGAACCAGGCAGACATTTTAATAATAGCTACGTAATACTTTTAAATTTTAAGAAATATATATTTTTGAGGTTAGCTATGCCGTCACGTGCAGATCTCCATTTAAGGATACAGTGAAAAAACAGTGTATTTCGAGTTGGATTGAAAAATATTACCATTTGAATTGCTTATAATCGGCGCCTATTTTCAATTGAGTTGTACACTAGGTTTTATTTATGAGAATTTTAATTTTCGGTTAATGTTTTCAATATCCCAAAATGAGTGGAAATAAAATTCACAAATCCAAACTTAACACGATAAACGTCAACAGTGTCAAGATAAAAGTGAGGTTGATTGTTAAACAATTAAAAAATGGCAATGAGTATACAAATTTGGTTTTGGCGGGAAGGCTAGCCTTCGCCTCTGTATAGTTACTGTACTCTGTGGTCTAACCTAACGTTCAATAGACTGTGTTAAAGCGTGCAGACGTGCTGAGTAAATTTGAGTGTCAAGTGCATCGAGACATTACAAGTTTTTTCGACGTTAATAAAGCCCACGGAAGGTGTGAGAGGCCTTCGTGAACCGCTCACAAGCCCTACAAATATAAGCAATCTCACCGGAACGTTTCGGTGATTTTTTTCCAATAAAACTTTAAAAGTGACAGTGACATCATATTTTAAAAACTATTTCCACTATTTCCGGCATCCCGATGAGGCATATATTTGTATTAAAATACTGAATAAAATATTATAGTGTGAGATCCCAGAGCCGCCAGACCTACGTCATTTTAGCAAAGCTAATATTTTGACAACAAATAGTGTAATATCTAGTTAAGAACGTTTGCGTATTTGCTAGTTTGAAAGCGGGGCCCTTTTGCAGAAAACAAGTACAAAAGGTACATAAAAATTTTACCCCGCACTTTAAAGTATGATAGCTGGATTATTTTACAAGTCACATGCTAACTACATGGTGTAAGCGTCAACCTCCGAATCTTAAGGTGCGAGGTTCGATCCCTGGGCATTCTCAGTTTTTTTTTCAAATATACGTACTAAGAAAAAAGTTATGGCCAAAAATAATAAATATTTCCCTATCGGTTGTCTCTTTCTTGGTAATCGCCATCATACGTTAATATTTGTTGAAAAAAAAAAGCTGAGAACGCTCAGGATCGAACCCCGGACCTTAAGATTCGGAGGTTAACGTTTACACCACGTCATTAGTGAGTCACATGGAAAATAAACCAGCTATCATAACTTTAACGTACTGAGTAAAATTTTTATGTACCTTTTGTACCTGTTTTCTGCAAAAGGGCCCCGCTTTCAAACTAGCAAATACGCATACGTTCTTAACTAGATATTACACTATTTGTTGTCAAAATATTAGCTTTGCTAAAATAACGTAGGTCTGGCAGCTCTGGGATCTTGGACTATTAATCTTGTGCAGACTATAAATTTAACACTCAAGTTCTTAGGTCCAAATCCCACCGAACGTAATAGACTTTTTTTTCTGTTTTAATATGAAAGAAATATTTCAACTTAATAAATATATTAAATGAGATCGTTCATATTTTTTAGTGGTCTTTTCGGCTTCAAAGATTCACCGGGTGGGGAGGTTCTAGCCGCTTCCAGTAGCTGCCATATTTTTTATTTTTCCAATTATTCGTTATAGAAATGACCCCAATGCAGCGAGGCTAAGAAACGTTCCCAGGCAGAAGCTAGTAATATGACGTTACTTACCTTGTAGGTACGCAGGCCTGTATGAAATTTATTGAAAAACCTTATGTGTAATGCGGGCCCGTTGTTTTTTATCGAAAGACTAATGTAATATTATTGATCATCTATAACCAAATTTTGAAGATATTTTGATTTATGATTTTCGAATTCCAGCTCCTTAAAATTGTATTTTGCAAATATTAAATAATTAATAAATTTTAAACGAATTGTTTTCGAAAAAAAGTCATTCTTCATTTTCTATTTAAATTCACTTTTTCTACAATCCAGCGTCATCCGTACTTTCAAATTTCATAGATTAAGAATTATCATTGAAAAATTACCAAACATTTTGAACCAGTTGTCCTGTAAATTATTCGTGCATTAAGGATTGCATCAATCAGTCCGTATTTTGGTCAGTCTCTTGGCTCTATTTCTAAAAAATTATTGTCTTGAGAAAAATAATATTCGGCAAGTAAATAAATCTGGTTTATTTTGATCGAAAAATATAGAGAACACTCCAAAAAAATAATTAAAGAAAAAATGTTACGGAAAACACTAATATTTGACATGTAGTTAACACAATTGCTAAGGAAGAAACCTATTTTAGTTTTAGTCAAAAAGATATACGAGGTGGTCACTAAAAGAATAAAATAATTTACTGGAATAAACACGTCAACATTTGGCGGAGAATGAATAGAGCAGACTCTCTTGTTTTTATGAACTGCTCTAGGAAAAAGGGATCATTACGTTACAGTGCCGTAAATTTCTCTTTCTCGAAAATGCGAATGTTGGTAGTAAGTTCAAATGTGTGCCTCCAATGAATAATTTCTAGGATACATTTTTAAACATCCCCATTCCATCGAATTTCGACAGGCTCAGCTAGTCACTATAAATTTGTTAACAAAATGTGGTAATACGAAAGCCAAAATTTTATGAATTTTCTTCTAAGGCTGTAGAAAATATGTAGGGTAAGTGTAACAAGAGGAACATTTTTCGGGCCTCTATACACTCTTTTAACAATCGTGCTTCTGGATTATTTTCAACTAGCTGAGACAAAGACATGTATTGAAGAATAACCAGTCCAAATTGTAAGAAGAAATATCAATTTGCTTATTTATAAGCGACTGTAGATCATTGCTTTTTTAGAAAAATATTGCATATTTCATCTATTTTCATAATTCGTTTGCCGTTTTTGGTTTGATATAGAATCCACGGACTCATTTGAATTCGCTTGTAATTATAATTTTGAAAATTATAAACAAGTTTCAAAAAAACGGTTTAAATGACGATATTTTCCTTAATACCATTGTAATATATGTACATGTAAAAACCTGCATAATTCAAAAAAAAATTATCCTCCTAAAAGTCGATGCACTTAAATAACAAGTGATGAAAATTTCGAAATAATATTAGTTTTTAGCAGTTTGAATAAATATTTTGCGCTAAAAGTTGGTACAAAGGTTTAGATTAATGAAGGACAAAGTTTCATCAACTTTGGTTAATTTTGATGCATTATTACGTTATATTTCTTACATTCTCAAAAAAGCAAATGTTGGTAGTTTTTATTTTTATACAAATTATGAAATTAACAAAAAGTTTTTTCATATGCCCAGTCAATTTGGTATTTTAATGTTTGCGATACGATTAATAGGACCGGCAATAATAAGGAAAATAACAGATAATTTCAATGTTGAGAAATAAATATTCAAAATTTTACAAGAATAAGCAATGTACCAATTTGATCCAAAACTACTCATAGCACTTGTTATTGTATATAAAGCAAATTAAAACAATAAAATTGCTGCAGCTAAACAATTCCATTCAAAATTTATTTTGACTCCACTATACTCATGTTTGAAGAAACCGATTGCATTGTAGCTCGCATATTTTTTATTTTTCACAAAAATAAATAGGCACTCTTTATTCAGTATGGAAATCTGAATCGAATTAAAAAACCATCTTCAGTGTGCCCCAGGATAGATGTAACAAGAGGTGTAATGGACCAAAAATTTTGGAATATTGGAATGGTATTTGAGGATTGAGTTCTGCTTGTTGTAAAACTAAAGTATACCAAAAATGACTTGATTTGGTGTTCTACAGGGTGTTTTATAAGTGAAGTTGTAAAAATCACCACTAATGCCTTTATTTTTCAAAATATGAAAAAGTTCCACTAAGAAAAGTTGTTTAGAATGCAATTTTATACCTCTATACCAAATTTCAGGAATAAAAAATTATTTTTTTGAAACTTCCCATTTTTTCAATAAATTAGTATTTTATTTTGAACCATTCAATTAAAACTGCATAGAAATTATTTTTTGTGAATTAATATTTAAAGTTATGTAGAAGCTAAAAGTAGGCTATGAGAAAAGCAGTGGATACACATTCATCATTTATTATTGACATATTTGTCAAACGTAGTCAATATTATCCTTAATTTATGTTTCAAATTAACGAACTATGCATAAAAAATTAAGTGAAAATGGTACTTACAGTGCTTGAAAAAATTTATATTGTGCAATGCTACGGAATTGGCGGTGAAAACTCGCTAAGAGAAGTGGTAAGCCAATTTAATTTGAAATTTCACACTGCTTTGTCACGTACTCAGGTTATGAGAATAATTAACTACTAGTAGTGTTCTTAACATGAAAAGAAAAATAAAAGCATAAGATGAAGACAATGTTGGGGCAATTATAGCTCATGCCTCTGTTATAGGAAATCCTAGGATTCCACTAAGAGAGAGATCAGCTCTTATTAATATTAGCAAGTCTGAACTCCAAAAAATTTACAAGGCAAAGAAAATTAGGGCATATAAAGCAAATTATAAACATAGGCTTGAAGAGAGAGATGACGGCCGTAGGTTGGATTCTTGTTTGAACATTGGAGAAAAAATCATGGAAGAGAGATTTTTTCATCATTTCATAATTTTCTCAGATGAATCCACATTCACAGCCAATTGTGTTGTTTCATCTCAGAATTGTAGGTTTTGGGCTTCTGAAAATCCAAATTTTAGAATTCATTGTGGAGGACAATATTATAAAAAAGTGAACATGTGGTGTGCCGTTTCTTATCACGTTGGAGTTATTGGACCTTATTTCATTGAAGGAAGGTTAAACCAGCACACTTATTTACAGCTTCTTGAAAGATTTTCTAAAGAACATTTAAATATTTTAAGAGAAATGCCTTTAGTTCATTTTCAACATGATGGTTGCCCTGGCCACTCCACAGAAATGGTTAATCGGTGGTTGAATTTAAATTTTGGAGAAAATTGGATTGCCAGGAATGGACCGATCAAGTGGCCGGCGAGATCCCCAGACCTATCAATATTGGATTTCTTTTTATGGGGTCGCCTCAAGCAGTTGGCTTACGCCGAACCACTTCTTAACGATGTAGCAGAATTGAAGCAGGGAATTACAAATGCCGTAAACTCCATACCGTTAGATCATATTCGAAACAGTTTTAAGGACTTCCGGCGAAGGACCGAAATGTGTGTGGATGTGGTTGGTAGCTACGAATAATAAAAAAATTGTAAACATTGTTTTGTATTGGTCAATAATTAATTTGTTTGTGAATCTGTTATGTTTTTGACATTTATTACTTGTTAAATTTTTAAACCTCATTAATCTTCTGTTAGTAATTGTTTCTTGTTTTACAATTAGTTCGATTAACATTATACCTTCTTACATTTCATATATTCAATTTTTTATATACCAATAGCCTATTTTTTGAGATGATTAACATTTGCTCCTACACAACTTTAAATATGAATTCAACTCTTAATTCGCAAAAAATGGGAAGTTTCAAAAAAATAGTTATATATTCCTGAAATTTGGTATAGAGATATAAAATTTCATTCTAAATAACTTTTCTTAGTGGAATTTTTTCATATTTTGAAAAATAAAGGTACTTTATTAGTGGTGATTTTCACAACTTTGCTTATAAAACACCCTGTAGAACACCAAATCAAGCCATTTTTGGTATACTTTAGTTTTACAACAAGTAGGACTCAATCCCCAAATACCATTCCAAAATTCCAAAATTTTTGGTCCATTGCACCTCTTGTTACATCTATCCTGGGACACACTGTAGATAAAAATTGTAGTATATGTACAATAGATAAACATTCGTCTCAACAGAGAATAGCAATGGTAGTTTTTCTTGTAAATACTTATCTTTGAAGAAACTGATAAGTCTCTATACCTTAGCCGAGAAGAGTTATTCCGATTTTAGGTATGGGCACGCTATCAGTGTGTGCGACAAGATCCTATTGCCGTTTAAATTTGAAGGGGGTTTAATTCAAAATAATTTTCACAAGGGCTTATTAAATCAGCGTCGCTCAATGACATGTGCCGCTTGACAGTTCAATTCATTGCTATCCTCCTTTCTCGGCTAAGATATAGCTATATGTTGGGCGCAACGTCATCATCATTGGGCGAAATTAAAGTTTCTCGTCTACTTGAAAAATATGTGCTAAATAAAAAAATATCAAGATAACTTTTTTAAAGTAGTAGTTTTAGTAGTTAGTAGTTATAGTAGTTTTTGGCTGCTGCATGCTAAGAATTATCCAAGATACGGCATTTTAAAGTTTGTCTAATGTGAACGGAATTGTGTTTTTCTTAGCGTTTTACTGAGAAAATAGGCACTAAATAAAAATATATCAATTATTTTACAAAAACACTTCGTTAATATAAAAAAAATATATCCTATTAGCTCATGCATTTACAGGATGTTACTCTCCTAACACTATATTTGTAAAAGGAAAAAGCAAATCATAAAACTTGTAGTGCAAAATTCAGAGTTGAAAGATGTCACTGATAAATTGAGCGATGAAAAATCCACAGAAGCAGGCATAGGAAAGCTAGAAAAACTTTATTTTTATATTATATGGATGTAGTCACACGAAAAGTCTCTCAATGCTCAATGAGTAGGTAACCTATTCGAATAGTATGAAGATTCTATAAGAAAAGACGTCAAAACTGGAATAGATATCACCAACATTTGATGGAAGTGCACCTCATTCATTGAGATTTTATCACCAAATCCCAACGTGGCTTGGCAATAAAAAAATCCACGAATTGATGAGATACAGCTAACAAAATGCTTCTGACCTTCACAATCACTAAAGAATCAGCTACAAATATTATCTTAAATTTAATATCAGTTGTACAAGCGATTGCTTTAGCAAACATGGCAGTCGGGAAGCTGGTTTAAATTGTACAGTAATTTGAAAGAACTGCCATGAAGTTTAGTGTTTGAATTGAAGTACTATTATATATGTTAATGAAACTGAAGAATCTGCTGTTGAGGGTAGAGATGAAGCTGAACAAAATTTCGTACAGAATGAAAATGAAATTGATGATGAAGAAAATTATTTCTTCTTTTAATAACGTAAAGGTAATGAACATCTTTCATTTTATTGCAGAAAAAGAAGATTTAAAACAAACATATATATTTCAAACTATCAGAACAAAATATTATAATTTAAAAGTGTAGTATTTCAATAAATTTTACTGCACAGCAACCAGAAAAACCAAATTGAAAAAATGTCTGCCTACTTAAAAAAGGTTCCTTGATACTTTTTGATTTAATGCAAATTTTCCAAGTAAAACATCAAAACATATGATTCCGCATATAGTAGAAATATTTTAAATTATTGTATCTCGGTTAACTTTCATCGTACAGCAACAAAAATGACACCAAATAAAAGAAAATTTTGTCTACATTAAAAAAGTATTTCTGGTATTTTTTATTTAGTGCATAGTTTACAAGTAAAACATGAAAAATCGTAATTTTTTAAAATATATCCCAGCGTGCAGTTAGGGGTTCATGGGTTTCTTTAACAATAAACATTTTTATAGGCATTTTAAAAAAAAATTAATTACCTAATTGAAATTCAATTTACCTGTACTATTGGACATTACGGAGAAACAAAACCGCTGCCCAGGGAATCACTACTTCCACATCTAGAATTTCCATCCAAGTCTTTCAAAATGAAAAAATTTGAAATCGTCTACCCTAAAAACCCATAAAACGACATCGAATTACAATGCAACCTGTAGGGTGTTTATAAATCTTAAAATTCCATACATAGATTTTCTATCACAATGAAAAAAATTTTGATACTATATTTGTACTTCACTATATGGAAATTATTGTTTATGAAACTTTGATAACATAATATTTGAAATCGTCTACCCCAAAAACCTATAAAACGATATTCCTCACAGGTGGGGGTAAAAAAAATTGAATGAACTGATGAAGTAAAAAAAATTTTTTGAGGCCTTAGGTTCTTGTATATACGCTAAATTACAATTTTATTTTTTTCACCTCCTTTAATAATGGGGTGGGGGTAGTAATGAGACCTTAACTTCTTTTTTATATATACTAAATACCAATTTTACGGACTCTTATTGCTTGATTTACCTATTTATCCCAATTTATCCCCCAACCCATCAACGAAATAACATTAAAATATAATCTAGTTCCAGATCTCGTTAAAACATATACGTGTACTAAATTTCAAGTCAATATCTTAAACGGTTCCAGAGTAAATGTGCTCACAAAAAAGTTACAGACAGACAGACCGATAGACCGACAGACCGACAGACTTTTTTGCTCAAACTTAAAATCTCGACGTTTCATGACATTCTGAGCCTATTTGAACAATAAAAATTTTCAAAAACTTTTTTGCGTTACTATACTTCCACTGGATGGGGAAGTAAAACTATCTGTCTGACATAATTTAAGATGGTGGTACCTATGCCACGCATTCGCAGCGTCCACTTCCTAATTTTGACATCTTAATAATGTTCATACATCAAATATTGAGTACATCTGAAGATATAATATCCGAGCTAGTGGAAAGAGTAATATTGACGAGAAAGCACCAAATGGTTATTACATCCTAGATAAGATTATTCAAGACAATGAGGTGCGTTATCTTTAGTGATAAAACTTAATGGGAGAAATGAGGATTTAGGGAAAATCGAAACTACCATCAAAACTATAATGTCATTTCATCAATATAAATCTTGAAAGATAAAGGGATAAATATTAGGATTTTATTTCATAACAGTGGTACAGCTCGTTTACAAAGTCAGTTAACAATAATTTGTCATAATGAAAGTTCAAATTCTTCAGATTTATTTGAATTTGTATAAAACCATGCTGCTTCCAAATTTTCTAGTAAATCTTGCACTTGACCTCGAGTAAATAAAAACTGCGAAGCTAATTGAGATGATACCATTTTATAATTGACTATCAACTGCAAATATTAATTACAATCCATAGTAATATTATTTTTAAAAAGTGCACCAACAAGTAAATTAAAATAACTTCCAATAAAGAACTTCGTTATTTATAGATTTTTAAGACCATAATTTTCTCGCCCACGCATCTGTCCATATGTCGTCACATTCGAACTTTTTTATTTTTTTTTACTTGATTTATCAACGCACGGTAGGCATTGATGCCACTCCCGGAAAACACACCGCCGGGCTGGCTACGTCTACGATGACTTGGATTGAGTTCCATGTTGTTGTTGCTAGCAACGAAAGCCACATGGCGCATGACACAGGAATATAGGATGGGAAGTGTAGGTGCTTATGTGATCCATTGCCTCATTGTGTCGTGATTGGAAGTGCTTATGCTTTCATTGGTTTTTGCCTTCTTCTCCCAGATTGTATAACAGAAGGTGAGGTATTTATGTACGCGGATGACACATCTGTCATAATCCACAGTGATACCATTGAACATTTAGAGAGTAGAACTGCTGCAGTCATTAAGCAATTTGAAGACTGGTGATTAGCCAGACCCTTACATTGTTGTTAAAAGTCATCGTTCTCCCAAATTCCTAAAAAATTTTGTAGATTTTTTTAACATGTTAATTATAATCTATGAACAATACTTCCGAAATGGTTTTGGATTTTTTTAATTATCTCTCTTATTGAGATACAATTTTTTTAAATAAAAGAGTATAATTTGCATTTGAAAGGTACTTGAATCACCTTAAAAATCTAAGGCAGTGTGATGTGATATATCGGTATGAATAATACAATACTGGTCACTCTTTTTTATACCACTGGCGTACTGCAAATATTTTCTAGAGGGTTTTTTTTTCGGCGGCACCACTGAAAGCCGTGGAAGTTACCTTCGGGCTTCCCTCACACCTGTTCATTTAACACGACCTTCAACATGCTGATAGTTAACATTGTCAGAAGGTGGTTTGCGTGCCCTGGAAATGACGCTTTGGGAAACACCGTAAGTCTTTTTAGGACATTCCAGTATCTAATAATCGAATGCAATTCTTCAATTATTTTAAAATGAGATGAGCCATTCTTAAATTGTTTTTATCACGAAATACTCAAATAATTGTTGACAGAACAGTCAAATTGAATTTTGTGAAATAACCAATACTTCATTTATTGAAATTCAGCCTACGCTGAAAATATCATTTAATATTTTTAGGACAAGATGGCGTGCGCCATGTCCCACTCATCGTCGTCATAAAATCGGTCACCTGCAATAGGCTCAACAGCAAGAATATTGGAATATGGCAGACTGGCGAAGATGTTTAGATTTTTAGATTTATCGTTCGTATCATGTTTTACTTTTGTCCTTTTCGTTTGTTGTTGATTCGTTAAATCATTACATATTGTAAAATTTGTTTTTTATACCTTTTCTCACTACGCCTATAAGCGAAGGGAGCTAAAAATATTTTAGAGCATGTAAAAATTAAAGGCAACTCCCACGAGTTCCAGTGGTGTCCCCGAAAAAATACAACCGTTTAGATAATATTTGCGGAACGCCAATGGTTTAAAAAAGAGTGACCCGTATTGTATTATTCATGCCGATATATCACATCACACTGCCTTAGATTTTTAAGGTGATTCAGGTACCTTTCAAATGCAAATTATACAATTTTATTTTAAAAAAATTGTATCTCATTTAATAAGAGAGATAATTAAAAATATCCAAAACCATTTTGGTCGTATTGTTCATAGATTATAATTTACATGTTAAAAAAAGTCTACAAAATTTGTTAGGAATTTTGGAGAACGGTGACTTTTAGCAACAATGTAAGGGTCTGGCTAATCACCCTGTAGATAAAAGTAGATTAACCATCTCGTTCTAAAAATATAGCAGTCAAAATATGGCCAATATTTTGACAATATCCACTTCAATTGTGCAGCAGTTTATTTACAATTTACATTTTGTGGCACTACGGTATCTTTATTTATCATGACCATTGCTTTTTCATTTAATACAGGTTTCTAGGACTCTAATTTAATAACTTTTAAACTGTTCATAAATAAATTTCAAATAAAGAAACAAACTACCATTAAAACAACATAAAATAAAAGTGAGGTTATTAAAAACATCTAGTTACTAACGAAATTCCAACCCAAAACCCTGGTGGATGTGGTGCCTCGTCGGTTGAAACAGCTCGGTTGAAGCAGCTGATGATACCGATAAATTTAGAAACGACTTATTTTTGATGATCGGCTAATTTTGAAACGGCTTGGTGAGGAACCGGCTGAGATCGGTCGGTGAATATTGAAAAGTGCCCGTAATGAAATTTAATGTTATGGTGGATTCGCCGATGCTAGTTGTCACCGGCGAATCCACCATAACATTAAATTAAAGCAATGATTTGTACTACGAATATTAGGGATTCTACTTCTCCTTCTCCATACCTGCACTTTCATTCCCAACCTTAGTCTATGTAACGAAGCATTATAAGATGACTTTTTTGTAAATATTTCGTGCAAAGACGAGATTATCTTCCCCCCACCCGTTTCGAGGGTGATGAACACGATGCAAGTGGTGGGAGACCGCCGGGCGCCGCCATAAAACGACCAAAAACCACCTCTTTTAAGTTGAACCTCTTTATGTTTTCATGTATAAAAGGGTCTGGGGAGTGACTTATCGACGAGTTATACTTGAAATAACATGGAAGGGAGTTATAAGTAAGTGAAATCCAGACAGCAGGCCTAGGGAGGTAGATTAAACCGAAAATCATTTTTTCAAAATTCATGATTCGGTTCAAACGCGTATCCCACCCGTTTTCGGGGTCGCTGATCACGGGAAAAATATTCATTTTTAGCTCCAACGGGCAGACAACATGCTATCCAGGATTTACAGGTTTTTCGACACATAATCGTTATTCCTGTGCATGTCCCTTCATTTTCCACGGAAGAGAAGGTGGTAGCGACCTCGGTTGCTTCAACCGTGGCCTACGTAAATGATTCCATCAGGCCACCGCATTGCACTCGAATTCGACTGTGACGTCACGAAAGGAGTACTTCGGTTTTACAAAGCTACTGGGCTGCGGGTGGATTTCGCGCAATTTTGCAAGATTAATATTTTATTTTTTCGTATAATTTATTTAGTAAGAAGTTGAGTATGGATTAGTGTCAACTAATTGGTTTTCAATTTGTATTGGAGTCGAATGAAAAGTGAGTTACTTAAATATTTAATGTGCCTAACATAGTAATAATTCAAATAGATGGAGAGAAATACTATAAATAAATGATTCAACCTCCTAATACTTAATAATCATAACAGTTATTGAAATTTGATCTTGATTTATTAATGTATATTTATACTGTGAACATTATGAAAGTGCCCTTAATTAATGAATGTCAATTAAACTCAGGTAAGAATGCCCCGTCGATGTTGTGTGCCAGGATTCAAATCAAATTACAATAAACAACGATATACTTCTGTTAGTTTCGCGTTCCGTCGGACAAGAACCTGGCAAAAAATGATCTCACAGCATTCACCGAAAACATTTTATCCAGAATAAAAATTCAGTAATCTGTGTTAATCATTTTAGTAAGCAATTTTTAATTACTGAAGATTCTGTCAAAAGAGATGATGGAACTCTTCTAACACTTCCTCGAAAAATAAACTTTGTGAAGATGCTGTTCCTACAATTTTTAATGAACGACCCAAATCCAGAGTTTGATATCTGAAAGATTGAAAATGACTTTCTAAACATAAAGTCCAAAAAAAAATATTAGAAACGAAATAGACAGAAACCTGCGATAGTTGTGATATACAAAGACTGCAACTAATTCGTATTTGTTTGACATACTTTTCTAATATATTGTTGAACAATTATTCTGAAGTGACAAATAATCATATAAGGGAAGAAAAACAAATGAAGTGTAATAAGAAAAAAAGGTCATTGTTAAGAACGTCGACTTCTTGAATTTCTCCAATTTTTTTGCATAGATGTGTTTACAGACGTTATAGTAATCGTTTCTGATAGTTGAAATGTTGTGCTTATTTTGGAAAACTACCCCCTACAATGGGGGTAGTTTCGAAAAAAAAATGCGAAATATCGGAAGTAGTAAGTAGGTGTACTGTCCTCTAAATAATTTTATTTAGGGTAAGGACAATAATTTTTTTTTATTAAAAATACCAATATTGTAGGGGGTAGTTTTCCAAAATAAGTGGAATATTTCAACTATCAGAAACGTTTATTTAACATCTGTGAACACATTTATGCAAAAAAATTGGAGAAATTCCAGAAGTCGGTGTTCTTAACAATTACCGGAAAAAAATACTAGCAATAAAGAGATTAAAATAAACTGTGATAAAAAAAAAAAAGTTGATAAGTTGCAATCTCTGTAATAGGAATTAAATTTAAAATAAATATGTTATACATACTTGTGTATGTACTGATCTTTTAATATTTATAACAATAACTGTTGTGACTTATTATTATAGAGGCATTTTAAATTTTTGTTACCCACAATTTATTGCTGTTAGAGTTTAAATAAATAATTATGTTTTGTTTTGTTTTAACTATTATTAAAAGTGTTTATTTTATTTTGAATCAATAATCAATCAAGTGTGTATTTTAGTATTATAGATATATTTAATTTTATAGTATAATACTGATGGGTAATCATTTACAAATTGTTTATTTATTTATTTTCAGAAAACTATTTGTGTTTTTATAATATATTTTTTTATTAATTATACAAAGCAAATCATTTTTAAGCATACATTTACATTTTTTGTTCATATAATTTTATTAGAAACGTTCAAGAAAGCGTTAAAGGTTTTGGTATGTACCGCAATGCTAGGACTCCGACGGCCGCCATTAAATTGAATGCGGTGGCCTGATGGAATCATTTACGTAGGCCACGCTTCAACACTTCGAAGGAGTGTAAAATTCATTCATACATATTTATCGTCCGGCGTATAATTTTCACACAATTCGCCTTTGCAGTTTTTGCAGGAAACAGTACATGTTAACCCTAATTTTAAACAACTGCATCGCTTTAAACAGCTGTTTTTACAAGTATAGTGGTAATCCTGATAGAAAAATTTGGTATCAATTTGCTTTCTGAAAATTTTGGCTTCAAAGAATTATTTTTCATTATCCACCCCCACTGAGTAGCGTTTGAAACTCCCGCTTGCGTGTTCTCTGATCGCTCCTTCAGTTGGAGGTAGCGTGGAAATGTTGACATTTTTGGGTCTCTGCAAATACTTATATCTAATGGAATTGAAATCTTTTCAGGATGGACTTTTTTTTAAGTAAAGCTTGCTAACTAATTCCAGCGCTACATACAAAATATTTTCATGTAATTCTTTGAATAAACAACATTGCCATTGGCGACAAAATTTATTATTCATTACTCCCCGATAAGAAATCATTATACCCTACTCAGCAACTACACCATCATCGCCTCAGCGATAACTGGTGGATGAGGGTAAGTTTCCGTCCATTATAGGGGTTGATGAGAGTCGGAGATGAAGCTGAATATTTTTATCGTGATCAACGCCTGCGAAAATGGGGGAGGGCGTATTGACGATCCAAAGTATAATTAATGAATTTTACACCCCTTGGAAGGTTGAAGCAACCCCCGAAGTCGCTACCACCTTCTCTTCCATGAAAAATGAAGGGATATGCACAGGAATAACGTTCATGTGTTGAAAAACCTGTAAATCCTGGATAGCATACTTTCTGGGGAGCGAGGGGTGGTTTCTGCCCGTTTGAGAGACGAGGAGGGGGTTCATAAAGGGGGTGGTTTTGGCCGTTTCAGATAGTTGCGGCAGTCAAAAACTTCTCCCACCACTTGCACCGTGTTCAGCACCCTCAAAAACGGGGGAGAGAGGTAATCTCGTCTTTGCACGAAATATTTACACTATTACTTAGACTACCTGTTAACCACTTATTTTCCAATCTCACTCCCAAACTTTATTTACATATGTCCTTCATTTTTTACATTTTTATCTAACTTTCAAAGTTGTTGCCGTTATACTTTCAGCCTCTTTTTGTGTATTTGTGCCTGACTGTTTCTGATACCTGTTTATGAGCGTCTCTCCCTTTTTCCTCCAATTTTCTTCGTGTCTTTTTAGCATTTGCAGGTCTTCTTTCATTTCATTATATTCTTCTATTCTAAATATGGTGATTTTAAAAGTATTTCTTATTTGTATCAATCTTCACCCACCCTCCCTGCTTGGATACGTATAATTTGTTGTTATGGGCTTTAGATTATGTAATTCATGTATTATCAGGAACTTTCTTGTCTTTCTGCGTTGTTGAATTTCGGTGAGTGTCTAGTTCAATACACCAATGGTCTCAAACAGTTCTCTTAGTAACATAGCTTGTACTCCTGTGCATTATTGTTTAATGACTTTCACTTTTATTCCATAGCGATCTACTCTATCTTTCTCGTCTATTTCTAAATATTGTTTGTAAAATTATTATCATCCCTTCGCTCTGTAACCACAACCCTTAAAATTTTGAATGGAAAGTTTTCCTTCCTTGAATACCACACAATAAAAATTTTCAAATTTGATCGGTTCATTTTTAGGATATTCAATATTCAAATTATCATCACTTAATTTAACTCGACGCGACTTAATTTCTGCTCAATATCTTAGTTCTAAAATTGCGAAAAAATCGCCTCGTTTGCGGCTATAAAAGAACAAAGATAAATAAGATCAAATAGGGCATGATTATGACACGAGATAGAAATCTCATCATGAACTGAAGTTGATAAAGCATCTAAAACTGATAGAACAATGGCACAAGTTATCTATATAAGTAATATTATTTCTGTATAGAAAATCGATAGTTCATTACTTTGTTGGGTTTTTATAGCACATTGAAAAATTACACACCAGTTCTTCATTATAGTTCATTAAACTCAATTTCCTATGTTAAATTAATCTACTTGGAGCTGAGATGGCTGCAGTTGACTGCTGCCGACATTATAATAGTAATAATTAGTATGGCATTATTTGAAGAGCTAAGTGGATAAAGGCGTTATGTGACATTTTTGAAAATTTTGAGATTTCTACACAGACAACTATTTTAACTTATAATCTATCATTTCAATAAGTTTTTGGGACAATAAACCTTTCCTAAATGCGTTTTAATGTTTGAAAAAAGTGTTATGTACATAGGGTTTTTATATAATTTAATGGATAAAGGTGTCATGATCACATACCACCTTTATCCATTACTGTGCGATATTAAATTGTTTTAATCCAAAACACTTTGCTTTTAAAGTTATGTTATATTGACAGTAATGTGACAAGTTGTGTTAAGTGTTTCTTACTATTATAGTGAAAATGGCCAGTCTGATATTACAAATGGCAATGAATAAACGATTTCATGAATCATGTAAGATGTTTATAAATTGGCTGATATTTGGAAATAGTGCTTATAGTGTTTTAATCCATATATTCATTTCGTTCAATTTCGAAATGGTATGAGATGGTACAAGAGTCGAAATGGTACTTGAGTATCTAATTGCTGTAAACACATTTATACCTTTTGGTAATTCAGCAGAAATCAGTCACATAGCGGCAATTTCTTCCCAGGCAAGTTTTAATAATGTTTTAAAAACAAAACATTATCAATATAAAATGCAATAATAAAATACGAATTTACCAAAGTATTCTAGCAAGTTAGTCTGTAAATCAGAAATACTGGAAAGTGACGCTTTGCGGTGTTGATTTTTGTACAAACATTTTTATGCTGACAAGTAGAAGAGGGCTGGACAAGAGCAAAACTGATATCTGGTATGGCTTCTGCCCACCCAATATTTTGAAAGAGCATTAAATTGTTTAAGGCAAATCTGGCAAATTCCGAAATTCTTGCGCAAAAAATAATAAGTATGATAATTACGCCAATCAAGTCAAAGGTCATTTGGGTTTATAAGGTTATCGTTTAAGAATTACAGGGTTCGCTATGCTTACATCTATTGGGTTATCTGTGAAAAATCCCTGCCTACCCAATAAAAATGCTGAAATTACGTCCATGGTATTCAAAATAGTTTAATTGAGATCATGAAATGACTCACATTTTTTCCCAAATGTGATGCTGGAAATAATACTAAAGAATACGGAGAAAATTACAAACCAGCTTTCGAACAACAAAAGCGTGACGGAGCAAAAGTTACAGAAGATAGAACGATTTGCTTTCTTACTTTAGATCTTCAGCAAACCATGCCGCTGCCAAAATTAAGTACATCGAAAGCATTTTACCTTCGTCAAATGTGGTTTTACAACCTTGGCATACATACATTGAGGAATACTGAAAAAAAAACGTTCTTTTTCATATGGACTGAAGATATGGCCAGCCGTGAAAACCTAGAAATTGCTAGTTACTTACACACCTTTTCACAAATTTACAATGAATATTTCCAAGAAAAGATCGATCACATTATAATATGGCCCGACTCCTGTGGTGGACAAAATAAAAACTTCAATATCATTACACTTTACCAGTTGTTGATTTTAAAGAGAGAAAGTTATCGACCATAAATTTTCGGAGGTGGGACATTCATATTTAGATTCAGACAGAGACTTTGGCAGAGTCTAGAAAATTTTAAGGACACATCAAAACATCTACGCTCCGGACTACTATCGAGAAATTTTAAGAACTCCCAAAGACGCCGTTGTCATAGATATGAAGAATCATTTCAAGGATATTGATGGAATTGCCACAAAACTCAATTTGTACAACAGGAAGAAAAACTTAAACAATGAAAAGGTATATTTTCGCGACGGTATAAAATGGCACCTATGGGTGCTACTATTACATCACTAGATGAAATGACTCCATTTTACAAAGTCGATATTTTAAAGAAAAGGAATATGCATAAGATAAATTCCGACGGTATTGCTCTAACGGTGTTTAATGAAAACAAGGGGAGCCTAAGTGTAGAAAAACTGGCAATCTTAAAGAAGAATTACCATTCATAAATGAAGAATACAGGTCGTATTATCACAACATACTTGGGAATGATCAAACGGTGGCTCAAAACCGTAGAACTGTCCGACTACCTAAAAATTGTACAATGTTTTAATAATAATAAAATATGTTTAATTTCTTAACACTTTTATTCACTAATTCCTTATTCATTGCAGAGAAACTTGAACGAATAAAGATGTTATGTACATTAATTTTTTATAATTTTCGAAAATAATGACAACTGACAACTTTAGTTATTTGTATCTGAAAAGTACATCAAATGTCAATATCATCGCAAAATGCAAACTATATAGTCGTTATAACAAAAAAGTTCTCGCCTAAAAACTTTCGAGTTAAATTACTCAATAACGTGTTTTGGTGACATAACACCTTTATCCACTTAGCTCTTCATTTGAAAGAGGTATTGAATGATTCCATGTCCTCATAAAAAAAAACATGATGTCACAACATTGACACAAACAACGTCATACACACAATAGGAGAAAGTAATTTTTATTTTCGACGCCGCACAGTGGGAAATTTTTCAATTTTTTTAGACAAAAATCCGTCTACAATGCATTTATTAATGGATTTGAAATTTTTTTTTTAAATAATTGTTAGGTATCACCCGATGTTTGAGCACTGCCCAAATTTTAAAAACGTTCAACATAACCTCAAAAAATCCTATAAGTATATGAAATTCGAATTTCTGTTTTTTAAAAGTTTCACTCAGAAAATATCCTTTACTACATGTTTTTTGGGTCGCTGATTAAGAAATATGGAGTCTCGTTAACTAGAAATTGATATAACACCCTTAAAATACCGAAAAACACCCCTAATAGGGATTTTTCGAAATATTCTTATTAAAAATGTAAAATAGTCTAATAAAGTGTATTTTTTATATGATAAATATAAAACCTTAGTTTTTCAAATAATAATTCAGTAAACATTTACCCTTGGGGTTAATCAGGGGGGTTGCAACAACCCCCATTTCGACAAACAATACAAAAAATATAGTTACAATGGTTATTTTTTAGTTTTTTCTTCAAAATGGGGTAAGAGAGCACATTGTGACTATGAGAGTGTATCTCAACCCACTTTAAGGATGAAAACCACCCTTAAATGGCTGTAGAATTTGAAAATAGGTTTCGAATTTTTTTGAAATTTTAGAATCACGTCTTCTTCGATATTTGATTAACATCCATTTTAATGTCCAATTTTTTTCATTATTAAATTATCTTAAGACTATCTTAAAATCTGTTTTTTTCTATCTTTGGATACTTGTTTTACATGGAGTAGAATGCATGAAAAATTTAGACTTTTTCCCACTGTGCGCCACTTGAAAATGTCTCTTCAGGAAATGAACAATAATTTTGCGGCAAATTTTTGTAAAAATAGACAACATATTAAAATCATTCTTTTTTATCACCCATTGTCATACATGCTTTCAAATTCGGCAATCCTTAATTCACGAAAAATTTACAGGGCTGCTGGTTCAAAACGTTTGGTAATTTTTCAATGAAAATTCTTAGCCTATGAAATTTGGAAGTACAGGTTGTAGTGGGTTGTAGAAAAAGTAAAAACGAAAATGAAGAATGATGTTTTTTTTTTTTCAAAATACATTTCGTTTAAAAATTATTCATTATTTAATATTTGAAAAATATAATTTTAGAGAACCGTAATTCGAAAATCATAAATCAAAATGTCTTTAAATTTTGGATATAGGGACTCTAAATCATGCTGATCAATAACACTGGTCTGCGAATAAATGTTGTTGGGCAGCTGAGGGTCATTTCTGAAGTAATTTTTCGCGCTGAATTCAAATCCGGCTTTAGAATTGGCCTCACGTCAGAATTTTGAAATATTTGAGGTTAAGTACTTAAAAAATGGCTTTTTTGTCTACTTTTGAGGTTATGTATACGATTCAAAATAATTTTCAGTTTATTTCTAATAAATACATCATTTAGTATCCTTCCTCTTTAAAATAAGCTTTTGAAAGGTTATCTACAATGTTTCTTCGCAAAGTTAAAGCCATTTTAAGGTGACATGAGTTTGAAGTCATAATCCCCGACAACTCAACAATCCTAACCAAACGACTCCAAACGAATCAAATGTAATACAACAGAAGGGAAAACGCAACAATCTTAACCAAAGAGTCAAAGGACAAATTGTCATATTTTCGATTACAAAATATACAGGGTGTTTCAGCTAAAAGTCCCCGGGTCATTATCTCGTAAAATAATAAAGATATTTAAAATTTGTAAATCGCGGATAATTGACACCAAAAAAGGTCTTAAATAACTGCAGTTAGAATTGTTCCTTCGCAGTGCACAGAGATGGAGCTGCGGTGAGAAATTATTTTTCGATGGCTGGAACCTTGAAATATGATACGATTAATGAATAAATAGTGAATAATTTTGACTATGTAAAAAATTTTGTAAATACCAGCCGTTTTGGAGCTACATGAATTTTTTTCTCCAGTTTTTTGTCTGTGTAAATTTTGAAAACTTCTGTAACTTTTCTGTTGATAAATGAGAATGATAAACAGAAAAGTTACAGAAGTTATCAAAATTCACAGAGACAAAAAAATGGAGAAAAAAATTCATGTAGCTCCAAAACGGCTGGTATTTACAACATTTTTTACATAGTCAAAATTATTCACAATTTGTTTATTAATCTTGTTTCAAGGTTCCAGCCATCGAAAAATAATTTCTCACCGCAGCGCCATCTCTATGCAGTGCGAAGAAACAATTATAACTGCAGTTATTTAAGACCTTTTTGGTATCAATTATCCGCGATTTACAAATTTTAAGTATCTTTATTATTTTACGAGATAATGACTCGGGGACTTTTAGCTGAAACACCCTGTATATCTTTGTAGAACAACAAAATTTCAAAACAACGGGCCCGAATTACACACTCAGGCCAGCATGTCTGCAAGGAGGTGACATCATATTTCTAGCCTCTACCTTGGGAACTTTTCTTAGCCTCGCTGCGTTGGAGTGATTTCTATTATGAATAACTAGCAAAATAAAAAATATATATACATTTTTATTGTCACATTAGTTTATAATACCGATAAATTTATCATATCCAATTAAAAAACCGCTTCCCAAGGAATCACTACCTCCGCATCAAGATTTTCCATCTAAATCTCACAATGAGAAACATTTTTTCGGGAACTTTAATATTATAATGTTTGAAATCGTCTACCTCAAAAACCCATAAAACCATAAATGTCACATCGGTAGTGGGAGTGGAGGTGGATGAAGTAAAAAAAAATTTGAGTTCTTTGGTTCTTGTACACACATTAAATCACAATTTTATTTTTTCACTCCCTTCAATACTGAATGGGGGTGGTAATGGGGGTGGCTAATGCAAAAAAATTTATTGAGACCTTAGTTTCTCTTGTATACACTAAATACCAATTTTATGGCCCTTGCTTGCCCGATTTACCTATTTACCCACATTTATCCGAATTTACCCCCCAACCTTTCAACAGAATAAGATCAAAATATAATCTAGTTCCAGATCTCATTAAAATACATACGTGTACCAATTTTCAAGTCAATATCTTAAACAATTCCAGAGTAATCGTGCACACAAGAAAATTACAGACAGAACGACAGACAGACTTTTTTTTTGCTCAAACTTAAAATCTCTTCGTTTCATTATATTCTAAGCCTATTTGGACAATAAAAATTTTCAAATTTTTTTGCCGCTGGATGTGGAAGTAATACAAATTTTGTGAACATGCCTATTTAGAAATTATCATCAAGATTGAGTTTCTTCTATTACATCTTTGCTGTATGTTAAATTTGGATATTTTTATTGTTCTGTAGTCCTGCTATCTCTTTTCCTGTCTTCCCAATATACGCAACAGGCCATCTAGTAAATATTTTCCGGATATACACTAAATGTTGTCTTAGGAATTTCACTTTTTTCCAGTCTCACAATTTAAATAGTACTTTAAATAAATAATTTTGAGACAAAATCAATGCAATGCCAGGTATTTCCAATAAAATTAGTGAGCTCATTATATATAACAGCGATTAGCATAAGGAAAAATTATCCTGGAGTTTTCCCACTGCGTGAGTATATATGTATATGTATATATAGTCATTCACCAGGTTGGAAAATTCATCTCCTGAATCCGAAGCCCATCGAGTGATACCGAGATGAACCGAGTCCCGCCTCCAAATCTGAAACTCGCACGCTGTGAGGAAGATCCAAGCTCACTGCTCAGTTGCATCTGGGAGTGCTTTTTGGTCAATCGGGAATTTTCAGAGACCGTTTATGAGCACGCGATTTTTGCAAGCGTGTGAAATGAAAACTATGTACTTCCAAGAAACAAATGATAAATATTTATTTTAACTAAACTAATTTATTCTGTTTGAACTATAGACTTTTACCCCTTCATTTGAAATAAATTTAGAAAGTTAAAGGTAAGTAATTTACTATAACTTTTATGTATGCACATAATTGTCGTGATTTCAGATACATATAAAATTATATAATAATATGTTAAATACCGCTTTGACTAAGTAAAGAAGCATGCCTCCGATATACTATAAATGATCCCAGTTTTTACTCTGCCTTAATTTATTATTCTTGTATATATTTCTAGAATACTTTATTAGGAATTTTATAACAGTATAACAATAACCGTCACCTCATTTCAGCATCTGAAATGACAATACATTTGTGTAGGAATTTATTAAGCTTTGTTGATATAATGCTTGCAATTTAATTCTAAATAAATGAAAATATTAATGAATATTCTCTTCTGTTAAGTATGGTTCTTTTTAAAATATTATGACACAGGAAAACTAATAAACATATTGCTGAAATAATTAGTATAATACAGTGTAATATAGGTTATCCTGTGATTTGGAGTAAACATGTTTATGTTGACTGCAAAGTTGGGGGAAGTCAGGTTTTGTGGTCGATTTCTAATAATCAATGTATTACTTATTTTTTCTAAAACCAATGCTATTCGATTGAAATTTTTCATATTTTTTTTCTTTACTATTTCATGAAAAATCTTGTCTACCAGTGACGTGCAATTTAGTCATATGCAAAGTATGTGCGCCTAGAATTCCAATGTGAATTGTTTACAATAACAAACAATTTTTGAATATTGCGATGGGTTAAAATAAAAAAGCTGCTAGAATTATTAAATTTCTGGTTCCAACAAAATATTCACACATTAAATATAAATTTAAAGGAGGCACTTTAAACTGATTATTTAATATTCAGTGTGTCTCACTTCATGGAGCCTCTCTCATATCTTGTTCATCTGATATCTGAATATTTTGAAATTTTTGTGGTGAATATATACCTATAAAGTGGGTCCATAAGCGTAACCACATTTGATTTTAGTCAGAGGCGTCCGATTCTAGGACGGAAAAAGTGGGTTGATTTTCAAAAAAAAAAAGTATTAGCGATTTTTTTAGAAAAAAACTAGTAAGATATCTTAATCAGCACCTTTAGAGACCTCTTTGTAAAACATTACATCGTAGTCGGTTCAAAGGTGTTTGAGATAGGGGCAGTCAAAGAAAACAATGTTTTCAACTAAAAATAATTTTTATCTGTAAAACGAATTCTCAAATGGAAAAAACGTATTCTTAATTTTTTGTTGAGAATAATGTATTGTATTAGTCTGAATTCATTTTACAACAAATAACACAGTCCCACAAAATACAAAACCGCTGCCCAAGGAATCACTACTTCCATATCTAATTCTCTATCCAAGTCACTCACAACGAAAAAACTTTGTATGTGAAAATAATTGTTTATGGAACTTTAATAATATAGTATTTGAAATCCTCTACCCCAAAAACCCATAAAACGATACCCTACATCGGTAGTGGGGTGGGGTTGTGATAGGGGCGTGGTAGTAGGGGTGGATGAAGTAAAAAATGTTTTAAGGTTTCTGGTTCTTGTACATACACTAAATCATAATTTTTTTCATCCCCTTTAATAAGGGGGTGGGGGTTGGTAATGGGGGGTGGCTAATGCCAAAAATTTTTTTGAGACCTTAGCTTTTCTTGTATATACTAAATACCAATTTTATGGACTCTTGCCTGCTTGATTTACCCATTTACCCCAATTTACCCCCAACCCTTCGACGGAACAAGATGAAAATATAATCTAGTTCTAGATCTCGTTAAAGTACATATGTGTACCAAATTTCAAGTCAATATCTCAAACGGTTCCAGAGTAAACGTGCGCAGAAAATTTACAGACAGACCGACAGACAGACAGAATTTTTTTTTTCGCTCAAACTTAAAATCTCGACGTTTCATGACATTTTAAGCCTATTTGAACAATAAAAATTTTTAAAAAATTTTTTGTCGTTACTATGCTTCCACTGGATGTGGAAGTAAAAAGTATGTTGTACCAGAAAAGAGACCCATGATATCCTCACTTATTTTGGTGCGCTAAATCTGAATCTGACGTCCAAATTAACTTCTGTCTTGTAATTTTTTTGTAAATCTCGTGTTTTTTTCGCATTTGTGATGGTACCGAAAAATAGTTCAAATTGACAAAACATCGAAAAATTGTATGAAGAAAGAGTGATCAGAATCCAACGAGGATCCCTTATGTTAATTTTGAACAAGATTTGAGAAAAAATAAAAATAAAAAGATGCGGAATAGTTGGGGTAAAATTTGTATTTTTTTATTTTCTTGCATTTGCTCAGTGGTCCGAAAATTTCAAAAAGTGGCCAAAAATCCAATTTTGTTATAGATCGATTAACAATCACATATGTAATGAGGGAAAAATAATTTAAAAATAAATATCCTCAGGGGTGGCTTAGGGGTTGTTTTCTGAAAAATGGTGTATTTCAACTTTTTTCGGTTGGACGTTATAGCAAACCGTTTAAATAAGACAGACAACCTAATTAAAAATATATTTACCATCGGGGGTTGCTTTTAGGGGTTGAAATTGACATTAATTATTTTTTTTCAGTTTAACGGTATCAAAAACCGCTTAATTAACCCAGAAAAAATATACAAACAAATATTTACAAACAGGGTCGATTTTTAGGGGTTGTAAGAATATATAAAATGGCACATTTTTGCTTTATTTCAGTTATAGACAATCGTTTATTTAAGACAGATGGAATAGCAACATTTTGCTCTAAAATTATAATAAAGCATAGTTTATACGTCTCTGAAGATCGCCCTGTATGACGGATATTGTCGAATTTCAGTAGGGAGTATTCTAACATGCTATTTTACATACGTGCCAAATTTGAAACAAAATGTTAAGTGTAACGGAAGTTATCGTGTTTACAAGAAACTCCCACATACACACACACGCACGCACACACATACACTCATAATTACAGACCCGCAGTCATTTTGCATTCGATATTTGAATTCAGCCTGTTATCAAACGGATTTCCATACACAATTTTTTTTTCTACGATTATTATTAAAAATTATGGTCCGGTTATAATACATCTATTTAATTAAATCAAATACGTATAATAACTATAGAACTGAATTTTTTTCGAAACATTCCTTGGAATTCCTATGTGAAAAAATGGCCGTTTTGCTGTCTACCCTCGGAAGAATATCACAGTTTCACAAGTTTTTTGTGAATGCTTTAAGACCATTTTCAGCAGCCAAAAAATTCTAAATAGTTCATATGGTATTCTGCTTCTTGTGGAGGCCAGTGCTTTATTACCCTATAAGCCAATTACGCACTTGCGTAAAGCGGCAGATATTTAGGGGCAGCAAATATTGACTTTGAGTCTACCATTAATGGCTTTGCCGCATGAAAATCACGGTGAAAAACTGTTTTAATACATATTATTTTTACAATTACCTTTCATCATGTTTAGAAATTGTTATTTAGGTATTAAGCAAATCTCAAGTTATACTTTTTTAATTTAATATGAAATTAGCTACTTCCTTATTATTATTAGAGGCGGCAATTTTAGGTTTGCGTAAAGCGGCAAATACTTTAATCCGTCACTGGCGGAGGCTAAAAATCTACGAGTATTCTTGTCTCCACAGGAAGCACCCCAAGCTGTTGTAAAAACATCGGTATAAATAATAAGTTGATGATCTAAAGATCTCATAGAACTGTTGGCATTTGGTATGTGACTGACCCACCAGAGTGGGTCTTCCTTAACCTGTTGTTTGATAATCATTATTCCCTCATAATTTCCCTTCCTTTTAAGAGCTAACCTTTTTTCGCTTTCTAATATTTTTATATACAACCAGCTATAAGATACAGCTGGGCAAATAACTATTAATGTGCCAATTACTTCAGTCAGGTTTCGAATTTTACAACTAGAGCATTTCAAAAAATTATTCAGTAATTTTAAAATTTTGCACTGATATTATTATATCTACCGAATTATATTCGAATCCTAGAAATTGTCATGTGCATGTTTTTTGGTGTTAATACTCTTTTCTTTACTGATTGCGAAACCATTTGTGGACAACTGACTAAGTACTGCCTCAGTATTTTACACCCTTTCATGTCAACGGCAGTGAGGAGGGAATTCTGTGAGATTAGCTTTAAAACTGTACGATAATCTTCAAGCCTAAAATGAACAAACTTGTTTAGGTTTTTTTAAATTCAGAATAAACCTGTAATCACCGTTGGTTTTTGTTTAAGAAAATACGAGGAAAGAAATTCCCCCTTTCTGTGAACAAAACTTTATGGCCCCAATATTTAATAGGTGACCGATGATTTTTCCAAAATTTTATATATCATTGCCCAGATTCACTTTAGGCAAACAATTTTGGTTTGGAATGGATGTAAAGTTTATTTTGATACCTTTTATCCAACCTAAGATAATTGAATTATCTGTTAGTATTTGCCATTCGTTAAATGATTTAAGTCGACCAGCATATTTGTCTGTTCCCTCTAATAAAAACGATGTTTGGGTTTCCTTATATCTGATGTCCTCTTCTTGTGTTGGTCCTTGAGTCTGCGTTCTGGTTTCCACGATCCCCCTTCCCCCTTCTTTCTTCCTTTCTAATGTGCGGTGCCATTGCATAATGTAACTCACATAATAATGCGCCTCTGTTAACTAATTCCTCTAGGTGTTGATTAGTTTCTTCTGTTGATTTGGTAAACATTTTGAGTGTGTTTTTCCTGTCGTCTTTTCCAAGGCCTTTTCAAATTATTTCTGCCCAACGAGCTGACATGTGAGGGTGGAGTTCTGGTCCTTAAGGCATATTACCTAGTGGGTCTCCACCCAAAAATTATATTATCATTAACCTGTTCGATAATATGTTGTTTGATAGGCACTTCATCCTCATTTGATGACAAGCCACTGGTTCTTGAGTCAGTCAAGACTAGAAACCGAGTCAGAACCTGAATTAAGGGATTACCTGTGGTGCAGAACTCGTTATTTAAAGAAGGGGAAATAGTGCTTCATGTGATAACACTATTTTAAATATTTTTTTAAACTTCTGACTTGCCATATATGCATAATTTTGTATCCCAAAATGGTCAATAAAGTTATTATTATTATTAATTATTATTAATGGCAGGAGCGGCTTCAGGCTTTCCTTGAAAGAGGGGCGAATGCAACACATTTGCCATCTATGGATTTCTGGAGGACAATGATTTCTATAATTGTTTCATACTATCCCATCAGTATATTTATATTAGTTTAGGGAGTGATTGCCCATATCTCCCCCTTAAAAATCGTCACTGGATTCCTTGGTGAACAAAGAATTGGTACTTCATGTGATCATACCACTTTGTGCAGTTAGTCATTATTATGATTTACCATTGCAATAAAATCGACTAACCATGTGAAAAGTTTAGGTACTTCATGTGATCATACCACTTTTCAAGTTCTCTTAAACTAGTCCGTGTTTGCCAATTTTAAGAAGCTAAAAAACCTAAAAATTCAATGAGATACTTGCTTGACGAAGTCAACTCCATTTTCTTTTGTAACTTCTTAATCTTCTTTAACACTTCCTCATTTTTCTTTCATTTTCTGGTCGATTTCTCGACTTTCTTAGAAGTTTTTTCGATTGTGTTATATAATTTGTTGTTTACGGAATGGTACAAATTAACAAAGTGAGGATGTGGTATGGACACGATAGGTGGCGCGTCGAACAGGATGCAACAGGGCCGGCGCAGGGACAGGATATCTAAGGGCAGAGAAAAATTCTTTAAACGTTGTACGGTATTGGTAGAAGTTAGCACTACTACAAGTTGTAATAATGAGGACAGGACTGTGAAGTATAATTGATTCCGCATCCTCTTGCGTCAAGTGATCGATGCTGCCGGTGCTCGCGGAATACATGTCGCACGTTATAAAAAATCCAAAATATCGAAAATCCGCTTGAGATTGCCTAATTTTTTTTTTGTTTGTTATAAAGGAATGTCTAAGGCATTTGTTACGTATTTTTCCAAGGCATGATAACGTAAGATTTGCTTCGTAGCTCTACACAAATCTGAACCTACTCTTAAAAGTTTCTGATAAACATCCTATAATAAAACAACCTTCTATCTGTTTTTAAATTCAAAACTTTCTTTATGTAATATATTGAAATAAAGTACATACCTCAAAGAAAGTGCTGTTTGAATTATCACGTTTTAGGCACACACTCTCTTCAAAAGTTGGTGATTAAATGAGACGTAATACCGGTGAAACGGTGCTATATGAAGGGTCGAGTTTGCGAGCCCCTAGTAGAGTAGAGTAGAGATATCCCCTAATGGCCTTTGTATTCTTGGAAAAGATGCATTGACCATTCTTTTAACTGCCCCCAAAGTATTAAAGCGAAATTCGAAAGTTGAAAAAAAAGCATTTTTGGCCACTTTTTGAAATTTTCGGACCACTGTGATATGGTTCAAAATTGAAATATGGGTCCTCGTTGGATTTTAAGCACTTTTTCTTAATACAAGTTTTTGATATCTTGCCAATTTGACCCATTTTTCGGTACTGCCATAAAAAAAAGCGATTTACAAAAATTTGACAAGGTAGAAGTTAATTTGGACCTCAGATTCGGATTCAGCGCGCCAAAATACGTAGGGATAGGAAGGTCTTGTTTCTGGTACAACATACTTTTCTTTTTTGTGGGGCCGTGTAATCTTTAATAAAAACCTAGTAAGCCATGAAAACAAAAGTTATTGTTTCATGTGAATGCTGGTTTAATGTTAGATAATAAGCAAAGTGTAAATTTTTGTGTAATAAATATGGTTCTTCGTTTAACAAATGCGAGAAGAAGTGGAGTTGTTTCGTTTAGTCGGAGGTAATGTAATGCCAGATCATTTTATACAGGCTGCTGTTGAATTTAATTTACAGAATCCTGACTGTCATCCTCCCCTCCCGTTTGCCATAAATTGATAGCAACCATCAATAATAGTTTTAACAATACAGGAAATCTAGAACGCATTCTACAACATTTTAGAGAAAATCCAAGATATAGCATAAGGCAATAGCGTTAAATCTAAATATTATTAAGAACATGGTTTGGCGTTGCTTGAAAAAACAGAGAAAAACAGCATTCAAGCCAAAATTTTTACATACCCTAGAAAATGACGATACAGACAGAAGATTCGATTACATACTAGGCTCTAAAACTTTTGTTAAAAACACCGCTATATTTTGTTAGAAAAAGTGTATCACGATGACTTTAAAGCATCAGTATTTCAGCAATTGTTAACCGTACAGTTAGAATATTCTTTGAAGTAGAGTGCTCGGTGCCCAGATATGCGCATAAAAATAAGTTCTGTGGGGGTTTCGTTGTTACAAGCTGAATTTGATATAAAATTAATGGTGTGTTTTGTGTTTCAAAATCTCAAAGCCGTCAAAAAATGTCCTACTCAAAAGGTCATCAAAAAACGAGTTATTTCTTAGTGAATTAGGTGTTTTGATTTTTCTAGTTTTGATTAATAGCAAATCCTTTTAACCATGAATAAAACTAGTCAAAATAAGTAGATTTTCGAACACCTAATTCACTAAGAAATAACTTATAATTACCTTTTGAGAAGGACATTTTTTGACGACTCTGAGATTTTGAAACATCAGTATATCATCATTAATTTTATATCAAATTCAGCTTGTAACAACGAAACCCCCACGGAAGTCACAATAAGCGTATTAATACACACTACTATTACTTTTGTTAGACTTGAAACATTATTTTGAACATATGTAACAAACCGCTGCCCAAGGAATCACTACTTCCACATCCAAGTCTCTTACAACAAAATGCTATATTTGCACTCCACTATGTGGAAATAATTGTTTATGGAATTTTAATGGTATACTATTTGAAATCATGTACCCCAAAAACTCATAAAATTATATGCCACATCTGTAATAGAAGTGGGGGTGAATGAAGTGAAAAAAATTCTTGATGACTTTGGCTCTTGTACACACACTAAATCACACTATTTTTTCATCACCTTTAATAAAAGGATGGGAGTGGTATGGCTAATGCCATTTTTTTTTTAGGTCTGAGCTCCTCTTATATTTACTAAATACCAATTTCATGGAGTCTTCTTGCTTGATTTACCTATTTACCCCCATTTACCCTTCAATTCAGCAACGGAATAAGATCAAAATATAATCTAGTTCCAGATCTCGTTAAAAAACATACGTGTGCCATATTTTAAGTGAATATCTTAAACGGTTCCAGAGTAATCGTGAGCACCAAAACGATACAAGACTAACAGACAGACCGACGCAACAGACAAATTTATTTTGCTCAGTCTTAAAATATTCACGTTTCCTGATACTTTAAGCCTATTTAAACAATGAAAATTTCCAAAAATTTTTTTGCGTTAATATACTTCAACTGAATGTCGAACTAATACGCAGAAAATGATATAAAAAATCGTTGTGTGCCGTAAACTACACGATAGAAGCAAAGTCTCTACTTCAAGCATTTTCTTCGAGGAAACCTACCACGCATCCATACTACTCAAGGTAACCCACTATGCATCCAATTTACTCGCGGAAAACCACTGCGCATTCATACTTCTTGAAATAACCCACTCGCATCCATTTTGCTCGAGGAAACCCACTACGCATCCATATCACTTGAGGTAACCTACCGCGCATCAATAGCACTCGAGAAAACTACTGCGCATCCATACTACTTAAAGTTATCCACTGCGTATTCATACTACTTGAGGTAACCTACTGCGATCTAGAAGATTCGAAAAAAGTCACTGCGCATCCAAAATATTCGAGGAAAGCCACTGCGCATCCATGATACTCGTGAAAACCTACTGCGCATCCATAGTAGTCTAGGAAAGCCACCGCGCATCCATACTACTCAAGGTAACTTTAACAACATAATATTTGAAATCGTCTACCCCAAAAACCTATAAAACGATATGCTACATCGGTATGGGGGTGGGGGTGGTGGTAGAGGGTTGGTAGTGGGGGTGGATGAAGTAAAAAAATATTTTGAAGCTTTTGGTTCTTGTACACATACTAAATCACAATTTTTTTTTCATCCCCTTTAATAAGGGGGTGGGGGTGGTAATGGGGGTGGCTAATGCCAAAATTTTTTTGGGACCTTAGCTTCTCTTCTATATATACTAAATAGCAATTTTATGGACTTTTACCTGCTTGATTTGCCTATTTACCCCAAATTTACTCCAATTTACCCCAATTTACCCCCACTTCAACGGAACAAGATGAAAATATAATCTAGTTCCAGATCTCGTTAAAGTACATATGTGTACCAAATTTCAAGTCAATATCTTAAACGGTTCCAGAGTAAACGTGCGCACAATAAAAAGTTAGACAGACCGACAGACAGAAATTTTTTTTTCTCTCAAACTTAAAATTTCGACGTTTCATGACATTTTAAGCCTATCTGAACAATAAAAATTTTTAAAAATTTTTTAGTCGTTACTATACTTCAACTGGATGTGGAAGTAATAGCATGATAGAATGAATAACTCCTATTGAATTATACCTTATTCGAGCAAAAGTTTAATCAAATAGGTATTCGCAGTCGGCCGCACCCGATTGCAACATGTATTATTTTTAATTGAACAGCCTGTAATAAGCCCTAAATCATACTATTATTATTCCGTTGTTAAGTTTTTACTATTTGAATAATTGAGGAAGATTATCTAATTAGTATTAAGCATTTTAATTTTGTATCAAGCGCTCGTTGTGTTTCTCTCCATTACGCTAGATCGTTTATTATTTCACTATTTAAAATTATAAAATCTCCCAAGCTGCTATTTTAAAGTATTTGAATCTGAAGTAGTAGTAGAAATGATTAAAACTCTAAACTAAGGAATAAAATATTTATTCAAATTTGGTTGCAGTACTTTCTGTAGCCATGTTTTTTCATAATTTCTGTATATTAATCGAAATAGCCATAGAAAATAGCTAAAAGAAAAAAATACGTTAGCTTTAATTAATCAGTTTTATTGTTCCTGTTCCGGTCATGTTGTAAAGAAAGTGTAATTTCTTTGCGTGTAATTTAGTTCAAGTTGTACATAACAGAGCCAGCGGTTACAATTACACCCAAAGCAGAAATGTTTGGTATTGTGACAGTGTATTTAGTGAACAATAAAAATGCGTCTTCAATAAGAAGAAAATATACATGGATGTTATTCAGAAAAGAAAATTTCATGAAGAAAAATAGTTCTAAACGTAAGCATATGAACAGTTCGCCACCAAATACTCATCACCTAATTCCAATTGAGTCACTTTTGTGGAGATATTTGAAAAATCTAGCATAGAAGGAAATTAACCAAAATGTGGGTGATTATCTCCGAAATGAATTATTTAAATTATCGACGTTGAAGTAGTTTCACAAACAAAAAAAAAACAGTTGAATATGACACTCGAATACTATATTTGACGCATGTTTCGCCAACAATGTTGGCATCATTTATTGGTGATGGAGATGTAAATTGAAGAAAAACTTGCAATGTGTCTTAAATTTATTTTAAACTAATGTTGGGGTCCAACGATTAGCCTCACCTAAATTCTGTCTAGGTTCAACCAACCAATAAAGTGGACTATTTGGAATAGTCCCTTGGTCACTATTCATACTACTTTTTATACTCTTCGCAAAAACAAAGAGTATATTGTATTTGATCGGCACATTTCTATATCGCTCGTAGAGAAAAAAATTTCATATCATTGTGTTAGTGAACGAATTCTGAACAACTTTCAAAATGTCCGTCTGTCCGTCCGTCACGTTTCTTGTAAGCACGATAACTCTAGAAAGAAAAATCCGATTGTACTGAAATTTGGACACTAAATTAGTGTTAGCTAGTGGAAGAACCCTATTGTTTTTGAACAAAATCGATCGGTAAATAAAAATGTTATTAATGATTAAAATTTGAAAAAAAAATTTTTTTTTGATTTTGATGTTTTGTAATTGAATATAAATTTATTGAAATATTTCATTTTAATATCTAAATATTTATATATTTTACAAATATACATTTCATAATGTAATATGCAACCGTGGAAATATGATTTTAGCTCGTGTCTTATAATGTAAAAATTTGCATTTTTTTACGTGTAAGGTGGTGGTGTAGTTCTTACGCTTTTGACTCGGAATCCAAGGGTCCTGGGTTCGAAATCCAAATGGGGTATGGTATGAAATTAAAAATGTCTAAATCTAACATAATTTACAAAAAACTGCGAAGAGTATCCTATAGAATGTGTAACCGTTATACAAAAAGTTCAGTGAACAGGCGAAAAGTACGTTTTTAGCTTGTTTTACTTTTGGCAACTTCTAAGCTTTAAAGAACACCCCGCTGTATTATTTGTTACGTTCCTAACCAACCTTAACTTATTGATATCTCCTCTATGATTATTATCAAAGAAATGTTGAGCCATATACTCACTGATTCTAGTAACAATTGGACGTTTCATTTGCCCAGCATACTTCAAATTACAATTAGTTTCATAAATCTCGAATCTTTCTTTTAATTCAATTTTATCCTTTGGGTTGAAGGTTATCTATCAAAGAATAGGCAACTATCATGTCTGAGCCTTTAAACATCTTGTTTAGATCCCAGGTATATTGTAATAAATTTTGTCTCGCACTGTAATCTACTTTTCCTAATTATTTTTTCAGAATTCATTGCTTTTAACTAAATACTTAATTAAGGTTTTCTCTTTTGCAAATATCAGTTCCTTATTTAATATTTTTTAAATAACCCCAAAGCCAGAACTCGGCAGGGGAGATCTAACTGATCACAAAATAGGACCATTATTTCCTAAAAATTATACAATATCTAAACTACTTTGTTGTTTATTAATGTCCAGTTAGCTAAATGAACTGTTAGTTATCAATTTAGTTAACTTAGCTAACTAGACATTGATACACTCCAATCCTCGCCAAAGTGAGCATTTAAATAATTTCGTGTTTCATTTGACGTATGATCTGGGGCGCCATCGTGTTAGTAAATTAATCTTTCAAATTGTCTTACAGGCATATTGTCTACAAAGGGCTCTATTTCTTGTCGTAGAATGTTAATAAAATTTTCGGTATTCAAATTACCGTGAAATAAAATGAGGACAAATTATTTGGCATCAATAAAACCACACCACACACCAAATCCAAATCGTCCTTGATGATTAATTGTAGCGGTTACGTGCGGATTTTCATGAGCCCAATGATGGTTATTATGCTGATGAAAAATTCCCGCACTGCTTATATGGGCCCTCTATCCATATAATTGTTCCTTCAAATTCTGGCACTTCATTGCACTGACGCAAAAACCCACTGGCAAAAATCGAGATGCCTTTGAAAGTCGCTTGGGTATAGATGGCGACTAATCCTAATTTTGTGAGGTTTGAATTTATTTTTGTTTTAAGCAACGCAACGCAGTTGTTTTTGGGATTCCTAAATTTTTCTGTATTTCGCGAGACGATATATTAGGATTTTCTCTTACAGTTTCTAAAACAATATTTTCTATAGCTTCTCTACCTGTTTTATTATATATTTTTGCTCGAGGTTTTACAGATAATCCAAACTTAAATTTTTTGTAGCCTTTTGAATATTTTTATGTCTGGCTGTTTATTTTCTGGACATCTAGAAATATTGTTTAGGCGATACTTTTGGCACAAGTTCTGCTGTCTATAACTTACCTATTAAAATAAAGCTCGGAAGCTAAAGTATCTTCTCCGCATTCTATAAAACACTTAGTCATACCATATTTTTCATCATTACTAAATTGAACCATTTTTAACAATGCTCACTCACAATTAACTCACAAATTAGTTTTTGACATTTACGATTATTTTGATTTTCTTTTTTTTATCATGGCCTTCTCAATAAATATTAGAAATGCGGTAAATATGCATAAATGTCAATGGAAGACAATTCGAACATTTATTGTAGTTTAGTTTTTCCTATATTTGGCAAAATTATTTTATATAATAAGAAGTGTTGTTGTCAATAGTTTTCCATGACCTCCTCACAAATATATTAAAGGCCATGGCAGGTTAAGATAAGTGTCTGTGACTTAGCAACCTTTTTGCGTGTAATTTCTTCCAGGGATGTATCTTTGCGAAAGATACTACCACAAAAAGTTTTGACCTCAAAAACTTCATATCTGGGAAAAAAAAATTTTCGGAAATTCGAAAAAAAAATTTTTTTCTTAATCAAGTGAACCAATTTGTTTGTATTTCACATATATTATAAATATGCTCAAGACGATTTATTATTGATATTTTCATGAAATGTTTTCATGAAGAAAACAAAAATTCATGCTTTTGAATTTTTTGTAAAATGTATATACGTATTTACACGTTAGCGACCACCTCTATTTTTTTACTAATTATACACCATACAATAAGCTATAACATATATTTTTTACAAAACTCTATCGAAGTGGTAACGTAGTCAAATTGGCAAAGATAATGTTACGTGCTTACACCTCCCTTAGTAAATACCCTGTATCGTTGGTTCAGAAATTATAACACCACGGTAACACTAAACAATAATGTATTTACTTACGTACTAATTACAACAAATATAGAAAAAGAGTATAAATTGGTTAGAAACTCGATATAGTAATAAATATATAAATGAACAACAACTGCCTGAATTATACGTATTGAAAATTTTTTGGAGCAGCCTAGGTATTTTTTTGAAATAACGAGATGTATTTTTCACAATACATACATTTTCTACAAAGCTCCATCAAAATGGTAATACATAAAAAAATTATGTGTTTAATAATAAGACTACATAATAAAAAACATGTTATGCTAATGATATATGATAATATTAGTCGTCTTCATCACTGTCCTCATTTTTTGTAACACTGATATCTTCTGCGAATAACTCAGACAGTTTTATTGATGATTTCGGAATATCGTCGACCTTGCATATGATAAATCCATCTCTAAGTAACAGAAAACTTATTTATTTATTTTTTTAACTTATACATGAATTTATCATATGCAAGGTTTTTTTTTTTTTTTTTTTTTTTTTTATGCCTTATTTAGATTAACGTCCTGGCGAAGTTTAGCTAATGCTACTCTACCACTTAACCAGGACGATATTCTGAAACCATCAGTAAAACTGATCGCAGAAGATATCAGTGATACAATAAATGAGGACAGGGATGAAGACAACTAATATTATCATATATCATTAGCGTACCATGTTTTTTTATTATGTATCTTTATTATTAAACACATAATTTTTTTATGTATTACCGTTTCGATGGAGCTTTGTAGAAAATATATGTATTGTAAAAAATATATCTCGTTATTTCAAAAAAAATACGTAGGCTGCTCCAAAAAATTTTCAATACGTGTAATCCAAGCAGTTATTGTTCATTTATATATTTATTAATATATCGAATTTCTAACCAATTTATACTCTTTTTCTTTATTTGTTGTAATTAGTGCGTACGTAAATACATTATTGTTTAGTGTTACCCTGGTGTTATAATTTTCGAACCCACGATACAGGGTGTTTACTAAGGGGGGTGACAGCACATTATCTTTGCCAATTTGACTACGTTACCTCTCCGATAGAATTTTGTAAAAAATATATGTTATTGCTTATTGCATGGTGTATAATTAGTAAAAAATAGAGGTGGTCGCTAACGGGTAAGTACGTATATAAATTTTTCGAAGAATTCAGAAGCATCAATTTTTGTTTTCTTCATGAAGAGATTTCATGAAAATATCAGTAGTAAATTGTCTTGAGTATATTTACAATATATGTGATATATAAACAAATTGATTAAGAAAAAAAAATTTTTTTGGATTTTCAAAAAAATTTTTTTCCCAGATATTATGTAGTTTTTGAGATCAAAACTTTTTGTGGTAGTATCTTACGCTAAGATACATCACTGGACGGAACCACACGCAAAAAGGTTACAAAGGCACGGACACTTATCTTAACCTGCCATGGCCTTTTTAAAAAATTAACCACTTTTTTCAGAGATAAATATGACGTATGATATATCGTTGGCTAGCTAATTTAAGTTGTGATCAAATAATGAAATAATTTACAGAGTGTGCTATTTAAAAACACAAAAGTTATGTCTATTAAAAAAAGTGCCTTAAGAATGTGTTACTCGATTTTTGATTCGACACTTGGTAATTGAGATATAAAGGTCATCCAAAAATGCCAATTTTCCAAAAAGGCTATGTAGCTCGGTAGTCGAAAAAGATAGACGATCGCGGTTTGCGCCGTTGTTTGTTTCTCGAAAATCGAGCTCACGACACCTATATTGGTTTTTGTCTATCTGCCATAGTTTTAGAGAAAACCCCAAATCCCATCTAATTTGGTCCACCCTGTACATCAATTTGAAGTATAATTACAAGGGCTCTGTTATTAACAATGTCACAAAATATGTGGATATATTGTTTCCAGTCATTCAGCGTCTACACCCGTGGTGGCTTTTTCTAGTCAACTTCATGGTAATAAAGTTTTCAGATGAAGACTTTACCCAACATGTTTTCCTCAAATGTTTTGATTGATCGTTAAGGTGATTTAAAATTTGTGAATAACATTGTTAGAAACACGTGTGCCATCATTATTTTTGATGAGGATATGGCTATAAATCAAGCAAATGATCTATTCCTGAATACATTAAATTAATCTAAAGCGTTTAAAATAACTGATATGGAAACTCTTAAGCGTATCAAATACTGCGCGAAATAATTTGAAATATAAATTATTTTATACGAATGAATATTCTCAGTAAACAATGAGATCTCTGCGTGATATAAGGGTTATTATATAAGTATATAAGCATCTTACGTACATAAGCATCTCTTCATGCATACCTTTTACATGAAACATTTGAAATTTCTCGAATATCTGGTAAAGCAGGGAATCTTAGAGTATTTAGTGAAAGAGCATTTTTCTTAGTTTAAGTTAAATTAGATAATATTTATTATTTATTAATATAAAATGTATCCGGTAAGTAGTTCATCTGTGATTCATTATGAATATTGATTATTAGTGGAGATCGTTTAGATTTTGAAACGGAAGTCGATGCGACATGAAATTTTATTGTAGAAAGCTCTTGTTTAGTGTCTCACAAGCATGTAAAAAAAATAGAACAAAATCAGCTGCCCACTAAACTTTTGGACGAAGGAAGGATTTAAAATACAGTGTTTTATAATTACCTTGAAAATTACGAATAATAGAAAAAAATTAAAATTAATATTGCATATTTTCACATATCCGAGGTTATACATTAACAGTAAGTATAAAAGTTGCCCTAAAGAGTATTTACTCACAAATCTGTACATCTTGTTTGGATTTAAAATTTATAGGATTTTTTTTATCTCGTATTTAATATTGGCCTATTTCCGTTACCAAGGCCGGTTGGGATATGAACCCGGACCATCCGTGTAGAAGTACGCGCCACTGTTTGTGGAATTGAATTAATAGATAACATGCATGATTACGTATTGGAAACTGCATAGTATATGTAAAACTGCATAATATTTTATCATAGGGTACTAATAAAGTCTGAGGCGCAATATTACGAAATGAATCAAAAGGTGAATTTTAATTTCCGTTGCAGGGGGAAACATTTTTGACAAGTCTATTAACTTTAAACCATTATAACAGACTGAAACACATAGGTATAATGATATATATTTTGTTACTGTAACTATTGGACGTAGCCTAATAAGTAGATTATATCCGAAACGATTTGTAGTGATACTAAGTTAGTAGCAGTGTTAGAAAATTTCATGTTTAAAAAAATATTTCTTCTCATTTTTCTTCACATACTGGTAACGAATAAACAAACGCATAGTACGGGAGGCAGCGCTTCATTTTTTCGAGGAATTTTATACCGAATAAATGACATGTATACATACTTGGTAATTTATTTATTTTATTTTTTTTAAATAATAACAATTGGAATGAATTATAGTTTATGTACTTTTATGCTACAGCTCATAACGAACATTTTCCTTCTTTTTGTTGTTTTCCATAGAATTTATAGATTTAGAGATATTCAAAGAAACTGATGGACAACGATTTTTTAACAACTTTAACATGCTCTCACCATTAGCTCCACCGCTACCACAGTAGCTGACGTTCAGATTGCTGATGTATTAGGAGAAAACTATTATTGTTATGATTTTCAGTCGGAATGAAATAACTTGTTCAAAGCAGCGCTGCCTCCCGTACTAGTCTTTTGTCTCAATTTTTAGATTAAGAAAAAAATGATTTAAACAAATTAATTTTTAATGAATTTGGTGGTTTAAAGGCATCCTGTAATAGATTAAGCGTAAAATTTCATTTTTACGGTGCATCACTCCATTTTTTGGTTATATTTTTGAACTCTTCAAAATTAAATTTCTTAGGTCCTACGACCTTAAAAATTGCTGTTGGAGATTGCCTTGACGCTTCTAGTGGTGTGCAACTGCATAGAATATGAGTGACAGTTTCATCCTCCACTCCACACATCCGATAAGGATCGTCTTTCAACTTCACTGTATGTGCTTATTCAGAGGGCAGTGTCCTGTTATCAGGCCCACGATCTATCTCATTCTTTCTCTGTCGAACCCAATGGTTGAGTCGGTTAAAAACCGCTTTACATGAAGCCTTGGCTGCCTCATTCCGGAGGCTTGAACCCAATAGTTGTGTAATTTATAGCTCCGACTGACTCAGGCTATTTCAGGGGAAATAATTTTTGCCCTTTCTCCCGCCAAACGATCTGCTCTTTCATTGCCCTTCACACCACTGTGTTAAGGCAACCATATTAGTTTGACTGAGTTGTATTAAAAAAAAATGCCATCTTAGAGTTAACTTTATTTAATTTAAGAGCCCTCAAAGCCGCTTGACTATCGCTGCATATATAAATATGTTTGTAGATGACACTTCTTCTGAGATTTTCGCTGGCACATAGTAAGATGGCTTACTAGTACGTCGGGTACACCAAAGAAAGCTGCACTTTTTGATTGGGATGAGCCACTTTCTGTGGTGATACTTGATGTCAAAAGGTAACTTTTGATATAGGGAGCCACTTGAGAATCAGTGCAGGTCACCAAAATGGCGGCCACTAAAGATGGCCATTGGCCATACTATTTTTTTTATTTCAGCTCCTAATGGTCCGATATCTATTTTCTTTTTTTGTTTGAAAACTCTTGTAAAGAGAACACTTTTTTGTCCCTATGCATTTATCTCTACACCTGCGCAATTTTGAAAAACCTGAGAATTTCACTTTTCTCACAAAGGACCTCAGAACAAAACCCATGAAAATGTTGATTCGTTGGAATCGGCTGAAATTTTGATATTTTGTAGTTCAAGTCATGCTGATCAAAAGTTCTTATCACATCGAGTCAATCCTATGGACAGTTTTTGAGATACCGCTTGCCAAAGTTAGATAATTTGCGTCATTTTAGACATTCAAGAACTATTTACTCCTAAACTATTAACTTTAGCAAAAAATTGCAAGGGTCAAAATATTTTTGTTCAAGTTCAATAAAGCTCAAGAATTTTTTTCAGAATTTTTTTATTAATTTTTAGGTTAGGTAAAATATATAAATGTATGTCATATTTTGGCATGCTTCGGTGTGATTGGCTGAAACTTTGCTATTTTGTAGTGAGTCATGCTGATCAAAAATTCCTATTGCACTGAGTCGATCCTATGAGCGGTTTTCACTCCAGGAGTGCTAGAAGGTCCTAACAACGAGGTAACGGGTAATCTATATGTACGTGTTTATGAATGGCTTCCAGTGTGTTTGTGTGCATGCACAAAAAATGTAATATAGTGTTAAAATGTATTCTGAATGAAGACGATGCTGCCTTAGTACCTCTTTTGTTGGGGGCAGACTTTGTAGACTGCAAATTTTTGAAGCAAAGAGAAGATTTCTAACATGATTGATTGAGAAGTCTTCTATATCTTTGTAATAAAGCAAAACAGTAACCTTCTCCAGAACTTGAAAGGTCTCATATGAAATAGACTGTTGTGGTATATAGATAGCTTGGAAGGTTTCAGCAGCTTCAGGAACTGATTTCCACACTTTACAGGCAGTCTGTTTCCCTTTCATTGCAAATGATGACGTTACATCTGATCCAGTGAATGCATGGAACGCTCTCAATGCAATGCTCATGTATTTCTGACCCTTCTCAGTATCAAAGAAAATCCACATCGCTTGAAGTCCCGGAGTTTTGAGAACGTGAAAGAAAGATATTGCCGAAACAACTACATCAGTATCTACTGTGCAAATAAATAAATAATTCACAAATCATCAAATTGCAAAAAGAAATCCGAAAAATTAAAAAATATATAAATTAAATCGCAGAGAACCCTTAAGGTGTAGAGATAAATGTATAGGGACAAAAAAGTGTCCTCTTTACAAGAGCTTTCAAACAAAAAAATAAAATAGAAATCGGACCATTAGGAGCCGAGATACAAAAACATTTAGTGTGGCTAATGGCGGCCATCTTTAATGGATGCCATTTTGGTATTCTGCATGGATTTTAAAGTAGCTCCCTATCTGGAAAGTTATAGCCATGTACCCGACGCGACGTACTATACGTCCTGCTTGGAATCCACAGGGGTTCCTGTAAAATGGCACCGATATATGAGCCCTTTTTTTCGATGAAAAGAAACTCGCATGGGCCCATCGCTGAAATGGGTCTAACTGACTAACGGTTAAGGTCGCCAGCAAACTTTCCGATTAAATGCAGGTACTTCCTAACGGGAAAATGTCCTGTCAGAAGGTCTGTTATAGTTCTCAACTGGATCCTGTTCGTTGTGAGCAGTTCTTCAGTTTGTTTTGAGCATGGTCTATTGATAAGTGTTTTCCCATGTCGATTTCCTGGAATATATCTCCTGTAGTGGTTGTGTTTACTGTTGACCCAGTCTTAGATCACCCTTTTGCCTGAACCTTTTGTGATGCACAGCGCGTGTTCTGGGCCATAGAATATATTAGCTAATCCTTGTCCAGCAAACTCATCAGCTTCTTCGTTGCCCTCTATGTCCCGGCATCCAGAGTAGTCTTATTCTGTTCCGCTCATCCAGAATTTTGAGCCCTTTGTGGCAGTCCCAAATCAGTCTGGAAGACATTTTGTTAGAGGCTAGTGCCTTTAGTGCCGCCTGATTGTCGTTTGACATTCTCGCATACATACTCAAGTATAGCCAGAATTTCTGTCTGGAACACAGTAGAGTGTTGTCCAAGAGAGAGACTTACACTCGCTCTTGGTCTTTCACCGCGTATTCCTGCTCCAGCTTCTGTTTCTATCCTGGACCCGTCAGAAGACCAAGCCAAGATTTTGCGTAAAGCATCAGGAGCTCCTGTCATTCAGTCCTTCCTATCTCCAATGATGATAGTGAAAGGCTTGTTGAATGTAATTCTTGGTACCATGTAGTCCGACTTCATACTCAACAGTGAGCCAATACGAGCCCTTGATTTGCATCCGTGTACGCTAACACCAGTTCCCTCCTGAGTCTTCCTTTAGGCACCACTCCAGACCTTTGGGACTAGGGAACACAACTATGTATGGAATAGTGGACGTATAGACGGAGAGACGCCAACAATGATGACTTGGTCCGTTGCAGGTAGAGCTATAGTCTTAATATGGTCCGACTTTTGGCCTGTGGCATTCTACATTCCATTCTTAAACAGTCTATTTGCTGCGAGTGAGTAAGGAGTGAGTACAAGAATGGCAGCTATTGGAGTGGTCTTTATTGTTTGTTATTCCTAGGACAACCTAGTTCTTGAACATGACAGGTGCACCACATCAGGGCTGCGTATGACATGAGGGGTTTTTCCACAAAAATATGCGTCCAGAGAGTAGATTTCTGTTATTTCCCACTTAGTAAGTAACAGACGTATGATACTTATTGTCATTTAAAGATAAGTAATAAGTAAATGTGATTTAAATTACATTGAAATAAAATTCAGTATTCTATTGGGTTATTTTCGAAAAAATATTAGAGACATCCGTATATGACAAGAAACTACTGACATTTACTTAACAGTAATATCAATAAACATCTCAAAAAGGATTAGTTTTTGAACAGAATAGAACTCAGATTAATACCTTGAATGAACTTATTAAACTTCGCGTTGTGAAAGCAACGTTGAAGCCGAATCTAGTTATTGTAATAAATAATCTTTGCCTCTTATTCTGCCTTAGAGGAGTCAATGTGATGACCGTTATCTACCTGAATTCTGTTGTCAGTAGTTTCGCTAAAGGTAGATTTCGGTATAGTGCAATGTCCAATTTTAATAAAATGGTAATTAAATCCCAATTCGCAATCATCTAAGAACATTTTACTTATAAGTACAAGTATCTCTAAACCTTGTTTTCGAACTGAACAATTTTAAAATTTCAGTTGTACACCTCTGGTCCACTAAACAATTACCTCTCTGGTCCTGCAGTCCCCGGAGACTAACTTTTGTAATTTATATCGCGAAACATCGACTACAAAACTTTATCAGTGTTCATGTGTTGTAAAGTAATGCTCTATAAGGCGTGTCGTTAGGGAAAGTGTATATTTTACCGGTCGCACAACGTGTAAAATATTTCAGAAGTTTTAACATGTAAAATGCTGTATTTTGTGGTGTCAGCTTGGGAAAAGTTTGCGAATAATTTATATTGTTTTATTGTTTAATTTGTACAATTTTCACTCAGTAAATTTTATGTGGCAGGGAGGCAAACAAGTGATTAAATATTTAGATGAAACCTAATGGCACAAAAATATTGGTAATTAAATTTATGTGACTGACATTTATAACAATTTGAAATGCTCATAAATTATTAAACTGTTCATAGAAATGAAGAGTAAATTCTATTTGCTAGGCATTTTTAAAAGAAAATTTGAAAAGAAAGAGGCTCTCAATTCAATTCGTATGTATGTTTTTTTATGTGTGTTCAGTCATTACTTTCTATGAAATTTGTTTAAACTACTAAGTATGGCTCGGAGGTGGTCCCACTGTAATTTCATCAAGTTATGTCTCGTAGCACAGGAGCTAAGTAGCTTTTTGGAAACTCATTATTACAAGAATTTTCTGTGCGTTGATTATTATTTCTATCGAAATTAAATGGCGACAAAATAGACTTCGGGCATATGTCAGCCCATCAATTTGGCCAAAGAAAACAAAGAAATTATGTAACCGTTACAAGTCTCACACTTTTTATGTTTAAAATAAATAAAATAAGATCTCCATAAAGTGTGCGACTTGAGGAGGCGCAGCTAGAAAGGTTAAAGTTGTAGAAAAAATAGAATTATAGCACGTGATAGTTACAAGCTTTTTCTATATTGCGAATATTTATTCAAAGATTTTGAACATAGAACTCCTGTGAGAGTAACCAGCCAGAAATAGTGTGGTGGCTTAGCAAAAAGATCGTGACCTGCTGGATTAAAGCTCCAAATTTTGCACACTTCTTATATACTCAGGGGGTGGACGATTTCGGTGTCCGTCATCTTGAAATACTTTGTTTTCTTTGAACTATACCTGTAAGTTTTCGATTTTATTATATTACTAAATATCTCCCCAACTTCTGGGTTTGTAGCAAAAAGGATTTAATTTAAACTAAATTTTCTGCAATTTGAGGCCAGAGCCGCTTTTGCAACTTTAATGTTTTGCGAGATACAAGCTTCCAGAATTTTGTATTTTTTTCAGGTTATTACGAAAATCTATATTTTTGTCGGTTTTACAGCAAACATTATTTTATTAATGTTTAAGAAAAATAAATAGGCTACAATGTGAAAAATATCGATTCAATCACAATTTGCTGAAATAATATATTTGACCATGTTACAAACTTTTCAATAAAAAAAAATACGGAATAACTATTAAGAAAATAATCATAAAAATTATATTTATAATGTTGTTGTTTACTGTTCACAATAACCTTTGCAATGACAAAGAGCTGTGCAGGCAAGTGCCGCCTTGTTACAAACGCAATTCTTAGTGCACAGGGGTGCCTTACATCCGCACTTGATTAATTCCCTACAGCTTTTGCTTGCTTCCGGTTTAGACATCCAAATTGGTTGTCATGTCTCTTCGTTTCTTTTCCATCCAAAGTTAGCCAGATTAGGTGCGTTTTGGAGTGATTTCAAACTGGTTAACCAGATTGATAGATGCAACGATTAATGTGTTGAATGAGGGCATCATGTGGGAGCGGTAAACTTTGCATCATCTTTACTTTTTTCCTTGTGTGAAAAGATCCTCTCTGAGCTTGTTGATGCTGTAAAGTTCTGTTGTGCCATCGTATAGGATGCATGCGAATCGTTCTAATGCCTTTGTTTTAGCATCTACTGGCTGAAATGGATGTTTTGCAGAGAAGATAAATCCTTCAGTGCCTGGAGGGTATGCTTTCCATGTCTTCCATGCCGACTTTTTCCCCTTACTAAAAAATTGTGATGTAGTGTCTGAACTCGTGGAAGCAGCATGGAAAAAGGTCAATGCTTGCGATATATTTTCTCCGAGCTCTTGGCAGATGGCGTTGATATGATATTATCGGAAATGTTTACCCTTACCAAGTGCAATCCAAAGTTGAATATTAGGTTTGTAAGTTTGTAGTTCGAAAAAGATGCCTACTAGTACCACAATAGCATCTGTGTCAACTGTACTTATGAGGGTTAGGGTGGCCCATCTTTTTCGAAATCGAAATTTTTTATTTCTCACCCCTGCAAATGGTTCCATTTGAAGAAAAAAAACAGTCCCTTCAAAATATTATTGAGGCAAATTGAAGGCAAGGGGTGCCGCAGAATGCATTATTATGCAATAATAAAAGTAAATGGAATTATTTGCATTCTTTGGTTGATGCATTGTTTTTTTTTTAATCAGCAACATTTATCTTTAGAATGACTAATCAAGTCATACAAATATCAAAGACATTATCTGTTGTGACTATGACATGTGTCATACTACTGTAAATTCGTAGTCTAAGAAAACTAGACTAGAAGTTTCTGAAATAAAACTCTCGTTTTATCTTTGTGTATTTTATTATGAAACGTTTTTTTCATACATAGTACCAAATATTATCCTAAATCTACAAGACATATAGTAATAAAAACAATATTTTTTGCACTAGGCCAAAGCATGCGACAGGGTTTCTTTTTTTTTACATTTGGAAACTGTGATTTATAATCATTTACAACTTGGAGTAAAAACTGTTTTTGGTCTTCATTTTTTGTTAAAATGTCATTATAGTCAGTAATAAGTTTGATTCCTCTCTCAGCGGCATCATTTACAACTTTAATTTTGTTTACAATATTGAAACATCGGGTATAACTTTCATTTTCCCTCCATGTTGTTGGATCATTTTCCAAAAATTCCATAGACAAACCTAATTTTTGAAAAAACTGTTTAGTGTTCTCGTATATGAAGTCCTGAATTTCTTTGTTTTCAACGTCAGTAATGTTACTAATCATAAGTCGTTTAATACCCTCTTGATTTGGTGCTTTCCTATTCAAAGCTTTAACCATTTCTCTTTTAGTGGTAACTGAAATATCGTCATCAAAGAAAGATAAGCCAACATTTACTGAATTAAGGTACCACAAATGGTTCACTATTTTCCTACTTGCGGCTTGAGATATTTCTTTGTCAATATTTTGATAATTAATGAGTTCTTTACAAAAGTCTAAGTCATGAAGCGGTGCTTTACTAGCAAATGACGCTGTAAACCTGGCCTTTACATAAACCTTTACAATAAAGAGACATATATCTTCAATACCTATTTTTTCTTTTTTAGTTAGTTGGAAATGATCTTGGAAAAAAAATATTTTTAGACAGTAAATGGCTTTGGCCATCCAACGTGCATGATGAAATGTCCCTGGTTGATAGAATGTCGTGTGAGTGGGCTCTTCTTCAACAAAAAGTTTAGAAAGCATTAAAAATTCTTTATAATCATCACGAGGCTGTTGCAAAGTTAAAGCTGCATTTAGAAACTTTACAATTTCGGCTTTAACTGGTTGTAAAATGTGTTTAATTTTTGATACCTGAAATCCAGTTTTTGTTTTATTTTGATCTATTTTAGGCCAAAATTCCCTAAAACGTTTAAATAGTGGCACATTTGGACCAGATGAGGAAGGCATTTTTGTGTCAAACACACTTCTCAAAACCACTTCAAAAATATGATGTCTACAAGGAAAATATAGAATATCTCTTTCTAATTTTTATTGCAATAGTGTGGCTGCCCCATTTATATAACCCATATTTGATGCTGTTGTATCACAACACAAAGCTATTACCTTTTCGTACAAATTCCATTCACAAAGCACATCATAAACTGCTTCAGTCTGTTCTCTTCCAGTTGAATTGGGCAAAGCTGGTACTCCAAGTAGTTGTTCAATATCTCCACTAGTAACTAAGATAGCAAGTCTATCGATATTTCCCATTCCAGTGAGAGAAGGTAAAAGTTTTCCATCCCAATGGATGACTGGGGCCGGCAATTCAGAATTACCGAAGGCAGTTTTTAATATTTCAGAGCTCTTTCTTCGAGGATGCGTTGTCTAGAGCGCTGAAGTGTGGTTCTGCCGATGGACAAAGATGTGGTGTCATGTCCTAGTACTTCTGCTACTGCCGTCAAAATATGGACTCCATACCTGTCGCTTATTTTGCAAGCATCAAATGCAGCGGCTATTTTTGGTGTGATGATGTTACATGTTCCATACAATCTCCTCTTTTTTTGGCTGTGACGGGCCAGGCTGGTCTTGTAACAACTCTTCTTGGGCTTCGATTATTTCATTTTCGTTGGAGTCGGCTGAATTACTACTTGATGATGGACAGGTGACTGTCTCCTCTAATCTAGCTTTTTCTTGTTGACTTCGTTGCATTCGTTCGGATAATTTCTGTAATTTCTCCTCAGCTGATTTTTCTTGAGAAGCAAGTTGGTAATCAATACCATGCATAAATCCAGGACGTCCCTTTTTTCTTTGGTTAATTAAAAACTGCTTATCTTTATCTATTTTCATCAACTCCAATGCATTTGCATGAGAAATGTCAAAAAGATCGTCCAATTTTTCAACGAAATTTTTTTCTTTACTCCCGCACTGGCCCTTTTAGGCGATTTTTGTAAGTTCCTCCACTCTGCATAAAGTTTATCTAGTTGTTTAACACAATGAAAATCCTGACGTGTCGGAATGCGAGCTTTATCCCAAAAAACTGACACCTCTTTTATTGTTAATTTAGCACTTTCATGTACACTTAGCTTCACTTCACGAATCGTTATAAAAGAGCACTTGTAATACTTGTCTATTAGACGGCAGTTTATTGCCAATGATTTGTGACGAATAGTGTCCAACTAAGTAAATGAAAGTATCCTTTCGTAAGGATCTAACATCAGCCATCGTTAAATGTTTTTTCAAAAAGGAACGTATGCTAGAACTTATAATGTCACCACTGTAAAACACAATTGCAAACTGACATAAAAACCTACCGTAGGTGCATTATATTTCCAAACTTCCAAAACAAATAATTTCTAGGAAATAATTACACCAATAAAACATTATGAGAAAAGAGGTAGATATTTGTATTTTAAGTAAAATTTAAGTGTATTAGCGTAATAAAATCTTATCTACAAATTTCTACCTGAATGCGGCACGGGTTACCGTTCACCGAATTATCTGAAACTTTGACATAAATTATTCCTAGTATAATAGTATATTTTTGTGGGGTGAGACTTAAAAAATACGCAAAAAAAATTCACCCCCTATAGAGACAGGCCACCCTAATGAGGGTGTTAGTTGCACCCTTTTGTAATGCATCCAATATATGAGGACACATTCTGGTATCAACTTAAAAATGTGATGGCGTCGCATTTAGAAAGTCTGGATGCTTGTATCTCCCAAAATATTAAAGTTACAAAAGCAGATCTAGTCTAAAGTTATAGCAAATTTAGTCTAGATTAAAATTGATTCGAATAGTGTTGCGGTAAATCCAACCGATTTTCGTAATAACCTGAAAAAAGTCCAAAACTTTGGAAGCTTGTATCTCGCAAAATATTAAAGTTACAAAAGCGGCTCTAATCTCGAATTGTAGCAAATTTAGTTTAAATTAAATCCTTTTTGCTACAAATCCAGAAGTTGGGAAATATTTAGTAAAACCAAATAAAAGTAGAAAATTTACAGTCACAGTCCAAAGAAAACAAAGATAGCAAGATGGCGGTCACTGAAATCCGGCACTCCTCCCCCTGAATTGATAGTACTGAGATTATATAAGAACTCTGCAAAAGGGCATAGCCGGGTAAGCATGGTAAGCATGCCCCCAAGCGTCTGACGCTTATATTTGTGCAGTAGGAAGAAATCTCGGCAAGTAGCAATTTCACAAAATATTAACCCGAAAAAGGGACCGGTTTGGGGTGATTAAGGGAGGGTTGGTTTTAGCAAAACTTTTTTTTTCTAAGAAACGGCGCATTCAATCATTTTGTAAAAAATATATGTTAAAGACCTACTGAGAAAGTACTAAATAAAAAATCACGCTCAAATTCCGAAAACAGATACAGTAAAAAAAACATATATATTATTTTTAAAGTAATTTATCCCTGGGGTACCAGCCTGAAATTTTTGCTGTAGCATGTCTGGGGACTCACTTATGTTATATTTTTTTCCCAGTCTTGTGCGAAGATTACGCCATACTTAAAGAAAATGCCGAAGTGTGCAGTGTCGTATGCATATTTTGTGGACAATTAACCCTTGCAAGTAAAGAAGGCCAAAATGCAAAGTAAATATGGATACCTGAGTAGTGTATACATAGTGATTAGTGATTATGGAGATGGTGAACGTTGTAAGAGAAACCAATATAAAGCTGCAACGCTGAGAGTTAATTAGGTGATCAATAGGTGAACTCTCTTGCGCAGCAAAAATCAGTTTATAGCCGGAATGTTAAATATCATTAAGGGTAAAAACTGAAGTCAGCGGTACTATCGATATTACCGTCGGCGGGGATAAGGGCTTGGTCTTAACAGTCACGTGTTGTTAACAATTTGCAGCACTAAATCGTAGCATTACTAACCTGTGATGAACATGGACGTTAATCTTCCTCACTGTCATCTGCAATCACTGCACTCATGCTATTCTTCTGAAACAATAGAGAAAGAACTTCTGCCGGTTTAGGTATGCTTGATAGATATCGTCCTTGCGAGAGATAATGCACGACATCCAACAGTTCGATTTCCATTGGCACATTCAAAGAAATTGCAAAACTGCCTTTTATAGATATTTCCAGCAAAAATGTACTGGACTTTTCAGAAATGACGGATTTAAAACTGTTTTTACCGGATCGTATCAATATAAACAAACGATTTCGTACCTCGAAGTCATAAATGAAGACGGAACACTTAACCTTCAGTACGTTAAGGACCAGTCCAATGTACTCAAAATACAAGTTTGTTCACGTCACATCAAAACGAAGGTTTACCGATGTTTCATCGACTATATTCCCCACAGTGTCGGAAGTTCCGGCGTTAGAAGACATTTCTGTGAATGTGCCAATGGGTATCGAACTGTTGGATGTTGTTCCCATGTAGCTGCTGTCGTGTATTACCTTTTGTACGGACCTAGCAAGCATACCTAAACCGGCAGAAGTTCTCTCCCTATTGTTCTAGAAGGATAGCATGAGTGCGGTGATTGCAGATGACAGTGAGGAAGATTAACATCTATATCCTTCTCAGGTTAGTAATGCTACGATTTAGTGCTGCAAATTGTTAACAACCGTGACTGTTAAAACCAAGCTCTTATCCCCGCCGACGGTAATATGTGAATACTGACAGGCTTTGACAAGGTACTCCATAGTACCGCTGACTTTAGTTTTTACCCTTAATGATATCTAACATTACGGCTATAAACTGATTTTTGCGGTGCAAGAGAGTTCAACTCTATTGATCACCTAATTAACTGTCAGCGTTGCAGCTTTATATTGGTTTCTCTTACAACGTTCACCATCTCCATAATCACTAATCACTAATATGTATACACTACTCAGGTATCCATATTTACTTTGCAGTTTGGCCTTTTTTACTTGCAAGGGGTTAATTGTCCACAAAATATACATACGGCACTGCACACTTCGGCATTTTTTTAAAGTATGGCGTAATCTTCGGACAAGACTGGGAAAAAAATGTAACATAAGTGAGTCCCTAGACATGCCACAGACAAAAATTCAGGCTTGTACCCTAGGGATAAGTTACCCCAGAAAAAATTTGAAAATAATATACATGTTTTTTTTACTGTATCTGTTTTCAGAATTTGAGCATGATTTTTTATTTAGTACCTTCTCAGTAGGCCTTTAACGTATATTTTTTACAAAACGACTGACTGTGCCGTTTCTTAAAAAAAAATAGTTTTGCTAAAATCAACCCTCCCTTACTCACCCCAAACCGGTCCCTTTTTCGGGCTAATATTTTGTGAAATTGCTACTTTCCAAGATTGCCTTCTACTACACAAATATAAGTGCCAGATGCTTGGGGCAGTTACACCATGCTTACCCGGCTATGCCCTTTGGCGCTTTAATCCAGCAGGTCACGATTCTGCCTAGTATTTGCTCTAAGCCACCGCCAACATACTAAAAGAAAATGTTTCCAAATAAAAAAAATAAAAAATTTCACATATTTCATCTTAGAACTTTAAACTCATCGTTACAAGTGCTGCCTCTTGCTTAAAACGTAAATATCAGCTCTCAACAACAAAACAGCCTTCCCAGAACGTTGTGACGATTGGTCTTTTTGTTGCCATGATATATGTCTCTTTAACAAAATTATATGCCCTCCAGAACGAAATGACCGTCAAATAAATTTTTACGCGAAGACATAAGGTACCGCATTTTGCTATATCTCATTGTTTAGATCTCACTGCTAAACGTTCTGTTACTTATTATTATTTACGTAGGTGGAAGTTCCCCTAATAAAGAAATAGATATCTTTGTTAAACATTGCGTCTCTTACTTGTTATGTTGATAATACTCTCCTTGATAACTCCTCAGAACGGAGCGTAAATTAAAAAAATAATAATAAATAAATGCAAAGAAACTCACAAAATTTTACATTTGTTAGCGAATTTAATGCTATTCCCAGCTTGATTCAACTTAGTTGAATAAAATGGTTTTTTTTCTGTTTTTTTTTTCTTATTTTACAACTAAACTCCGTATCTAACCTTTTCTTCATAATAATCTTCCATATAAGTATAATTTGGATACATGATCACATAGATGCAGGAAAAAAAATGAACAGGAGGGAGCCTATTTTTTGCAATTTCCACCAGAGTAGTTAAAAAGAACCTTAGGTACAGGGTTTATATACTACTATATTATTGACTATACACTAGTATATTATTGACTTAATTGACTTAATTAATTGATATGTGATAAGGTGGGGTTCCACACGGTCGCCGCTTCGTCTGCTAGATGTGTGCCGAAAAATGTTTTACGACTTGCTAAGTTGGCTGTGTATATAATAAGCCGCAAAGGGCCTAAGATCGACCCTTGCAGTATATTACAGTTCACATTCCCCACTATTAAAATTCGACCGTCAAGTTGGCAGATTGTTGTTTATTTCTTAGATTACTGTTTATGAGTTTTTCGGCATAATCTCGGAAGTTCTCATAAGTAACTTATTAAGCAACAATACTGAGAAGAAATTATTAAGTTTAGGTATCTCAATTTATAAGTATCTAAAAATATAAAAAAATATATTTTTGAAAACATGAAATTACTTCAGTTATTGTAAAATAACTCCAAAAGTCTTGATTTAGACAAAAAAGGGCAAAATTAAAGGTTATAAGATTTCGGCCTGTCAAAATTTCCATGGATACTGTTATTTTGACCTAGTTATACATACCATATCTCTTGTTAGTCGAGGAAATATAACACAAAAATAGCCCCAACCAGGGGCCAATTTTTTTGCAGTAAGTCGGATTGAGATGGGGTTTTTTGCATTCGCTTCGTTAACTCGTCTAGAAACTTTGTGCCATATTTTGGTCTTGTACTTTTTTGAAATTGCATTGCTGCATCGAAAAGTGCATTCTTATAAGTGCATCTTTTCAAGTGATGAAGAAAAAATTCATATCTTCCAGAAAAGACTCCCGAATCATACGAATTTCAGTATCCGGGAGTTTTTTGAGTCGCTGGACCTGAATGTGATGTCCAAATGAGCCTCCTGTGCACCTGGAGGTCAGGACGGCACCAGGAACGTCATCACCTGGAGTTCTCTGTAAATTCAGGGAAAATCGATCGGAACTTGTCCCCCGGGGGTTTTTCGGGTCGCTCGTCCCGAATCTTGCATCGGCAATATCCTCCGGAGGACCTGGTGCGCGCGACCTGGCTAATAACGTCATCTCCTGGAGTTTTACTGAAATTACTTATCAAATCGATCGAAACTCGTTACCCGAGGGTTTTTCGGGTCGCTCGTCCCGAATCTGACATCGACAACCTCTTAACTTATACAAAATGGGCATGTCTTCTCTTTTTCAATGAACTTACTTTATCACCAGAGTTGGAATAGTTGATTCAATTGAAACTATTCGAGGGGTAAATGAAAGGTATGGGTACAAATATATGCAGGCACAATTTCAAAAATATCTGAACCTTATATTTCTTTTTACAAATACATTAAGTTATCAAAAAAACTTTTCTTAATTTTACAGTTTATTCTAAATATTGTCCGCCTCATCAACTGATACGTTAGTACTTTCTTCATCGAGAGTGTCATTTTCGGCCGCAATTAATTGTTCTGTGGAATATTTCTCGTCGTTGGTGCAATTTGAGCCGGCACAATTTTTGCAAGCGATATTGCAAATCAGGCCGTTCTTCCTACACCCACAAGAATAACCGCAGTCGGTTTTACATCCACAGAATATCAACTTCATTATATTCCGTGGGCCTGGTGGTTGTGTAATCCTTATGGGGATCAGCTTATCGTTCTCGTTTTTCCAACCCCAATCTGTTGGATCTAGGGGATGCTCTTCTCCAAACAACCAATTTTGTACTTGTAAATAAACCCGTTTAAGATGTTGAGTGGGGATATCTACCGTAGGAATGATTTTGCCGATGTCAGATTCGGGACGAGCGACCCGAAAAACCCCCGGGTAACGAGTTTCGATAGATTTGGTAAGTAATTTCAGTAAAACTACAGGATATGACGTTATTGGCCAGATCGCGCGCACCAGGTCCTCCGGCGGAGGTTGCCGATGTTAGATTCGGGACGAGCGAACCGAAAAACCCCTGGGTAACGAGTTTCGATCGATTTGATAAGTAATTTCAGTAAAACTCCAAGAGATGACGTTATTAGCCAGGTCGCGCGTACCAAGTCCTCCGGAGGAGGTTGCCGATGTCAGATTCGGGACGAGCGACCCGAAAAACCCCCGGACAACGAGTTTCGATCGATTTGATAAGTAATTTTAGTAAAACTCCAGGAGATGGCATTATTAGCCAGGTCGCGCGCACCAGGTCCTCCGGAGGAGGTTGCCGATGTCAGATTCGGGACGAGCGACCCGAAAAACCCCCGGACAACGAGTTTCGATCGATTTGATAAGTAATTTCAGTAAAACTCCAGGAGATGACATTATTAGCCAGGTCGCGCGCACCAGGTCCTCCGGAGGAGGCTGCCGATGTCAGATTCGGGACGAGCGACCCGAAAAACCCCCGGTAACGAGTTTCGATCGATTGGATAAGTAATTTCAGTAAAACTCCAGGAGATGACGTTATTAGCCAGGTCGCGCCCACCAGATCCTCCGGAGGAGGTTGCGGATGTCAGATTCGGGACGAGCGATCCGAAAAACCCCCGGGTAACGAGTCTCTATCGATTTTCCATGAGTTTACAGGGAACTCCAGGTGATGACGTTCCTGGTGCCGTCCTGACCTCCAGGTGCACAGAGAGCTCATTTAGACATCACATTCAGGTCCAGTGACTCAAAAAACCTCCGGGGACTGAAATTCGTATGATTCGGGAGTTTTTTCTGGAAGATATAAATTTTTTCTTCATCACTTGAAAAGATGCACTTATAAGGATGCACTTTTCGATGCAGCAATGCAATTTCAAAAAAGTACAAGACCAAAATATGGCACAAAGTTTCTAGACGAGTTAACGAAGCAAACGCAAAAACCACATCTCAATCCGACTTACTGCAAAAAAAATTGAAGGTTGACTGCTGTATTTCCTCGCCTATGTAAGAAAATTAGCCTTTATACAAAGCATCACACTTAATACTTACTTTGCAATTTAAGTTGCACAGGAAATATCATTACACTGTGAGCTCCGCAAATCCCAGATTTTCTTCAGAATCAGGCACTCTCAATGAGCACTTCAGAATATAATTTGACTTATATACAAATTTTACAAATTAGCTTATTCAAAAATACAAGCGAATTCTAATATTTCATTTTCGTTCAAAAAATATTTTCCTTTCAACGATGTGTATGTATGAGGCAACTAATTTAATTCCTTGAAGCTCGATAAAAATATATAAAACAGAATTAAATTTCAGTCGAAACTTATTGAAATTCTAATAAGAGATAGAGATACGATTTTTATCGATAAAATCCGATAAAATCGTAACAACCAGAGAATCGCATTAAACAAACTTCTACTGAAATATATCTGAGTTTAAATGTGATAATAATAAAATAAAATACATAGTGGTCCAAAATTGTCTCCCGATAGCTCTGTGGCTGATAATCATATTAATTGAATTAAATAACGTTTATTCAAAAATAATATTTACAATAATGTAGTTAATTAAATTAATGTACCTAAGCTCTCGGGGAGCTTGTTTTGTGCAGATTTATTTATAATTTTACAAATAATTTTTTTTTCTTTTTTATCTATTTATTTAACGTCGCGTCGGCCTATTTCCGCTACCAGGGCCTATCACCGACGCCAGGAGACGATCTACATCCAACCTGGAAATTTTGAAGAACCTCTTCTCGTAAGAAGAGTGGGGATCTTTTCCTTGCCTAACATTTAATAGACAAGGGGCCGCCTGCTTTACATCCCCTCCGAAGAATGGTATATCCACTACGTAATCCTCGTCTGAAATTACGTAGCTTCCGCGTATACACTGATATACAAGCCGTTAGAAGATGAGACGAGATCGCTGTGTTTCCCAAGATGGGTCACCCATCCAAGTACTAACCGCGCTCCACGTTGCTTCACTGGAGTATCGAGATACGTACACAGTGAAGACGCATCTACGCTCGCCTCAAATAAAAAAATAAATCATGTTAGTTGCAGCTAGCATATATTTATTAGAAATAATCTTAATTAATATTTAATTTACTTTTTGTAACGCCATATCTTAAAATGACATTTACTTGACAGTTTCAATCAATCAAAACGATTATTGACAAGTGTAAAATAAAGAAAAAAGAGCGAAATAATAGTATATTATTCAACGAGCGGTAATATAGGTAATAACTCACGCAGATGTAATTCATTAAGTGAGTTATTACCATTACCGCAAGTTGAATACTATACTTTATCTACGATTATAACAATAGATATTAAATTGAGAAAATTTTGTTTAAATTACTCAGTTTGTTTATTAATAAAATTAACTGTAAAATTTAATTTTTGTTCACCCTTTTATATTTGTTGTCTTCAAAGATTTAGCCATTTTTAAGCGGAGGTAGAATGTGATTTTTAATCGAAATAGTGCATAAACTGCTTCTAGACAAAAAATCAGCTTTGTAGATTAATATTACGCGGCGGGAAATGCAAAACTTCTCCTCGAACTGCAATAGCCCGGAGCGCATATTCAGTCAAAAGTCTTGTTTTTTATGTTAGAGAAAAAACGTCGGAAAGCTCAATCAATTCTCTTTACATAAGCTATCTACAATTTTTTCGAAAAAAACGATAATTATCGAGATATTCCAGGAATTGTAAGAAATTACACGTTTTCCTATAGAGCGTATGTAAATCTTAAAAAAATAATTTTTCCCAGAAACCTTTGTTTCGAAGGGCCAAGATTAACGGAGCGTCAAAGTAGTACATGATATTAAGTGAACATCGTCTATGAGAGCGATTTTAGTTAATTACCGATTAATTACGGTGATAAAATGGAGAAATTTTACCGAAAAAAAAAGTCCCAAACCCCGTCCCCTCTAATTCCTTCATTTTTGTCGGAATTCAAAAAATAAAAGAGAGAGTTTTAGCAAATTTAATTCTATTTCAGTTAACTAGAGTAGTCTTTTGGTGTAGGAGCCAAGATTAAAAAGTTGCCAACTGTAGAAGCTCAAAATTTGCGATTTTTTGCCGTACATGGCCAACATTTCAGTAGTTATCTCCGAAACGAAAAAAAATCAAAATTCTGATAGTAGCAAAAGATTCGTAATGGAAAATACTCTTTTGACCTTGTTTTTTATATCGAGCTAACTCCCACTACTTCAGAGATATCTGCGAAAAATAACAAAAAAACAGCTTACATTTCGGAGTCGAAAAAATTGCAAAAACATGCAATCTTGACACGTTCATATTTTTCGAAAAACACCATTGGGACGGCCGTACGATGTCGCGACGTAAAGAGGAAGTCTTTCAGATAAACCTGATCATAAATTGCACGGCGAAATTCGAAAATTCGGCTCGGCACGAACAAATCAAAAGTAGCATTTTGTGACATTTCAGAAAATCTTTATAGATATTACGTGAATAATCTTGTCACTTCCTGGCTCCACCTTCGTGTATTGCGCGTTACGTCGATTGGACAGACTAGGCATGAAGATAAAGGTGATTGGCTCTGTACCTAGTGAGTTATAATAACTCACGCATTATAACTCACGCTGTTTGTTTCTGGATACTATTAATTGATCAAAAGCAGTTCACTAATTAGTATATAACCTAATAAGAGTAGATAAAGAAATTTAATTTCATAGTGTGAAATAAAACTTATCGGTTTCCATAGAATTTAGTCTATTTTTACAAAATTATATTGTTTTCTAATTTCGAATTGCGATACAAAAAATTTTGAATATAACTCGAGACTAAAATGTGTTTTTTTTTACTCGTGTGGTTTATAGCACTCGCCTTCGGCTCGTACTATGAACTTGTAAAAAAAACACCATTTTAGCCACTTGTTATATAAAATACTATTTTGTAACGCCATATCCTAAAATGATATGTATTTGACAGTTTCAATGAATCAGAACAATATCATTATTGACAAGTATAAAATAAAGAAAAAAGAGTGAAATAAAGAAATTTTACTTCACAGCGTGGAATAAGACTTAATGGTTTCTATGGAAACAGCAATAGAAATTAGTCTATTTTTACAAAATTATATTGTTTTCTAATTTCGAATGGCGATACAAAAAATTTTGTATATAACTCGAGACTAAAATGTGCTTTTTTACTCGTGTGGTTTAAAGCACTCGCCTGCGGCTCGTACTATAAACGCCCCACTTGTAAAAAGAAAACACCATTTTAGCCACTTGTTATATAAACTACTATTATCTACTCTCGTTATATATTGACAGCAATATGACACTCACTTCAATGTCATAATGACGTTGTTTATATAGCACTAATGCTATTTATATTTATCGCATGCTATAGCCACTTAGGCTATTTAATAAATATGAATTTCAGTTTCAAAAAGATTTTAATATTTTCGAAAAAGTGATTTCTATAATAAATTGTTATTGTCATATGATTGATATACACCTATATGTGTAATAAGTAGCCTACACACCTACCCCCTACAACGAAGAAACCAAATTAACAAAGTAGTAATATTTAAAATGACATTTAAAGGAAAAGTCAGATTTGACTGACAAAATAATATGACACAAGGAAAACTTATTTCTGTAATAACATAATCCTTAGTGCAAGCATGTCAATAATAATCAATAATAATTCATGTAATAATGATTTAATAAATGGCGAAGACAAATGAAATAATTAATCTCTAACAATATACTATGCTTATTCAATAAGAGACAATTACTTAAATCATTAAATACTCCACCAGAGTGCATAGAAGAGAATGATACCTTTGATAAGTTGGTTTAAAAAATGTAGGGAGTAACATAGAGTACCTACCCACACATGTACATAATTGAACATGTAACTAAAAGTCTTCTGGGAATCCTGAAGATCCAGTCTGACTCGTTTCTTGGTATCATCTTTATGGAGAGACTGAGGAATCCGTATCTAGTGAAGATATCTATGGAACCGCCGGCCTTTAGCTGGTTGTCATCGTTGTGGGCGTCGTTCGTCGTTAAAGCGGTTAGCAGCACGAGCAGTTGCGTACGGCCCCATATTCTCGTCGCGACTGACACAGCTGTCTAGAACATCCATTGGAGATAATTTTCAGCATAACTATTTGTTCACATAGCAATATTATTTAACAAAACTGTCAAAAGCTATTAAACTTCAGTCTTCAATATAGCGTTTGTGCTATTCTTGGGAAAATAAATTGAATTCGAGCTCATCATGTAATATCATGTCCAGCATACTATAATTTCAATGTTCTTAATCCAGTTCCTTCGGGACGTTCGGACTTTATTTAAAATAAGGGTCCAAGCCTCTTCCAAATTTCACACATGAATGTTCTTCAAATTTTGTGACTAAATTTTTTGCAACTGCTTATACACCTTACGGACTCTCAGGAGGTATACAACGTGTGAAGATGTTCGGGCTCACCAATATCACGTCGAGGTCACCAATATAGCCACTTAGGCTATTTAATAAATATGAATTTCAGTTTCAAAAAGATTTTAATATTTTAGTTTCGAAAAAGTAATTTTTATAATAAATTGTTATTGTCATATCCATAGTGATTGACATACATATATGTGTAGTAAGTACCCTACACACGCATTTTATAAAAAAAGCACGCAAAGGTTATCAACCCAAATATTTTTGACAGATGGCAAAATACATTTTCCCCTAACAATAATACCAATAATATTTTTTGGATGCTGTCATGTGTGCACATATAACGAATTCTTTTTCAATTTTTTAACGGAAACCAAATCCAAAAGGTGCAAGTGTGATATATCGTTTAAATTGGAATTTTTACTGCTTTTCAATGGTTCGATTACAAATTGTAAGTAATCATAAAATAAACAACTTGTGCCAAAATGGCACTAAACGTAATACGATCTCAACCAAAACCTTTTCAGATCTTCTGGATCACTAAAGAAACCCTCATGCATAGTTTGATCCAAATCCATGTAGTAGCTTCGCCGCTATCCTGCTAACACACACAGAGACATTTTCAAAAACCACTTTTTTGGGTACCTGGAACCTCAAAACGTAAAGATTTGATGTTATCTCAATTTTAGATTTTGGACTAATTGTAGTAACCTCCCACAATTTTATTGTGGGGGAGGTTAAAATGTTATTAATGATTTAAATTTGAAAAAAAAATTTAGATTTTTATGTTTTTGTAATTGAATATAGAAATTTGGTGAAATGATATTTCATTTTAATAGCTAAATTTTTATATATTTTACAGATATACATTTCATAATGTAATGTACAACCGTGGAAATATGATTTTAGCTCGTCTCTTATAATGTAAAAATTTACATTTTTCTACGTGTTAGGTGGTGGTGTAGTTCTAACGCTTTTGACTCGGAATCCCAAATGGGGTATCCTATAGTTTTCTATTTATTTTTACTTTGTTTTACACTGAGTCCTTTACCAACTAAGTTCGTACTATAGAATTAAAAATGTCTAAAACTAACATTATTTACTGCGAAGAGTATCCTATAAAATGTGTAACAATTACATGAAAAGTTCAGTGAACAGGCAAAGAGTACGTTTTTAGCTTGTTTGTTTATGTAACCATCAAACAGTGCACTTGCCAAGTTCCAAAAGTTATTGACGTTATTGTTGCAGCAGTTATTGTAAGTACAAAAACACTTATATTTCGACAGTGTCTCGGCATTTTCATCGTATGTTTTGTGCGGTTTCGCTAATTTCACGTCGTTGCGGAATTATTGTAACTTTCGTGTCTCTCCCGTATTTGAACAGAAACCAAAACGAATTCGCAAGTGCGTCGCATTTTCCATTAAAAAAACTTATGAAGATATTTCTTTGTTTAGTAGATGTACAGTATTATAATTTGCACAAGCATAGCATTTTGTAAACGTAAATTTAAATTGAACATGCTATTATGCATATCATTTCATTTTTTTTTACTTACATTTAGAGATTTGTTTACTGATTTCAGTATCAAAACATATTGTTTATTAATATTATTTTGGACAATGTTTTCGTAGAGTAATATTATTTTGACCAACTAACAGTGGCGCCGCTAGCCTTTTGAAATGGGTGGGCGGATGCCGGCAAAGGGCGGGCGGTACAGCGATAGACGAAGTTATCAAGAAAACAAAGTGTGCATTTATCATTTATATTATTATTATCCTGCATCGCCAGGGTAGAGATGTGGCGTGATGCCTCAAGTCAGCGGCGGCGGCGCAGGGTGGGCAGCGACCGGGGCTTGGATTTGCAGAGTGGGCTCCCGCCCACCTCTAGCGCCGCCACTGCCAACTAATTATCTTTTGTTGTTAGAGTATACCTTGTAGTTTTGATGTATTGTTGTCTTTTGCTGACCATTATTGTTTTACATTTTTTGAGTACCGTGTAAAATTGCCTTTTTATGTCAGTCTGTCTCTCTGTGTACGTTATATTTTGTATAAATTGTGTGTAGAATATTATTATCGTCAGTGCATTTTCCTTTTCTTTGCCTGCATTCTGCATATGTTTTGCTCTACCAATTTTATGTAATATATTTGTTATATTTTGAATGTTGGGTTTTATTTCAAAATTATGCTACAAATGTTATTTTTAACTAGCTAGCCAGGTAAATACAAAAGTAAAGCATTTCTTTAATTTATGTAGTATCGGATTAATTAACGTTTTCTAAACTTTTGATAAAGTGATAAATTTATAACTCTGAATATAAATGGGATTTTACCCGTTATATTAGTAAACAAATATTTTGCGTTTGTTCGAGTAACAATTCACAAAAATCAGTTCCTATTGGCATATTTTCAGGTAATAATTCCTAAGTTTTTCAATAATGAAAGAGGTACAATTATTGTTCTTGTAATACTTTTAAAGTGCATTTGTGAGATACATTCATTCTTAATCCTATTCAGCCTACAAATCGTAGGATGTTCCATTACAATATCCAATATTTCTTCTTCAACGTCAATAGTTCTTGGGGTTCCTGGGCGGCCAGCATCTCTATATTTTGCTTCAGGGCTTGTTTCCCTAAGTCGCCTATCTGTATTTAAAAAAAAATTGTCATGAAGAATGTTTCCGTTCGGAAATTGTTCCTTATAATGTATCACATCTGCAGCTGCATTACCGAAAGATTATTCAAAAGCCCAAATTATCCAGTTACGAAAATAATTTTATATAAAAGAATACCTTTATTATTGGATGTGCTATCAGCCAAAGAAATATCGGGAGGGGAGAAGTTTTGGACCACCCTGTATATTACAACTTTACTCGCATTGTCGCCATAGAATTCCGAAAGTGTTTTTGCATTTTACAAACTTTTGAAATATTTACTTTGTTCAAGTTTTTAGCGGGATATACACCTTGAACGATATTCTTTACAGAACATTAGTTTTCAACACATGTACGCCGATAAAGTTTTGTAGTCAGTGTTTCGTAATATAAATTTCTAAAGTAGATGCCGAGGAGACTGCGTGATCGCTGATCGGCTTCAAATAATAATTTTCTTTCAGCACATCTTTTAAACGTTGAGAATTCTTTACGAGTAAAATGGTTTAGTAACTAAACTTACCTTTTAAAATATACGGTTATATATCCGCTGATAAACGTGTTTCTTTTGCTGTTACATTAAGTAAAGTTGACTTGAGATTTACTCTGCACTCAAAAAATATTGGCGTCTTTGATCTTTACTGCACCATCAAACACACCGACATTTTTTGCTTGCAGAAAAAATCCGAAGTCAACTATACGTACTTTTATGTAGAGTATAATCAGTGACATAACAAATATGGAAAAAACGTGATGATTCTGCAATTATAAATAATACGCTTAAAATTTTACTTAATTTTCGTTCGTGTAGAGTTAAACAGATAGAAGAACATAAGAACCCGGCGAACAAGAATGAAATCGTCTGAAACTTTTGTAACGTCTTTTTTTACTAAAAGCTGCAAAGTGTTGCAAAATGAAAAAGTACGAAATTCTTTTCCCAGAAGAATCCCAGATATTGCGTATATGTGGTTGAGAAAAAATATTGAAAAAAATTTAGGCACTAAGGGGGTGGTAGGGGGGTTTAAAAAATAAATTTAGTTTTGAAATTCTGAAACTTTGTAGATGAAATGATATTATGGCCGTGAATACACCAAAAATAGTAAAATAATTCTAAGGACAAGGGGGTGGTTTTTCATGGGGTTGAAAATTAAATATTAGAAAATTACAAAACTTTTTAAATACGACATTTATTTCACTACATTTACTTTACTCTTTTTTGTAAAATCACAAATCTTATTCAAAAGTTTTGTAATTTTCTAATATTTAATTTTCGACCCCCTCAAAAACCACCCCCTTGGCTCTTAGAATGTTTTTACTATTTTGTGTGTATTCACGGGCATATTATCGTATCTACAAAATTTCAGAATTTTAAAACTAAATTTATTTTTTCAACCCCCCTCAGGTTGAAAAAATAAATTTCTAAGGACCACTAACTTGGTCCTTAGAAATTTTTACTATTTTTGGTGTATTCACGGGCATATATTATCGTATCTACAAAGTTTCAGAACTATAAAAGTAAATTTATTTTTTCAAACCGCTCAAAACTAGTAGTCCCCTTATAGACCATGTGCCAGACCTATCAGTCATTGTAATTTGGGGGGACTGAATGAAACCTTTACCAGAGGTTTCTGGAGTCATATGGAGCAAAAAATTTGGGGGGGTTCATCAGGGGGAGGTAGCTTTCAAATATGGCGGCCGTTCAAAATGACGGCCCGACTATGAATTTTTAAATTCAATTATCTCGAGATTGGATGGAGCAATCTTGAATTTATTTTTCTAAATATATGTGAATGAACGAACTATAGTTTTGTTCCCAATGTTTATGGCCGAAAAAACAGTATTTTTCGGTCAAAACTCGAAAAAACGAAAAATAAGGTTCTTTTAAATTTGCGGTTTGCTGTTTATTGGTCTAACGGTTGGATATATTGAGAACATGTTCTGAATAAGGGTTTTAGAGAAACATCTCGCCTTAAAAATGTAAAAAAGAAATTGAAGATCGCATGAACAGAATCTGAGATATCGAGATTCAAAGCAGACGGGGCGGGGTTGAGAGCATTGACAAAGCGCTCAGTGCTTTGAGCACCGTGAGGCGAGACGAGACGGCCAGCCATATTTGAAAGCAACAGAGGGATATGTGAACAACTAAGAGAACTAAAAATGCCTTATTAATATTATTAATAAACTTGAATTTATTCTTCTTCACTATTGCAGCTATTGTAATTGTACTCTTCCTCATCTACTGTAGTAGTTCACCCTATCCAGTGCAAAACACCAAGGCACCATTTTTTCAACCGCAGCTAAGAACAGAGACCAATTTCCTTCCCAATTAGTTCGAACAAAAGCGAGAAGTAGCTCCACTAGGTCTATATATTTCATCCAAAAGGACCACATTGCTCCATTACTTGTACGAAGATGTGTCAAGTAGTTGTCAAAAGACTTTAGAGTGGCTTGAACATGTTCATCTTGAAGAACAGAGTTATGGAATGCATGGTTCATCTCATGGCTCAGAGAAGTGAAGCATTAAGAGGCGTAGGAAAGGTCTAACTCATTTGTATCTACCCATTCCAAAAACCCAGAGTACAGATGTCGATTTAAAATATCACTGAATCAGCGAAACGGTGATTTTTGAATTTGTATTTGTGGTTGGCCGGATGCAGTGAATTATGAATCGATAATTCACTACAGTGAATTATAAGTACGATTTTTCACCAAAAAAATGCTAATAATTGTCATATAATGAAATAGGTATAATTATTTTAAGATATTATTTTAAAATACAGTATTAATCCTCAACCCCGCCCCGTCCACTTTGAATCTCAAAATGTCGGGTTCTATTGATCCGATCTTCAATTTATTTTTTGCGTTTTAAAGGTGAGATGTTGCTCTAAAACTCTTATTCAGAACACGTTCTCGATATATCCAACCGTTAGTCCAATAAGCAGCAAAACGTAAATTTCAAAAACCCAATTTTTCGTTTTTTCGAATTTTGACCGATAAATACTGTTTTTTTGGCCATAAACATTACGAACAAAAATGTAGTCAATTCATCAACCTACATTACATTTAGAAAAAAGAAATTCAAGATTGCTTCACCCGATTTCGAGATAATTGAGTTTAAAGATGCACAGTCGGGCCGCAATTTTGAACGGCCGCCATATTTGAAAGCTACCTCCCCATGACGGACCTCCCCGATTTTTTTGCTCCACATGAGCCCAGAAACAGCTGGTAAAAATTTCATTCAGTCCCCCCAAATTATAATGACTTTAGGAGATCTGGCACATGGTCTATTAGTGTCTAAATTTTTTTCAATATTTTTCCGCTTTTCTAATGAATTTCTGTTGATTTGCAAATTTGTAGAATTTTGTCCACTTAGAACTTGAAAATTTCCCACTGTGAGACGGACAGAGACAGACAGATTTTTTTTCTTTTAATTAAACTTAAAATCTCGACAATCATGACATGACATGTATGACATGATCATGACATCCTAAACCGATTTGAATAAAAAAAAATTCTATTTTTTTTACGATTACTATACTTCCACTTCCAAATATGTGGAAGTAATAATACGGCGGGTAAATAATATTTGCAATATGGTTAGCATTGTTACTGAGGAAGAAATCCGATACACTGTTGGTGAAGAAAATTATACGAAGTGGTCCCCGGAAATATAAAATATTTATCAATAAAAAAAGGTGTCAAATAGAGGAGGTAGGTTGTATCAAGAGAAGTATTGTAATCATGTTAAAATCGCCATCCCAGCTACTTAGAATCATCACATTTGAAACTATCTAGATTATGAATTCAGTCATTTAGCGTGTATGTCGATCTTTGACACTATATCTAGAAAACTTTTTCACTGAGAAAAATAACCAGGCTAAACTCGTCAACATTCGACGGAAGGTGTATACTTGAAAATGTGAATAAGTGATCGTACTTCTTAATATTTTTATGAAATTCTCTCAGAAAAAGTGAGAGCACTATGTTGAATCGGTGCTGCAAATTACTTGAAAATGTGTTTACTGGTAGCAAGTTCAAAAGTTTACAGAATAGTTATATTTTTAAACATCGTCACTTCGTCTAATCTCGACGGGATTAAGTCTAGCTTTGATTTAAAATAGTGGAAAAGTGTTTGGAATGTTCCTTTATAAATAATTGAATAACATAATACCTCGTATTATAGTCTAGAGCTTTGGTTATCCCGTTTGTCCCGTGGCATGTCAAGAAACAAACCTTCGTAAACAAAAATTTATTCAACCAAATCATTATACCCTTGATAAAACCGTATTATCATAGGTCTGAGCGATTTCTATACGCCTTCGTCGCGTTGCTTCAGCGAAAAAATATCCCTAGACATTACATTACAACTTTTTATTTGGCCCCTTTACATAGTTTATATACATTCGTGGTAAGTCAAAAAAAATTATAATTTGTAATATAAAACTATTTAAAATTATAAGAAATATAAAATATAACATAAAACAGACGGAAAATTAAAAGTTTACCTAACAGTGGTATCAAGGTTAAAAAACCGCTGCCCAAGGAATCACTACTTCCACGTCCATTTTTTATCAAAGTCTCTCACAACGAGAAAAATTTTGATAAGTACTATATTTGCAATCCACTGTGTGGCAATAATTGTTTATGGAACTTTAACAACATAATATTTGAAATCCTCGACCCCTCAAGCCCATTAAACGATATGCCACCGAGGGTGCGGGTGGTGGTAGGGGGTGGTAGTAGGAGTGGATGAAGAAAAAAAAATTGTTGATGCCTTTGGTTCTTGTACACACACTAAATCACTATTTTATGTTTTTCACACCTTTTAATAAAAGGGTGGGTGTGGTAATAGCGGTGGCTAATGCCAAAACATTTTTTGAGACCTTAGCCTCTCTTACACTGAGTATCAATTTTAGGGACTCTTACTTGCTTAATTTACCTATTTACCCCAATTGCAACGGAATAAGAAAAAAATCTAGTTCCAGATCTCATTATAATACATACATGTGCCAAATTTCAAGTCGATATCTTAAACAGTTCCAAAGTAATCGTGCGCACAAGAAATAGGTTACAGGCAGACCGACAGACAGAATTTTTTTTGCTCAAATTTAAAATCTCGAACGTTACATGACATTCTAAGACTATTTGAAAAATAAAAATTTTTTTTTTTTTTCGTCACTATACTTCCACTGGATCAGACCTCTTATTCCATAGTGGCTTAACTTCTTCAATATCAACTCGTGTTGACGCAGTTTAAGGCCTTCGTAAAATCATATAACATCATATAGTACAGGGTGTTCCAGCTCTATTTAGACAAGCATTATCTCGGAAACGGGTAGACATAATAAGAAATATTTAATAGAAAAGTTATTCTGTTGTTTAAAAAGACACATTTAATCACTTCATTTTCAGATATACAGGGTGCCTCAAAAAGACGGCAGGTTATGCAACTTTACTTTTTCAAACGGAATATCCTGTATATTTTTACATTTTTGGATTTTCCTTTTATTTCTGAATATATGTTATTAACCATATTCTATACCTATCATTAACGGTTTACGATATATCGACGGTTTAATCTTGATTCAGTCATGTTCCATATTCTTAAACTAATAAGGCAGCAAGACGGAGTACCACCGCATAATTCGAACCTTGTAACACGCTTCCTGGCTGAGAGATTTGGAGGGAACTGGATTGGTAATCAGGGACCTATTAAATTGCCTGCACGGTCACCTGATATGAGCCCACTGGATTTTTTCTTATGGGATTATTTAAAACAAGTTGTATATGCTGAGAAACCAAATAATCTTAATGATTCAAAAAATAGGATAACTCATGCTTGCCAAATAACCCCAATGTCATAAGGAGTTCTTGTACACGAGAACTTTTAAGGAGGTATGAGTTGTGTCAAATAGAATATGGGCGACAATTTGAGCATCCTTATAATATTTACTGTTTTTTGTATTGTAGTATTCCTTATAATTACGTTAATAAAAAAATGTTATCCCAAAAATTTAACTGCAAATATCTCAACAATGGTTAATGATAGGACGTGGTTAATAAAATTTGTTCGAAAATAAAAGGAGAATCCAAAAATGCAAAAATGTACAGGGAGTTCCATTTAAAAAAGTAAAGTTGCATAGCCGTCTTTTTAAGGCACCTTATGCATTTGAAAATAAAATATGCATCTTTTTAAACAGAATAACTTATCTATTAAACATTTCTTTCTATGTCTAACGGTGTTTCCGAGATAATGCTTGCCTAAATAAAGCTGGGACACCCTATAGTCGAAAGGAGGCCCAGCTCAAAGCTCCGGACTGTGTCATCCACAATTTTAGATACTGCCTGAATCGTCGATTTATTTTAAGGGAAGCCGAACTGGTTTTCATTTAGCAATCAGTTAATCATAACGAAGGTAGTTTTTGGCGTATTTTAATAATGATCCCAAAAATGTTTCCAAAAAAGAGATAATAGAGATGAGACGGTAGTTGTCGACCTGCTTAAATGAGTTTGGGAAAAAATTTTCAGTAAAACAAGCACAGTCAACAATTTCTGTGTGCCGGGTATTATAAAACAACAAATAAGAAAATTTACATTACTTATAAATTATTTTCAAAGTATTTCATTAGTGCTCTAAACAGAGCAGAATGCGTGTTGCTAGTTTAAATTAGCATTTCATGTAAAGCTTTACGAACCAACATATAGAGTCATTAAGACGCGTTCTGTGAAAACAGCCTACATTTGTATAGTCGTAATTAATGAGGGTATAGGATGAAACATTTGTTGCGCAGCTCAAGAAGAGTGACCATATCATTAATATGTATTTTTCGAGACACATTCCCGAACAGTGTTGAAAGCTTTACCCGTTCTTAGTCCAAGGAAGATATTAATTGACAGGGTATTCGTGCGGAAATTGTAAAAAAAAAGGTGGTGGTAATTGTAGGGGAGCATGTTAGAAAATAGTATGCACTTGTGCTTAGAAATGTCGTTAGATATGTTCAGATTGCTTTAAAAGTTTGTAATAAAATATGGATATCATACACAGTAAGTAAGAAATTTGGTTGATTTCGTATATTGTCTAGGAAGCAGGGGTGGAATACCCCGATTGCTTTTTACCTTTCAGTTTCTATATAGACACCATTTTAGAATTTGATGTGATATTTTTAAACTCCCCAAATAGTTTCATCAAAAGGTACTCTTGTTTGATGCAAATAAATCGATCCATTTTCCAGAAAACTTGGTTTTGCTAATGTCTATTAGAACTGACATTTTAGCAGAAATTGTATTTTTTTAGCGTGTGTCTTTAATTTTTTTTACTTCTACATCCAGTGGAAGTATAGTAAAGACAAAAAAATTGTTTAAAATTTTTATTATTCAAATAGGCTTAAGAATATCATGAAACTCGGTGGCGCAGTGCTTAAGGTGTTACGCTTGCGACCACGGGGTCCCGGGTTCGAATCCTGGCTAGAGTATGGATGTGTAGTGGCGTTTTTCGTGTGTTGCCGAGACGGTAGCAGTGGTCTAGACTACGATTGTGTGAGAGACAACACAGTCTAGTCCCTCTCCTCTCCTGGGTTCGAGTCTCAGCTGCGGGAGATGGCAATGTCGCAGGGAATGGATGTTGTGATATTGTCTATGTGTGTGTCCGTCCTGGTTGAGTGGTAGAATAGCCTACGGCTAAACTCCGCCAGGACATGAATATAAATAAGAAGATTAAACAAAAAACGTCGAAATTTGATGTTTGAGCAAAAAAATTCTGTCTGTCGGTCTATCTATCTATCACGTATGTATTTTAACGAGATCTGAAACTAGATTATATTTTCATCTTATTCTATTGTAGGGTTGAGGGGTAAATTGGGGTAAATGGGGGTAAATAGGTAAATCAAGCAGGTAAGAGTCCATAAAATTGGTATTAGTATATACAAGAGATGCTAATATCTCAAAAAAATTTTTGGCATTAGCCATTAGCTATTACTTCCCTACCCCACTATAAAAGGAGTGTGAAAAAAAATTGTGACTTAGTGTGTGTACAAGAGCCAAAGGCCTCAAAATATCTTTTTATTTTTATTAACGAGCATCTGTGTGGTGTTATTTTACGTTATTTAACCTATTTGATTTTGTTACTTTTTACGCATAAAATTATGTTCTCTAGAAAATTAATATTACGGCGATAAACCTGTTGGTTAGGGTGGGCCGAAAAAATTAATTTTTTTTTTCAAGTCGTAATATCGCGGAAAAGTTGCTAATTGGGGAGACTAAAAAGGGGTAAAAAAAGAAATAAAATCGGTTCATATCTTTCGGTCGCGCAGATGCTCTAAAGTTTACCGAAAGTCGGAAAAATTTATATTTTTATGACAATTTTTAACATTTCTAAATTAGCGTCTTCCCGAATGTAATAGCTCAAATTCTTATGTGTTATAACAACAGAAAATAATGTTTAAATATTATTTAAATCCATCAACATCTTCCGGTCGCGCATTGCCTTCACAGTTAATGAAATTTTCAAAAAAAATTACAAATAAAGGTAGATCACAAGTTCAAGGAAAAAAAATACTTACATGTTTTTATTCTGGTTTTCTTTATTGAATACAAGGTTAAATGTAAACGAATTATTTTAGACCATTAGTACTATTTATAAACAGATTTTTTTTATTGAACTTCAAATCAAATCAAAATCAAAATCAAAATCAAAATCAAAATCAAAATCAAAATCAAAATCAAAATCAAAATCAAAATCAAAATCAAAATCAAAATCAAAATCAAAATCAAAATCAAAATCAAAATCAAAATCAAAATCAAAATCAAAATCAAAATCAAAATCAAAATCAAAATCAAAATCAAAATCAAAATCAAAATCAAAATCAAAATCAAAATCAAAATCAAAATCAAAATCAAAATCAAAATCAAAATCAAAATCAAAATCAAAATCAAAATCAAAATCAAAATCAAATCAAATCAATTTATTTTGTTTTGGGACAATTACAAAATTGTATAACAATAGTCAGAAGTGGTAAAGGAGAAAATAATATAATATAATATAAACTAATCTAACTTAATCTAAGTATTAAAAAATTCGTCTAAAGAATAAAAACACTTATCTACCAGGAACAATTTCAATTTTTTCTTGAATTTGTGTAATTCAGTATTTTGTTTAAAATCATTTGGCAATTTATTAAAAATTTTTAGTCCTAAATAATTGGGTGATTTATTGGTAACTGACAGTTTTGAAAAGGCTACATAAATATCATTCTTATGCCTTGTATTTAACCCGTGTATATCTTTGTTGAGATTAAACTTATGTCTATTTTTAAAAATATATATACATATTTCAAATATAAACAAAGACGTTAAAGTTAAAATTTTATACTGCACAAAAATGGTTCTGCAGGTATGTTTGTTAGGCACATTCGCTATGTTACGTAAGATACGTTTTTGCGATATAGAAACAGTTTGAAATAGTGTGGACACACCCCAGAAACAGACACCATAGCGTAGTCGTGACTCTATCTTTGCATAATATAAATTAATTAATTGTTGTTTATTTAAAATTTCCTTCATATTTCTAAGTAAGAAATTAATTGAACTCATATAGGAAACAAGAAAATTGCAATGAGCTTTCCAGTTGAGACATTCATCTATATGAATTCCTAGAAAACTAATACTAGCAGTACCATCGTTTTCAATTTTACAGTTATTGATATTAACCACTACAGTGTCACACTTTTTTTGCCTATTGTGAAATCTAATTATTTGTGTTTTATTTGTATTGAAATGTAAATAATTCTGACTGAACCAACTGCAGACATGTTCCAAAGTTTTGTTTATGTCTAAATGTAAATTATCAAGCGATTTGTTTGAGATAATTAAAGACAAATCATCAGCATACATAGTGAAAAAAGTTTTACCTAATACGGACTCTAATGAGTTTACATATAAGATAAATAGTACAGGACCCAGGACGGAGCCTTGCGGTACGCTCATATCTACCAAAGAAAAATTAGAATTAACCCTATTTACGGAATCGTGATCACTATATTGTATTGAAACATATTGTTTCCGAGAATGTATAAAAGAAGATATCCAATTCAAAGGAACACCCAGTATGCCGTAATCGTAAAGTTTATTGAGTAAACTGTCATGATCTACGCAATCAAATGCCCTACTGAGGTCACAGAAGACTCCAGCAGGGCATTCGCCTGCATCAATACATCTAATAACTTCTTCGTAAAAGGAATGTGTAGCTGTTATGGTAGACATTCCAGAGCGAAAACAATGTTGGTTATTAGATAAAATTTTTAATTTGTTTACAAATATTGTTAAACGATTTAAGTACGCATACTCAAAAACCCTTGAAAAGCTTAAAGGGACGGTAACCGGCCTATAATTTTCTAAAGCCATTCGATTATTTTTTTTTAAAATAGTACCTATTTTACTTAACCCGTCTTCAGTAGTTCAGGGAAAATACCAGTTTCGAATGATAGATTCACTAGGTATGTTAAAGGGTTTATTAATAACTTTAAAACATGTTTAATAAGAAACATTGGAACATCGTCCGGTCCTGCCGATTTTTTACTTTTTAATTTATTATTTAATAAATTAAACAGTTCATCATCAGTAAATGGACTCTTCACACAAAAACTTTGTTTTTTCAATAAAAAAATCTGTTTATAAATAGTACTAATGGTCTAAAATAATTCGTTTTTAAACATTTAACCTTGTATTCAATAAAGAAAACCAGAATAAAAACATGTAAGTATTTTTTTTCCTTGAACTGTGATCTACCTTTATTTGTAATTTTTTTTTTCAAAATTTCATTAACTTTGAAGGCAATGCGCGACCGGAAGATGTTGATGGATTTAAATAATATTTAAACATTATTTTCTGTGGTTATAACACATAAGAATTTGAGCTATTACATTCGGGAAGACGCTAATTTAAAAATGTTAAAAATTGTCATAAAAATATAAATTTTTCTGACTTTCGGTCAACTTTAGAGCACATGCGCGACCGGAAGATATGAACCGATTTTATTTCTTTTTTTACCCCTTTTTAGTCTTCCCAATTAGCAACTTTTCCGCGGTATTACGACTTGAAAAAAAAAAAAAAATTTCGGCCCACCCTACTGGTATATGCAAATAATAGGTATTTTATAATACATATAATTTTCTTTAAGCTACAAATTTTATTATTGTACAATTTTTAATAATAACCTATTACACTAGACTTAATCCTCACAACAATACTTCGTCCCTTTATTACTAACAAATTTCTTCCTGTGCATAGCTTGCTGCCACAAATTTTTGATAATGAGGATTGGAAGTAGACATTGATGTACTTTTGCAGACTGGAATTATACAAGATTTATATAACCCCTTTTTATATCCATGTTAATAACAAAATACAGATCACTTAAAAGATATGAACGAAATTAGCACGTCCGACGTGCGTGCCGTATGAATATACGGGAGCAGGCGAGCGGTCGACCGTCAGGAGTGGTGTGACGTCACACTAAGTTTTCGCGCTCTATATTTTCATTATTAATTTTTAAGGAGAAGCAGTTGAGAAAAAAAATCTAATATTTTGCACATTTACTACTTTCGAAATATGAATTTAAAAAAAAATTCTAAATGAGCAAAGAGTCCATTCACGCAAAGTTCGTTCGAAGCTGAAAGATATCTTGTACATTGGCATCATTGTATTCTTTTAGATGACTACGCTCTATTTTTCCTCTATGCGGAAATAATTGTTCACAGAACTTTAATCATATAATATTTGAAATTGTCTACCCCAAAAATCCCATAATAACGATTGTCACACGGTAGTGGGCGTGGTAGAGGCTGATACCAAACAATTTTGAGACCTTTGGTTCTTGTACACACACTAAATCATAAATTAATAATGCTGTGGGGTGGTAATGTCAAAAAAAAATTGAAACCTTGACACTAAATCTCAGTTTTATGGACTTACTTCGCGGTGTACTTTAGTGCATGGCAATGTATCGATGATGCATTGCACAAATAATTTAATAAATATTTCTGTGTATAAATTCTGTTCCCTACCCTCTAATAAATATTCTCAGGAGACCTTTGATAAACGAACATAATTAGTTATTTCAATTATCATATCAAATTAAAAGATCAGAGATTGCACATTGTTTAATAGACATAGAAGAGAAATTTTTCAATTAACAATTTTCATCTCTTGACACAATACGAATATCTATTTTTGTAAATATATGTAAATATTTTGTAGAATTTAGTACATTCTAGATAACATCATGAGTGTTTTGGGTAGTGTATACTGTATTTTTATATACAGCAGATATTCTTTTCATTAAAAATTAAAATTTTTACTAAAAATTTATCGAATATATAAATTAAAAAGAAAAAATAACTTAATGAAGAAAGAAATAAGATCCAACATTAACTAATAAAAACAAATTTACTTATTAAAAGATAAAAGAATTGTACCTGCAATAAGATTCTCTTAAAAGAGAACGTGGCTTATTATTTTTCTTATTATCCATTGTATTCCCGGAGGAAAAGCGCATAATATTTGTTAGGGGACACAAATAGCCTTGAGGATAAAATAAAAATTTTCTTTTAGACATAGTACATCAAATAAGACATCTCCAACAAAGTACGTGCGTTTACGGTATATTCTTATGTTATTTATTTTTTAATATTAAAATATCATCAAAAGATCTTAAAATCTTGAGACGGGCTTCTCTAAGCTTTATTTTCTTATATGTTATCATATAAGATAAGAAAGAAATGTGTAACAGATATTTCTTATAAAAATAATATATAGGAAGACGTATTCTTTATGTATACTGTTAATCGTACTTCTGATCACGCTAGCATACTAATAAGGCTAAGCAATGATATCATTTTGAAACGTAATATATCATTGTCTAGAAAGAATTAATCCGATATTTCACGTGAAAGTCAGTGAATAAAAAAAAAACAACTTCTGTTTTATCCTCTTCAGCCAAAGGTTTCCTTCATAAAATTTTTCAGTACCTTTACAGAAATGGAAAAACGTTCAATAAAGTTTATGAAATTATGAATTTTCCACAAGTAAATAACTATACACAATCTGGCTTGGTAAAATATTTTCTATTGAAACTGGGCCAAATCCACCATATAAACTGCTCACCCGAGGCGTGTAAACTGTAATGTTCTCGGTAAACCATGTTTAATCCTAATTTTAGAGCAAAATATTATTAAAATTTTTTGTTAAGCACACAAAAATACGAAGATCTACAATACATAGAAACTGTAATATATAGTGTGCCTCTTAGGTTTGAACGAACCATTTGTTTCAGAGTTAATTTTATCAATGTTCATAATTTCTTCTAACAAATTCGTAGAATCTACTTCATGATGTTGTTTTGCTCCTCAATATCACGTATAAAACTTTGAAAAAATGGACGTGGCAATTATTACAAGCAACGCAATTCAATTTTCTGAAGTCACACTTTGATCCACATGCTCTGGAGCGATTGCAAATAATGCTATTTAATAAAATATCTGAAGCAGGTGGTGACAACGTTTGAATCGGCTCCAAAATTCCATTTGTCATCATCCAATGTCAATTTTCTGAAGAAAGTGTGTTGCCGAGCCATGTTTGTACTTGTACATTCGGTACAAATGTTGCTGAGCCGCCATAGATATTGGTGGAAGTGCAGCTAAGTTCACGGCTTTATTGCGTTGCATTGAATTAGCAAATAATAGATGTCACAAAATGTCTATGGAATTCCCATGCTGTGGTGCACCGTACATTAGCAAAAGCATTCGAACTCTATCATTAAAAATTAATTCAGGAATATTCTAGCATTTTAAAAACCATGCTACATTTCTCAACTCAAGTCAAGTCAAGTTTCACCAATAATTTTAAAGCTGCTTTAGATATACCATTATCAAACAAAGATGACGTATTACATACAGTAATTGCGTGCAAAAATAAAATGTGATCTTTACTTGATATATGACAATTAAAACTATTTGAGGAATACATTTTTGTTTCTATTTTTGCTTTTCCAGGTTTCAAATAATAAATAAATCTCTCTATCAGAAGGAAGTCGTGCAACCAACAGTGCTACAAGCAACTATGCTAAAATTTGTATCGGATTCTTCTAGTGCAGGTTCAATAATGGTCGGGATCACCTTGTAATTGTTTTACATTAAAGTTAACAGCTTCAAACCTACACAACATGACAATAAATCAACTTTAATTAGAGAGAAATCTGTTTCTATCTAATTTTATCTACTGGAACTTCGCAATGCAATTGTTTCGCTTTGGCCTTGATAGAAAATATACGGCGACCCATGAATAGACAAAAAAGCAGCAGCAAGAATTATAAGGCCATTTTGGGGCATATTCCCGACCTTGCAAAGGGTATAGCCGGAAAAGTTAGGGAAATTTTAACCCGCTACTACCCCTACGAAGGTGGAAAATAAATAATATGTCTTTAAGTATTATATATTCTTTTTTCGGTTTCTATGCAACCTATCGATTTGAAATTTGGCACGAGTATTGCTTGCGTGAAGATAACTTACTCCAAAAAATAAGGTCATTCTATAACCATTTTAACCATCGGAAAAAAAATATAATTTTTTTTTAGAAGACAAAAGGGTGGCTACCCTTCTTGGTGCAATCACCATTCTATGATATATTATGTCTTGACACTTCGTGATTGTCATACTAAATTGCCAGATTTTTTGCTGTGGTGGAACAATATGGAAAAAAATAAAATTGGGTAAAATAAAATATTTACACATGCCTCTTAGTTTAACAGTTAACACTTATAGCCTTACAAGATATTGTTCCATATCTACAACCGACCGCGGGTACCAGTGCGATGTTGCCAAGTCTACTTTTTCCCCAGACGTACGGAAATTCGGCACAATCTGGCAATACAACTTCTGGAGAGTCCAGGGGCGAAATATTAACTTTCTAGGAGCTTGAGGAAATGTTTAGCAATGAATAATGTTCCTTGTAATTACTGTCGCATTACGACATCTGAAAAACGACTTACTGAACCAGATGAAGAAAGTGAGGGAACGATCGAAGAAGACCAGCCTTTTGTGCCTTCGACATCTTCTAGCACTACGATTAGTGACTCTGATGAAATAATGGAACTACCATTGCAAAGACTCGTTGCTACACATAAATACTGTTGCATATGTAGTGATGGAAAAGAACTGACCGTAATACCCACTACTGTGAGACTACAGTTCTATCGAAACAAACAAATATACATCCCCGAGGCAATGGTTGCTGTAAAGTACATTTGATTTTTTCCCCTCATTTTTGGCCTTGGGAGGGTTCCGTCAGCCAGCTACGCAGATGGATAATTTTTTATCTCAGCATGGTACACTTGTTTAACATTAGTTGTCGTTTGTCAATACTTATCCTGAGTTGTGATATTGATTCCTAATATGCCTGTTTTTATAACCTTTGTGGTTTAACCTACTATCCGTGGTCAAGTTCATGGTAAACTGAAGTCGCCCTGATGGATCCCTGGGCGCGAAATGTGTCTACATTTGATTAAACATCGCTTTTATGAAGACGTTGCACATCTGGAACCATATGCCAATTGTAGCTCGATTCCTAGATCGGATTTATGCATTCTATTAAATTCCTTAACCCCAATAACATAACAACTCTAAAAGGCTCTACAGAACACCGTGGTTTATCAGACTATCTTATTAGTTATGGTTATTAATTACAACCTTAATAATATACCAATGATACCATTCTGAGGATGGTCAATTTGTTCAGCTTCCTAGCAAGTTCGCTGCACGCTGGCACCATATCGAACAATTTAGTAATGTAGGAGGTCATTCTGTTATCATTATTACTACCTGTTTTCAGTTTTAATAGAAAAAAAAGGACAGAAGTTCTTGTACTGGAATTTTCCAACAGTGACTTTAATTCGTAAATGGCATCTACCGTTAAGCCTGTCAACGTTAATAATTGCTTCTCTGATAAACCGCAGTGGTCTGTAGAGTCTTTTAGATTTGTTATTGGGGTTAAGGAATTCAATAGAATGCATAAATCCGATCTAGGAATCGAGCTACAATTGGCATATGGTTCCAGATGTGTAATATCGTCTTCATAAAAGCGATGTTTAATGAAATGTATTTTACGGCAACGATTGCCTCGAGGATGTATATTTGTTTGTTTTAATAGCACTGTAGTCTCACATTAGTGGGTATTACGGTCAGTTCTTTATCATCACCAACAGTATTTATGTGTAGCAACGAGTCTTTGCAATGGTAGTTCCATTATTTCGTCAGAGTCACTAGTCATAGTGCTAAAAGATGTCGAAGGCACAAAAGGCTGGTCTTCTTCCATCGTTCCCTCACTTTCTTCATCTGGTTCAGTACGTCGTTTTTTAGATATCATAATGTGACAGTAATTACAATGAACATCATTCGTTGTTAAACTTTTCCCCAAGGTCCTAGAGAGTTAATACTTCGCCCCTGGGACCTCCAGAAGTGGTATTGCCTCATTGTGCCGAATTTCCGTACGTCTGGGGAAAAAGTAGACTTGGCAACATCGCACTGGCGCCCGCGGTCGGTTGTAGATATGCAACAATATCTTGTAAGGCTATAAGTATTAACTGCTACAACTAAGAGGCATGTGTAAATATTTTATTTTACCCAATTTTATTTTTTTCCATATTGTTCCACCACAGCAAAAAATCTGACAATTTAGTATGATAATCACGAAGTGTCAAGACATAATATATCATAGAATGGTGATTGTACCACGAAGGGTAGCCACCCTTTTGTCCTCTAAAAAAAAATTTATATTTTTTTTCAGATGGTTAAAATGGTCATAAAATGACCTTATTTTTTGGAGTAAGTTGTCTCCACGCAAGTAATACTCGTGCCAAATTTCAAATCGATCGGTTGCATAGAAACCGAAAAAAAATTTATAACAATTAAAGACATTTTTTTTTCCACCTTCGTAGGGGTAGTAACTAAGTAAGTGCGGGGGCACATTTCCCTAACTTTTCCGGCTATACCCTTTACATGGTCATATCTCTGAAACGGTTACTCCTACGAGAAAAAGTAATATAACCTTTTATATATCAAATTTTCTGTCTATAAACGGCTACTTATTATTATTAGCTAATAGTTTTCGAAATATTTTCAGAAAACTTTTTTTTTTTAACTTGTAACATTTTAATTTCCATTAAGGACATTCGATATTTTGTTTAAAATGTTGAAAACATGCTTCATACAAAAAATCAGCTGGGTGGACATTTTTATTCATATTGGGCATTTTTTGATCTAATTTGGCTGGATTATAATAATATTATTACGAAACGAAGTCGCTGTTGGGCCGCAGGGCCGGATTTACGTTTGAGAGGCCCCTGGGCACTTCTTATGTGGGGGCCCCTTATTATATTATTTTCTTAATACCTAATCATTATGCGAAAAAAAAATTTTTTGCTTCCAACATTTTTTGATGAGCGGGGGGGGGGGGGAGAAATCCGAAAAAATATTTTATTGATCCCAACATTTTTTTAATGAGCGGGGGAGGGGGGAAATCCGAAAAAAAAATTAAAAATTTTTTTGCTTACAATTTAGAAATAATAAAATGTATACATTTACAGTACTTTACATTTCCTCGGGGGCCCCAATTACGTGGGGGCCTTGGGCACGTGCCCCAAGTACCCTTATGTAAATCCGCCATTGGTTGGGCGTTGCGGACTGTGACTAGCTATTAAACATGATAACCTCTGTTACGCGTAACATTTTTATTGCAATTTAGAACATATGTAAAATAACACGGTGGAATTCTTTCTATTGAAATATGAGTAATATCCGTCATACAAAATAGACGTCAAAGACGTATAAACTGTCATATTTTGTATAAACTGTCTTATTATAATTTTAGAGCAAAATTCTAATTGGTTTTCGAGTAAAACATACAAAAACACAAATATGTACAAGATATCTAGACTGTAATAGACAGTATGTCTCAGATTTGAACGAATCTTATATAGATTAGGTAATATTTCAATTTTACTTTAAAATGTTATTAAAGCATTTTTAATCACATCATTCTGAGAAGAATGCAGCTGGGCGTTGCCGACTATGATTACCTATTTCAGTGACAAAAATAAAAAATATATTAATTGTGTACTTAATCTCAGGGACACTACCTAAAAGCGTATTCGTACAAAATGTTAATACAGCAAATAGTTTATAGATAATGTAAAAAGCACCACAAGGACATTACCCTACGGTGTATCAATGATCTGTTCACTCTCTCTACGAATGGCGAAATAATAAGTTTTGCGGATGATACCGCTGTATTTTATATCTACATGTAATAGTTGGTCAAGTGTAAAAATTAAGGCTGAGACGAATTTTAAGAAAATTGCTTTATAAGTGAATCATAGGCTCTTGACTATAAATTACACTAAACCTTCCTTTTTGCCGTTCACTTGTTATAAATATAAACTAACTACAACTCGAAATTGACTTAGGTAAAAAAGTAATACATGTTAATTTAACAGAGAAAATGAAATATCTGGGTGTAATTATAAACTCACATTTAAGATGAAACCACCACATCGAAAACGTGGTAAAAAAATTAAGAAATTTATTAAATAAATTTAAATACCTTAGAGATATTAAACAACTCAAAATATTATACTATGCCCCAGTACAGCCGCACATTAATTACGGAATACTTGCATGGGGAGGTATAGAATAATTATTTAAAAAAAATTAGAATCTGTACAAAAATGGTTACTCAAAATTATACATAAAAAACTACACTTACCCAACAACAAAATTGTTTGAAGAAACCGAAATATTTGACCAGAGACAACTTTTCTTCCTAATCCTAAGCATGGCCATTAATTTATATAAAAACCGCTGGTCAAGGAATCACCACTTCCACATCCAGATTTTCTATCCAAGTCTCTCACAATGAAAAAAATTTGTATGTGGAAATAATTGTTTATGGAAGTTTAATAATATAATATTTGAAATCATCTACCTCAAAAACCGATAAAACGATATCCCACATCGGTAGTGGGGTGGATGAAGTAAAAAATATTTTAAGGTTTTTGGTCCTTGCACACACTATCACAATTTTTTTTTCATCCCCTTTAATAATGGGGAGCGGGTGGTAATGGGGGTGGCTAATGCCAAAAATTTTTTTGAGACCTTAGCTTCTCTTGTATATACTAAATGCCAATTTTTTGGACTGTTATCTGTTTGACTCACCCATCCATTTACCCCATTTTACCCCCCAACCCTTCGATGGAATAAGAAAATATAATCTAGTTCCAGATCCCGTTAAAGTACAAACGTGTACCAAACAAGTCAATATCTTAAACGGTTCCAGAGTAATCGTGCGTACAAAAATAGCTACAGACAGAAATTTTTTTTCACTCAAACTTAAAATCTCGACGTTTCATCATTCTAAGACTATTTGAACAATAAAAATTTTCAAAATTTTTTTTGTCGTTACTATACTTCCACTGGATGTGGAAGGAAAATAAGGAATACATTAGTCTTCCACCCATAGTAGTGAAACAAGGTCAAAAGTCAGTTTGCAGCCTGTAGTCCCTAAAATGAGAAAGGCGGTTAGTCAAAGAAGTTATAATTATTTGAGTTTATTTGTGTACGCAGTTATTCCAATAAATTTAAGAAACGTTAATTGCTTTACCTTATCCAAACGAAAAATAAAAAACTGGCTAAAGTTAACACCAAGATCAAAGATTCATGAAATCATTGACAGCAAAAATTATACAACTCATATGCCATAGAATATATAATTTTAATGCCTCATAGTTATCGTTAGTGAATGTTTTTTTTACTTGTAAATATATGTGTTCCTTTCTGGTTACCTTTTTATTATGGTTAGTGGTAATTTCTTGTATGGTTGTCATAAATTCTATATATGTAATTTTCTTTTATTATATTTGTATTAAATTGATACTATTTTAAGCATAATTGTTGTTATAAATTAAAATAATTTAGCTGTTACCCACGACAAGGTTAATCTTTGTGGGTTTGCTCGTTTATTTACCTTTATTTATATTTTTTATGTGTGTGTATTTTATATACTGCTCTTTTGGTAAATAAATATTATTATTATATTATTATTATTATTTCTTCGCAGTCGCCTAAGTGCAATTTCTACTCGTTCTATAAATATGCTGGACAAGCTTTGTTAAGAATTCTTAGCAAAATAGTTCGGAAATATACCAGTTACTTTAAAGTAAGTGATGATACATATTTCATAATATATTTTAAATTAGTTTCTTCGTGTATCTTTGGTTAACTTAATTTGGTTTCAAATGCCTTGGGCGAAATGTCCTCTTAAATTTTAAATAAACATCCAAAATCATCTCGGTTGTACATTCCTTCTTATTAAGCTCTCCCATACAAACTTCAAAGTACTCGGTTAGTATGTAAATTAGATTATTTCGACCCGCAATTGAATTTCTTAAACTCTCCTGAAATATTACCAATTTACGAAAATTGCACACGAAAATTGCACATATCTTATTCTGTCTTTTATAGTTTATTTTGACTACTCTATTTATTAATAACTCATTAGCGTCTAAATTTGTGAAACAAAGTGATTGAAATTAAGAATTTTAATGACCTGATGAATAACTACAGCTTAGAAAAACATACTGTTTTTAATGAAAACAAAATTTAAAAAAATTTAAACCCCCTTCAAAAAAGAGCGCTAAAAATTGTGAAATAGAATTTCAAGGTCGTGCATCTCTCAGTTAATTGATCCTTATTACCTAATATTGATATTAGAATCGATTAAACATACGTTTGAATTCGATATTTGTTCAAATTTTATTTCACAATTTTTAGCGATCTTCTTTGAAGGTGGTTCAATTTGTTTTCAAACTTTTTTATTTCACCCTTTTTAGTTACCTCTTCCAGTGAAGTCAAGTATTTAGGAGTAATCCTGGATCAAAAACTTACCTGGAACTCGCAGTTGGAAAGCAACCTCGGCTATCTGGACGTGCCATGGGCTGTTTGGTAAGACTTGGGATCTGAAGCCAAAAACGATACATTTGGTTATCAGATCCATGGTGACCTACGCATCATGTGTATGGTGGCCAAAAATAGAAGGGAAACTAGCACAAGAAAAGCTGAAAAAACTGCAACGCCTTGTCTGTCTAGGGACTGCAGGAGCAATGTGCTCCTGTCCCACAACAGCTGTGAAGGCAATGCTGGACTTATTTCCTCTACATTTGTATGTGAGTAAGGAGGCAGTACTTAGTGCCCTTACGATGCATCAGGCACTTAACTTTATACCAGGTGACCTGGTTGGTCATTTAAGTATTTTGGAGCTAATCCAATATGAATCCATGACCAAACCCACTGACTTAATGCCAGTCAAACATGACTTTGTCTGTCCGTTTGCTGCGCTGATTGAGAGCCGTCAGGCGAGCAGGGTCGAAGTACTGCGGTTGAAGAAAAAGTCACTCATCCCGTACACAGATGGATCAAATATGGATGTGGGCGTAGCGGGGCCTAAATGCAGACTATCTAAAGCCCTTGGTAACACCCCAACCATCTTCCAAGCAGAAATTTATGCTATAGATCTATGCGCCCAGGAATGCCTAAATAGAGGCACTCGAAGGGCAAAGATCTATATACTTTCAGATAGTCAGGCAGCATTAAAGGCTCTCAGGTTCTATACCTTCGAGTCTAAAATTGCCTGGAAATGCAGACAATTAATGAAACAACTGGGAAAAAAAGCACCTTGATGTGGGTGCCAGAGCATGAGGGAATAGAAAGCAATGAATTAGCTGACAGCCTTGCAAGAGAAGGGGCTGAAGTCACATTTTTCTTACCCGAACCGTTCTGTGGCTTATCTCAGAGGCACATAACGGAGGAGGTCCAGAAATGGGAAAAGGAACAAACAAAAATTCTACTAGATGAATAGGCCAAGTCAAAGACAAGCGAAAAGTTTTATAATCCCTTCTACAAAGAATGCCACAAGGCTTCCCGAACTCGAAAAGTCCGATCTAAGGCTGATCACAGGCCTTCTAACTGGATTTTGCCCCTTGAAATATATCTCAAGAACCTGGGCATGGCGGAAGATAACAAATGAAGATATTGCGAATAGGAAAGTATACAGCTGCGTCACTAACAAGAAAATACGTGGATGTACAAAATATCAAAACTGCAAAATATACGCAAGGTCTCTCAGATTCGAACAAACTATACGTAGATTGGATCATATATTATTTTCCTAGTTTTACTTTAAATACAACTATCACGAAACAAATGAGAATTGTAATCAGGCGCGTGGTGGGACGATTTTGGGCCCCGGCAAAATACCTTAACAAAGGCCCCAGGCAGAAATCTGAATTTTTTTTTTCTCGAAAATGAAAACTGATAAGCGGGGGGAGAAAATTTCAAAAAGAATTCCTACCACTTGAAAAATTGAAAAATTATTCAACAGGGAAGGCCCGTCATGAAGGGCCCTCGATAGAGGTATCCCGGTGGGCCAGCACGCGCCTGATTGTAATAGGGCGATGTGTGCTACGAATACTTATTGAATAATAAAAATTAAAAAAAATATCGTCCATGTAGTTAATCTCTGTGGCACAACGTAAAAGTGAACAACTGGGAATATTATGCTGAACCTATTTTAGCTTTTGTTTTAGTTAAAGAGCTGAAAAATCCCTGCAACGGAACGCTTATTCGAATATTATATAGGAGTTTCAAACAAAGCGTCTTCTAAAAAGTTACAGGCGAAGTTTCTCTCGATTATTGTAGAATCTATTTTTAATAATATATGGTCTAGGGCCATTTATATTCGCTGATGGCAAAGAGAACACAGATATGCGATCCCGAAATCTCTCCGAGCGCCACTTGGCCCAGTTACTTTTGAAGCCGCTTACTCCTATTATCTATTATGTAAATGTCTGCTAATAATTTATTCGTGCGTTGTGGTGAAGTGAATACGTAATAATTAGAAAATTTCGGCAAATAGTATTTACTTAAAACCAAAACCATTGTGAGGTTAATTTTGTGTTTTCTATTATCTGTAAAACTTTACTACATAAATAATAGTGGAGTAAAAATAAAGCTAAAATCGAAATTAAAAAAGTGTATGTAGAAGTGGATTCTTTTGGCCGTATCTGATGTACACATATAAAGAACAAAGTTTTGGACTTGTTGAAACAATTGATATCTCGAAACATTGCTTTTTATTGGCATTTTGCAAATATCTCCGATAAAATTGGTCGTATTGCAAAAATAAACAAGCTAAAAACGTACTCCGTCAATTTACTGAGCTTTTTATATGATTGTTACACATTCTATAGGATAGTCTTCGCAGTTTTCTTGTAAATAATGTTAGTTTTTGGACATCCTAAATTTTGTGATACCATCTTTGTTGTGAAAAAAATTATATGAAAAAAAAATATCCAACCTGTGTGGGATTCGAACACACTATCTTTGGATTGCAACAACAACAATATTCTATTCAATACTTTTAGTACATATATACGCCTCCTCGGATTCTAAGCCGGAGCCAGCCAGACAACCACGGCAAACACCGCCGAGGTGGGTGTGAGACTGGACGGGGTAGGTCCGGTTTGGCTTTCAGAAAAATAGAGGATGTGGGCTAGTAGCTCCTGTCCGCCGCAGGCAAACTTAAAAACTAGGATAAGATAAAAATGTGTCCACATGGACCTAAAAATAATTTAGAAATAAACACAACACTGAGAACACTAAAATCGTATGCGGACGCATAATTTTGATTGTTGATACGGGAAACACAACTAAACGAAAAAACCCTTTCGAACAAATGACGACCTTGTGGTCTGATCGCCGACAAGGAAGGTAGGGTAGAAATAAAATTGTGGTTTAAAAAATTAGGATTTTGAAAAGTTTTCGACCTAGAGGGGATTTAGAATGACAAAAAAGGAACAAAAAAAACAAAAAAGGTAAAAGAACAAAATTGTACAAACATGAAAGGTGAGAGAGAGAGAGAGGGATTGGAAAGATGTAAAGTTGAGGAAAAATAAGAGTAAAGGTAGAGGAAAGTTATCGTAGAATGAAGTGTGGCTAGGGGAGTTGCCGGAAGATAGGCAACGCCTGGTATGGTAGGGGGTGTCTTATATCAAAAAGTATGGCATTTTGCTGTCTGATTCGGGTGATGTTACGGGTAAGCGGACTACCGTCCAGTTTGAACTGATAGAATTTTTGAGGCGTTCCTTGGACGTAGTCCGCTAGTGGGGTTATGTCGTGGCAACGTTCATAGAGATCTCAGAGTCTGAAATGAGGCGCATGAATTTGTGTTCTAGGTCTTTTAGTTTTGGGTTGCAACGCAAAACTTTGGCCGCTGCACCATCACATATTGCTACGAAAATTGATTGTCTGTGATAATAAATCTTTCGACAATCATCCATATTTCAACTCAGATATATTTCTATGAAATATACATTACTAAAATTCATAAACAAAAAAAAATATATATTATGGAAATAACATTTCGCAAGATTTCTATTTAAGTACAAGCGACAGAAATTAAGAGAATTTTTTTTTTTTAATTAAATAATTAATAACTTTTTCATTTACTGATCGATTTTCTTCAAAAACAACAGGTTCCTTCCTCTAACTAACACTAACTTACTTTCCAAATTTCAATACAATCGGACTTTTCTTTCTTAAGTTATCGTGCTTACATGAAACGTGACGGCCGGACAGACAGACAAACGGACATTTTGAAAGTTGTTCAGAATTCGTTCACTAACACAATGATATGAATTTTTTTTCTCTACGAGCGATATTTACGATTTTAGAAATGTGCCGATCAAATACAATATACTCTTCGTTTTTGCGAAGAGTTTAGAAATGGAAATCACTCGCAATAATATTTCGATCAGATGTACAAGAGCTGTATTAAATAAGAACTTAACTTAAAAAAAATATGAAAATCTAATATACAGGGTGTTTGGCAGAGCGATGCCCACCATGAGGGGCAGCGTTACCACATTTGGTAGATTTTTATTTCTTTTTAGTAGAATTTTAAGGATTTTTTTAAAGTTTGGTAGGTAAAATTTGCTGGTAGATTTCTGATAATAATTATCAGAAATCTGCCAGCAAATTTTACCTACCAAACTTTACAAAAATCCTTAAAATTCTACTAAAAAGAAATAAAAATCTACCAAATGTGGTAACGCTGATGAGGGGGGTACAGGGAGTGCAAGGCGTTAGTTATGTGATTGATGTCTATATGCCCTAACATACCCATATGGAAAATGCCACGGTTTTTTATAATGCCGATTTTGTAGTGTTTTTTTAAATTTTAGGCTATTAACTATGTGATTTAGTAAGGAACAATTGCGTTAAATTATTTTTATTGTCTCATCCGTTTCTTGGTCATTTAAATATGGTAAAAATCACAAAATCCCATTAAATTTAGTGGTATATTTTTGAGAACGGGGTGAATGGGGTGGTTTTTTTTAGTTTTTTCAATATGGCTCAAAAACTAAGCGTAAATTCAAAAAAATTACAAGAGTACTTTTTTGTAGAAAATCAAATTTCGCATTGAAATAGCTTTTTACAACCTCTAAAAAATAGAATATTGTTTTATTAGGAGTAGAAGTGATACTTATATGACGAGGCTGTAGGTTTGCTAGACGAACGAAGTGTGCGAAGTAATTCCAGATGAGTCACAGCAAGTGGCTCTTACTCCGAATAGAACATGCTATTTTTTCTCCAAACATCGATTAGCTAGAAAAAAAAAATAAAGATAAAACATCTCGAATTTCACCACCAAAATCGTATTGTGTAATTATTGTGTAATTTAACAAAATACGCGTTGCTATGGATATGTTGTACACGTTGCTCGATTTGCCAAGTGTTAGTTTAAATTGTACTGCGAGCGTCCTCACGATTTGCAAGTATTTTAAAAAATATTCTTTTAAACCACACTTATTCTATATTAGAATAACAGACTCAGATTTTTATTGTGCACCCCCTGATGTTGCGGAAATTGCCGCAGATGCCATGAATAATTTATTTTTCCACTACCGTCTATATAAATGACCATTGTAACCCTAGCGACACGCGTGATAACGAAAGTAAACATTCGAGTTACTTGGCGTTGCTAGCTACGAAAGTAGAACTTTCGTGGCCAGGACAGAAAAGTAAAAAAAATAGTATATTATTCAACGAGAGGTAATGTAGGTAATAACTCACGCAGATGAAGTTTGTAATTCATCAAGTGAGTTATTACCATTACCGCATGTTGAATACTATACTTTATCTACGATTACTTATAACAATAAATATTAAATTGAGAAAATTTTGTTGAAATTACTCAGGTTGTTTATTAATAAAATTGACTGTAAAATTTAAATTTTGTACACACTTTTATATTTGTTCTGCGATTTTTTGAGTAATAAATTATGTATTGTATCATTAGCTGCTTGTCTTCATTCAGGTGGTGTACATATTAGTTCATCTTCACTAACCGAATTCATCATTTTTGGCACAATTATTACTTAACTTAACAATAATAATGGACCGTTCTATTTCACTGTATCGGAAAATATTTCTCTCGGACAGAGCCACCTAGACAGGCTAGGAATGAAGATAAAGGTGATTTGGCTCTGTACCTAGTAATTCATAATAACTCGCTCATTATAACTCACGCTGTTTGTTTATGGATACTATTAATTGTTCAAAAGCAGTTCATTAATTACTATATAACATAATAAGAGTAGATAAACAATTTGCACGCTTCATAAGTTTGCATATACCTTGCTTTGGATTGCGAGGCACAACCAATATTGGCTAAATCTTGTATCTTATTTTCATCTCCACCAAACATATTTGTTTATTTTAGTATAAAACCACCAGAACTTAAACTGTTTAACATAACCTCGATGACAGATAGTAATTGTTTCATTGGCATGGAAACAATGTTCACAGATAGCCTCTTAAACTATAAAATTTATTAAAAATGTCAAATAATTTCATGAAATAATCAGTCGTACTTTTACTGCCGCGTCAGAAAAAGTACTTTTCTTCAGTTCGACCAGAAAGAACATCCTTTCTGAAGACATTATCCGCCAGAAAATAATGTTTTCCGGGCTTGAGACTGGAAAGTGACATTAGAGATCGGCAAAGTCTTTTTCGATCCCTGCTACTCTCGTTTCTATGGAAACGAATTTATGTTAATTGTTGAGATAAGTTCAAAGAGATAAATGAATTTGACTTTTACAAGTTGTCAATTCAAAAGTTATGGTAAATATGGATTGTGGAGTGTCGGCCGAAAAAAAATATTGTACGTTACACGACCGAAAAACAGTGTTTTGCAAGTCTCCTCAAGCTTCCAGGACTTACCTGCGGTTCGCTCTGGAATCTGCTTGGGTCGACCTGCAAAACACTACTTTCCGGTCGTGTAACGTAAATTACTATTACCTCCGTTGCTAATGGCAATGCAGAGCCGTTTGAAAAGTCAAACTTCTATGTCGTAAAATGAGTTAAAAAATGTCATGTTTTACTGATGTTTGAAGAAAAACATTCTTTATACTAAATGCAAGCATAAACAAATCTGCAAAAATGCGAAAAATCGCGAATATTTTTTTTTACATTTTCGCTTATAACTTGTTCTGAGCAGAGATAGGTATAGGAATTACTTGAGAAAAAAGAAAGTAGAGATTCCAATCATTAAAATCAGCGAAAAAAACGGCTGGGATATTGCCGTTCAAAGTTGGCTATTTTTTGTCGTTTTTTTTTACCGCTTTTGCTTATATACCCTTTTCTTTACAGTTATAAATATTTCTTCTGGTTTGCTTTCGTCGTCACGTATTATATTGGCTCTGTGGAACAATGTTCTGATTAACGACCTCTTCTGTTGGGGATGGTGATGGGATGCAGCATGCAGGTAACGATCGGTATGTGTTCGCTCTTTGTAGACTCCGTGGGACACAGCCTACCGTTGCTTGATTATTTCACCGACACATCTAAAGCCCAGTTCAGATAGTCGCGAATTGCGAATAGCGATTTGCGAATATTGTTCTGATCGCCGAGTGATTGGTCAGTTTAAACGAAAATGTGGGCGGGTGACCAATCAGAACAATATTCGCAAATCGCCATTCGCAATTCGCGACTATCTGAACTGGGCTTAAGAAATGTGTCGGTGAAATAATCAAGCAACGGTAGGCTGTGCAAAAGAGAGTTTTGCAAGAAAAGCAAAACTCTCTGCTGCTCGATCTCCATCGTAAACTTGATATTAGGGTGGGTTATTTAGATGGTCGACGAAAACAGATAGTGAAAAATCTCCATGCGATTGTATGATGAACGTATGGTCAACATAACATCACCAATATTTTGATTTTTTTACACTAGAGCTTATGGTTTTTTCTTCGAAGCTTCCATGAATATATTGGTGATCCCATAGCTGCTTCGTACTTTTTCTCATAGAAATCTCCGTTCCATAGAAGATATGTTGCTGATAGGCATAATCAAACTTGATTAGCTATACAGGGTGATTCTTTTAGGCGGCCATTAGAATATTTCCCACTTGCAGATGAGATCGACATTTGAGATTTGGTACCCTACCATAGTCGACCATTGCGAGTGCGAAAATAATAATTTCAAAATGGCGGCACTACCGGAAGTCGATACCAACTTGCTTATTTTAAATGGAACAGCCTATATATTTTCGATTTTTCGAAATAATCATACAATTCTGAGTCAAAACATGTAGCACACCCTATACCTAAAACGAACAGTTTCAGAGATATTTGACATTTTATAAAAAATTTGACAGGTGCAACGGTTTGCAAGAACCGTTATAAATTTCTTCGTGTAGGAGATCCTTATTTGCTCTTTGGTACGTAGAAAGAACACAAGATGAGCTACTATCTTCAAAGAAAATAGATTCCATAATAGTATACCAAGTGTTTTATTTTTCACGTTACATTTTGTCAAATCCAAACCTCAAAAACTTTTTTATTTCAAATGGAACACCACACCCTGTATTTTTTATATCAAATTATATTGTATTAAATTCCATTTTTTCCAGTATAAGCATTGTAGGGGTTAAAGTTACAACTTTTCGAAATATTGGCGATTTTCTTAATGTGTTACATATTCTTGGTATTATTACTTTATTACATTCTCTATAAATAATAAACAAATCTAAAAGTCTTCTTGGGTGTAATTTAAACGTGCTGGCATTTTTTAACAAAAGAGAATGACTGACATTAATCATTGTATCTAATCATGGGTAATTGATGGCAATTTTTACTAATAATTCTTGGACATTTAAGAAAATCGCCAATATTTCGAAAAGTTGTAACTTTAACCCGTACAATGCTTATACTAGAAAAAAGGGAATTTAATTTAGCATAATTTGATGTAAAAAAATACAGTGTTCTATTTGAAATAAAAAAGTTTTTGAGGTTTGAATTTGACAAAATGTAATGTGAAAAATAAAACACTTGGTATACTATTTTGGAATCTATTTTTTTTGTACAAAGTAGCTCATCTTGTGTTCTTTCTACGTACCAAATAGCAAACAAGGATCTTCTACACGAAGAAAGTTATAACGGTTCTTGCAAATCGTTGCACCTGTCAAATTTTTTATAAAATGTCAAATATCTCCGAAACTACTTGGTTTAGGTATAGGGTGTGCTACATGTTTTGACTCAGAATTCTATGATCATTTCAAAAAGTCGAAAATATATAGGGTATTCCATTTAAAATAAGCAAGTTGGTATTCCGGTATTTCCGGAAGTGCCGCCATTTTGACATTATTATTTACGGACTCGCCTATGGTAGGGTACCAAATTTTAAATGGCTATCTCATCTGCAAGTGGGAAATATTCTAATGGCCGCCTTAAAAGAATCACCCTTGTATATTCTCTTAATCCTTTGGGTACAAGTTGCTGGCGTGTCAGAATGTTTCCTCAATCGATATGTTGGTAAACAAAGATTCTACGTCGAAACTCACCATGATGTAAACCTTCCAAAATTTCCACAAAGTACCCGGAGTTCTTCACATAGCTGCTGGCCTTGCCCATATAGAGTTGTAGTATGTCTGCGACATATCTAACCAATTCATAGGTAGGTGATCCGCATGTGCTGACGACTGATCTCAAAGGATATCCAGGTTTGTGAATCTTTGGCAGACCATACAGTCGTGGTGGTATAGTTTCACTCGGTAGCAGGTGACGTTATTTGTCTCCTCGAATTAATGAATTCTTAGTGGCTGTCATCATTTGCCATTCAATTCATGATGTAGGATCGTTTCTCAGCTTGTATCAATTAATCAATAAATACAAATTTATTGATAGTTACTTGTACAGTAATGTGCCTGACCGGGTATCGGTCCGGAGCGACCCACGCAACCACGGCATGCATGCATGTATGATTCTCTGGAGATACTAAAGACTACTTTAACTTGATATTCTTGTCTCTTCATTACCACTGTTGCCTTTGTCTACCTTTAAGACGATAATGTCTTGGTTGTTGCGAATATCTCTCAACTCCTTCTCTGATGTTCCTCCTAAGTGGTTTTGATTTTGATTTCCTCAGTTATTTACGGTTTATGATTAAAAAACACGGAAAAAACTCAACAGTTAAGAAACAAATGTCCTCTTTTGTTAATTGGAAGCAGAGATATCACAGTTTTTGCGTTAATGTTAAACAATGAAATATTTAGACCTAAAATTTATTCTGTTGCTACTTCATATACATATTATATTGCGGCGAACACATTACCTGATTCACCCAGTGTATAAAGTTATTACCAATCCCTGAGAAACTACAAGAGCTGTTACCTAATCACATTACATTCTTTTCCTATATGGTCTTACAATTTTGTAAAAATAAAACTTGGCTTTACTATAGAGAAGTCTCGAAAGCTACAATTGAATGCACTTTTCTAGATTCAATTCTGCATAATAAATAGCCTAATAGGTGGAAAGTGGCCATTTCCACTGTTCTTCTACGGCTTGGTGATGCAGGCTTGTAAAATATTCAAGAGATAATGAAATGTATGTAAAATGTTCAATAATCTAACAGTCGACGATTTTATACAACTAGAGTTGATGGCAGTTGGAATTGATATCAGATGAAATGAAAGAGAAGTCATTAATTATCGAGCGCTTCGATTGAAATTTTCTATTCCACTAGTATTGATATGATAAAACACAGTATACAGGGTGCGCCATTTAAATATGTTAGCATTTAGAGTACAACTTAGCCATCAGAAAATCGACAATGTTAATATATTTTCTACATACACGGTGGTCTAAAATTGTGTCCCGATATTTATGTGACTGCATTCAAAAATAAAGGTACTTTTTTTTATATAAAATTATTTGTGAATATGGATGATAAGGGATATTTCATTGAACATTTCAATAAAACAAGGTGTATACAAAGGTTCGTAACCTTTGATAAGATTGTATTATATACTGCATGTTAAGATGATACAAATAAGAATGCAGTTATGACTCAAAATGAGGTTAGGTTGCGTTTTAGGTAAAAAACTGTTCAATTGGTTCATCTGCAAACTGAATTGACATAAAGTGCATTTGTAAGAAATACATAAATCACAGGAAGTCGTGAATATATATTTCAAAATACGTATTACGAATGCATAAATGTAGTGATGTGAAATAAAATGTCTTATTTCACACTTGCCATTCTTCTGAACATGCTGTCAAGAAAGTATCGTTTTAAGTTATGCAGTAGTTATTTGTGCAACAAGTTAGGAAACGTGTTTTTGATACATATTAGGCCTTGGTTTTTTAATCGAGGCGATAGCCGAGATCAAAAATAAATGAGTGAATGAATTTTATATTTGACATTTATATACAAGGTGTTCCTTAATGACGTGCTAATATTTCAGGTTGTGATTCCTTAGGTCATTTCATGAAGAAAAGTTCATATGAACATATGTCAGCAGCGGTTTAAATTGTTTGCTGCAGGGTGTTAATTTTTTTTTTAAATCGTTATTTTTCTATACCTCAGATAGTATATAAGATATTATTTTCAATTTAAAGCTCTTGATTAAAACAATTAAATTCAAATTGCTTCATTTGGCAGTATTGACTAATAATTTTTAAACATATAAATTTAGTTATCCTGGAATAAATGACGTTTTTGCAAACATCATTTTCGAAACAATATTTGTTGACATAAGGTAATAGACCAAGAGTCTGCTGACCACTAATTGGGTGTCAGTGGTTTACTCCCAAAATATGTGAATTGTTGTTAATTTGGGGCAGTGGAACACAGAAATGACCATGCCAGCCCCTTTTTTGAGGCAGGGGCGTAAGGCAGGCCCCCAAAGGTATAAGAAATATGACTTGTAAAAGTAAAAAAAAGTCACAAATAAGTCATAGGTTTACGCATGGGGGCTGAAGGGATTTCTTAATTTACACCAAAAAATCATGAATCCAGACTCCTATTCATTTGGGACGGTACAAGGAAGCGCTACCGCTCGCCCAAATTTGAAAAAGAAAAGTCGGATAAAAAAAAATGATAAGTTTATGAATGGCAATGAGGAACCTGGTAAGTATGAACCTCCTGAGTGCGAAAAGACATTCGCTATCTTTGAAAAGTGGTGCGAACGTCTTGCCTTTCAGGATAATTGATGGCTTATCGGCTGTTCCTACCGCATGTACTAGTTACCCTTGTGATTCGATGAGTATCACAAATTTACGACTGGCAATCATAAATTTGGTAAGTATGAAATCCCCGAGTTCGAAAATATATCCGCCATCTTTGAAAAATGCCTTTCACGATAATTGATGGAGTGTTATTGGAGCTTCCTACCGCATATATTGATTACCAGTGTAATTCGATGAATATTATAAATTTACGACTGGCAATCAGATACTTGGTAAGTATGAACCTCCACATTGTGAAAATACGTGTGCCATCTTTGACAAGTGGTACAATGGCCAGCTAGAGGGGGTTGAAACGTCTAAGTGCCTGGTTTCATTATAATTATTTATTTTCATTCTAATAAAGTTTGTTTTTTTCTGATTAGTTTCTGTTCTAGTTTTAATTATTCTCTCTTGAAATTGAGGAAGCGGTGCTGCAGGAAATCGATTAACATCCTGGATTGAGTATGAGGGAGATTGCTAGAGCTCTAAATATTTGTCACTAAATTGTTTGGCGTACCATATTCTAGGAGTACAGGCATTACTTTTCAGGGCAAATTATTTTCACAGACGAAGCAAATTTTTCTAAGAATGCTATTCAAAATTTCCATAATAATCATGTGTGGGCAGACCGAAGCCCATTTCCAACAGTAATTTTCGGTTAATGTATGGGTAGGAATTATTGATAATGATTTTATAGGCCCTATTTTTCTGCCAAGACGCCTTACCCTGCATTTTCTCCGAGAAGAACAACCTGTGTTGCTTGAAGATATGAGCAAAATGCATAAATTTTTTTGACATCGCAGAATAATAGATCACTAAAAAACGTTATTTTATCAGTATTTTTTTAAAATTCGAATTAAAGGATAAAAAAATTATTTAGTTTCGCTAGAAATTTAGACGCGTTCAAACGAAGCAAGTTCCCCGCCATTTGCGTATGACGTCATTGGGCATTAAGCACTGGCAATGTTTATTAGCACTATTTTCAACAGATATTTAATTTATGGTACTTAGTTGTGGTAAAGTATTTAATATAAACAAGTTATATAATCTGAGACGAAAAACAATAGTTAATGTTGATAAAAATATTAAAATATTGCATGATGTTTACATATTTTGAGGTTAGGTATCTAAATCTAACTGCAGTAAAAGGATAAAAGTGAGTGTAAACAAATTTATTGTTAAGAACAATGAATGTTGCATCCTTGTGGCTTTTCCACCTGTAATTTCTGCACTGATATAATCGGTATTATTAGCAAAAAAATGCTCATCATGAACACGTCGATTTTCTGCAAATTGCCACTTTGAGCTTACACAAAGTTACTGTCTGTCATTTTTACCACTTAGATAAATTAATACACTAATGATTTTTACAAAAATAAACAAATCGAGATTTAAAGGCCAGCAAACTACAATTTAACATTTAATTAACACACAATTTAATATTTCAGCACTAGCAGATGTAAACTGTCAAAGCTACCAAACTTGTTTCCACACTTTTCTAAATTCGCCGCTGGACGCACTGGTGCATAAAATACGAAGCTTATTGACTCTGTTTTTCAAATTAGCCAATCATATAATGTTATTGCTTCACCGGTGAATTTAGAAATCTGCGGTCTATAGATCAAACCAAAAATTTGAATTTTAAAATGATTTTTTTTTACAAAATAACTTTTTTGTATAATGAAAAAATAATAAATTAAAGCATTTTTAAAATTCATGCATCTTGCTCATTACGTTAGGGAATCAAATGTGGTACATACATGATGGAGCTCCTGTTCATTTCAGTGTAATTGTTCGCGACCACATGTGGTACATTATAATCATTGGATAGATCGTGTAGGACCTCAGTAATGGCCAGCAAGATCTCCGATCTCAAAAGTTTGGATTTCTTTTTGTGGGGTCATCTTATAACGCTGGTGTGTAAAACTCATTATAGTACGTCGGGTATACCGAAGAAAGCTGAATTTTTTGATTGTGATGTGCCACTTTCTGTGGTCATAGTTGAACTCAAAAGGTAACTTTTGAGATAGGGAGCCACTTGAAAATCAGTGCAGGTCACCAAAATGGCGGCCATTAAAGATGGCTGCCATTAGCCATACTATTTATTTTTTATCTCAGCTCCTAATTTTCCGATTTCTATTTTCTTTCTTTTTTGTTTGAAAGCTCTTGTAAAGAGGACACTTTTTTGTCCCTATACATTTATCTCTACACCTTGAGGGTTCTGCGCAAAAACCTGAAAATTTCACTTTTCTCACGAATTTCATTGATAAGTAAGTTTTAATTGTGCTCAATATCCATTTTTTCTTCACAAAAAATGGTTTATGTATATGGTGTTCCATATATGTCAATAGAGACTTGTTTTCATAAACAATAGTGATTTTAATTATTTTGAGAAAACATTTATTACATTGAGTAAAAAAAAAATTACAAACAAAAAAAACTACTAAAATCTAAGAAATATTCATATAAATGAACTACTTCTATAGAGCTTTTACGACTCTAGATCACTCGCAATCATCCTTTTTATCTTGCAATTCATCTCTGGAACTAATACTCCAGTCGAATTATACATAATAAAAAATTTTGCGTACTGCGGACTTCTTTTTGTGGAAGTTGTTTAAGAGGGCATAATAAGCAAGCACAGAAAACTACACCCTGCTATACATATTTTTAGGGGTTGAAACTTTGAAATTTTACTTATGTGACCATATCTTTTTTCCAATTGCCTTACCAAGTTACACCTTCTGAAGATTCATCCCTCCTCTACATTATATATATATATATATATATATATATATATATATATATATATATATATATATATATATATATATATATATATATATATATATATATATACACATTTGCCGTAGGACAAACGGTTTTGGCTGTACGAGGCCGGAAAGGTCGCGCTGTCCGAATTTGGGGGTCTTCTGTACAGGACAAACGGCTATTATTTCCAATCTACAATACTACACATACTAATGCCTTTAAGGAGGGATGATGATTTGTGAAAAAACTTTCATCGAATACCGCGCGGTTTCCATGATACGGGATGTTGAAATTTTGAAAACCCCTTTTTTTTTTAAAAAAGTGAACCTACTTTTTTCGCTCATTTTTTTTTCATGTATGTACGACCCTAATATAAGAAAATTTACGTTGGTTTCATTTTAATACATTCGTTGGTTTAGGAGCTAGACAGCAAAATATGCCAAAAATGGCTATTTTGGTATTGTTGCGTTAAAAAAACCAAAACCAGTGTAATTCTGGCAAGTGTTTTTGTTTATCCTAAAAGTCCAATTCATTGCGCATAGAAAATGTGTTTTTGTATTTAAGTAGGATCAACACTTATTGTGTAATAACGATTTATGTCATGTGTTCTCCAGTCTCCTTTCTCACATTTTTTTTTGCGGCCTTATGGTTTATAGTAGGGCAGAAAGCAATGTATTCCTGAACAGGGCACATATTAGTGTGTTAAAATGGATCTCTTGTTAAAATGCGATAGGACGTGCCGTTTTCGAGTAAAACGCACTTGTTTACAAAAATTATTTCAGATCACACTTTTCATCGACTGACTTGTAAATACTCACCGCTGACTACGAAAAAATAAAACTATGTGTCGCTTATTGCTTTTCCTGTTTATGAGGGACATTGCTAATGAAAAAATGAAGGGACTCTAACGGAATAGGGGGTTCTCACTCCCCTATTTGAAGGTTCACGCTTGTCTCGAATCATAATTGCAACTTATTTTGTGTCTATAACAAAATCCACAGTAATTTTACCTTCCTCGAGAAACATCTATTATATGTCCATTTCATCGGAAAATGATTTAAAAAAACAAACTCCTAAGAAAGAAAACACCAAAATGTAGAATTTATTTATCAGCTCACAATTTAGAACACAATGAAAACTCAAAGCAAACATAACCAAACCAGTGCGTTTTACTCGAAAACGGTACGTCCTATCGCATTTTAACAAGAGACCCATTTTAACACCCTATTATGTGCCCTGTTCGTGTGTCTAATGCTTTCTGCCCTACTGTGAACCATAAGGCAGCAAAAAAAAATTGTGAAAAAGGAGACTGGAGAACACATTACACAATAAGTCTTGATCCTACTTAAATACAAAAAAACATTTTCTATGCGCAATGAATTGGACTTTTAGGATAAAAAAAACATTTACCACAATTATATGGTTTTTTTTTTTTTTTTTTAATGCAACAATACCAAAATAGCCATTTTTGGCATATTTTGCTGTCTAGCTCCTAAACCAACGATTATATTAAAATGAAACCAACGTAAATTTTCTTATATTAGGGTCGTACATGCATGAAAGAAAAATGAGCGAAAAAAGTAGGTTCACTTTAAAAAAAAAAAGGGTTTTCAAAATTTCAACATCCCGTATCATGAAAACCGCGCGGTATTCGATGAAAGTTTTTTCACAAATCACCATCCCTCCTTAAGGGCATTAGTATGTGTAGTATTGTAGAATGGACATAATAGCCGTTTGTCCTGTACAGAAGACCCCCAAATTCAGACAGCGCGACCTTTCCGGCCTCGTACAGCCAAAACCGTTTGTCCTACGGCAAATGTGTAATATATATATTATGTAGAGGAGGGATGAATCTTCAAAAAGTGTAATTTGGTAAAGAGCCCTATGGGCAATAGATATGGACACATAAGTAAAATTTCAAAGTTTCAACCCCTAAAAATAGGGGACGCACACGGTGTAGCAGGGTGTAGTTTTCTGTGCCTGCTTATTATGCCCTCTTAAACAACTTCCACAAAAAAAGTCCGCAGTACGCAAAATTTTTTATGATGTCTAATTCGACTGGACTATAAATAATTATATATTATTATTAGTATATTAAGGAATTGGATCAATAATGCAATATTATGATCTTGAAATTGTAAAACGAATTTAAAAATAATCAGTTAAACGCATACCTTTTATTGTATTTATTGCTGCATTGTCGACCCCCAGTGCAGTTCGTGCAAAGTAACGTGAATGGAACTTTGGCTTTTGAGCAGGAGCATCGTGTACGGTATTCAGAACAACTACACTTAACTAATTCTCTGCAGGCTGCCATAAGAGAGGGAAGAGAAGATCAGACCGGCGCCCACTCCCCATCAACCATGGTCCACCTCCATCCTTCTGGCCCTAGAATGTTGCCCATCACTGAGCATGCACGACCCCAAATTTATCCTGCCTGGTGTGCTGAACGAAGACAATGCTGCCTTAGTACCTCTTTTGTTGGGTGTAGACTTTGTAGACTGCGACTTTTTGAAGCAAAGAGAAGCTTTCTAACATGATTGACTGAGAAGTCTTCTGCGTCTTTGTAGTAAAGCAAAACAGTAAACTTCTCCAGAACTTGGAGGGTCTCGTCAGAAATAGACTGTTGTGGTATAGAGATAGCTTGGAAGGCTTCAGCAGCTTCAGGAAATGATTTCCACACTTTCCAGGCAGTCTGTTTCCCTTTCATTGCAAATGATGACGTTACATCAGATCCAGTGAATGCATGGAATCCTCTCAATGCAACAGCTTTATTCCACCCATACTTTCAAACATGACATTAATTCTCATGTATCTCTGACCCTTCCCAGTACCAAAAGGAATCCACATCTCTTGAAATCCCGCAGTTTTGAGAACGTGAAAAAAAGATATTGCCAAAACAACTGCATCAGTATCTACTATGCAAATAAATAGATAATTCACAAATCATCAAATTACAAAAAGAACTCCGAAAAATTAAAAAAGATTTCTTTTTTTTTAATTGCGCAGAACTCTTAAGGTGTAGAGATAAATATATAAGACAGAAAAGTGTCATTTCTACAAGAGCTTTCAAACAAAAAAAAGAAAATAGAAATCTTACCATTAGGAGCTGAGATACAAAAACATTTACTGTGGCTAATGGTGGCCATATTTAATGGCCTCCATTTTGGTGTTCTGCATGGATTTTAAAGTGGCTTCCTATCTGGAATGTTACCTTTTGGCATCAACTATGACCACAGAAAGTGGCACAGCCCAATCAAGAAGTGCAGCTTTTTGGCTTATATAGCCATGTACCCGACGTACTATTAACCCTTTAGAAGATTTAAGAGAGCGAATAGTTGTCTCGTGTGAAACAGTACGGAATACGCCGGGAATATTTGAATGAGTGCACAATTCGATGCGAAGACGGGCGGAAGCTTGCCTATTAAGTGAAGGTGGCCATTTCCAACAATTTTTATAAAACAAAATTTATCACAATCAATGTTAATAATACTAATAATTACTTAGTTTCAATTTCAATTTAATTGTTTTAATCAAGAACGAGAAGAATGCAAGAGATCGTTTTCATGTAGGATTGATTAGGCTAATCAGAAAAAATATCCACATAGAAAAATGTCAGTGGCGTACCACTTTTTTAGTAAAAAATATCAATGACCTAAGGAATTACACCCAGAAATATTAGCACGTCATTAAGAAACACCCTGTACTCATTACTTTTTTTGACAATAATCATAAATTCAAAAGGTGGATCAAGAAATATAATTTCGTTACTAGGAAATCATAACTCGAATTAGTACTCAAATATAGAATATTTCCAAACGTCGAAGAAAAATTTTTACACGTTACTTAATAATTCAGTCATTTAAAAGCATATATGTGTTGTACCATTATCTCTATTTCTATTATTTTTTATAAAGCATAAAAACTATCAGGTATTATAAAATCTTGCGAGTAATATAACATTCATTAACTACTGCTAATAATACTTTACTGCTTTGCAATAAATAATTTTGCTATCTTTTATATTTATAATTGATAGTATTTTTTTCTAAATTACACATTAAGAAATTTTACGTGGTATTTTCCTAGAATTTTCTATTGGTAAAAGGATGTTTAAGAAATACAATAACATCTAAATTGTTCAAGGCACGCAATGTAGGGTTGCATTATCAAATTGAATATGTGTTATCTTACATGAAAACTACGAGGAAGATAGAGATATAACTGAAATTATCTGTATTTCCTCTACCTGATTTAATTGTCGCGTGTGAAGAAGTAATAATTTATTTGGTTTTAGTATTTCAATAGAATGAAATCTTTATCTAACTGATACAAAAGAGTGACCTTACCACTAAAATGACAAATTTATGTCCAATTAAATGTTAAGTCTTACTTGGCGATACTATTTTTATTCCTAAGTATGTTTAAGAAAAGTTACTCCTTAAGGATAGGATTTTGAAGAGTGAGAGGGTAATATGCGTTTATTTTGGATTTATTATAATTATTTAAAAAAACCAAATATAGTAGTAGTATAGTATAATCTTTAAAACTGTTTTAGATACTTGTTATTGTTCTAAGGAATACAACTATATATATTTCCTATTGTGAATTTCTGTTGTACTTGAATGCTGTAGTTTGTTAATGAAAATAGTTCCTAATTCCATTATTAGAGTATGGCATTTAACTATATACAAAATTTATTATCAAAACTGTATACGGTTGTATTCCTTAGAGCAATGGGAAGTATTTGAAACCATTTTAAAGATTATACCATTTATGATTTTTTAAATATTTATAATAAACCGAAAATAAATGTATATTTCCCTCTCACTCTGCAAAATCCTATGCTTAAGGGCCATAGCAGATATGCTTTTAATTTTTATAAGGCAACACGTACTTTTTAAATATTTATTAACTAGTCTTTAGGATTAACATAACTTTTCAAACATCGTCAGGTAATAAGCAGCATCATCAATTTTTATAACTTTGTAATATTTTCGAATTGTTGAATTTATATTCAGAAATTGATACAATACAATAACTACAGGTCAAAAATATGTAAAATTTAGGAATAATCTGATGTAATGATAATAATTTTTCTTTGTTAGTTTTGCAACCTTTTACCCTAGCATTGAGGTGCCATTTTATAAAAATGGCTCCTATTATTATGTAAAATGCCCTCGTAGCTAAACACTCGACAAAAAATCAAAATGCTCACAAGATACACTCTAGTACATAATATATGTTAGCTACAACGTAAGAAAAATTATAGCACACACGTGACTCTCATAATAAAGTTTAATCAAGCTACTTGGACATAAAAAAACAGACAAAAGCTAATCTAATTGGGGTGACCGTATGTTACCAGGTAAACTAAAGGCCAGCCTCAAATCACATTAGGCCCAGGCTAGTCAGTGTTGTTGGAGGCAAGGGCGTGAGTTAGAGTTAGGAACTGACTAATGTTTGAGCATAAAAAACAAATTTTGGTACACAAAAAACTCAAAACTTTATGGGCGCCAGGCTTTCTAGTGAAGCCGTGAAATAAGAGAAAGTACTACACAACACAAATAAAACAAGAAGTAATGATAGTATCGATTTAATATCGATTTAGGGACAATTGTACAGGTTCGATGTATAATCGAAATAAAAATTGGTTAGAGATTCAAGTTAACATTCTAATACGTACAGGATTCGTGGTAATAAAATGTGGTTGATATATAATCAGAAATTTCATACATAAAATTGTCTTAAGCTAGGCAGAATGCTTAACCGAAGTTATGAAACGATATTTTTATAAAAAATTTAATTACCGTATAGTCACTGACAGAAGAATTAACGATACCGCACTTAGATACTGCAGCTAAATACTGAGGAAACAAACACTACTATAAAAGTAACAATTTAGTAGGTAATTTAATTCAAACAGTTTGTTGCTTGATACCCAAAAATTTTAGCAATAACTAGCAAAAATATGAAAATTACGTAATAATCAGAAATCTATAATAAGCAATATAATGATCACAAATTGGCGATTAATTACGCATCAAATATAAATCGATCATAAATTTATCACTGACTTAACACGTAACAACTAATAAAATATACAAGTGATAACATTAATTTACTCTACTATAAAAAAATACCACACGGCAGAATTATGAAATGTAACAAAAATATATACACAAGGTAAAATTGGTAATAACCAAAAGAATCTCTAAGGTAAGCCACACGGCAAAGTTACAAAAATGTAGCAACAATATCTTTACATAAGGTAAAATTTGGTAATAACCCATAAAAGATAAACCACACGGCAAAATTACACAATGTAACCAACAATAAATCTATACAAGGTAAAATTGGTAATAACCAAAAGTTACAAAAAAAGGGAAGTGGACGCAAAAGGCGACAGATTCCACCTCTTTGTATGCTTTGTGTCGACGTCTAACACAAACCTTCAATCACGCGATAAATTAAATAGAAACATCCACTACAACGTGATTATAAACACCCTGTATCTTAAAATACATAAAATTTAACATCAATAAGATTAGCAGATGCATAGGGCACTCTAAAATTTTGCTCTTAAGTTAACGCAGTGATTACGTAGCTCGTAAGATTTTAATTAAATCAATAATTAAATCTGGCATAGACCATTTAAATTTCGCAAATTGTTAGAGAGGTGATATTTAGAAACATATAAATTATTAACATGAACTTTGTGAGCAGCTGATCTGGCCAGGCATTTGGAGAAATCCCTCTAGCTGGAATCGGTCGCTTGAAAATGACACACCTCGTGGCTTCCACGGTCCCGTAACGAGAAAATGGCTGCAATAAAATCTTGGCTCCTACGTTTAAAAAAAAAGATTTCTTCGTGATCCACCCATGTGAATTTAAACAGCAAATGACCATTTATTACGTAGTTCCCAATAAAATTATTAATTGAACGTCGTAACTGCCTCCAAGTAACGTGATTATACAATCGTTTAACCAGTTCGGCCCTGTTGACTACAGATGGTTCAGCAATTTAGCGATGAAGTCAGTTCAGTTAATACTTGGTAATAATGATGATGATTTACTGCTAATATGATCTATTTAATTCTTAAATTATCGTAACTTGTAATTCATTATAACTTCGTAATTTTTGGTTGACTTAGTGATTTAGTAACTTAGTAAACCATAACTTTGTATAGTATTAACGTAGTAAAGCAGTACTTGGTATTTTATAACGTAGTAAAGTATTACTTAGTATAGTAAAGTATAACGTGGTAAAGTATTACTTGGTATAGTAAAGTATAACTTGTGGTACCCCACCTGATAGGTACAGCTATTTGTATTAGAGTATTGTGTGTTGCATAAATTTTGGGGCAGTGATGCGAATTTAAGGTCATGAGTACAGAGCCTAAATCAAGTAGGTGAAGACGAGAACTGTCAGAAAAGGGACGCGGAGTTTGAAAGGAGGTTTTGGCGGATAGAAGAGTGATGGCAGAGGCGTCTGGCATTGAGAGAGTAAATGTAGCAGAAATGAAATAAATAATAGTTGGAGAGATAATTTGGAATAATAATTGAATCCAGTGGCGGTTTACGAACAGTCTGCATCAAATCAGAGGTAAACAAACTGTTGTTGTGTTAAATGTGAAGAAGTTAATATAAATTTGTTGAATACTGATCTTTTCTTTGTTTCTTTTGACGCAAGCGCGTAACCACTTTTAAATTTCCCTGAGATACTAATTAAGAGCATCTCAAACTTGGTAAAGTATTCAATCTGAGAACCCTAAAATAAATGAAAATGTAATTAGCTTTGAAAAATGGGGTAGAAAATGATTAACTTACATCCCATTTCCACTAAAGATATTGAACACTTATGTTTGATTTAACGGCAAGCCATTAGCTACTTGCTTTCATCACCGCGAGAAAGAAAGAGACCCGGCTCGCGTCCAGTTTCTTTCACAGCGCCCAAGGGACGATTTTAGCGCCGCGTCGGCCTTTCAACGAACTACCGAGAAGTTCTACTTCAAGCATCAATTTACAGAAAACGGCTAAATAGTTCCGTCTATATTATTGAATTTATTATACACTGGAACAACTCCACCAGGAGGCGTTACAGTTTCCATTGTAGGAAAATGTAGCATCTTATCCTCAAGGGGTTTTTACCACCTCTAAATTTAGATATTTAATATTTGAAAAAGCATTACTGATTTATTTTTGAAACGTAGAATATTTATGTTGTTGAGATCGCTGATCACGAATCTGAAGTCAAAATTAAAAAATTCAAAATGGCGTCTCCAATATGGCGGATGGACATTTTTTCTAAAGCAAGTGGACAAAAAAATGAGCATCTAGGTGATGCCACATATTAACGAGAAACAGTACTTTTGAAAAAAAAATTCAATCACTGAACAATTGCAATAACAAAATGGCGACATTTTGTTAAAAAACATTGTTTTGACTACAAATTCTTCAGTTTTTCTGATACAGAAGCGAACACGGAATCATTTTAAAAATTGGTTAATTATCTTTAATTTTGTCACTTAGAATTTATGATGCAAGTGTTATAGTTTCTAATATATTCAACACATAAACTAAATGATTCATCCTATAAAGTTCGAATGTCATCATAAACTAAATATCTCCTACATAAGTATTAAAATAAAAGATTTTACAAGCTTTATTTTTGATGTCTACCATTTTTTCGCGAAAATTAATATTTATTGAGATATTTGCAAAGAAACAGAAAAACGTTTTCTAGAAAATCCCTTTATGGTTTAAAATGCAATTTTTTTCTAAAGCAAATGCTGTAACCACATTTATCTCGTCAAAGATTACAATCACGGTTGCTATAATTTTCTTATTGTTTATTTATTTTCTAAGTTTAAAAAGGTAAAAATATTGATCATTCCTAATTTAAAGTACTTTTTCTCTGACGTTAGGCAAATAGTTTTACCAAGATACTAGATACTAAATGTGTTCTTTAACTAAAAAATAATATATCGTTGGTTACAATTTTCTGTAATCATAAAAGCAGGATATTGAGGGCATTGAAGAGCGTCAATATTATGTACACTAGATACTTATATATCACAATTTGCTAATTGTGTGGTTGTCCCGACTAAGCTTGATTGATTTAAATGACTTCCTTTTTTTCTACGATTAGCCTTTCTCTCAACACAGAAATTTAACAGTTTTATTATTTTTTTAGGGGTTAATATATTAATTCGGCCGTAATTTTTCGAAAAAAATTAAGCATTAAGATGTATTTTGCTACATTACATTGTCATTTCTCTTAGTAAGAAGCTTTCTAAGACAATATAAATAAGAAGTAATATAAATTGGCACTTCTCCCTATATGTGCTATAAATTCTGAAATAACGGTCATTCTTCATATAGTAACCAAAATATTGAAAAAATGTCACCATATTTCATGTTCTTGTGTGAAAATCAAATACATTAAATTCCATAAAGAGTTGCACAAGAATAAACAGACACGAGATAAAGGGTGCTAAAATATTACTGTTCCATTTCCTGAAGAGTTCTGATACCCAGAAAATGATGCAAACACTGAGGTATGTTATTTATAGTCTGTAGTCTATTCTTACAATCCAGATATGTCCTTGTACAGGATGATCGCTTTAAGCGTCTCACTCAATTTCCTTACTTGATTATTTATCGACTACAAAAATTTGCACATCCTGCTGAGTGTGTGCTATTTTCTCGCTCAGCGCGTTTGTGCTGTTTCGCTGTTAAAAACTATTTTTAATCGGTTTTAAGGGTAGCGGGTAGGAACTCTCTTAAAAAGCAACTTAAGAGACAAGCTAACTTCAGAGAAAACAGCATCTCTGCTCACGTGAGCTCGGAGTAAATGGAGTGGGCAGCAGTGCTACCGAAGAATGATTTCTTGACTTCGAATTAATTGTAGTGTCTGACATGAAGTGGGCGGCTGTCATTAAAAGTGCAGAAAACAAGAGGAAACTACTGCTAGATTTTTTCCCACAAATATTCACGATAATGGCTGAAAACCGGTGCAGTCCTCTTTCCAGGAAGGATAGTGTGAAATAAAACCACGACATGTAACAAAAGTGGTAGGCTCCATCTAGCAGTTGATGACCATTGCAATCGAAGTAGTAGTAGCTCTTAAATATAGAAGGAAACATATAGAGGAGTTCGACAAAATATTACACTAGTAAATATTCTGCCCAACATACTTTTGGTGTAGGCTTTGTTGTCAGTAAAAGAATTAGTAACCTAGTAATAGGCTTTAAGGCCATATATCACAGGATATGGGTACTGAGAATATGTGGAACATTCTTTAACTATAGTTTTATAAATGCACATGCCCCTACAGAAGATAAAACAGATCTAGAAAAAGAAGAATTTTATGATAAATTAGAACAAGTATATAGACAGTGTCCCAAAAATGATGTCAAAATAGTTATAGGGGATATGAACGCTAAGGTAGGTAAAGAGGAAATGTACAGACCGACAATAGGGCCTTTTAGTGTGCATCAAGAGAGTAATGACAATGGAACCAGGTTTATAAACTTTGCTGCATCTTTAAATCTGACAATCAGCAGCACATACTTCACCAAACGAACAAACCCTAAATCAGATAGACCACGTATTAATAGACTCGAGGGAGACAAACATACTGGATTGTAGAAGTTACAGAGGAGCTAACATCGACTTTGATCACTTTCTAATAGTAGGAGTACTTAGAGCACGAATATCGAATGCCCGGAAGGACATTACAAAATCAAAAACAGTAAAGTACAACGCGGAAAAGCTAAAGAAGGCGGATGTCGTAAGATACCAAACAAATCTAGACCGTAAACTAAGAGAATTGCCTCAGTGAGACGTGTGCGGCAATGAGGTTAAAACAAATTGGGGATTTTTAAAACACGCTTTCCATGAGGCAGCAGAAGTATTAGGAAAATCACCTAAAAAAGAGCGAAGTGAATGGTATGACGAAGAGTGTAAGCGAGTAACAGAAGAGAAAAATAAAGCCTACCTAAAAATGATTAGTCGAAAAACCAGAAGCAATATCGAAGAGTACCGAACAAAAAGAAGAGATAGTCTAGGTGCCCGCGTACATAAATGCAATTTATACATATCCTCGTATAACTTCTCGTATGGCATAATTGCGCCTAGTCTATCACTTTTTTCCTCTGCGAGAATTTTCGTAAACGCGGCGTTCCTCCTCGGCATGAAAAAGACGATTTCCACACGTCGGACTGGAAAATCGGAAAATATATTTTGTCCGACAATTCGAAAATTTGATTCTACTTATTTTTATTAAGCAATATTGAAGAAATCAGCTGGTTATTAATAAATGTTTTAAAGTTATGTTATGTTATGTTTAGGGTGGTAGACACCAACGTTCCAAAATTTTTGTCGGACAGTTTGTAGAAATATATAGAATATATATGTAGAATCCAATTCTCAAATTGCCCGACAAAATATATTTGCCGATTTTCCAGTCCGAGGCGTGGAAATCGTCTTTTTCATGCCAAGGAGGAACGCCGCCTTTACGAAAATTTTCGCAAAGAAAAAAGTGATAGACTAGGCGCAATCATGCCGTACAAGAAGTTATACGAGGATATGTATAAATTGCATTTATGTACGCGGGCACCTAGACTAAGAAGAAAAACGATTACATAAACAGAAAAAGAAACAACAAATAAATAATGAACTTGAAGAAATCGAAAACTTGAACAGAAAACGTGAGTATAGAAAGTTCTACAAAAGGGTCAACGTCGAAAGAAAAGCTTTTAAACCCCAAGCAAGCCAAGCTTTGACTGAGGATGGAACCCTACTAAACGAGAAAGCAGAAAAGTCAAAAAGATGGCAAGAACACTTCAGTGCACCATTCAATGGCGAAAATAGGAATGCGGAAGCAGATATAAGTTATGAAGAACTGGAACAAGAGGAAATTGTACCTCCGATGTTAGAAGAAGTAAATAAAGCAATTCACTCCCTAGCCAGAAATAAGTCACCTGGATCAGACATTCTACCAGCAGAACTATTTAAACATGGCGGACAAATTTTTGTTGCCCCATTTCACAAGCTGCTGATATAAATATGGCAAACACTCACCCTACCTGAGGAATGGAATACGGGGATTACCTGCCCCATACACAAAAAGGGAAGTGTGCTGGAATTTTCAAATTATAGAGGTATAACACGGCATACAAAATCCTGTCCTTGATACTTCATGACCGACTGGCACCCTACGTAGAAAATTTTGTCGGTTCATATCAAAGAGACTTTCTGAAGAACAAATCTACTACTGATCACATATCAACCATCAGACAAATACTCGAAAAAACGACAGAATTTGGCATTGACTGTCATTACATATTCGTAGACTACAAAGCAGCTTATGACAGCATCGAAAGAACTCAAGCTATATCTGGCTATGATTGAGCTGGGAATACCAAGAAACTTAGTAGAATTAATCAAACTGACAATGAGAAAAGTCGAATGTAAAGTGAGAACACAACGGTGTCAGATCCATTTAACGCCAATAGAGGCTTACGCCAAGGAGACGCATTGCCATGTGCATTGTTTAGAAAAGGTTATAAGAGACTCAGGATTAAATTTAACCGGCTCAATATACACTCGAAGTTTACAAATATTGGCATATGCTGATGACATCGTAGTGATTGGAAGAACCCAGCACGAAGTGATCGAAGCTTTAACACGTATCAAAAACCTTGCAGAAAATATGGGACTCATTGTGAATTTTCGAAAGACCAAATATATGTCGGCAGCATACATACCTAGAACGCAAATAAGCAACATAGATATTCACAATGAAGCTGTCGAAATTGTGGAAGAATTCAGCTACTTAAGGTCGCTTGTTGGTTGTAAAATCAATAAATCCAAAGAGATAAAAAAGAATATGCATGGCTAATATTTTGGCCTAGCTCTTCAGTTAAGATCCAGATACATAACAAAAATAACAAAATGCAAACTCTATAAAACAATAATACGCCCAGTACTCACATATGGATCCGAAACATGCGGGTACTAACAAAGCGAGACGAAGAGCTACTAAGAATTTTCGAAAGGAAAGTCCTCAGGGTGATAAACGGAGGAGTCAACGAAAACGGTCTATGGAGGAGAAGATACAACTTTGAACTTTACCGACTCTTCAGAGAGTCAAAACCATCAAAATAAGCCGCCTAAGATAGGTAGGACACGTGATGCGGATGAAAGATAGTGACCCTACTAGAAAAGCCATGCTAAAAAAACTAGCCGGAAGAAGAAGGCGATGACGACCAAAACTTAGATACCTAGATAATGTGGAAGAAGATCTGAACGTGGTTGGAGTGAGAGCATGGAGAAGGAGGTCTCTCGACAGGGAAAACTGAAAGGAAGTTTTGAAACAGGCCAAGGCCCACGAAGAGCTGTAGCGCCATCTATGATGATGAAATATTCTGCCCTCTAAAACCATACCTACTAACTGTGCCATATCAGTCATTCCAGGCCTACCTGCACTGGCGAGAGTTAACGGCTCGAAACTGCAGTCTGCAAGTGGTGTGGAGTGGCTGGCACGAGAGCTCCTTTGAGTATAAATAAGTCTTTCGGTTGGTGTTTGTTGTAATCGAAACGTTAGTGTTTTGCGGCATTACATATTTATTGCACTTAATACGACCAGGCTTGTAACTCGTAATCTAACGCTCGGCGGGGCATTAGTCTGGAGAATAGCTGTTGGTTGCAGTCTGTTTTTTTTATTCTTTATATATTTAGAGAAATGTATAGAGGAGTTAAACAAAATTTTACACTAATGTAAAACCGCTGCTCAAGGAATCACTACTTCCACATCCAGATTTTTTATCTAAGTCACTCACAACGAAAAAATTTTGTATGTGGAAATAATTATTTATGGAACCTTAATAATATAATATTTGAAATCTTCTACCCCAAAAACCCATAAAACGATACCCCACGTCGGTAGCCGGGTGGGGGTGGTGATAGGGGGTGGTGGTGGGGGTGGATGAAGTAAAAAAAACATTTTGAGGTTTCTGGTTCTTGTACACACCCTAAATCACATTTTTTTTTCATCCCCTTTAATAATGAGGTGGGGGTGGTAATGGGGGTGGCTAATGCCAAAATTTTTTTTGAGACTTTAGCTTCTCTTGTATATACAAAATACCAATTTTATGGACTCTTAACCTGCTTGATTTACCTATTTTCCCCAAATTTACCCCAATTTACCCCCCTAAACTTCGACGGAACAAGATGAAAATATAATCTAGATCTCGTTAAAGTACATATGTGTACCAATTTTCAAGTCAATATCTCAAACGGTTCCAGAGTAAACGTGCGCACAAAAAAGTTACAGACAGACAGAATTTTTTTTCTCTCAAACTTAAAATCTCGACGTTTCGTGATATTCTACTATTTGAACAATAAAAATTTTAAAAATTTTTTTTGTCGTTACTATACTTCCACTGGATGTGGAAGTAATTACTTCCACAATAAAAAAGGCTTAGAATGTCATGAAACGTCGAGATTTTAAGTTTGAGCGAAAAAAAATTTATGTCTGTCTGTCGGTCTGTCTGTCTGTCTGTCTGTAACTTTTTTTTGTGCGCACGTTTACTCTGGAACCGTTTGAGATATTGACTTGAAATTTGGTACCCATATGTACTTTAACGAGATCTAGAACTAAATTATATTTTCATCTTGATCCGTCGAAGGGTTGGGGGGTAAATTGGGGTAAATTTGGGGTAAATAGCAGGTAAGAGTCCATAACATTAGTATTTAGTATATACAAGAGAAGCTAAGGTCTCAACAAAATTTTGGAATTAGCCACCCCCATCACCACCCCCACCCCATTATTAAAGGGATGAAAAAAATTGTGATTTAGTGTGTGTACAAGAACCAGAAACCTCAAAATATTTTTCTACTTCATCCACCCCCCTACCACCCCCTATTACCACCCCCACCCCACTATCGTTGTGGGGTATCGTTTTATGGGTTTTTGGTGTAGAGGATTTCAAATATTATATTATTAAAGTTCCATAAACAATTATTTCCACATACAAAATTTTTTCGTTGTGAGTCACTTGGGTAGAAAATCTGGACGTGAAAGTAGTGATTCCTTGGGCAGCGGTTTTTTTAATGAGAATACTATGGTCCATTTTGAAGTAATTTAGCTAAAAATTCATCCTACGGAGCATATTTGAGCATAAAACAATGTCAAAGATTGTAATTATATAATTATACGTATACTTACTACTACTACTAACAACTTAACTAGTATTAATATAACAATAATTATTAACGGAATAGCTATTTTTGTCAACCTCGTACTAAGAGATATTGACTTGAAATTTGGTACCCATATGTACTTTAACGAGATCTAGAACTAAATTATATTTTCATCTTGATCCGTCGAAGGGTTGGGGGGTAAATTGGGGTAAATTTGGGGTAAATAGCAGGTAAGAGTCCATAACATTAGTATTTAGTATATACAAGAGAAGCTAAGGTCTCAACAAAATTTTGGCATTAGCCACCCCCATCACCACCCCCACCCCCATTATTAAAGGGGATGAAAAAAATTGTGATTTAGTGTGTGTACAAGAACCAGAAACCTCAAAATATTTTTCTATTTCATCCACCCCCCTACCACCCCCTATTACCACCCCCACTCCACTATCGTTGTGGGGTATCGTTTTATGGGTTTTTGGTGTAGAGGATTTCAAATATTATATTATTAAAGTTCCATAAACAATTATTTCCACATACAAAATTTTTTCGTTGTGAGTGACTTGGGTAGAAAATCTGGACCTGGAAGTAGTGATTCCTTGGGCAGCGGTTTTTTTAATGAGAATACTATGGTCCATTTTGAAGTAATTTAGCTAAAAATTTATCCTACGGAGCATATTTGAGCAGAAAACAATGTCAAAGATTATAATTATATAATTATACGTATACTTACTACTACTACTAACAACTTAACTAGTATTTAATATAACAATAATTGTTAACGGAATAGCTATTTTTGTCAACCTCGTACTAAGAGATGATTTTCATCGACGTAGATTTGCTTGTTGACATTAGCACAAATTGTATTTAAATATTGAAATAATGATACACAATGTGAACATTTGCCATGGATCAATTCAGCTTCAGAAATTTTAGTTGATTTTGAAATATGACCTATTAAAAATACAAAAGGCCGTAAATTAGTTTTTCGTATTTAATCGAAAGCCATATGTTGGGTGCCTGTTAACTTTGAGAGCAATGAGCAATGTGTGCAATATGAAAATTGTCTGAATCTAGAAAATTACCTGTCAGCCACAGACAAAAGGCCGCAAGAGAAATGAGCGCATAAAATCTCTATTAGTAAAATTTAGTTGGCTTTAATATAAAATAATGTATAATAAAATTAGGTCACAGTTTTATTCCGCATTCTAAATACGTATTTATAGTGGAGGGAAAAGAGAGTCATTATTATAATATATAAAATAGCCACTATCAATAATACTTATTTATATTTTTATAAATCACCAGACATAATGAGAAGTTTTTTTCTTTGCTTGAATAAGGATGCATCGGATGCATTATATATATTTTCAATCTACGACAAGAATCATATATTCTTTTAAGGGGTGATAATTTTAAGTTCCTCACTCGATTTCATTGCTTTATTTTTCGAAAATAAAAAAAAAAATTCAAAACTGTACTTTTATTGTCTATACGCGTCTGTGATCATTGCAGAATGCTAATATTAACATCACACGGTAGTAAAATTATGCTGCATATTCTTAAATATACACTTCAACATTATTTGTCTTGGCAAATTTCTCTTGAGCAGTAGGTTTTCTTAAAGAACGGGATAATGAAAAACATGAGTATACAACTAATCGAGAAGGCAAGCAAATATTACGTAGCTATGTTCATTTGTTTCATAAACCAGGGTAAGATGTTTGACAATAAGGAATGTAACAAACTCTGCACTATTGATTATTGGAACACGTAGACTTCTAGTTTTCATAATTTTTCAAATATAAAGTTGATAAAGAATTCAGCAATGATGAGAAAGAGTATTGTTGTTAGACATATCATACAACAAAGAGAGGTCGACTAGAATAAGGCATCACAAATGTCTGCCAAGACTTGGTGAATAAAAAGACGTTTGATTTATGTTGCCTTATCACATTTAACATTTGTAGATAATAGTAATAAAAAATAAAATCAATGAAGTCATCTCCCGCTCAAAAAAATATTGTAATGGGTACTCATATGCCATAGATTTTCGAAAAAAAAAAATTATTTTTCTTGTACGTCATCCGACAGTTTATTCACATCCATAAGTGCACCCTACCTCTACATACCTACAGTTTCAAATTCATACAGGCTTGCTACTCATGTTTGGATGTTTCACGGGTCATTCTATTCTCCTAATGTTGAGTTCCCTAAAAATTTCGGTGATAATGGGAACTGAATATCAACGAGCATTGTCGTAACAAAGAATTCTGGATTTTCATGACACAGTTTTCATTTTGATAAATTTTCGTTGCATGTGATGAAGAATCAAATGCGATGTGAGAGTAAATACGGCAATCTACAATTTGCACTATTTCGAAAATCACTTTTAAAAGCTAAAACTTTAAATGGCTGGTCAGATATGTTAATAAGAAATAATAAACATTAGTAGAGATGTAATAAAACACCGAAGAGCTTCAACAGGGGGGTGAGATATTTAAAAACAGTAATAAATACTACTATTGCAATAAGTAGTATGGCATACTAAAATAATTCCAAAATCTTACATAAATCAAATTATCAACATCACATGGACTAATTATATTAAATTCTTGACCACCCAGCTATTAAAATGTCTTGTTCTTGTTGAAATTCTTCAATTTCTAAATAGCATTTTGTAATCTATCATTACTTTATATTCATTAATAGTCTTGATTTAATAATGCACTACACTTTTCTACATTGACTAATACAAATTAATATGGAAAAATATATGATAGATGTATGATGTTGAAACTCATGTGTCAAGTAAAAGATAGTAAATATAAGATAAATGACACTTCATTTTTATTAATACTGGCGGCAAAGGACTTTATCGAATCTATCGGAGTTCTTAAAGTGGCCACAGTATAAAAAAGGTCATGTCAAAATTTTACATTAGCTTTTGACACTCTTTGTAGGAATATGAAGGTATATCAGAAAGTGTCGGAAAAATTCACACATCATACACTTATTATATTATCAAAGGAGCCGTTATTTACAAAGCGAGAGTCAGATTTAAGTTGATAAATCTTTTAACGATGGCTGAGAATGACTGTAACATGTCAATGAGAAATTTATAAGGACCATGATTTAGCAAAAATATTTAAATATTTACAGCTTAAATGCACACACACATGATTCGTCAAATAAATATTCATTGAAACTAAAAGAGATGCGAAAAATTAAAAAAAAGAGCAGTAACTTACCGAAAAACACATTAGTCTAACAGTTAACTCGGTGGCTTCAAGCATTCACAGAGAAAAACTGTTGGTCCCAATTGTAAAAACCGTTACCTAAGGAATCACTTCGACATTCAGATTTCCTGTCCAAGTATCTTACAACAAAAAAAATGTTGATACTATATTTTCACTCCACTATGTGGAAATAATTGTTCATAGACTTAATATTTCTACTAACCCATAAAACAAAATGCTACACGGTAATGGGGGTGGTAGTGGGGGTGGTAGAGGGGGTGGCTAATGCCAAAAAATTTTTGAGGTCCCTGGTTCTTGTATACGCACCAAATCAGAATTCTATTTTTTTACCCCCTTTAACAATGGGGTGGGGGTGACAATGGGGCTGGTAGAGGGAATGGCTACTGCCATAAAAATATTTGAGGCCCTTGGTTCTTGTACACACACTGAATTATGATTTTATTTTTTTAACCCTTTTATTTGGGATAGGGGAGGTAGAGGGACTGGATGATGCCAAAATAATTTTTGAGGCCCTTGGCTCTTGTATACACATTCATTCACAATTTTATTTTTTACCATCTTTAATAATAAGGTGGGGCTGGCAATGGGGGTGGTACAGTTGATGGCTAATGCCAAAAAAGAGGCCTTTAGTTCTTGTATACACACTAAACACACACTAAATCACAATTTTGTTTTTTTACCCTTTTAATAATAATGTGGGGATAGTAATGGATGCAAGAAAAAAATTTGAGACCTTGGCTTCTCGTACATACCCTAAATCCCAATTTTATGGACTCCTATTTGCTTGTTTTACCCATTTACCATCATTTACCGTATTTACCCCCGAGCCCTTCAACGGAATAAGATAAAAATACAATATGGGTCGTCCAGATTCATTTCTTCATTCGTTTCTTCATTCATTTCTTCATTCATTCCTTCTTTAATCATTTTAAATACTCGATCCTGAGTGTATGGAAGTTATATGCTAAATACTCATAATAATATTTTTCAATAATTATCACAAGTCTACAAAAAAAACCGCTGCCCAAGGAATCACTACTTCCACATCCAGATTTTCTATCCAAGTCACTCACAACGAAAATATTTCGTATGCGTAAATAATTGTTTATGGAACTTTAATAATATAATATTTGAAATCCTCTACCCCAAAAACCCCTAAAACGATACCCCAAGTCGGTAGTGGGGTGATGATGATGATGGGTGAAGTAAAAGAATATTTTGAGGTTTCTGGTTCTTGTACACATTCTAAATCACATTTTTTTTCATCCCCTTTAATAATGGGGTGGGGGTGGTGATGGGGGTGGCCAATGCCAACATTTTTTTTGAGACTTTAACTTCTCTTGTATATACTAAATACTAACTTTATGGACTCTTACCTGCTTGATCTACATATTTACCCCAAATTTACCCCATTTTACCCCCCAACCCTTCGACGGAACAAGATGAAAATATAATCTAGTTCTAGATCTCGTTAAAGTACATATGTGTACCAAATTTCAAGTCAATATCTCAAACGGTTCCAGAGTAAACGTGTGCACAAAAAAAAAGTTACAGACAGACAGACAGACCGACAGACAGACAGAAATTTTTTTCGCTCAAACTTAAGATCTCGACGTTTCATGACATTCTAAGCCTATTTGAACAACAAAAATTTAAAAAAATTTTTTTGTCGTTACTATACTTCCACTGGATGTGGGAGTAAAATTCTTCTCCATGGAGTAAACCAATCATGCCTCAAGTATTTTTGTGTACTGAAACTGAATTCTCAATTTAAAAAAATTTCTACTGCGTAGATTTCGAGTAAATGTCAAAAATTTTCAAAAAACCGTATTTTGACAACAAAAACCGGGATTTACTCGAAATCTACGCGGTAGAAAATTTTTTAAATTGAAAATTCGGATTCAGTACACAAAAATACTTAAGGCATGGAGCAGAATTTTTTTTTGTAGACCTCTGTTATGAAAGCAGAAATAAAAGATATTGTTCTTAAACACAAGATATTATAATGTCGTGGTGACACACTATGTGTGATGGTACTTGTACGACAGCTAAAATATTTGCAGCATATTTATTGTTTCAATGCCTCGTTTTTAATTAAATAGATAATTGATTTTCATCCACTGTTTTCATAACGTAAGTGGAATCAAATATTATCAATTTTCATTCCCTGTAACTGAACATAAAAACCGAATTAATTCGGGCTAGTCCAATATGAAATGTAAAAACAAGCAATTATCGGCTTAAATTAAAAATGACATCAAAACGTATTGTAGATACATGATGAAAAAATCGCAAATTTAGGTGAGCGCAAATAAACGAATGGAAATTGGAAATTCAAAACGTCCAAACTTCGTTATTGATAAATGATTTACCTTCATTCTAAAATCGTATACTATGTACTTTAACATATATTTTTAGAAGTAATTAATATAACTGCAGATGAAAGTCATTCTTTAACATTTTTAATAGGTCGTATGAAGCAAAAGACAGTATGTTTAGTGGAGTCAATAGAGGCTGAATAAATGCATTATTTCGGATTAATTACGGGAAGCTTCGATTTTCCTAAAACCTTTTGATATCACTTTTACATAGATTAAAATAAAAAGTTATAAACTTATAATCGTGAAGAAATTGCTTATTAACTATTAAAAAAAAAAAACTTTTTTTTAACAAAATTATTACAAATTTTAAAGCAATATAAAAAACGGTTTTCGAGGTCGCTGAAACAGATTATGATGTCAAAAAAGGGTAATTCACAATGGCTGATCCAATATGGCCGACTTCCGTCAAGCAATAAAATAATTCAAAACACTAATCAATTAAAATACAATATAAATATTCAAACAAAAACTTAAAAAGAAGCTGAGAAAACGTGATATTGTACATAGCATTAGAAGATGATCTGTAAAAATGTGCCCAAACTACTTATACAATGCTCTGCGGACACACACAGCGCAGCGTGCGGGGCATGTGATGCGTACTGCTTGCAGCGAAGATGTTTTACTTTCAATCCCTATCTATTATTCAAGCATTATAATTTGACTCATAGCCCTGTACCATGTGAATATTTTTGATATGTTTTCGATATTTTAAATAGGATAAAAATGCAGAAACAATCAACATTGAGTCGGTTTACCGAAAAACTTCATTTTTTCAATATTTCGTGTGAAAAGTATAGGTTTATATACAGTGTGTCCACAGATGGACTTAACTATACTTATAAATTCCAATTTTTCGAAAAAAACTTATTCTTCATAATTTCTTTTGCTTGTTATATAAATACGATTCACGTTGATAAAATTTGATTTTGTTGTACATGGCGCGCAAAAATTATAAAAACTTGGATTTTCCAAATAAAAAAATTTAAAATTAAACTTTTTGAGGCACTGGGATTAAGGAGCTTAAAAGCAGTAATCGCAAAGCCAAATAAAGTTTTTTGATATTAAAAATAGACAGAACAAATTTTTTTTTAATTAAATGTGAGAAAATAATCAATAAAGTATTTATTTAACTTAAGTATTTATAAAGAGATAAATAACAAACAGTAACGTCCTTACTCAACATGAAACCCTTCTACTTCAACGCATTTCTCCATCCTTTTTCGAAATTCGTTATAAACATTGTGAAGAATATCTGGTGTCACTGTAGCAATGGCATCAGTGATTCTGTTTTTAAAATCTCAATATTATCTTGCATGTCAGTTGCATACACTTTTGGCTTAAGATACCCCCACAGAAAATAATCCTTTACGGTGAGGTCCAGAGACCGCGCTGGACAGTTTATTTGTCCATGGCGCCCATTTTTCGGAGAAATGTTCATTTAGCCAATCGGTGATAATCATTGCACTATGCGCTGGGCAGCCGTCCTGTTGGAATATCATATTTCTTCTAAATTCCAAATTTACTTCATCCATTTGTGGCAAAAAGTATTCACTAAAAATTTCTATTTTCTTCCAAGAAAAATGGACCAATTACTTTATTGAACGTTAACAACGCACACCACACGTTGACTTTCTTAAATTTTGGCTGTTTGTATGAATCCTGAAGTGTGGATTTTATTTTGCCCAAAAGCGATAATTTTGACTAGAGATTATCCCATTTGTTGTATATTTAGATTCGTCACTGAATATTATATGATGGTGAAAATGACGGCTTTCCATTATGCGTTCACCCATTAGTAAAGAGAATTCAAGTCGATATGAATCATCACCTTCTTGAAGTTTACGGATAAAGATTGGTTTGAATGCGTGAAATTTATTTGCGGACAGAATATTGTGTACGTGACTCTTAGATACACCACCCACCTGACTCGCTCTTGCTCTCAAAGGAAGTCGGGGATTTTGTATTTTTTTAAAAAATCTCCGTATTTCATCATTTATTTAAGTATTACATACTTAATTTAACTTTTGATATTCTGAAAAATTATTTTTCTTTATCTGAAATACATAAACTTCCAACAAAACAAAAAAAATAAAAGTTTCTGTCACCTATAGAAATAAAAAATGACATTTATTTAAAAAAAATTGTAATGCTAATTAAAAATGTTGATTTTCGAAGTCTTACAAATTTTTTTTAAAAAGTCATCTAGATATTACAATTACTTTTAAAACTTGTCTATTATATCCTCTTTAAGTGGCAATATCATACATACCACCAAGTTTTACCAGTCACAAAAAATAGACAAAAGACTATCAATCGGCAATATTTTTCATTTAATTAAAAATTAAATATCCTTTCAAAAAACTTTATTTAAAACAAAAATTATTATTTGAGAACAAATTTATTAATTTTGGTGTTCAAAATGAGTCCCATTATTTCTAATGCATTTCCTCGCCCGTCTTCTAATTTCAACAGTAGTTGGCCTTAATCTCATTTCTTGACGCAGTTGTAGAGCGGTTCGCTCTATTTTTGCAACTAGTTGAACACGGCTTTGTATTTCCTCATTGTACACAAGTTCCTTCATCATACCCCATACGTAATAGTCCAGTGGCCTTAAATCTGGGGACCTTACAGGCCGTAGAATAGGTCCACTACGCCCAATCCACCGACCGGGATATGTTCGAACTAAGAATTGACGGACTGTCAAGCAGTAGTGAGCTGGGCATCCGTCGTTTTGGAAAATGATAAGGTGACGAAGGTTAATTGGAAGATTTTCCAAGAGTAGAGGAAGATCGTTTTGCAAGAAGGCAAGATAAGCGTCTCCGCTCAGGTTATCTGACAGGTAATGAGGCCCAATGACATGTCCAGCAATTACAACCATCCAAACATTGATACTAGACTTATTTTGAAAGGAAGTTTGTTTCTTCATTGTCGCCCTTGTCCGCCCAATAATGAAGATTGTGAAAATTGGTTATACCTTCACGGGATAATTTTGATTCATCCGTCCATAGAATAGATTTTAAGTAATGTCAGCATTCAATAAAAAGCGACAAAATGCTATTCTTGTTGCTGTGCCACTTTTTTAACACTTGTTGTGGGATCTGCAGCAAATGTAGCTAGAATATTTTCGTGATGGCGTGCAGGTTCTGCAGCAGGCTCATGTTGATATAAATTACCTCCACCATTCGGCGATAAGTGTTGCTGAATACACGCGGATCTGGAGTCTTTCTACGTGGATGAAATCATTCATGATACAATCTTTCAGCAAGGTAAGCATTCCCATCTGCTTTGCCATAGCAAAAGAGTATGTCAGCATACTCTTGGTTACTAAAAGTAGCCATTTGAAATTAATTTTACTCAATATGTCAGAAACTTAAAACAAATTATCAGCACAAAACGACACAACACTGAGGATAGCTATAAACTTCGATAAAAACGCAAGAAATACGAAAGTGTGCGCATTGACAGCTGTCAGTGATATTACTAACAAACAAATGACTGGTTCTGACTGTTTTTGAAACGATAGCTTTGTTTTTGTTGAAAGTACGCCCATATTTAATTATTGATTAAATGAAAAATTATTGCCGATTGATAGTCTTTCGACTATTCTTAGTGACTGGTAGTACTTGATGGTATGTATGATATTGCCACTTAAAGAGGATACAATAGAGAAGTTTTAAAAGTAATTGTAATATCTAGATGACTTTTTTTAAAAAAATTGTAAAACTTCGAAAATCGACACTTTCAATTACCATTACAATTTTCTTATAATAAATGTAATTTTTTTTTCTATAGGCGACAGAAACTTTTATTTATTTTCTTTTGTTGGAAGTTTATGTATTTCGGATAAAGAAAAAAAATATTTCAGAACATCAAAAAGTTAAATTTAGTATGTAATACTTAAATAAATGATGAAATATGGAGATTTTTAAAAAAAATACAAAATCGGCAATATAAAAAAAACCGTAGCATTTTTGATATAGGTATGTTTGATCATATAGATGTCAAATGTTCACCTCTACCTCCCTGTTCAGGGTTGGCATCGCCTTACCAAACACCCTGTATATCAAATTTTATCATTTTCTCAAAATTTTGAAATTTTGGAAGTGTACATCTTCAAAAATAAATTTTTGAGATTTTTTCACTCATCGGATCTTTTTATACATTACTTCAAGAGTAAAATGTGAAAGATCCAAGTTTGTATCTCTAAAGTTTTAGAAATGGTAGAGCTTTTACCTATTTAATCGCAAATCTATTTATGTTCCGACTTCATATTTATGTACTATTCCCACATACATTCATCTTTATATTTGAAAATATAATAATCCATTAGCTATATGTTTCTTCTTTTATTTAAGCTTTTGTGAGATCAATTTTATTAATTAGTTCAAAAGTTACAACAAATTTAGTGTAGCGCGCCCGAGGCTGCGCGCGTTTCGCTTGCTATACTTACGTGTCTCAGCGATCCATTTTCGTGCGTTAAACAAAAAAATCTGGTGCCTACATTTTTGATCATACAAAAAACTTCATATACATTTTTGATTGGAAATTTCCCGTATATTTCAAGATATATTTGGCAAAGACTGATATTTTGCAACTAATTTGTTTAAGAACAAATTACGCTCAAGGACTATTGCTGGTAACTTTTGGTATGTTGTTCCTGACATGTTCAGAGATATATTCTCAAAAGTTACCGCTTCCCTGAATTTTTCCGAAGTTAAAATCTCTATTGACTCCACTAATAAGATTATTTAAAACATGAGGGAACTGCGATGGTTATGGATTATCAGTATAATCACTCATAAAGCAACATAATAATACTTGACAAACCATTGCTAATTCTTTAAATATTTGATTTGCTTAAAATTATAATTTTGAAATTAGATTCTAATATTTGGCGAAGGTGCCGGAACCAAATAAAGGAGATTTGTTTGTCGGATACGAACAGTAAATAACCTTTTAAAAAAATACTATTATATAGGTTGTTCCGAAAAGAACACGCACTAGGGCGATATTCTTGGCTTAAAATTAAGAGGGTTAGGCATATTTGGCTTGTGTTAATTTCAAAATAGAAATAAAATCAAATCTAATATATAAAAATCTCGTGTCACAGTGTTTGTTATCGAACTCCTCCGAAATGGCTTGACCGATTTTTATGAAATTTTTGGTGTATATTTGGTAGGTCTGAGAATAGGTCGTAGGCCATTTTTTATACCTCTAGGTGATAAGGGTGGCCCTATCCAGAAATTTTCTTTTTATTTTTTGGACAAAAATTTATAATTTATATGGCAAAACAACGTTTGCTGGATCAGCTAGTAATTTTATATTTAATTCATGCGCAATTGCGCAGCTTTAGATGGAAGTTCTTCATACAGGTATTATTTGGAGATATCATATTTACTTGAAAGGGCATGTTTCGTACATTGTTAGTAATATTTTCCTGGATACTACCGGATTTCGATTTATTTCAGGAATATCTATCTGTGTGAAAACTCAATATCGAACTAACAAGTATTCGGAATATTTCTCAATAATGACTAAATATTTTAAACTATATTAAGACGATATTAAACAATTATATCACGTAATATTTTATTCATGCAGAAATCAATATTTAAAATTATACAGCTTGTTTCACTTAAGAGTGTATCTCCCTCATAATTTTTTCAGTTTTTTATCCGAATTAAACCAAATTTGTCTTAAAGACAGAACACATTAGGGTCTACTTATGGCCAAAAATTCAGCTCCTTCAAATGGGAAGGCGCCTTTTGGCATTTTTTTTATTGTAAAATTTTACTAATAAAAATTGTTCAAAATTGACCAAAAACCTTATGTCTAATAGTGGGTGCGTTACACGACGAAAATCATTTTGCATTTTGTGAACACGCGATGCCGCTTGGCACAATCATAACTATAACATGCGAGAATGATTTCCGATGGGGAGCCACAAAAAATTTCCCATAGAATTCAAAATGGCGCCCTTTTAAATAATAGTACCCCGAAACACATAAATCTTATACATTACCGCATTTTTTCGCATTTGGTATCATTTTCGAATATTTTCAGCTTGTGGAACACGACATGAAGTCAAAATAAATGAAAGACATAAAATGTAGGAATAATAAATAAATGATTTATTCATTTTTTTTTTTTTAATATTGAAAATAAACTCAATATTTTTTCATTTACGTTAAGTTAAATTGCAACTGTAATATCATGTCCCGACACAGTATTTAATTATCTTACTTAGAATTAATGCACTGTCCACGGCATGTGGTGCACATTAATGTGCAAGGAATGCCTACCGAAGCGCAATTGCATCTATTAGTGCAGCCCTGCTTAGACCCGCACTTTAATAGTTACCTACAGGCTTCCCATATGGCAGGTTGACTAGCCCATTATGGGGTCCACACTTTGTCTTCCTGTGTCCAGCCCCAGTTAACTGAGAAGGGAATTCTTCAATAACATTGGCTGCTTGAGCCCATATATGGCCGGCTTGGTAAGCCGCACGAAGTATATGCAGCTTTAGTGCATCTGCAGTAGGCGGCAGGGAAGGCAATGGTCTACTCTTGGTTGTAAATAATACTTTTCTTGCCCCATTTATAGTGCCTAGCTGAATATCTGCACCGTACATAATCTTTCCAAAAGTATTCTCACATTCTCTTCTAATGCTAGTAGAAGGTTAGAAATTGCAGTAAAGGCAGAAGTGACCTCGGGAAAAATTTTCCATGCTTTCCCAGCTGACCGCTTGCCTTTCATATTGAATGCCGACACTGTGTCGCAACCGGTAAAAGCATGAAATCCAGGAAGGACGACTGCCTTTCGTCCCCCAGTTTCCCAGCAACATGATATATTGCAAGATGTCTCATGTTTTTTTCGACGCCGAATTGGATCCATAGTTCGGTTAACCCGCGAGTGCATGAAAAAATGAAATACAACTACGTCTGTGACTGTTGGACACAAAAGGACCCTTTTAGCCCCGTGGCGTGCCATATCATGTACATGCAAGATCAGATGACCATCAGCCTCTTCCATTTTCTCACATGATCCATCAGCTATAGATGTTCCTTCAGTCATAGACCCTACAATTTTACTGTTGACGTTTGTCAGAACTTGAACTGTACTGAAATTCTTTAGAGCGTAATTAGCAAGAAGATGAAAGAGTTCTTCTTTATTTCTGGTATTTCTAAAGAAAGTCTGGCCAATTACGTGGTAATTTGGCACTAGATGTTACCTGCCGTCGTATGCCATTACCTCTTTGTTGCCGCGTGCTATTCTTTAAACTATCAGCAGCATACATGTCCCATACTAGATCTACTTGGCTACAAGAAAGCCGGGAGATATCTCTTGACAAATAGGGCTGGAAATCCTTTTCGAAATAATCCTGAAACGTTTTAGAGCATCTCGGTTTTAGGCGATGCACCAGTGCTGCACCATCGTAAACGACTCCATCACAAGCGCCAGGAAAATCAGTTGACTCCAGAATTTCATCCAAAATATGCATTAAGTCACTTTCTGTTCCTTAACGCATCTCTCCGTTGACAGATAATGATGGAGGGCAGGTCTGATTTTCATGTGCAATCGGATGAAAACAACGTAATATTCATGTGATGTGAGATAATTTAGAATACAGCAGTGAGAGTGATCCAGATGAGAATTGATTTGTTTCATTCCTATTGAATGTTCCAAAATAATAGAAATATTAAGATTTTTATATTGATTATTTAATTCTCACTATTCTCAATCAATGATTACAATCTCTAAGTATTCTCTAACCTGACACTTATTTTAGTTGTTTTTTGAACGAAAACTAACATTAAAAAACAGAGAAGTCGTGTTGAAATTACGCATAAAATATTGACGCCACCTCCCAGAGACTACTAGATTGAATGGGGAAGTGTATTTAAATTTGTTGCTAAATGAAATTCAACCCTTTCTCAATAATCTGCCTCATGATGTCAGAAGAGACTTACATACTTACATACTTGATAGTGCCCTGGCTGATAACTTGGCAAGACGATGGCTAGAAGAAAATTTTCCAGGTAGATGGATAGGTCTAAGAAGTCAAATGTAGGAGTTTACCAATAGGTCTTCAGACCTAACACCACTTTATTTCTATTTGTGGAGTCTTTTAAAAAATATAGTGTATAAGAGCAGACCACATAGCCAAGAAGAGTTAGTGATTAGAGTTAGACAAGCATGTGTTGAAATCACTCCGGCTGAGATTAAAAAAGTTATACGCCATATAAAAAAAGGATTGAGCAATCAATGTATTCGGAATGATGGCGGTTACATAGGAACGCAAAGAATTATGTAATTAAATTGACACTTGCAATAACTTTTGTTTTCATGGCTTACTTAGGTCTTTATTGAAGATTATTTGTTAGAAAAATGATAGGTATGTACTAATTGGAATTTTTGCTTTATTAAAAAAATGATTGTTTTGTTGTAAAATCAATTCATACTAGTACAGTACATTATTCTGAAAAAAAAAATTAAAAATAAATTTATTTCATTGAGAATCCGTTTTACAGATAAAAATTATTCTCAGTTGAAAAAATTGTTTTTTTGACGGCCTCTATATCAAACACCTTTGAACCCACTACGATGTAATCTTGTATAAATGGGTTTTTAAAGGTGCTGATTAAATATATCTTACTAGTTTTTTTTTAATCGCTATTTTTTTGAAAATCAACCTCTTTTTTTTTCATCCTAGAGTCGGACGCCTCTGACAAAAATCAAATGTGGTTAGGTCTAAAAACTCTCTATATAGGGTATATATTCACCACAAAATTATAAAAATATTCAGATATCAGATGAGCGAGATATGAAAAATGAGACACACTGTAGATACTTCACTAATATTGGAATATTAAGCTCAATAAAAAGGTGGAGTAAATATAGTTATGGTTTTTAAAAAACAATTTGTGGTACTTAGGAAGCCAGTAACCCGTGACAGCAATTATATTAGTAGTACACGGTTAAATAGATCACAATCGACAAAACTCGACAGCGAATATCTAATCTGTATCTTTTATATCAATAGAATTAACAACAATAAGAATTATATTGACATTCGTCTCCATTCTCTTAAAACGTTCTCAAATAATTCGTCTCTGGTGCTCGGAAAATTTTGATACTTAGCACTCTATAAGCGTGAGAGCTCCGCGAGGGCTATTGTTCTGCCGGCAATGTCGCCTTGAACAGTGCAAATGGGGCCATGAATACATATGAATATGCGGATAAAGTTTAATATCAGCACGTTTGCAAATGTGTACCACTCGAAATAGGTGGCAGGTAGGAATATATGAAGCGGAGCATAATACAGCTATTTCCACGGCTCATAAATAGAAATTTTGAAATTAGTCCCGAATGGAAGAGGATTTTAGTTGAGTAGAGCGGAACATATTTCGTACGGCTTCATGCATTCGATATCTCGTCGAGAACAAAAGTGTTGGGTAAATGTATTTAAATGAATGGTCGACAATAATTATAACCGTAGCCAAGTAAATTTTATAAAGGTTATTCATGCTTGATTTAGAGTTCAGTTTATAAAATATATCGCTCATATTGCAATAAGCTTAAACATATCTTTTCTTAATAATTATTTTGAAAAAAATTATTATACCCCAGTCAAATTAGAACAAATTTCGACGTTTGACGGAAAAAACTGATGAATAGAGAATATTATTTAGGTATTATGCAAATCACAACTTACACACTTTTTTATCTATTATGAAAATACCTACTTTCTGTATATTGTTGCCCTAATCTGGGCACGCTAATATACTAGTTAGGTAAATACTTTAAAACACTCATTATTGGAGAACCAATCAAAACAACTACTCTTCTAGCTAATACTGACGAAGTATTGAATTACATGATAGGATTCTTAGCATTTTAAAGAAAAAAATATATTGAAAATATTTCAATCATTTATTTACAATTAGTCATCACACTTTTTTATTTAATATGAAATTATTTACTTTCTGTATATTGGTACCTTAATCGGGTCACGCTAATATACTACTTAGGAAAACACTTTAAAACACTCATTATTGGAAAACCAATCAAAACAACTACTCTTCTAGCTAATACTGACGAAGTATTGAATTACATGATAGGATTCCTGGCATTTTAAAGAAAAAATATTTAAATATTTTATATTAGCGTGCCCAGATTAGGGCAACAATATACAGAAAGTAGGTATTTTCATAATAGATAAAAAAGTGTGTAAGTTGTGATTTGCATAATACCTAAATAATATTCTCTAAACATGATAAAAGCAAATAAATAAAAAATAATTAATTGTAAAAACTGATGAAGTTTTGAAACTTTTCAAAGATGTTCATTAAGGTTTACTATTAAACATACTAAAAGTCCCCAGCTTAAACTGTTGCGCTTTGACTCAGTTTTATGTTTATCTCTAACCATTAGCGATATCGAAATTATGTTTATATAAGAAATGGAGCTTATGAAATTATCTACAAAAAACGTTAAATATTTTTTTTCTCGTATCTATTATTACACTCAAATAAGAAAGCAAAAAGTATATTGCATTTCATCGACACATTTCAAAAATTGTAAATATCATTGTGTTACCTAAGTCTCTCCGTCACAAAAAATAAGAATAAAAATGAAATTGAGAAAACTGTCAAAAATCAATTTTTTCAAATGGAAACCTTCAATTTTTATAATCTTATCTTATTTGCCATTAAAAATAAGGGTAAGTTTGTGTATGGATGTCTATTCCGAAAATTTTTAGTTTTCGAAATATTGCCAATTTAATATTTTTATATGGGGATTTTGCTAAGGAAATTTTTTAGAAATTCTCCATTATTCGTTTAATACTATTATTAGGAGACGGTTTTCGTTTATCTGGATATCTATTACCAAATATTTCACATGTTCTTGATAAAACTTTGTTACATTCTCCATAGATTATAAACAAATTTAAATAATCCTCGTGCGTATAATTTAAGCGCCTCGGCATGATAATTAATACTTGTCAAATGGTAAGTGACAGCTACATACATTTGTTTAGCACCCAACGCGGTCATAGCCAACTAAGAGTATTTGAACTTAAAATCCATAGCAAAATCCCTATGGGTCGCGTGCGCGTGACGTCACAGTCTGAGACCTTAGGAAAAACAAACTGAAATTCTTTAGCTGTCAAATGGCAACTGACTGAACTTTTCGTAATATTATTGTTTCTATGTATATTATAAATACAAAATGATAAGTTTTTGGTGTATTATTAATTGTGGAAGTGTGACAATCCGAAACTATGCCAATTTTTATAAAATAAACTCCATTTACAACCAGAAGAAGTTAGAGGTTAAAAGACTGCAACTGATTTCAAACAATTAAAAGAAATGATTTTACAACAGTCTTCCAAGAATTTTATTTGTGGTACATTGTTGCATATTAATGTAAGAATTTTATTTTTAACGTGGGTTTATGTTGTAGGAAAAACAGCCGTATTACAAGACCATGATGATACATCCATCATCTCAATCAAGGATATAATTTAAAATCCATATGTGAAACTGAAACTGATTATGATAATAATTACTGCTGCTCAAACAAGCAATAAACAATTCATGGTAAAAAAATTAACATTTTATATTGGTTTGTCAGTATTTTTAATAATTATTTCTTGCTTAAATTTTAGTTGAGCGAAGGTGTGGAGATGTACGAAGGGAGAGAAAAGTGCAATGGCAGAAATTGTTTTAAATAAGAAATAAGGTACACTCCAAGAAAAAAATTTGCAGGCTTCATAAAGATATTTGATGAAGTACATAAATTAAGAAAGGAAATTCCAAAGTACCTATACTCGCTGTCAACAAGTGATGCAATGTGCCCTTTTAAAGTATATCGTGTAGTGTTTAAAAACTCAATGTTGGATTACTGAACATTGAAGAAGTATAAAATTAAAACTTTGAAGTGGTCTAAGTCCAGTGAACACATAAACAAAGTCTGAATGAGCTATGAAATTGATGAATTGTAGCTATAAAAGCCCTTTGAGTTATATATAAACTATGAATGTTACCTTTATTGCTTAGATAGATATTAATATAAAGTACCTATATATATATATGTTGTTACAATTATTTATTTTTTGTTACAATATAAACCTTTGTAACATAACTTTCTTCTCGATTATTCTTAGAAGTACTAATAGACCTTGGATAATAAATTAATTAATAAAGATATTTTGTTTTGCTTCGAGTTACATGCATGTACCTAAGTACAAGTTCAATTTACTCTAACAATATATAGTAGTAGGAGTGATAAATAAAACAGATCTAATAAAAAGGGAATATTTATTAAAATAGTAATGAACAAATGACTTACATAAAATTATAAGACATTACATAACAATATATGAAAAATAAAATTCTTACAGAAATTACAATGGATTATATACCTAGTCCAATCTGTAGATACACCATAGACGAAGGGTTAACCGTTGGAAGAAATTGTGTACGTCTTATTACATATAGGTACCTCAAATAGTTTATAGCACCTCAAATCTTCATTGCTTAATTTATATGATGTCTTTTTCGCAAAATTTACAGCGGTTAATTCCTTGACCATAGCCATGTTTACTGCTAAAAATCTAAAAGGAAATACTTCTTGTCACTAAGTAGCGACCATGTTTTGTCTAGACTAGCAACACATTCACAGTAAGTACTAAGGAACCATCTGAATCTGCAATAGTCCAAGGAGTCAAGTGCTTTTGTTCACGATGCTACGAGTTTATAACCTGAAAAATGAATTTGTACGTTAGCAATTATTTATAAGGCAACATTTAATTAGGCAAGTATATATGAAAAGATTGGTTGATCACTGATAACAATTCTTACCTTTGCAACAAGCTTTTATTCTGTTTTCTTGCACAGCACTTCTTTCACCTAAGCACAAACACACTTTTGAATGCTTTGAACTCGTCCTTCTGTCCATGCACTTCTCTCAAAAACCAAGTAATTCGCAGTATCCTATGTGTAATATTTGGAAGTACATCAATATTTACACTAAAGCATTTTTTTCTCAAAATATAAGGATTTAATTCGATGGCAGCAGTATACCTAACCTCTACATCATGAGACAATTCTGCAAAATACGAACTAACCATCATCCTGACGAACAAAATTGAGGATATAAAAATAGTAAGAATAGTTGCAGATGTTAAATAATCCAACATTAAGTTTTTAAATGGCACAAACACAGCAAAAATCACTTTAAAGAAAAACATTCTGATTCAATGACAGCTGTTTGTTTTTCCTAAGGTCTCAAAATCTGTGACGTCGGCGCACGCGACCCATATAAAAATATTGAATTGGTAATATTTCGAAAACTAAAAATTTTCGGAATAGACATCTATACACAAACTTACTCTCATTTTTGGTGATAAATAAGATAAGATTATAAAAATTGGGGGTTTCCATTTGAAAAAATTGATTTTTGACAGTTTTCTCAATTTCATTTTTATTCTTATTTTTTGAACACTCTGTATTAATACTTATCAAAATATTATAAAAACACTATTAAAGTAGGTCTTTCTTAACAAAGAATCCAACCTAAATTAGATAATAAATGCTTCCTTATAGGAAGAATTGATAATTCTTTTAGGGCCTGAAAACGTCATTTTTGACATAAAAATTGAAATATGTCAAAAACGGAGAGGCTTAGGTAAAATACATGATAAAGAAAATCAGCATAGAATTTTGCGTAGAATCCAAAAATGTAATAATATATAGGGTGTCCAATTTAAAATAAGCAAGTTGACATCTACTTCCGGAATAACCGGAAGTGCCATCATCTTGAGAATATTTTAGCCGAGTTCGATATTAGTTTACTACTAAATTTTCAAAATTTTTACAATGTCTACTTTTCGAGATAACGATCGCCGCAGTTCGTCGTGGGACACCTTGTATATGGTGGACAATTAATAATAGGCCATAGTTCAAAGGTAGATTCCTTGGAGCAAAATATGAGGATATAACCAAACATATTTTAGTAAATTATTGCCTTGGAAAAAGATACAGGGTGTCAAAATTGTATTTTTTTTTCTTTTTTTGCAATATCTCAACTACCTCTTGACCGATCTTCTCTCAATTTGGTAAGAAAACATTTTTTAGGCTGATAAACAATAATTTGTGTATTACATCACGCTAGCTGATCTTGAATATTTTTTCTCTTTTTTTTTACGAAACGTAGTGGCATTTTTGACTAGAAAATCTCATACAGGAGTCATTTCTACGTAAAAAAAGGTACACTTGATAGAACTTGATGTCAAATTGTCAAACTAATGAAATTGTACGTAAATGGCAGAACTAAGACGTCGCCAAAGCACACTTTTCAATAAATACAATTTTTACTTTTCAAATTGCGTTTGTTTTCAAAAAATTTTTGAGATCTATACGGCAGTTTTCTCGAAAACGGTTGGAAGTATCAAGTTCTAGGTTCTATCAAGTGTACCTTTTTTACGTAGAAATGACTCCTGTATGAGATTTTCTAGTCAAAAGTGCCACTACGTTTCGTAAAAAAAAATATTCATCATCAGGTATAGCTCATGAGGCGCCCTCCGTGGGCTAGCGTGATATAATACATAAATTATTGTTTCTCAGCCTAAAAAATGTTTCCTTACCAAACTGGGAGAAGATCGGTCAAGAGGTAGTTGAGATATTGCGAAAAAAAGAAAAAAAATACGATTTTGACACCCTGTATCATTTTCCACGGCAACAATTTACTAAAGCATGTTTGGTTATATGCTTATTATTAATGGTCCACCCTGTAGAAGTAACTATATAAAAACTGTGAAAGAATAATTACTTTCATATCTTCAGCCATTCAGGAAATATTCCAACACACTCAGTCTCCAGTAAAAACGCAATAGTGTTGTGCCTGTGTGAATTTGGTTTTGTTTTTACTACCATACTGCTGTTACTAAGGTTTGTTGTCATGTCATTAGTCATTTTCATCAACGCGTTCATTTTTATATTTACTGTTCATTAATGTTTATTCAGGCTATTCTTACTGTATTCTACCTCTTCTAATTAATTAATTTGTGAACATAACTAACTACAATATTGTTTATCGCTCTTGTGAGGGTTCTTCAGAAGGGATTTTTGTAGCTTTTATTTAGCTAAATGCTAGGGGACTATGTAGAAACGAAAAATATCGGTAGTAATAATCGTAAAAATAATGGTACTGGATTTTTTTTGTATTTCATATGGCTCGTGCAAAATGGGGGTCACATATAGCTCACGGTTTGATTACAATAAAAAATATTATTTGGCCAGTAAGGAAACAATTTCAGGCATATTTCATATATCAAGATTGCCTCATTAATCAACTTGAAATGGGTCAACTATTCGATACGCACTTTCATTACAGACAATTAGGCCTTCGGGTCCCTTAGTATTCGTGAATGATCTTCGTGTTCGGTAAACTTATAGATTATATTACAAATCTGGCGTTAACAATGTTTGGTTTTAGAGATCGATAATGTATAAACATGTCCAATATTTGATTAACAAGAACTCTGTAATATACGTTGGTCAGGGTGGCACTTCGTTGTTAAGATTAAATAGTTCAAAAGGAAAACTCGATTATAATTAAATATAATTTTCGATGTATTGTTTACATTAATTAAGATTAGTATTGCATAACTATCATCAAATTTAAGTTTGTTTGAGACACTGACTGCAATGTCTCGATTTTGTTTTTCATATTTTTTTCATAAGACACATGAATAAGTACCAGAAAAAATATTTATAGGGTGTCCCACAAATTCGTTTACAAACTATATCTCCATCATTTGAGAAGACAGAAAAATGAACCAAAACAAGATTGTGAAAGATATCTAAAACCCTCCTGCTTACAACCCTTAAGAAACTTCCCACATTTTTTCACCCGCCTTAAAATTTTACACCTCAATGGAATCTCCAATTCGTAGTGAATAATGTGACATGCATATAATATACCAATTAATAAGATCCCAAATCTATTATTGATAAGAATTTTTTAATCAATTAATTGATGAATATTTAGTCTTGGCAACAACTGTAACCATTTCTTTAGTTTTTTCTTGAATAAGTTTATTGAATTCAAATTCTTTAATTCTATTGGTATTTCGTTATATACTTGAGGGCCAATGAATATGAAAGATCGTTGCATTATTGTTTTCTGAATACTATGACGTTCTTGACGTTTTGCATTAAATGTGGCTGCAGCTTAGTGGAATGATTTTGCGCTATCATCACCAAGTGAGCTCAACATTTTAGCTAGATTAAACTACCAGCAATTTTAGTAATTTATATTCAATTAACGATACTTCTTTATTGTCTGATATTATGAACAGATTGCGTAATAATAAATGACATTAGCAATGTCATGGCAGGCCGTATTATTAAAAATTAAATTGAATACTTTCAATGAAAGTTAAACCCGTGGTCATCCAGTTGCACCCACAAATGAGCCACTGGTTTCCTGTCAGAAGTTTCCGTTTGTGTCCTTTTTCCTAAGTTGCCTATCCCTTCAACTTAGCGGCACCGTGCTGATGAGGACCAACATGTCCGAAAAAAGTGCCCACGGTTACAGTTTTTTCTCTTCGGGCTTACCCATCATGTTATTTCTTGCCGAGTAGCTTTGTTGCTGGTAGAAGTTGAAATTAAAGTCTGTTCGCTGATAGAGTCCCGGTGTGACGTCACGAACGTTTGAACTAAGATGTCGTAGGCTCGTTGGTGTTTTCGAATGCACAGTGGCGTCGCTTTGTTTTATATTTTACTTGATGTATTTAATTAGATTTATTTAAAGAAAATTGAATTATAAGCATATATAATACATCTATTGTAAATTTATAGTAATTTAAGTTAAATAAATAAATTATAATATTGAATTGTTTCGGTTTCAAGTAAAAGAATATGATATAGCAAATATACAAAATAAATACAATTAAATACTAAATCTTTTTTATTCATTAATAAAATTTTGTCAAATTATATCTAATCTTAAAATAAAAATATATACTTAATAGTAATTATGCCGAACTATGTAAAACAAATATGACAGTAAAATACAAATACCTAATATAAGATAAATAAATTTAGTTCTCTTCGTTAATGCATAATTCTTCCGAGTCCTCATTGTCGCTTTTATTATTAACACTTATAATGAGTGGCATAACTTCTTCAGTATGAACTCGATCATATGTCTCTAGAATCAATTTATTTGTGTGATATACACACTTGGACCAAATTGAGCTCGACACTTGAGACTTATTCCACATAGCAAGAACGGCTTCATCACTAAAACCATTTTTCCCGATGTGTTTGTCGTAATACTCCTTACAAATTCCCCAAACAAGTTCTATTAGGTTGAACTGACAGTAATATGGTGGAAACCGCAGTACTTCATATCCATGCTCTCTAATCAAATTGTCGACAACATAGTGTTGCTGTGTTCTGTTAGCTCCAGCTATTTGGAGCAATTCGGTTTTAAATGCGGTAACACTGAAATCTATGTTTTTGGTCTTTAACCAGGTTTGTATTTTTTCTTTCGTCCAAGATCGGGTTGGTTGTTTTTGTTCAACACGAGAGTGGTACTTAGCATTATCTAAAACAATTGGATTTTGTAACCCCGGCAAAAGTTTCTCTGTCAGCCACTTTTCAAAATTTTCAGAGTTCATGTTGTCATGGTAATCTGCTGACTTATTCTTGGTGGAGAAAACTAAGCTCGCATCTTCAGCAAAGCCATGAATAGATCCTGCATGTACAACTATAAATCTTTTACCTTCTCTAGCTGTACGACGCCTTTTCGATTTACTGGAATCATCTTGCCAAGAACGTTTTAATCCTCCTTTGCTAAAGATCCAAGTTTCGTCTAAAAACACTACATCATTGGGGTCATTACTTTTCAAATTTTTTACGTGAAAACTCTAGCCGTTTTAGATACATTTGTAGTGTTTCACACAGTACTTTTCTATTGTCATCTTTTTTAAAGGAAACGCCTATTTTTTTAATCACTTTATATAAACTGGTACGGCACATTCAACTATTGCTCTAGATTTTAGCTCTTCTAAAAGGAGATTTGTTTATGATCAGACACCATATCGTAAATAACATTTTTTATTTCATATTTTACAGCATCGTGTAACTCTGTTTTGGACTTTCTACTATTCCGTTTAACCGAAGCTAGAGGTTCCATCCACACTTTCTTTGTCGTTTTAGCTATTCTTCTTACAGTCTTTTCATCGATTTTTAAAGCCCCACCCACTCGTCTTTGAACAGCTTTTATTGACAATAAAGGTCCACCATTTTCATTTTCCTTTTGAAAATATTCCAACAAATTCAAAACTAATTGCTGTGATTAGAGAATATTATTTAGGTATTATGCAAATCACAACTTACACACTTTTTTATTTATTATGAAAATTCCTACTTTCTGTATATTGTTGCCCCAATCTGGGCATGCTAATATACTAGTTAGGTAAATACTTTAAAACACTCATTATTGGAGAACAAATGAAAACAACTACTCTTCTAGCTAATACTGATGAAGTATTGAGGATTATGAGAGGATTCTTAGCATAATGAGTGTTTTAAAGTATTTACCTAACTAGTATATTAGCATGCCCAGATTAGGGCAACAATATGCAGAAAGTAGGAATTTTCATAATAAATAAAAAAGTGTGTAAGTTGTGATTTGCATAATACCTAAATAATATTCTCTAATCATGATAAAAGAAAATAAAAAAAAAATAATCAATTATAAAAATAATTGCTGTGATTGCAGATTTAAAAATTCACCAGGATGCATGTTTACTATTATAACAATAGAACAAGACTAAAATTGCCCCCTTAGGCACTAATTGAAATAAGTGTACTATACCCTGCTATACCCGAATTCCGAGAAAATCGCCACCCGCATTCAACGACGACACGACACGACCACAAAGATTAAAACTTACGTTACAGATTAAGTTACAAGCAATATTTCAATAATGATAAGGAAGGATAGAGCTCCGGACGATATTCCTTACACTATACGACCGTGATTCTATCAGCGAACAGACTTTATATTGCCATTCCTGTTTACTATTACAAGATTGATTCGTTTTGTATATGGAGAGAACTTTCAAAAATATTTTCATCTGCTTGTACACAACTCGTGTTCTAAAAAAACTTAAATACAAAAGTTATGGGGTTGAATTTATATTTTTTTTAAATAAAACTAGCCTGCAGACTATTTTGTACTGAACTTTTTTTTTAGAATTATAAAAACAAGCAAGTTAAAAGGAGTCTAAGTATAATAAATAACCCTGTACATAAGCTTTTTGGGAGTGATTTATAAGAGCTCTTTTATGTTAGCTATATAAAGCTGCTGTAGATGCTTAAAAACGGTTTTATTATTTTTAAAGCTACATTGATACATTTATAAGAAAATTTATACTGCAATTTTTTTCTAAAAAGTAGTGTCCCTCTTTCAATTATAAAACTCTTATAAGGGATGTAAAAACGCTCTGAAGAGCAATTTATACCAGTACTTAGATAACGAAGTATACGGTATTCATACTGAGCCGTTTACATTTCTTTAATTTTGTGGAAAATATCAAATTTTTCTTGACCTAAATATATACCGGGTGTCAACGAGATAACTTTCCGGCCGCCATTTCTTTATATTTCAACCAATTAAGATGAAATTAGGTATGTCCCACACATCATCAAAACGACCTTCTTTTCCATCTGTCAAGTTTGTACGACTTCCAGTTTCACAGCAACTGACCTCTACTTTTGATTTTTAAATGGGACACCCTGTATATTTTTGCATTTTTGGAATCTGGAGGTAATTCTGCATACGATTGTACTAAATTGATGACCCTTTCCATCAATTTAAAATTTTTACAGCCAATTTTGATTTCCAATATAGTTTGCCGTCACCGACCAGAAATTATTTTAATATTCATAAATAATTGAAGAAAAATACGTACCAAATTTTTTTGTTGTTAATTTGTGTCACAGAGAGAGGTCAGAAGTTGGTAAAATCACTTTTTCGGAATTGCTTATAATTTTCAAATGAAAGTATATCACTTTCATAACCCAGCTAAATGTAATTTTTTAATAGCAATCTAACGATGTATCACAACACGGGACATTATATTGAAAATTTTATACCAATCGTTATTAGCCAATCGGACACGTTTATTTTGTCATTGTTTCTATATAAACCATCAAATTTTTTGGAAATCTTACTTACCCATGAGCACCTACCTATATGATTAATAAGTGGAAATTTCTCTGGTTTGACAGCAATGATTAGACAATGGCGTTTTTATTATGAAAAATATTTTTATATTTATTTTAAATTAAATTAGTACAATTCTAGCTTACTATGTTTCCTTACATCATTAACTAATTCCAAATGCTTTAAAAATTCCACTTGTATATCTTCTTTCCTCAGGAAATAAAGCACAGAGCCATTTTATGACATATTCCAAGACACTTGTGATTCCATGGCTAACTATTAGCGATTTTTTTAGGGGATATTATTTGTCACCACTTTAAATCACAGCAAATATCATTTCATCTTGGTTTCCCTTTACTGTAGTATAAAGATTGCAGAAGAAATAAATTATTATGACTAATTAATTCGCTATATTATTTTTATGTGGCTAGAGTTTAGGGAATATAAGAAATAAGTATAGGTACTAAATTTGTTTTAATTTTACTTCACTCTCATTATTCCATATTTTATCTACTATTAAATATTTAATTTTACTAAGATCTGAAGAAACCACATAAAAAATAAAAACCAAAAAAATTAATCTAACACCGGCAGCTGCCTACAAGATTTTGCAATCATTTCTAAAGTTTTTTTTTATCAAGTAATTTTGGTCTAAAATTTTCTTACCGAATCTCCCTCGCTCTTGAATTAAAAATCCGGAAATTCTTTCTCGCTCACGAATTTTTAAAGATTTTCAAAAAATTCGGACCTCAAAAAAATTTCCGGAAATAATAAGCACTAGGGAGATTACAAGTGAAAATTTTTAGCTCAAATAGCAATCATATTAAATTCGTCCATTTCTAATCACGTGTGCTGAAACAACCAATCAGAACAGAATTACACTGAAAAGATGCCTAAGGGATCTTTTCATTTATGTCATCCAGTTCGACAGTAATGACAGTTCAATAATTTAAAGTTTATTTTTTGACAATGTCGATTTAGAACTGCAAATAATGATTTAATGAATATAATAATGGAGAAAAACACACCAAATAATACATAATACATGATCTACATTTAATTTTACAAATTGCTCTTTTAATAATTATGTTTTTAATAAATAGTTTTGAACAAATAAATAAAATAGATTGCAAAAAATTTTCTATGCGAACGTTGATAAACAGCTCATAATTTTATCACAACTTCCTCAAGCACATTGCTTTTAGGTAATATCCCTCCACCTACGGCGTCGGGATATTACCAAGCAAGTGCTTTCGGAAACTGTGATAAAAAACCGCTGCCCAAGGAATCACTACTTCCACATCCGGATTTTCTATCCAAGTCACACAACGAAAAAATTTTATATCTGGAAATAATTGTTTATGGAACTTTAATAATATAATATTTGAAATCCTCTACTCCAAAAACCCATAAAACGATACCCCACATCGGTAGTGGGGTGGGGGTGGTGACAGGGGGTGGGAGTGGGGGGTGGATAAAGTAAAAAAATATTTTGAGGTTTCTGGTTCTTGTACACACACTAAATCACAGTTTTTTCATCCCCTTTAATAATGGGATGGGGGTGGTAATGGGGGTGGCTAATGCCAAAATTTTTTTTGAGACCTTAGCTTCTCTTGTCTATACTAAATATCAGTTTTATGAACTCTTACCTGCTTGATTTACCTGTTTACTCCAAATTTACCCCAATTTACCCCCCAACCCTTCGACGGAACAAGATGAAAATATAATCTAGTTCTAGATCTCGTTAAAGTACATATGTGTACCAAATTTCAAGTGAATATCTCAAACGGTTCCAGAGTAAACGTGCGCACAAAAAAGTTACAGACCGACAGACCGACAGACCGACAGACAGAAATTTTTTTTTCGCTCAAACTTGAAATCTCGACGTTCCATGACATTCTAAGCCTATTTGAACAATAAAAATTTTTAAAAATTTTTTTGTCGTTACTATACTTCCACTGGATGTGGAAGTAATTATTTCCTATTATCAACGTCCTTGGGATATTATAGCTGAAAATTAAAATTGGTTGAAAAAGGACCCTGCATTAAACCTAAGGGAAAATGGATCCCAGTCGAATTGGATGAAAATTTGGTATAATGTAGTTTATGATGTCCTGATCAAAAGTCTTAAAGAAACGAGATAGAAAAACGGACAGTTTTCGAGTTACAAGGAAAACGGGTTCATCGGATTATTAATTTCACATAGATAAATATCACAAATATAGTTATATAGTTTGAATAGTCTATGTATAAGGCCATTTAACTTGAAGCAGCCATATATCTCGAAAATGATGCATTCTATATAACAAAACGATTGTTTTAAATAACAGTTGTTTCGAACCAAGTGGTACACAAGATGGTGATATTATTTCATTTGTTTTGGCCAATTTTTCAAACTTGTCCTTTGCTGTTGCTCATGTCACAGTACATACTCACTGTTGTCTTATCCCTTATGGCTTGTATACCCTTTGGTACATATATACATATCCTGGGGTAATATGGACGCAAGTGCCCACCGTTCCAGCACCGTACTTACACGTACAATGGTACCATTGTATGTGAGTAAGTTCTTCGTTATCCGTCGTCTACCTCATTATCATCAGTTGGTCGGTAAGAAATCCACAGCTGATATTTAGTTGCGTTTCGGAAACGAGAAAAAGCCCTGGCTTTGGTAGCCTGTTAAAGTCTCTAAGCATTTCAAGTTAAAACTCTTTTTCCTCGTCTCTCTGTAATTAATCCTGAACATATGATGATGCTAATTTCACTTGATATACTCCTTCTAGTGGAGTCAAATTAGGATTTTAATGTGAATTGTCTGGTCAGGGCGTTTTTTTTGTTTTAACGTGTTCACTGGGTCAACTATAGTTCACACTTCAGTTTTGCAGTTTATGCGAGGTCGGCGTATTGTTAATTTAAACAATTTAATTTTTTAGACCGTGTTTTTCATCGGTTATCTTTGAATATCTCGAAATCTATAAGTCCCATGGAAAACAACAAAGAGAAGGAAAATGTTCGTTATGAGTTGTGGAACAAAAGTACATAAACTATAATTCTTTCCAATTGTTATTATTATTTAAAAAAAATTGTATATTGCAAAAATATGCGTTTTTAAACGAATTGCTGTTATTTCAAAAATAAAGAATAATTTTCAATGAAATTTTGGAAAAATATAGCTCTTACAAAGTACAATCACCGCTTAAAATTTTAAATCTAAATGATTATTAAAACGGGTAAAATATACAATTGTTGCTAAAATTTTGCACCCTTGTGAAATCCTGCCAACAAATCCGAGAAATGTGTACGATGGCTCAAATTGTGGCTTTTTATAAGTACTTTAAGATCACGAAGGAAAAAATTTTTTTTCAAAATTTGAACCGTTTTTATTGCATTTGTTTATAATTTTCGAAATTTTAATAATAAACAAATTCAAATAACTCTATGGTTTTTTTATGGAATCGAAATCGGCGATTTATGAAAGCAGATTAAATAAGCCATCTTTCAAAAAAAAAATTAATGCTCTGCTTGCATTTGGAGCTGAGATACGTTGGCTTTTGCATTTCGATCACTTATAAATAAACAAATTGATATTTCATCTTAAAATTCTGGCTGATTATTCCCCAGTGCTTATATTTTTGTCCCAGCTAGTAGAAAATAATTTAGAACTACATTTTTCAAAATTGCATCTAATAAAACATCTTTGAAATCATATCATAATTCGCGGTTGATAGGTAATATTTCCCTCTCCCACTCATCGTATTTCGCAAACTAGACAACTAAGACAACTAACGCAATATCTCTCTCGATTTTCATCTTATCGAGATATACATTTTTAATTAATCGTCTCTTTTCGCAAATTTTGATTATTTCATTTAATTTAACGTGAAATAATTTGTTTAATTTTTTTTTGAAATTGCAGTGAATTTTTAATTTCTTTATTTTTGTTTTATTGGAATGTTCTCTCTTTTAAATGTTGTTTGTTTAGCTTTTGTTTATAAAAAAAGAGAACAATGACAATTTAATTTATATACCGTGTTTTCCATTAGTTTTCTTTGAATATTTCGAAATCTATAGGTTCTATGGAAATCAGCAAAAGAAAACGTTTTACAACAAAAGTACATAAACTATAATTTATTCCAAATGTTATTATTATTAAAAAAAATTAAATATAACAGAATTAGACCAATTATTGTTTTTTCAAAAATAATGGATTTCCAATTAAATTTAAGAAGAATGTGATTCTTATAGAGTACAATCATCATTTAAAATTTTAGATCAAAATATTTATTAAAACGGCTAAGAAAAGCAATTGTGGGTATGAAAGTGAGAATGATTATCTGTTTGATAGTGGTGCGAGTGATGATACAGATTCTACACGGAATGACGATAGAATGTAGGTATGCAATATTAAAAACCGCTGCCCAATGAATCACTACTTCCACATCCAGATTTTTTATCCAAGTCACTCACAACGAAAACATTTTGTATGTGGAAATAATTGTTTATGGAACTTTAATAATATAATATTTGAAATCTTCTACCCCAAAAACCCATAAAACGATACCCCACATCGGTAGCGGGGTGGGGGTGGTGATAGGGGGTGGTAGTGGAGGTGGATGAAGTAAAAAAACATTTTGAGGTTTCTGGTTCTTGTACACACACTAAATCACAATTTTTTTTCATTCCCTTTAATAATGGGATGGGGTGGTAATGGGGGTGGCTAATGCCAATTTTTTTTTTTGGGACCTTAGCTTCTCTTGTATATACTAAATACCAATTTTATGGACTCTTACCTGCTTGATTTACCTATTTTCCCCAAATTTACCCTAATTTACCCTCCAACTCTTCGACGGAACAAGATGAAAATATAATCTAGTTCTAAATCTCGTTAAGGTACATATGTGTACCAAATTTCAAGTCAATATCTCAAACGGTTCCAGAGTAAACGTGCGCACAAAAAAAGTTACAGACAGACCGACAGACAGAAATATTTATTCGCTCAAACTTAAAGTCTCGACGTTTCGTGACATTCTAAGCCTATTTGAACAATAAATATTTAAAAATAAATTTTTTGTCGTTACTGTACGATTACTATACTTCCACTGGATGTGGAAGTAATTACAATTCTTAAATTATACAAAAAGGACCATTTTTAATCATTTTTGAATGTTGTCTCATAAGTCTAGTTTTATTCTAAATTTTATTGCAAGCGATTTGGATTTTTATTTTTTGTGATGTAATTACTAGTACCGAAAATAGAAAGACTTTAATGCTGCAATATTAATTATTTAAATACATATGAAGCAACGATAAGATGTAATCCAAAACTTCTCATTGCATGTTATTACATCGAAAATAAACTAAAACACTACAATTCCTGCAGCAGAAGAATCCTTTATTTACCTTTTTTTTTATCCTTAATTTGACTCCAAACAATAACTCGTAACAGAAATTAAGTAGTTTTTTCTATAGATTATTTTTGTGCTCAATTAACGATAGATGCATTTATTTTATTTATCTTTGTGTATATGAAAATTAGATTTTCTATAATTAGTTTGACTTAACATTGTAAGTATTAATTCTTAAAAACTATATTAAAAATAAGGTATTTTTAATGAATTACAAAATTATCTTAGCAATTTTTGTCTCTTACGTGAATTTTCATAATAATTATTATCGTCACTCCGTGTAGAATCTGTATCATCACTCGCACCACTATCAAACAGATAATCATTCTCACTTTCATACCCACAATTGCTTTTTTTAGCCGTTTTAATAAATATTTTGATCTAAAATTTTAAATGGTGATTGTACTCTATAAGAATCACATTCTTCTTAAATTTCATTGAAAATCCATTATTTTTGAAAGAAAAATCATTGGTTTAAAAACGTCTAATTTTGGTATATTTAATTTTCTTTTTAGTAATAATAACATTTGGAATAAATTATAGTTTATATACTTTTGTTGTAAAACGTTTTCTTTTGCTGATTCCATAGGACGTATAGATTTCGAAATATTCAAAGAAACTAATGGAAAACACGGTATATAAATTAAATTGTTATTGTTCTCTTTTTTTTATAAACAAAAGCTAAACAAACAACATTTAAAAGAGAGAACATTCCAATAAAACAAAAATAAAGAAATTAAAAATTCACTGCAATTTCAAAAAAAAATTAAACAAATTATTTCACGTTAAATTAAATGAAATAATCAAAATTTGCGAAAAGAGACGATTAATTAAAAATATATATCTCGGTAAGGTGAAAATCGAGAGAGATATTGCGTTAGTTGTCTTAGTTACCTAGTTTGCGAAATACGATGAGTGGGAGAGGGAAATATTACCTGTCAACCGCGAATTATGATATGATTTCAAAGACGTTTTATTAGATGCAATTTTGAAAAATGTAGTTCTAAATCATTTTCTACTAGCTGGGACAAAAATATAAGCACTGGGGAATAATCAGCCCGAATTTTAAGATGAAATATCAGTTTGTTTATTTATAAGTGATCGAAATGCAAAAGCCAATGTATCTCAGCTCCAAATGCAAGCAGAGCATTAATTTTTTTTTTGAAAGATGGCTTATTTAATCTACTTTCATAAATCGTTTACCGATTTTGATTCCATAAAAAAACCATAGAGTTATTTGAATTTGTTTATTATTAAAATTTCGAAAATTATAAACAAATGCAATAAAAACGGTTTAAATTTTGAAAAAAAATTTTTTCCTTCGTGATCTTAAAGTACTTATAAAAAGCTACAATTTGAGCCATCGTACACATTTCTCGGATTTGTTGGCAGGATTTCACAAGGGTGCAAAATTTTAGAAACAATTGTATATTTTACCAGTTTTAATAATCATTTAGATTTAAAATTTTAAGCGGTGATTGTACTTTGTAAGAGCTATATTTTTCCAAAATTTCATTGAAAATTATCCTTTATTTTTGAAATAACAGCAATTCGTTTAAAAACGCATAATTTTGCAATATACAATTTTTTTTTAAATAATAATAACAATTGGAAAGAATTATAGTTTATGTACTTTTGTTCCACAACTCATAATGAACATTTTCCTTCTCTTTGTTATTTTCCATAGGACTTATAGATTTCGAGATATTCAAAGATAACCGATGAAAAACACGGTCTAAAAAATTAAATTGTTTAAATAGACAATACGCCGACCTCGCAGAAACTGCAAAACTGAAGTGTGAACTATAGTTGACCCAGTGAACACGTTAAAACAAAAAAAACGCCCTGACCAGACAATTCACATTGCGAATTTATCAGTCCTAATTTGACTCCACTGTTCTTATTACGTCGTTATCAGGATTGGAAAATCTTGCAATTGTTCAGTGTCTAAACGAATCTATCTTTGAGTATTCCTGGTATCCAGATTTTCTGTCTGAACGACATTTGGTTCCAGTGGCGCGGCCAGAAAATTCATCTGGGGGGGGGGGGGGGGCAATAGAACCGGCCTCCCCAGAGGATGAGGAACATTTTTCAGAAAATGATTGAAAACGGATGTATATGTAGATTACTCTATTAGATAATATTGGCATTAATTACAAAATACTTATTCCAAGGGATAATTTGGATACTGCTTTGTACTGCTTCTTTATTTTTTGGCTCATGGAAGACGGCTTGGGGGGGGGGGGCATGGCTCCCCCCGTGGCTGCGCCCATGTTTGGTTCCCTCGCCTTTTCAATTAAACGTTGGGTCTCGACATTTGCTCCATCCATAAGGATAGGGGTGTGATACTTATTAATAGTAGCACCAGCTATACGGCAAAAATCTCCCAGATGCGGAAGATGCTGGATATGAATCATTTGCTGCAAGAACTTAAACATTGATTTAATATGCCCATTTCTTGCTTCAACGATTCACCTCGACTTTGTAATTATAGGTGAATCGTTAGCGTCCTCTGTAGAGTTATAATAGAATTTCTATAGGCCATAACTTTTTTTTTGCGCCATCAAACTAATTTATTTATTGACGATACAACTGTTATTTAAAACATTTTGTTATAGAATGCATCGTTGTCGAGATATACGGCTGCATCAAGTTAAATGCGCACCTTATACATAGACTATTCAAACTGCGCACTACATAACTATAATATTTGTGATATTTATCTATGCGAAATCAATAATCCGATGAACCCGTTTTCCGCATGTTTGACCCCCTGTAACTCGAAAACTGTCCATTTTTCTATCTCGCTTCTTTAAGACTTTTTATCAGGACATCATAAACTACATTATACCAAATTTTCATCCAATTCGACTGGGACCCATTTTCCCTTAGGTTTAGTGGGGAGTCCTTTCAGGATATCGGAAAGAATCATGAAATTAGCATGTTTTTATACAGAATGACCCCTATATTCCAAAAATTTAAAAATATACAAGGTGTTCCAAAAACAAAAGTAGGTCAGAACGCAGAAACTTGACATGTGAATGAAAATGTTGTTTTGCACATGCCTAGTTTCATCTAGATCAATTAAAGAATAAAGAAATGGCTGCCGGAAAGTGATCTCGTTGATATATTCTGAACTTTTCGAATGCAATTTGTATTAATTTGATCAAGACTTTGACACCCTGTATCTTTTTCCACAACAACAATTTACTAAAGCATGTTTAGTTATATCCTCATATTTTGATTCAAAGAGTCTACTCTTGTAGTCCACCCTGTATAAGTAGATTTTACTGCGGATTGTTCAAAATCATAATTTTTAATTTTTGCACATATAAGTCTATAATGGGCCTTTCCCGCATGACTGAATTTTACTATTTCACCACGACCAAACTTTATAATAAACTGTAATATAATTTTATATTAATTTAGTTTCGGGCAATTTTGTATGTTCTACCCAAATATTTACTTTACAAAATCAGTTTTATTTCACTTAATTTGAAACATGAGTTCTAACTGTCTACTTTGAATAGTACATTTTTTTCATTACAACGTACTCTTCGTTAACCTGATAAATAAAAGCCAAAATTCTGTCAACCTTTCACTGTCTAAAATCCATATATCATGTTAATATTCTCTATTTTTGATCGTTTTGGTTCACATATGGTATAATATCAGTGTCATCTGGCAACGCTGTGCTGAAATGCTCAAATCATATTCTATAACCTCACTTTCTATTGTTTATGTTTGATACGATATTTACGTAATTTTATTTTATAATTAGAAAATGCCACTTATAAGGGTTTGTTATGTACCAATGTATCCAAACACTAGTGAAAATACTACCAAGTTATTTTTGCGCGTCCCAACAAATTTGGAAATTCGAAAATTGTGGTGGAAAGTTGCAAAAGTTTCTGGTGTTGTTTATACTGCTCCTGGATTTTTCTGTTGTGAAGATCATTTTAACGTATGTGTATATTGTTACTAACTTCCTTTTAGTGGGCATGATTTTATATTTTATTTGTCTCTTTAGATTGAAATCACAACATTTACGTTTACGCAATGTTAATCGGGATTATAAACGGACGTTCTCAATTAAACGTTAGCACTTTACTTTACGAGATTCTATTGGTGGTTCCTCATAAATGTACTTCAGGCACCAATAGAATTGCAAGATATGGAAAACAGAACGCAAGTGAGATTTTTTGGGAACTTGGTTTGGGAATGCACCTTTATAGTTAATTCTGGCAGCGGTTTAAGATCATATTTGATTGGTGTGGTTATGATGACGTCACATTGCCGCCTGAATGCTGTCGTTTAAATCTGCTGTTGATTTAGGTAATATTTGAATATTTTCTGTAGTATTTTATGCGTTCAGAAAAAAAATTAAAATTCATTTTTAGTAATATTTTGATAGGATCTTTCCAATAGCACAATAAAAAAAAATAGCGGGAAAGGCCCATTGTCAAGCGCTTTAGAAAAATCTAGTAACACCAACACACTAACCTACTCTTTATATTTTACGATTTACGACTCAGAACAAAATTAAATTTCGCTATTATACGTTAATTCTCTAGCAGTGTATATTAATATACTTAGCTTTGACGACATTCTCACATTCTAAATCAATAACACCAAAGCCTACTTAGTCCGCTTCTGTGCTGAATACAAGTGATTCAAGTGATCCGTTTTCTACACGTATGTACACTTCCGTGAAGGACTTCGAGTATTCCTTGTTGCATGCTCAAGTTCCTTTGCTGTGTGAGATAATGCAAGAGCAATCACTGTCGAAGTTACGAGCGCACTCGCCTCATATTTCCAATGATAAATAAAATGGAATTTTCGGGCTGAAACTGATGGTGTGCGGAAATAAGATTTTTTGCGGGTCCGTTACAAGCTGAGAACTAGCTATATATTTATTGAAATATGAATGCACGTTGTCCTTTTATAGAATCGATCTGGTGGAAACGTATTTGGCGCAATAACAATATTTCTGAATTTTTGATACCGTTTTATGTCACTTTCGTTATAAATTGATGAGTTCTGTGCTTCTAGTGAATAATAACAGTTACCAGATGAACTGTATTCTGGAACATTATCCCAGATATATGCCCTCTGCCATAAAGTCCATAACCAATTTTTTAAAGTATAAAAATATTTTCTTTTGTTTTTGAATTGTGAGTAATAACTTATTTGAATATCCCTTGTTAAAAAAACCTTTAACGATATTTGTTTTCCAATCAACGAAGTAATGCATTTTAAAAAAGGAAAAGGTTAGGTAAGCTGTAGCATTTTTTTAGAATGCCCATCATGCTATATTTTAACCTCATCAAGACATTTGCATATTTCAGAAAATGTCATGAAATTTTTATAATAAAATATAATGAGGTTGCCAGCAGTTTGGTAATTTCTAGGAAAATAAAAGAAAACCTTAGTAGATATAATTTCCTAATAGCGCTTCTTTTTCTTTTGGCGAGGCGACGAAGGGTCGCCGCACTCAGGCCTTGTTCTACCGCTACGAATTTATTGAATTCCCCCATTCAGGCCGGATTCTAACCCAAAGGCCAAAATCCTTCCTATAGGGGCATTCCTTATTTCCTCCAGCACCGAAAAACCAATGCCGAAGTGTTTGGGCTTCAAGTATATAAGACTAGGGCAGGAAGTAAAGACGTGGATGGAAGTCTCCTCCTCGTCCCAACAGAATCTGCAGTCTAGGTTGTCAACCTATAGTGTGCAGGTGTTTTCTGAAACAGCCGTGTCCAGTCAAAAGACCTACCACGATTCCGATCTGTTTCCTGCTTAGACGCAGGATTTGTTCTGCTCGCTTCGGCAAGGGCCCTCAAATCAGGAGCCTCGCTTGCCGGACTTCTTGGCATTTGATCTAGGGTAGCCGAGAGCTGGTTTCCGACCCAATAAGGGCTTCTGAGAGCCCCCTCTGGCCAGGGCGACTGCTTGTTCGTTACCATCGATATTGTTGTGCCCGGGCACCCAGAGAAGCTTGACCCAGTTGGATGAAGCAAGTTCACAGAGAGCCTATTTACAGCTTTGAATCAGGATTGACTTGATCCGGACTGATGCAAGAGCCTAGAGGGCCGCTTGACTATCGCTACATATATATGTGCTTATTGGAATATTTCCTTCGGATATTCTCCTGTGCGCAGACCAAAATAGCCAAAATCTCGGTCTGGAATCTGTGGCGAATTTGCCCAAGGGATAAGAAAGTTCAGCCCTGGGCCTTTCACCGTATATCCCAGCTCCAGCACTTTCCTCAAACCTCGATCCGTCTGTCAACCAGACGAACCAGATGATATTGGCAGACTTGAGTATGTCTTAGAGAGAGTTCCAGTCCCTTTTGGGGATGACAACCTCGAAGGGTTCTGAGAAGGAGAAAGAAGGCACCATATCATCACTCCTGGCCTCCAGAAGTGAGTGAGTCCCTATCATGTTGGAAAGGGCCCTTGTGTACCCTAATTGTTCTCCTCCAGCCTTTCACTGACCACCGCACCTCAGCCTGTAGGCCGCTTTCCGAGCCTCGGCTTCAGTCACCAAGTGAAGGGGCACGAGGTCCAAAAGGACCTCCAGAGCTACTGTGGGGGTCGTGCGTGTTGCTCCTGGGACTCCCAAACAGGCGAATCTTTGGAGTTGTGTTAGATTCTGTTGAATGTATAGCCTGGTTACAGCAGGCCACCACAGAAGCATAAGTGATCATTGGTCTTACTATCACAGTATAGTACCACATTGTTACCTTGAGGTTTAACCCCCATGTTTTACCAAAGGTCCTTCTACATACCCAGAGGGTTGTAGTTGCCCTTTGTATTTGTCTCTCTATGTGATCTTTTCAGGTCAGCTTAGAGTCCAGGATAACACCCAGATACTTCACCGTCCTGGAGGTCGTTATAGTCGTGTTACAGAGTACTGGCTCGACGAAACCGTCTAGCCTACGCCTCCTAGTGAAAATTACTAGTTCTGCCTTAGAGGTTGACTATAAGGCCCTGGTCGTTACATTATCTCTGTACGATCTGTAAGGCCCTTTGCAAGAGCCCGCTAACCGTATTTGGGAATTTTCCCGAGATGATAATTGCTAGGTCATCTGTGTAACCTTGAGCAAAAAGATCCTCGTTCTCGAGTTCCTGGAATACACCATTGTGAACGAGGTTCCATAGCAGAGGGGAGAGGACGCCTCCTTGTGGGCAACCTCTCCTTACCGAAACTTTTACTGCCGTTTCCTCGTTGGCAGCTATAATTTGCCTTCCCGCCAACATGGCCCTCAACCATCTAATGATAGTGTCATAGATGCCATGATAGGCGGCCTCGACGAAGATTGAGTCGAAGGAGGTATTATCAAATACTCCCTCGATCTCCAAAATAGCACCGGCCGCAAGTTCCTTGTGGTGCAGCGCCTTCTCGACCCTGGAAACGATCGGGTGAAGGACCATCTCCACCGACTTCCCGGCCTGCGACGGATGCAGAGGCGCTAAGGCCAGTGCCCCGTCTTTAACAAACCTTTCAACCAACCTCTCTAATGTTTTGAACAGGAAGGATGTAAGGCTGATTGCTCTGTCATCATACGATGTACGTCCTGCTTAGGGTATTGGAATATACTTAATGGCCAGACAGGTTCTCAGCAAGTGATAGACCGGACGTATGAGTGTCTCTAACCCTTCCTGGAGAAGTGCCGGGAACACTCCATCCGGTTCTGGACTTTTGAATGGTTCAGGTGGAGGTGGAGATAGCCCACTTGACTCTTTCCACTGTTACCACCCTTGAGGCCGTCCTCCAATTCGCTGCCATGACAGCAGCACAGGGAGGCCGAGGCATTTCTTCCGTCTCCTCTACGGATTCGGGGAAATGAGTTTCTAGTAGATACTTGAGGCACTCCTCGGTGGTAGTCGTTAGTCTACCAAATTCTCTAGTCGTGATGGGCTGTCTTTTTTGAGGGCTTTGCAGAGCCTTGCGGCTTCTGGAAGATCTTCTATGGTATCGCAGAAATACTTCCAAGCTGCCCTCTTGCTGTTACGAATGTAACTTTTATAGACGCGTTGGGACTATTTGTAGCTCTCCCAGTCCTCTGGATTCTGAGTACGCATTGCCCCATTGAGAAGCCTGCGTGTCTCCTAATAGCACTACTCTAGTAGCACTACGGGGTTATATTGGCAGGGGTGGAGAAGGGTAACCGGTAAGAACACCCTAGTTCGTGTAATAAGTTGCGTCCTTCCACTCTCTAGCTAGTCTAAACTGTTCAGACACTTTCCCACTCTTGCGCGCTTTCGTTACAATCGACTGTCAACTAAGAGAACTATCATAAGAAATTTATATTAGTTTTCCAAAAGTGAAGTTGTTCTCTTGATTGATGGTGTTGACTGGTTTGTCAGAGTCTAAATGTGGATTTAAATTCAACCTAAAAATTTGCTTACCCAGCAGTTCAGTTTAACTAGTCCCAAAAAAATAAACAGTTACACATCCAAGTACTTGTGATTGATTTGTATTATTGCTAGGTAAATTGGACTTAGAGTAGTGTAGATTGAAGTTGACAAGGTATTCTTCTAAAATTATAACTAATTTTCAAAATAATATACTGTAAGAATTTCATTGAATTAACTCAGCTCAAGCCACTTTTGAGTAAATAGAGCACTGTGAGATGAGGGAGACATTTTGCTCAATTCGATATAAGGAATTATCGAACAGTGTTGTGTAACACAGCGCGTAACAGACAATACAACGTCACGAGAATCAGATTTAAGGGCGATGTAATGCTACGCGACAGCCTGAAGTTAAGCATGTATTTCCTTTCTAATATAATCTCGAATTATAATACATTAGAATTTTCAGTGGAATTTCAAGCTCTGGATGTAAATACTAGAAAATAAACAGCACTGCAACAATTAGTAAGTAGTGCCATTAAGCACTCAGTTAATTGGGTATTCATAGTATTTCAACTTAAAGCTCAAAAGTTTACAATTGGTTCAATGCATTTAAATTTTTGTTTTGTAAATTTTCTGAATTTGCTGAAAATTTGAGAAGATGGTAGAAATGATAATCTAAATGTTTGCCGACTTAACCCCTGTGCAATTTTTGTTGTTTAACCGATTAGATGCACAAATATTGTAAATAACGTAATAAGGTATGACGAAAATATATGTTTTGTCATACCTCGTAATTATACTCTAATTCCATTGTTTTGTCGATCGTAAGAGACGCTTTAAGTCGTTATTTTTCATAACGTCCCTAGGAAAATTTTTTCTTTTATATAACAAGTGTTAAATTGAATGTTTTAACTTTTTTGGAAGTAAATTCAGACAAGCCTTACTTGCTATATCTTCTATATGTGACATTATTTTCAAAAATGTTCAGAGCTATTATATATATTATATATACCTATTATCAAAAATCCATATAGTATGGCAGGTAATTATTCTATACTAATATACAACTTTTTTTTTAATTATTACGTTTTCTTTTTTTTTTAAATTGGAACTACTGAGGAAATAGAAAGAATAAAGAAACGAAATAAAAACAACAATAAACAGAAAATTAATACCTAAAAATATACATATATACACATATATACATATACATATATATTTGCATATATACATATATACACATATATACACACACATACACATACACTATAGTTAACAATTCATTGGAGTATCAGTTAGTTAAAAATTATTTAAACATAATGAAATAGAGAGGGTAAGCAATTAAAAAGAGAAAAAAAAAATTAAGAGTAGATTGTAAAACACTATTCATCAAATATTCTGCTATATAATAATAATACAACCCGCATTGCTAATTAAATATACCCTGAAAATTTTCAAAATGCGAACTAATATGTTTCTTGACTTCTTTTTTAAATTTGTTATAATTTGCTATACTTTTAATTTCAGGTGGTAATAAGTTAAATAATTTAGGACCTAAATAAAATATAACTCTTTGAATATGGGCTTTTTTACACAATGGGATAATAACGTTTTGTGATGAAATAGATCTGGTGTAATGATTGAAAATGTTTTCAGTGTTATTATCATTATTACCATTACCATCACTATTATTACTATTATTAATTCTTCTCATCCATAGTATACATTGAAAAGTATAAATCTGTCTGATGTTAATAAGCCCGTTTCCTGGTATAACTGATTTGTGGAATGTCGTTGGTTTTTTAAAAATAATTTTTAATATTTTATTTTGTGTAACTTCTAGATTGTTTAATGAATGTTTATACAATCCACCCCATGCAATTATACAATATCTTAAAATGGATTCAACCAAGGAATCGTACACCGTAATCACAATTTTTTTATTTAAAATATCTCTCAGCTGATAAAATTTGTGTATTAATCTTTTAAGCTTCTTTGTTATAAAATCTATATGTTCATTCCATTTTAAATGCCGATCAACCACAATCCCTAGATATTTTAACGAATCAACTCTGTCGATACGTGCACAGTTACAATTTTGGATATTATCACAGTTAAAATTGTGTATTTTGAGATGATTTAATTTATCTTGACAGTAGTTGTCATTTGAATAGAAGCCGCACCCCATAGTTATTTATGTACCAAAGGTCGTTCGTGAGTGTACTTTCTTTGATCGAGAATACAGTTTGCAATCTGAGGCCCGTAGGGAGACCAAAAAATTGCACTGCACGTCCCGCGGTGCGTATTATATTTTTCGTCATACCCATGAATCATTGAACCAGAAAAAACTTGAGAAAAACTAGTGGAAAACTATAATTATTTGCGTAAGATTTCATATTTGCTAATACTGAAGCGGATCTGGCGAGAAAAACAAGAGTTTTGAAACCAACTTTAAAAAAAAAATTTTTTTGACAATTCGGTTACACGCATTCTCTTTTATCATGCTATCAAGTTAGTTCAGCCTAATCACACGAGGGGGGGGAGGAATTCGCATTTAAAATTTGCAAAACACGTTTTTTCACGATAACTTTGTTATTATTGACTTGACGAAAAAAAGTTAAACTAAAAATTGATGACCTCGTGGAAGCGCGTAATCTGGTAATTGCCGAATATCAAGGTCCGATCCCTTGAGATCCCCTAAGATCTCTTTTCCTTAACCCTTTATTCCCGCAAACGCGTTATACCCCCTCCCTCCCTTCGTATTGCTTGGACTGCGATATTTTTTTTTAAATAAAGGTAAAAAAGATCCTCACTTACCTGTGAAAAAGTTTATACCCTTTCCTACGTAAAAAAACGCATTTGAAAAAAAATGCAAAAAGTTTTTCCCCTCTCACAAATTTGTTTATTTGAAAAAACTTTAAAAAATTAATCAGTCAAATACAACAGCGAACAAATTCCATTTTGGTTTTTCAAAATCGCACTACAGGGAAAAAAGTTCGGGGGTCAATAATTTTCCTTTCCCTACCTCCTCCCCCTCCCCTAATTGGCCCACCACCCCCCATCCTCCGGCTCCATCAATTCTTATCTATTTCAGCTACCTCAAGAATATCTCAGCCTCCTAACTCCTTTTTTTCATGAAAGAATTAATAAATTACTTTTTTGTATATTAGTGTTACGGCAAAAAAACATGTTTATGCGAATTTTAAAAGCCAATTCCTGCCCCACCTCGTGATTAAGCTGAACTAACTTGATAACAGTATCATTGTCAAAATTTTTTTTTTTAAGTTGGTTTCATTTCACAACCAGATCCGCTCCGCTATACGCAAATAGTATACGCAAAAGGTAGCGATGCTTGGAATATCCATGGCAACCGTCAATAAAATAAATTTAGGACGCGCACTTGAATTGTTAAAATTATCGCATATAATCCACTGCACTTAGTGAAAAATGAGCCGCATCTTCAGACCAGTTCATACAAAAGCAAATGTTGGTTTTCCAGGTAGGTTCTGGTGTCCTTAATAAGGTCTCAAAAGTCCCCGAAGTGGGAGTGTAAGGATAAAATTTGGCAACGCTGTAAAGGGCTAAAATCGAGCTCGGAAACGAATTTTTCGAGATATCTCGGTTTTCATTGCCTCTACGACAAAAATACATCAGGCCAAAAAGTAAGCTATGGAAATTCTCTATAAAAAAGGTATAAGGTCTTTTTTTCGTATACGCAATAGTTTTCTTGAAAAATTCCAGTAAGTCATACCTAAAATCAAAAAATTTATTTGTGGCAGTTTTTATTGCACGGAGGGTTAAAATATAAAAGAAAATCCTGGTTGGCTGTATCCTTGATACAGCCGTAAGTTTTACGAAACGAAAACATAGACGTATCCAAGTCAAAAATAACGCATGCATCTCTGAGGCAAGACTGCAGCTTTGAAAGTGATGAAAAAAGGGCAGGACTTGAAACTTGTAGCTGAAGTTTTCAGCAAGACTGGTACTTCTCCTGACATAGTTACTTCGAATGGGATAAAATTTTTCCTCGCAATCTATAACGCTCCAGTTAAAGAAATTTCCATCGATAACTGTCGATATTCTTGCTTTATTAAAGCTGTGAGCAAAAGCAAACCAGTGGAATTGAATTCATTACCACTCACTCATGGCGCAGCTCAACAGCATCTATTTCGTGTTTATTTTCAAGTACAGAAATGATTGGGTAATGTATTGAATCCTAAAGAGTGGGGATGGATGTTTAAAGATACCATATTGTGGCCAAAAACAACATCCCAACTTCCTGCGCCTGATTGCCTTCTGAATATGATTTTCTGCAACTGTACGAAAGGTTGTGGACCATTGTGTGGTTGTCGGAGGTTGGGACTTAATTGCTCACCAGTTTGCGGCAACTGCCATGGAAAATCTTGCTTGAATGCTGAACCGATTGAAAACTCGTCAGAAATAGAAGCCGTCACTGAAGCAGAGATTGAAAGTTCTCAGATTGACTCGGATTTCCTCGAACGAATCGATGAATTTGTAGAAGGAGAAAACGGATAAGAAGGAAATTATTAATTTGACAACATTTTAATAAGTACGACAGTCGTGGATTAGGCCTATCGGGGAAACCACATAAAAAAACGCGGCTAGTACTCAACCTCAAGGGTGGTGTGGAATAGAGTACTTATATTATCCATAATATCCCATAAGTTCAAATTCAATGCAAAATTTTCAAGAAAACTATTGCGTATACGAAAAAAAGACCTTCTATCTTTTTTATAGAGAATTTCCATAGCTTTCTTTTTGGCCTAATGTATTTTTGTCGTAGAGGCAATGAAAACCGAGATATCTCGAAAAATTCGTTTCCGAGCACGATTTTAGCCCTTTACAGCGTTGCCAAATTTTATCCTTACACTTCCACTTCGGGGACTTTTAGACCTTATTAAGGACACCCGAACCTACCTGGAAAACCAACATTTGCTTTTGTATGAATTGGTCTGAAGAAAAATCCTAAATGCAGTGGATGTTTCAAAAGAGTTTTTTAAAATTTTTATTATTTTTTTTTTCAGTTTGTATAAATAATTATTACAATTATTTAAATCGGATCATTTACTTAAATAATTCGGAACTAAAATGACGGAAAGTTGTTGTAAACCGTTATTGAGTAATATGAAAAGATATTAAGGGAAATATTATATACAAGATATATGACAGATTAATACCATTAAATCCAGTTGAACGTCTACTGTAGAGGTTTATGTGAAGATTAGGTGTGGAATATACAACGATTATGAATCCTATTGCGTCTATGTGACTCTAAATGGTTATTACATAATTATTTCAGTTATCTACGTCCAAAGGTTTTCCTTTTGGGCCTAAACTAAAGTTAATCTTATTATATTATTTTACTATTCTCTACTTCCTATTGTCGAGAGTGCTTTTTAATTTGCTTTTAGACTCTGCATTTTCAATAAATGCTAAAATTCGGAGATCCGTAAATATTCATGAACGTTCAATAAACTTCTAAATTCATTTTGAGCTGTCAAAAGAAATCAGAGAACTTCTATAATATGTATAAATAATCTATAAACGCTGCAAAACATTTTCGAAAGATTCAAATTATATTGATTATTTGGGAATATTTTTAACGAATATCTCAGAACATTTCAATAAAATGTGTTTATACCATGCGAAAAGTCTCACAAAAATGCGTTGATACGACTTCTACTCGTAGCAGGAAACGTCGGCCTTAATTCAAAAGACGGAATTTCCTTGTTTTGTATTTAGTCATAAAATATTATAGTGGAGTCAAATTAGAACTAATAAATTTTAGCAACAATTGTATATTTGAGGCGTTTTAATAATCATTTTGATTTGAAATTTTAAGTAGTGATTGTACTTTATAAGAGCTATATTTTTCCAAAATTCCATTGAATATTATCCATTATTTGGAAGGACAATGATTTGTTTAAAAACGCATAATTTTGCAATGTTCATTTTTTAAAATAATGATAACAATTGGAATGATCCCTCAGGGGCTTACTGGTACGTCTAGTAAGTACGGGTTTGGCGAACCCGAGGTACCCGAGCACGTCTGTCCCAACGCACAGGGACCGTCTCCTCGACGTTAAAGAGGCGTAACAGAAGGTGTCAATCGGACCGTGCCGATGGGTGCATGGCTCCACGAAACCGAGTCTCAAACGGTGTACATCGGATAATAGGCCTTCTCCGATGTCAGTCATGGCCTTGGCATGGTAAGGGCGCACTGCCATGCTCGACCTTCATTTCGTCCCAGCTCGTGGGAACTGTATGAGTTCAATTAAAAAAAATAACCCATTAGGCGGTTGTGGGGAAAGCAGCACTACCTCTGTAAATACCACTGCTAAGACGATGAACCAGGAGACGGTGGATAATCCCCGGTTTCTGGTCATCAAAAGGACGGATGGAACTGACTTCTGCAAAGTCAGCCCATTCTTGATACATAAAGCTGTGTATGGATTAATTGGCGAGGCTAAGTTTTTGAAAAAGATAAATGATGGTTTATTAGTAGAAACAACATCTAGTGCTCAGTCTAAAAGACTTCTTAAAGTAGAGCGAATTGCTGAATTTCCAGTCGTTGTCATCCCTCATGTTACATTAAATTCAAGTAAGGGAGTTATTTACTGTCGAGATCTCTTAAATTGTTCGGTTACACAAATAGAAGAGAACCTGAAAGAGAAAGGCATAATTAACGTAAAAAGAATACAAATTAAAAAAGACGGTGCTTTAGTTGATACACCGAACTTAATATTAACATTTAATACATCTAAATTGCCTAAATACATTAATGTTGCAATGTACAGACTGGAAGTTAGACCATATATCCCAAATCCAATGAGATGTTTCAGATGCCAACAGTTTGGCCACACCTCCGCAAGATGTAGTAACAAAGAAGAAATTTGTACTTGTGGTAAACCTAAACATGATGATTCTGCATGTGAATCTCCAATATGCGTAAACTGCAAAGGAAATCATTTTGCACAAGACAAGAAATGCCCTAAATACAAAGAGGAAGCCGCTATACAAAGAATCAAAGTTACAGAAAATATCGATTATAGAGAAGCAAGGAAAAGAGTTGTTATTAATACCCCCACTCCTGGGGTATCCTACGCTCAGTCGGTACAGTCTACGCTGAAAGAAAATTTAAAAGGTGTAATTGACGAATTAATACCTGAAATTGTCAAAATATGTACATCACTTCTTAAAGAGGAAGAGCAAACTAAACCTGATTTACCAATCAGGAAAACAATTAGTGGTAGTTTAAGCAAAACTACACTATCTAAAAATAAGATATCGGGTCCAATTACTAGAAATCAGGACAAAAGAAAAGCAGAAGACAGCGACGAATCAGAAGATATTCAATCTTCATCGTCGCAATTAAGCCAAAAAGTAAAACGGAGACCAGGAAGACCTCCTAGGATAAGAACTCAGCCTCAAGAAACCAGAAAGGAGTCCACAGACCTTAATCAAGCGACAGGTCAACAAAGATCTATCACCTAGTCATTAGTATATCTAGTCATATTTTAACTAGTCTTATTCGTGTATTTATTTAATTTATATTCTTTGTTTGTTTGTTTGTTTGTTTGTTGATACATTCCATCGTTTATTTATCTATTGTTTGTCTCTTATGTTCAGCTGTCGCATATACAATCTAACTTTTTGTTTTTTTTTCTCTTTCACACAATTTATGAAGAAGTTACAAAGTATACTCCAATGGAATTGTAATGGTTTGAAAAATCGTTATCCAGAAATTAAGACAGCAATCACTAAGAATTTACCCTTTTGCATATGTCTACAAGAATCACACTTGAAACCAAACGAAAATTTTCAATTTAGAGGATACAGCAGTTTTAGGTACGACGTAATACCAGATAGAAGAGCAAGAGGAGGTGTAATAACCTTTATTAAGGACAACATTGCTTCACAGTTAATAACACTTCAAACAAATTTGCAAGCTGTTGCAGTTAAAATAGCATACCCGTTTAACCTAACTATTTGCAATGTTTACTTACCTGATTTCTTCTGGGATATAAATGATCTTATGTTGTTAGTACAACAACTTCCCAGTCCAGTCTTAATAATAGGGGATTTTAATGCTCACAACCCTGGGGATCTACTAAAAAAGATCCAAGAGGGAGAGTTATAGAACAGTGGATGGAAGAGTGTAACTTAATCCTACTAAATAATGGAAAAAACACTTACATTAACTCGAGATCCAACAGTTTTTCTGCAATCGATCTTACTTTCTGCTCTCCATCACTTGGACATATCCTTCGATGGGACACTGCGGAGGATAACTGCTCCACAGACCACATTCCTATCCTCATAGAATTCGCTGACCATTATCAGGCAAATACTCAACCACAAAAATGGCGCCTGGACAGTGCCAATTGGGTTCGGTATCGGAATGAAATTCAGCAGCTGCAAACTACGGACTTGGATATTGATGAGGCAGTAGAGTATATGTCCAATCAGATAATTCAGGCGGTCGAGTGCTCCGTTCCGCAAACATCTAGTAAAAGAAAACAAAAAGTGGTACCATGGTGGAATGAGGAAGTTGCCAAAGCTATAGCAGAAAAGAAACGAGCATTCAATTCATTCAAACGTAATTCCACACAAGTGAATCTCATGAATTTTAAAAGACTTCGTGCAAAAGCGAGGGCTACTATCCTAAAAAGTAAAAAGGAATCCTGGGAAGCACACGTATCAACTATAACTAGAACAACACCAACATCAGAAGTGTGGCAAAAAATTAGATGTATTTCCGGAAAAAGATTCCCCCAGGCATCACTTACCCTAAACACTAAAGGATCCACTGTAACTACACCCATTGAAGTTGCAAATGAATTAGCTAGCCATTTTTATACAATAAGTTCCACAGAAAACTATAGCCCAACCTTTAAAGAAACAAAAAATGCTAGCGAGGAGGAGTTGGATTTCAGTACAGATGAAGAACTTACATATAATACAAACTTCAGTATGAGAGAATTTAGTGACGCACTAGAAACAACCAATAATTCAGCTCCTGGACCAGATCAAATTATGTATGAATTTATCAAACAGATGCCAGAAAACCAGAAAAGTACTATCTTGAACTTATATAATAGAATATGGCAAGAGAAAATCTTTCCTAGTAAATGGCGAGAAGCTATAATTATAGCTTTGTCGAAGATGGGTAAAGACATAACACTTCCATCGAGTTATCGCCCAATATCATTAACTAACTGTCTGAGTAAACTATTGGAAAAAATGGTAAGCAATCGTCTAATTTGGTACTTAGAAGCAAACAACCTTTTAAGTGACTCACAAATGGGATTTCGTAAATGGAGATCCACTACAGACCAACTTCTTTACTTAGAGCACTACATTCAAAATAGTTTCGCGCACAGACAACATACAGTGGCGGTATTCTTTGATCTAGAAAAAGCGTATGATACTACTTGGCGATACTCGATTTTGAAAACGCTTTATAACTGGGGACTACGAGGCAACTTACCCAAATTTATTAAAGGATTCCTTGCAGATCGCAACTTTCAAGTCAGAATAGGAAATGACTTATCAGAAACTCACCAACTAGAAAATGGTATCCCACAAGGATCAACGTTAAGCGCAGTCCTTTTTGTCATTGCTGTAAACTTTATGGCAGATGTAGTAGATAATGAGGTACAAAAAAGTCTCTATGTGGATGATATGGCCATTGTCTTGTCTGGAGAATGCATGGAAGATATTCAAAACATTCTCCAAAGAAATATTAATAACATTGTAGAAGCTGCAGAAAAAAGAGGCTTCCGCTTCTCAACAAACAAAACAACAGCCATACATTTTTGTCGACTACGGAGAATACATGAAGACCCCATTCTGAAAATAAAGGAAACAACAGTAAAGGTAGAACAAACAGTAAAATTCTTAGGACTAACCTTTGACTCGAAGCTAACATGGAATAGACACATACAAAACCTAGTGACGAAATGTAAAGCGGCTATTAACATCATGCGTTGTATAGCGAGTATCACCTGGGGTTCTCATAGAGATATACTCATCAATATATACAGAAGCCTTATACTTAGTAAAATAGACTACGGGTCAATAATCTATGGATCCGCTAGAAAATCCCATCTAAAAAGATTGGACTCTATTCAAAGAACTGCACTTAACCTTGCATTGGGTACATTTCGGACAAGCCCTTACTCTGCAATATGTATTGAAGCCAATATCCCTCCCTTAACTCTCAGAAGAGATCGATTACTTCTCAATTATGGGACTAAACTGTGGGCCCAACAGACTCAACCAAACTATAAACTTTTCTTTGAAGAGGATTTTGAAATATATGACGAACGAATTACAATAACAAAGCCCGCAGGATACCGTTTCCAACAAATTGTCAGAGATGCCGAACTACCTGAAATTGTGCAAAATAATGTTTCAAGAGTACCTCCATGGAAATTACCACAACCAATAATTGATACATACTTGAAATGTTTTAGAAAGGGAGATATTGGAAATGACGTTATAAGAACCGCGTTCAAAGAACACCTGAGCAAATATGAACAATATGAGAAATTGTATACAGACGGTTCAAAAACGGAAAACGGAGTGGGAAGTGCACTAATTACAACAAACGGAAGACAATCGTGGTCTCTACACCCAGACGCATCTGTGTTTACAGCCGAATTACATGCAATTTATGAAGCTTTGAGATATTGTCAGTCATCTAATGACCTTCGTTTTATAATATGTTCAGACTCCGAAAGCAGTCTGAAATCAATAGGAAATAGACTCGTAGCAGATCCATTAGTTTTAAAAATACTTACCTTGTTGCACGAGTTAGCAATGACCAATAAAACAATTATTTTTATGTGGATACCGAGTCATGTCGGCATTAACGGAAATGAAGCAGCAGATCAGGAAGCACGACAAGCAACAGAGAGGGAATGGTCACGTCAGATAAAAATCCGATCAGAGGACTTAACGAATGCTTGGAAAAAGAGGCAAAGCCTCGAATGGCAAAATATCTGGGACAGGGAACAAACAGCTTTAAAACTAATCCAACCATTAATATCACCTTGGAAAGTACCCAAGAATCTAGAAAGACGCGAGCAGGTAGTCATCGAAAGAATAAGAATAGGGCATACTAACCTAACATCCATGCATCTTTTAAGAGGGGAACCACCTCCTAATTGTGAAGAATGCAGCGAGCCTCTTACTGTGGAGCACTTCCTTTTGGTCTGTCCTAGATACAACATTGTTCGCGGTAGAACAAAACTAAAAAACACAATGGAAGATATATTAAATGCAAAAGAAACATATAAGTTACTTACTTACCTCAAGAATTGCAACCTGTTTTATAAAATTTAAAATGAATCATCACAATTAGTGTGAAGCAAAATATCAGACCATAAAATGATCACGGCTAATGACCATAGCAGTCGATGCCGTAAAAAAAAAAAAAAAAAAAAAAAAAAAAAAAAAAAAAAAAAAAAAAAAAACAATTGGAATGAATTATAGTTTATGTACTTTCATTGTACAGCTCAAAAAGAACATTTTCCTTGTTTTTATTGTTTTCCATAGGACTTGATTTCGAGATATTCAAAGAAAACCGATGGAAGACACGGTCTAAAAATTAAATTGTTTAAATAAACAATACGCCGATCACGCAGGCAGAAACTGCAAAACTGTGAACTTAAGTTGACACCCTGAACATGTTAAAACAGAAAAACTACCCTGACCTGGCAACTCACATTAAAATCCTAATCTGACTCCACAATAGTTTGTTGGGTTTTGTTATTTTGCGGTGTTAAATATTAATTTCAGAAATATATTCTTTTATTTGGGGAAAACACATTACATATTATGTAGGTACATTACTTTTTCATTTTCTGAAATTAAAAAGGTTCAACTTTTTGATCAAACATACTTTATAACCAATTTTATTTGCAAACTGTGGTTCGGTGGTGGCCCTCCCACATAAAAATTTAAGTTTGATCACAATCTACAAGAGGTTATTAAGTCTATATAATAAAACTGATTGTCAAACTGTTTATACTAGTTAACCTCTGAAAAACTACAATAAACCCGGCATAAAACCAAAAAGGACCTTTTATAAAGGTTATAAATATCTTCCTTAAAACTATCAATATAATCAACAGTACTCTAGAACCAAAATCTGCAAGATATCTACCATAAAACCTTTTATAAAATCTTCTTAAAGCCGTTAGTACCCAAATCTGCAAGAGTTTTCAAGTCTACCATAAAACCTTTTATAAAATCTTCTTAAAACCGTTAGTATTTGCAATCAAATTTTAAGCCTGCTTTGAAAAACATCATAAATAATTGTGTCTTTAATAATTCTTTGTCGAAAACTGTCTAAATCAGAAAATGTCGCCAAGTAATAAAATATGTCTGCCTCGATTGAAATATCTGCATGTGCTAACGTTTTAAAATTTGATATTAATAAACAACCTAGAATAAAAAAATTGTCAACGCAGACAACTTTATTGATAGAGTATATCAAAAAACTTTTGAAAAAATCACGCGCCTTTCATTTTTCAGCTTATTAATTATTATTTACAATTAATAAAAAAAACAGTAGCTTTCTCAGTATGATTTTGGGCTTTTTAGGGGTTTATATGGCATATTAACACATTTTAGATAGTTGCAGGCTAAATGTAAACAGTAAGAATAAGAAAAATATAACTAAACACTGTTGCCTCAACTTTGTTCAAACATGTCTGCCATAGTTAACAGAAAAAAACATGGCTGAAAAATTAATAAAACCGTTTATTTTAATAGAATACCCTATTAAGAGTTTGTGGCTTTAGGAAATATTTTCATAAAACAAAAGGTTTTGTTAAATTCCAATTGCTCCACTTTATTACTGTTTTAAAGCCTGTAAAACTTTACTTAGCCTTACTACTCTTCTTTAAAACCCTTAAGATTTGTCTCTGACAATCTCTAATACAAATGTACTTAGCTTAGATAACATAACCTAAAAAAACATTATTTATTTCGTGTGTTTTTGAGTGTGCGATCATTAATTTCTGCACTGCACTGTTTAAACTAGAATCAGCAATCTTAAAATGGCGTTTACTATACGTTATATGCCCCCTCTTTCAAAGTTTGAAGGCGTAAGTGGAAGGACCAAAGGATTTATAAGTGCTTTATAAAAACCAAAAGTTTTAACGTAGCTTAATAAAGCAACCAAAAAAACTATTAGGTTTTAAGGAACTTTTACCAATTATCGTTAAAAGCAAATAGTATTTATGACAACATATATTAAGGGTAAAACTACTTAAGAGTTATTAGTATTATTGCTTGATCATAAGGAGTATTTAAATACCATATTTTAAAACTCCCATGAAACCTAAAGATTTATGTCTACCACAAAACTTAAAATATTTAAAATCCACTATAAAACTTAATAAGTTTATTGTGCTTTTGAATAATGCAGCAATAAAGTGGCTATAAAACCAATAGGTCTTAAAGAGCAAAGAGGTTTAACAAATTTCTTTAAAAATAACTTAAAGGCCTCATTTTAAGTACATATTATCTGCAGATAAATTGGTATGCACAAAAGAAATAATAAAAGCCATTTCGGTTTATTTACCTTCTTAAATCTGTGATAAAACCTGATAAATACTTGTTGGCATTTAAATTGTTATTATAGCTTCATCAAGCTATGTCTTTATCGTTTAAAGGCCGAAAAAACAATAATTATACAACTATTTAGCACTTCTTAGTAACATTCTCACAGCATCTATAAAGTATCTTAGGAAGTTCTTATAGAGTTGCAAAGAGTGAAGCATCAGTTATGTGTAACTGGATGTTCTTGGTTGAATCATTTAGAGCTTTCTCGTTTTATAAACTTGTATTATATGAACTTAACAAATATGGAAACATATCCAACCATTGCTTCGACTTATCTGTAGAGATTACATGGACAATCGATGGTCCATTTGTTGCCTGGTAATGGTACATACATGTATGAAATGCTCCGTGTTTTCCTGTAAAAATTCCATATAATTATGTAATTACTGATGTAATTCACCGAATTAACTATGTATTTATACATCATTTTATTATGTAATTCATACATAATTATATGGAAAATTACATTAATTGAAGTAAAGATATATGAATGTGTGTAGTTTTAATTTACTTTATGTAATAAACCATACTGCCCTGCTAAGACAAGATGTCGTAACTGCAAAAAATTAATTTTTGAGATTTTAATTGCATTTGCACCGTATTAGTGATCTTCACCACTATACAAAATGTAGAAATCGTATCTAAAGCAAAACTAGTGAATATAACGAATATGTGGCTTATCTACAAAATAGACCTATTCACTAATCTCAAAAGTCATATCCGATCATTACCAGATTTATTTGTCGTAACTTAACATATAATACAATGTTTTGTTATATGGTTACACTGATAAAAGGAACACATATTTATTTGCCAAAAATAAAAATCATGAATTATGAAATGTAGATGGCATAACATAATTCAGAAAATAGTTGATTTCTATAAAATAACATTTTCTCAGATACGACTTCTTGTCATAGCAGGGCAGCATAAATATGTTTAACTTTGCCCTGAAAGTTCTGGTAAAAATAAATTAAATATGTATAATCTCATAGAAAATTGAATTAACTTTCAAAGTATTTTCACATACATAAATGCAATTTTACATATATTTTTTACAGTGTACTTATTAAAATAATTTGTTTCGTTACACTCAAAGAAATAGTATGGGTAAATTCAACAAAAAAAAAATGGTTAACTACCAATATCGTTAATTTTGTTAAACCAAACTATATTGATGGTATTTTTAAACAAGAGGTGATTGTTATTTTAATTAATAAAAAGTTGTCGTACAACAAAACAAACATTAACTTAAAAAATAGATAAATAAGACTATTATTTTGTTCGTGTGACTAGAATTTTGTTGAATTCTATCAAATTAAACTAGATAATAGTATATTTTATTTTTAACTATTATCGAATTGTAATTCTAACCCAGTATTAGTTCGCTGTATTATTGTACTTGGTAGACAAACCAATATTATTGACGTCTTCTAGAAGTTCTAAAAGAATTACCATAAAATTTGTTTGCTTACCACGTAGTCTATTACAGAAATTATTCCCAGATGACGCCACATACAAATCACTGACAATAATCAATCATGCATTATCTTTTACTCTTACGAATTTATAGAAAATTAATAACATGATTGCAATGTTCAAATTCTCTCAGGAATCATCGATATATTTGGATGGATCTTATAAACGATCTCTAATCTTTGGTTTGGGTGGTCTGATGTCTCAATACTGAGATTTTGGCTAACCAAAAAAAACTTCATCATAAAATAAAGTGTAGATCAACCTAAAAATTTGTTGGTGAACAAAAAACAAAGTCGTTGTACTATTTAATTGTAGACCAAACTGAAAATGGTTAGTGAACATAAAAAAAATGTCATTGTACTATTTAATTTGTTACAAGAAGATATGATTATTAAACTACTATTTGTTTACGAAAACAGATAAAGTTGTATGACTATTCTTTTCTGATTGATTTAACTATGAAACTAGATAGGCGCGATTTCATATCCTCTTTTTGGTTGAATATACCTATCATTTTCTTTGAGTGTACAAAAAATATATAACACTTTTCCGTTTCTCTCGTATAAGGAAACAATCACTAAAATATACCTCGGATTGTTGATAATCTTGAAACGCATCTTCATTGTTCAAAAATTTAAATGCCTTCTTATACATATACACTACACATATATCCGACAACCCTTAAGAAAACGTAGAAACCCACCGACATTGACAGTATTGGAGTTGAGGATCGAATGCAGTACACGTTAGACAGTGTGACTTGGATGAGTGATCCCGCCACATAACATGGTCTAGCCCACTACATATTACTTAAGTAATCTATTCTATGAAATAAAATATTGAAATCTATTTTCTTTTCGTGTTTCAATGTGGTCATTTAGTCAAATTTCATATTTTACTTTTTAATACGTTTATGCGAAGTAATCGTCGAATAATTGTAACATTGAACATTTGAGTAGTAGATAAGTAGTTTCAGAAATACGGCTTTAAAGATGAACCGACGCACTCAAATTGCTGACGTCATTCAATCCGAAAATCTGTCTTGAAGTTGTGTTTGCTCTGTTAGAACCTGGCTATTTAAAATCAGATTTGTGTAATCTGCCAGAGGTGGTGATTTGGAGACTATTGGAATATTTTGACAAAAGAGTATGCAGCATATAGGTGCTGAAAAGAGGGGAATGACAATGCAACTTGGAGTGACTGACGTCGCGAAGCGTCAATGTTCTTGATTAATTTTAAAACTATTATAGTCCAGTCAACGAAGGAGTGACAGAGGACATGGAGGGGGGGAGAATTTTCCTCTTCAGGAATGTTGTAGTGTAAGAGGTAAACATACTAAAAGTCCCCGCCCTTATCCCTGTCAATTCAGGGGGGGGGAGAAAGGTTCCTTTTTTCGATTCTTGGCTTATAACTCGGAAACGATGCGTCGTACGGAAAAAAGTATTCTTTGCAAAATTAAACGTAATTAAATTTTCTACAAGAATGCTTATATTCATTTTCTTCCTATGTGTTATAGTTTCCCAGATATTTGCCAGCGAAAATCGATAATTAATAAATAAATCAATTAGGTATCTGACATAAATAACAGTCACAAAATACTCTTTTACAAAATATTCTTTTACAACGCTCGCTGTATTTACTAACGTAATATTTTGTCGAAATCTATACATTTCCTAAAATATAAAGTGTGACTCACTTAAAATGAAGACACCCTTATAACTTTTTATTTTGTTTCCGATTTGAATCAAATTTTACTCAAGTATAGAACAAATTAAGATCTACTTATGACCATAAAAATATTCGCTTGCTAAAAAGGCAAAGCCACCTGCGGTACCAAAATATGGGAAAAAAAATAAAAACATTTTGAATGTTAAAAATTCTTAAAAAATGCATCGTATCGGCGCAAAAAACGTGCATATATCAAGCTCATCTGGCAAAGGGGATCCTCAATTTCCGCAATTTTGGGTGGATATGTGAAATTCGGCAAGACCCACTAACATGATTTTTAATTTTTTCCGCATATTTTGGTACCGCATGTGGCTTTGCCTTTGTAGCAGGCGAATGTTTTTCTGGTCATAAATAGATCCTAATTTGTTCTATACTTGAGTAAAATTTGATTCAAATCAGAAACAAAATAAAAAAATTATAAGGGTGTCTTGATGTCTTCATTTTAAGTGAGGTACACTGTATATTTAAGGAAATGTATAGATTTCGACAAAATATTACGTTACAGCGTAATGAAACCAACTTTTTTAAATTTTTTTATTTCTTGACAATTTGGTTACACGCGGTCTCTTTTATCATGTTATTAAGTTAGTTCAGCTTAATCACACGAGGTGGGGCAGAAATTCACATTTAATATTCGCAAAAACACGTTTTTTCATGATAACTTTGTTATTATTGATTTGACGAAAAAAAAAGTTAAATTAAAAATTGAAGACCTCGCGGAAGCGCATAATCTGGTAAATTATTGTTAAAATCGGACGATAAGTTTTCCTGAAACTTTTTTTTAAATACACGTTATTTGCCCTAACACTAATATCCAAAAAAGTAATTCCTTAATTTTTTCAAGAAAAAAAAGAGTTAGGGGGCTGAAATTTTTTTGAGGTAGGTGAAATAGATAAGAATTGATGGAGCCGGAGGATGTGGGTGGTGGGCTAATTAGGGGAGAGGGAGGAGGTAGGGAAAGGAAAATTATTCACCCCCCCCCGAACTTTTTTCCCTGTCTTGCGATTTTGAAGAACCAAAATGGAATTTGTTCGCTGTTATCTCTAGTATTTGACTGCTTAATTTTTTTATTTTTTTCAAATAAACAAATTTGTGGGAGGGGAAATGCGTTTTTTTTACGTAGGAAAGGGTTCAGAGGAGAAACTTTTTTACAGGTAAATGGAGATCTCTTATCTTTATTTTAAAAAAAATATCGCAATCCAAGCAATCCTGCGTTTGCAGGAATAAAGGGTTAAGGAAAAGGGATAGGGAATTAGGACCTTGATATTCGGCAATATAAATCTTTTTTCCATCTTAAGATTTTATCAATCTACCTTTGTCAAATATTAAACTTATTATAAATAATTATTTAACGCCGTCGCGATTTTCGCTACCCATTTCTCTAGTTTTAGGTGTCTATTGGATATATAAAACAATTATATTTCCGTTTAACTCGCTGTAACTCAAAAACGGCACAATGGATTACTCTCAAATCTTTACCGTGTTATCACTACATATTTATTAATAAAATGTGTTAATATGTAGGTCAAATTTTAGTAAATGTAGAAATCATTACTTTTTTTCTAAGGCTATGCCGAAAATTTGCATTCTCAAATGTAACATGCGGGAAGCTTTTTTATCTTTCAAATAGATCCAAGTATATTGAGGGCATATGAAGATAAAAGATTGGCGTAACTTTTTTACTTGAAACCTTTTTTTTATCATTAGCAGTTTTCGAGAAAATTGCAAACCAGTGATTGTTGGCCCGGTACTGCAATTAATTGCTATCAGACTTCTACGTTCTTTTAGATCTCTTTATCATTAAGCAAGTTTTGCATATATTCCCTCTTCAATCTCCAAAAGTGTTACCCCTTCACGGTTGGTAAATTAAAAACTTAAAAAACTAGAGCAAAAATCATGCTCCTCGCCGATTTGTTTAACTTTTTATATAATTGTTACACATTTTTTAGAATACTCTTCCTAGTTTTTTGAACATGTTAATTTTTGAACATTTTAAATCTTATATTGATGATTTATTTGATAAAACACATGTCAGTAAAAGAAAAAATAAAAAGGAGCAACTACATCGATAATAATCTGCCTGTTTCAAACTTAGGATACTGTATTTTAAGCTAAAATTCTACCTTTTATTTTACATCACCATACCCCATTTCCGAAAGCGATATTGCTAAATATAATGTCACTATTTGAAAATCATGTCTACGTTTTAATATTATATTGTTATGGCATTTAAAAAAAAATTCTATTCAATTACAAATCTAAAAAATCAGAAAACTATTTTTTAAATTTTAAATGATTAATAACTTTTTATCTACCGATCGATTTTATTAAAAAACAAATTATGTTTGCTTTAAGCATTTTTAATGTTATAACGCCAACTTAGTTGTTAAAGTACTCGTCCGAATTTAAGGTTTATGCAATGTGTATACTATAGTAATAGCGCAACTTATTTATAAACTGCCGTTTCGGCAATTTAATATTAGATGAAGGGTACATTGACAAAATATTAAGATGCAAAAAAGATTTATATTGCCGAATATCATGGTCCGAAGTCCCTATCTCTTTTCCTTAACCCCTTATTCTTTATTCCCGCAAACGCATTATGCCCCCTCTCTCCCTTCCTATTGCTTGGATTGCAATATATATTTTTTGAAAATAAAGACAAAAGATCCTCACTTGTAAAAAATTTCTCTTCTGAACCCTTTCCTACGTAAAAAAACGCATTTGAAAAAAAAAAAAGAAAAAGTGTTTCCCATTCCACAAAGTTTATTTGAAAAAAATAAGAAAAATTAATCAGTCATTACAACAGCGAACAAATTCCATTTTGGTTTTTCAAAATCGCAAGACAGGGAAAAAGTTCGGGGGGGGGTGAATAATTTTCCTTTCCCTACCTCCTCCCTCTCCCCTAATTGGCCCACCACCCCCATCCTCCGGCTCTATCAATTCTTATCTATTTCACCTACCTCAAAAAAACCCCAGCCCCTAACTCCTTTTTTTCGTGAAAAAATTAAGGAATTACTTCTTTGTGTATTAGACAGTGTGACGGCAAAAAAAGTGTATTTAAAAAAAAGTTACCCGAAAAGTTACCGTCCGATTTGAAAAAAATTTTACCAAATTATGCGCTTCCGCGAAGTCTTCAATTTTTGATTTAACTTTTTTTTTCGTCAAGTCAGTAATAAAAAAGTTATCGTGAAAAAACATGTTTTTGTAAATTTTAAATCCGAATTCCTGCCCCACCTCGTGTGATTAAGCTGAAGTAACTGGATAAAATGATAAAAGAGGACGCGTGTAACCGAGTTGTCAATTTTTTTTTTTTAAAAGTTGGTTTCAAAACTCTTCTTTTTCACGCCAGATCCGCTCCAGTATTAGTAAATACATCGAGTGTTGTAAAATAAAGATTTTTTTTGTGACTGTGATTTATTAGCAGACCATGGTAAAACGTTTTGATAGAGAAATGTCAGATACCTGATTGATTGATTTATTTATTATATATTTATTTTTGCTGGTGAATATCTCTGAAACGATAACACATAGGAAGAAAATGAATATAGGCATTCCAGTAGGAAATTTAATTATGTTTAACTTTGCATAGAATACTTTTTTCCGTACGACGCATCGTTTCCGAGCTATAAGCCAAAAATCGAAAAAGGGACTTTCCAGACCCCCCTCTCCCCCTGAAGCGGCAGGGCTAGGGGCGGGGACCTTTAGTATGTTCACCTCCTAACTATCCCCAACACATTCCTGAAGATGAGGATTCTCCCTACCCCCATGTCCTCTACAATCCCATTTTGGGCATTCATTGGTTGGACTAATAAAGATCCCAGAAAATTCTGAGTTCTTGCGTTTCGCTCTAAATTTAAGAGATTTTTTTGGAAAATGTAATAAAAGAAATATGAAAAATACGATGACTGAGTCCATTATTAAGAAACTGGCCTATTACATTAAAAAAATTTCCCCTCTTGTTTATAGTAGAAACTAGTTCAATTTTCATTGCTTTACATTTAAATAACACACAACTATTGAGCTGCTTCACAACCAGCATTAGATTATCTATGTGAATTCTTCCTAAATAACAATTCAATTTAAAGTAATAGCAATAAAGAAAATAGTGGAAGGGATATTGACAATCACCAAAGTTTGTTCAATGAAGGTAATCGTGGCAGAGAAGAGGAAAAGGTAATTAGTTTAAGTCTCCAACGCGACCAAATTATTCCATCTAATACTTAATTTTATTAAACCCTAACTAACACGCTCTGAGACCTGATTGGAAATAGTCTTTCAACTGGAATAAATTAGTCCTACTGTGATTAACCTGGCACCAAATTCACGCTCCGCTCGAACTGATCTTACAATAAAGACACTAAACTAAGCTGACTAATCCCTACTTATCTCCGTAGTGATTATTTAGGAACACATTCTACTAAAATAACCTTAGCTGAAACTTAAAATTAACTTGGAGCTAAGCCACTTAAAAATTAATATATTAAACGAAAAGTTGCAGGCGGGCGTGGCCGATTGCGGATATCTATTTGGTTAACATTTTGCTTGAATACGATACTATTCTCTTTTATGTGATGCTATTAAAATTAAGTACACAGCCAGTATCTTCTACATATTTTTGTTTCAATAGGTATTCGCAATTCGCAATACCCACTATACCGGGGTGACCTACCACGACATGCGGAAAATTTAACAGTAGGTTGTCCCTGCCGAAAGAAGTAGAAAAAAATGAAAAATCAAAAAAATATGACCGAAAAAATTACCTTATCTTTTTGTAAAAATGCGCCGCCTATGATATTAACCGATCTGACGTAACGCGGTGCAACCATATCACTTCCCCTCCCCCTTTATCAGATTTAGAACTGACAGTAAAGTTGGCGGGGTTAGGAGTTCCTTTTTGGATTTAATCGCAAAAATTAAAATAACTTTTGTAGAACTCAGTAAAGCACAAAACTTAAAAGTGAAGAAAAGTCAAAGAAAATGTTGGAATGCATTATATTCAATGCACTGCTCTAAGCGCAGAATGGCATATTGAACGGTATAGATCTACGAATACAATTTAAAATTTAACGGTACGCTCCAACTGGAAGTTGAGAAGACAATAAACACTAACCCTATATTAGTAAACTATTATGCTACGTACCTGCAACGGACCTGATCGTTGAAGTTCGTAATAAGATAGAAAGAGACAGATACCAAATTCGATAGGCCTTACTTTTATTTGTACGACGTATCCGTTCCATGTGCGTGGTTCATTGCCTTCTGCACTGACCTTGACAATAACAGTAGCGTATCTCTGCATCTCTCTAAATATACTAAATTACTTCGGATCACTCTAATTTTGCAGGGGCTTTCCCATATTGAAGACTAGTAGTCCATTTTATTTTCCGCATATCATGGTAAATCACCCTGTATATTCCTTAGAATGTCATATAAGAAAATAAAACAATTTGAATTTAAATTAACTAACTTGTAGTAATTTGATCTGTTATTCGGAATACATAGGTCATGCTATGGATAATCGCACGCAGGTTGACGCCGTGTATACTGACTTCAGCAAGGCATTTGATAGAATTAACCACTCAAAACTAATGTTATCGTTAGCTGAGATTGGTATACGGGGCGACATTCTGCGTTGGATCTATCCATACCTTTCTAATAGAACACAAATCGTTACTGTTCTTGGACATAAGTCTGATCCTTTTAATTTACCTTCTGGCGTTCCTCAAGGAAGCCACCTTGGACCGCTCCTCTTTAATATCTATGTTAATAATATAAATAAATGCTTCATGTTTTCCAATTTTTTAATGTATGCCGATGATTTAAAATTATTTATTGCAATAAATTCAATTGAGGATTGCGATAAGATTCAAAGTGATTTAAACAGACTAAGTGCTTATTGTACACAAAAAGATATCATTGTTAACATTGAAAAATGTTGCTCAATAACTTCTACAAAGAATCGTAATATTATAAATTGTAATTATAATATAAATGGCGAAAACCTCAAGACAGTAAGTGAAGTGAGAGACGTAGATGTTATATTAGATAAAAAACGGTCTTTTCAACCACATATAGATAAGATGATCAATGCGGCTAACAGAATGCTGGGCTTTATTATCAGAAATTGTAGAAACTTTAAGAATCCGAATTCAATTATATCTGTCTATTATGCATTTATACATAGTAAACTAAATTTCGTCTCTTCGGTTTGGAACCCACAATACGTATGTTACATAAGCAGAATTGAAAATATCCAAAATAAATTATTAAAAATTTTCGGCAAGTAGATTCAGTTTACATGAAACTATTAGTAATTATTAAACTTTAAGACTACATTTTAAATTGGTATCTCTCTACGATAGGCGTATTATTGCTGGTTTACTATTATTACACAAAATTTTAAACAACTTGATAGACTGCTCTTTATTATCATCTATTCATTTGTACTAGGCATTTTAGAAATAATAATTTATTTATGCAGCCTTTTAGTCGCACAAACTTGAGCCTTAATTTACCTTTGTGTCCCATAGTAGATATTTTAATAATTATTGTGCTGAAATTGACATATTTGGAACAACGTCACTTTCTCTAAAGAACCGTTTAAAAAAGATGTTTCTCGATGTTTCTTGAATATTTTTCGTTATTTGTTAATGTGTTTTGATATATCGGTGCGTCAGTGGCTCGGGTGGTTTGTTTTCGGCGTTGTGGGGCTGGGGACGCTATTGGATTCTTAAATTCTTGGGACACAGTGGTGTCCTTGGCTCTGCTGCGTCGGGGATGGAGTCGTGTCTTTATGCTTGTGAGACACTGTATAACCGTTAATTGTAACAAATTTTTTGTTATTCTTATTATTGTCATAGTTTTGCTAGTCATTATAATAAGGTCTGTTCATTTAAATGTTATTTAAATATTTGTAATTTATCTATAACCTCTTTTTTATATATATTCTCTTTCTTATTTATTTTCCCACTAAATGCTTATTTATACCTAGTGGGTACTTTTGTGGAATTTTTATTCTATTTGTATCTCAAAGTTGATAAATAAATAAATAAATAAATTAAATAAATAAATAAATAAATAAATAAATAAATAAATAAATAAATAAATAAATAAATAAGTAAGTAAGTAAGTAAGTAAGTAAGTAAGTAAGTAAGTAAGTAAGTAAGTAAGTAAGTAAGTAAGTAAGTAAGTAAGTAAGTAAGTAAGTAAGTAAGTAAGTAAGTAAGTAAGTAAGTAAGTAAGTAAGTAAGTAAGTAAGTAAGTAAGTAAGTAAGTAAGTAAGTAAGTAAGTAAGTAAGTAAGTAAGTAAGTAAGTAAGTAAGTAAGTAAGTAAGTAAGTAAGTAAGTAAGTAAGTAAGTAAGTAAGTAAGTAAGTAAGTAAGTAAGTAAGTAAGTAAGTAAGTAAGTAAGTAAGTAAGTAAGTAAGTAAGTAAGTAAGTAAGTAAGTAAGTAAGTAAGTAAGTAAGTAAGTAAGTAAGTAAGTAAGTAAGTAAGTAAGTAAGTAAGTAAGTAAGTAAGTAAGTAAGTAAGTAAGTAAGTAAGTAAGTAAGTAAGTAAGTAAGTAAGTAAGTAAGTAAGTAAGTAAGTAAGTAAGTAAGTAAGTAAGTAAGTAAGTAAGTAAGTAAGTAAGTAAGTAAGTAAGTAAGTAAGTAAGTAAGTAAGTAAGTAAGTAAGGAAGGAAGGAAGGAAGGAAGGAAGGAAGGAAGGAAGGAAGGAAGGAAGGAAGGAAGGAAGGAAGGAAGGAAGGAAGGAAGGAAGGAAGGAAGGAAGGAAGGAAGGAAGGAAGGAAGGAAGGAAGGAAGGAAGGAAGGAAGGAAGGAAGGAAGGAAGGAAGGAAGGAAGGAAGGAAGGAAGGAAGGAAGGAAGGAAGGAAGGAAGGAAGGAAGTAAGTAAGTAAATAAATAAATAAATAAATAAATAAATAAATAAACTTATTCCAAGTGACCTATGGCATGAGCTTATGGCGTGATGCCCAATTTACAGAAAAACTACATTAGCAAAATACACGGTACTGCTTTCCGGGAACCTCACGCCAGAAAGGGACGACAAGATGGTTTCGCTTCCCCACATGGTTGTAGGTTATATTGTTCATTTTCTCCGAAAGTGGTGTATTCTTTTAAGAAAATCGAGCCTAGAAATTAACAAGAAATCGTTGTTGGAGAATCCATGATAAATGTCCTGAAACGACATCATACCTAATATTTCATCCGTTAGGCAGTTTTAGGTGGAATTAGCTCGGGAAGTTTTGATATTTGGTATAGTTCTAGATATATATAGGTGTCTACTACTAAGATTTATATTTTGCACGAAGCAAGCACTGCCGCTCGAGCCACCATATTGGCCTCCAAAAGCGGTTTTTTTCAAATATCTTACCGTTATCGTACGCTCTATAGTCAAAGTACTTATAACCAAGATTAAAGAGTAGGAAATTTTCTATAAAACATGTTATAGGTATGTTTTCTCTAAAATCAACGGTTTAGGTACAGCAGTCGAGTGAAGTTGAATATCTTCGTTTAGTTTCGTCTAAAGGCGTTTTTTTCATCTCCAATAACTCCTGAGGAAATAGACATTATTTCGTTTACGTCTGGGAAAGGGTGTTGCTTAAGCCAAGCCAACAGCTTTTGCACATCATCATTGTCTCGAATAATACTGAACTTCTCATATCCACATATTGTTCTGTAGATGCAAGAAAAACGTTGCAAGATCTTTCAATCTCATCGTATCATACGTTGTGTGTTGTGTAAATTCTCGCCATTCTCAATGTCCACATTATTAACACGCTATTCGTGATTCCTCGTCCTTGAGTAAGCTCTCCAATAGCTTTCATCGTCCTCATTAGTATTTGTTCGATGGTCATATCTGACCAACAGACCAAAACTTCTTGGTGCACCTGATTGTGATAAAGCCGTCTGTTGTAAACTTTTTGTACTCATCAGGGGTCATTTTATCTTTTAAGGATATCATATCTTGCAAATATAAATGACACGATTTTGCATAATTATGATGGCGTCTTGTGTGGAAATAAGGCAGCATTTTCTGGTCAGTTTCACGGTGAAGCTGTCAATTGCCCATTCTTTCTGCTTCTATAAACTGCTTCACCAAAGTTACCATGAGAAAATATTGCACCCACAGTTCAGCGGTAGGTCCATTACTTTCCAGTTTTGCAAGTCCTTCTTCAAATTTTTTAGTAATCGTTAACAAACCCTGGTGATCCTTTGAGAAGCTCGAAGATCTGTTTAAATTACAAAGAATGTTTTCCATGGCCAGGCGTTATTCTTCTGTAAATTCCACAGTAAATTCCACATATGTCCCAGAGCAATGATAAGAAAAATAACAATACGAAACGTGATTATACTTGCACTATGGTCAAAGCAATACTAAAAAGCGATAATAGCAGAGATTATGCACGTTATAAAAACGACGGCGCCCGACCGGCGGAGGTTTGCTTTAATCACAGGTAGACGCGGCGCAGGTAAGAAGTAGGTAGAATTTCAGTTAAAAGGGTTTGCAAATAATAATTCAAATTAAATTCAATAGCGCTCTGTTCATTTAAGAATATCGTTAGGGAAAGTAAAATGAATATGTTTACTTTTAATAGACTGTTATGTCTAAACTATTGATTTTAAAGAGAACATACACATAACATAACTTGTAGGAAATTTGCTCCTCTTTTCTAATAAGTCTTTTGACTCTAAAACCCAAGGTAAAGGAGATATTTCAAAAAAACTGTTATTGGCGGCCATATTGACAATATGGCTACGCCGGCGGCAGATATTGCTTTGTGCAAAATGTGGATTTTACTTGTAGATACCTAAATCTACAACCCTGCCAGATTTCGAAACTTCCTGACTTAATTCTGGGTAAAGCCTTTTTATATGACCTGTCGGGTGGAGTATAATATAAAGGACTACGCACACAATACACGGGATTTCATACAGCCGTCGATTTGGCTGAAAATTTGGTATGTTATAGTCCATAACTTCCTGATCAAAAGTGCTTATGACCACAAAGCCCAAAATGTCCTAAATTTCGAGATATTGAAGGTCAAAGGTCGTATGCAAACCCACTACATGGTAGTAGGGTGGGGGTAGTTATAGGGGGTTGGTAGTGGCGATGGATAAAGTAAAAACATTTTTTGAGGCCTTTGGTTCTTCTACACATACTAAATCTCAATTTCTTTTTCACCCACTTTTGTAGTGGGGTGGAGGTAGAAATGGGGGTGGCTAATGCCAAATTTTTTTTTGAGACATTCTTGTATATACTAAATACCAATTTGATGGACTCTTACCTGCTTGATTTACCTATTTAACCTCTCCCTCTCGCCTTTCAACGGAATAAGATGAAAATATAATCCAGTTCCAAATCTCGTTAAAATACGTATGCGTACCAAATTTCAAGTAAATATCTTAAACGGTTCCAGAGTAATCGTGCGCACAAAAAAGTTACAGAGAGACAGACAGACAGAATTATTTTTTGTTCAAACTTAAAACTTGAAATATCGACGATTCTAAGCCTATCTGAACAATAAGAATTTTTAAAAAAAATTTGTCGTTACTATACTTCTACTGGATGTGGAAGTAAATGTGAAAGTAAAATTATCGAATTACGTACACCCATGTAGTCACTTTATTAGGTACATATAACACGCACGAAATATATTTAGAGAAATATTCGCGTTTCTTGCATTTAAAGCAATATATAAGCTCGGATGGCCTCTCAAACACACATAAAAGAAAATCTGGGAAATAAATAACGAGCGGCATAAATTTGGAAATACTTCACTGTACAAATCGGCTAACAAATCGCCAGGATTAGACTGGTGCCTGCCTAACCAATTTTTCTTATACAAAATCCTACTTCCACCTACACAGTTTGCATGCAAAATATTTCAAAGCCATTGAATTCAACGTAATAAAGAATAATAAGGGTCTGATGTTTGTGAACTTACTTTAGATTACGGGGGCAGAAATAGAGGCATGTCTGGAAATAATTTGCCTCAACTAAAACAAACTTCTTAACTTTTAACTTGTGGGTGGGAAATATGGAATTATGTGTACCAAACTATTGTCTATTTTATGAATTTCTTTACTCAGAAAACTGCGCAGTAAGAAACTAAACAACTTATTAAATTATTTTTCCTTAATTTTAGTTAATTTCGTATTATTAATTTCTGTAATGTTAGAAATTACTTACTATTTTAAAACTGTTAATATAATAAGTTTCACTAAGCGCAGCGCTGAATGTGTATATCACGGTCATCTGTCTTATACAGAATGTACCAGAATTTCATGTCAGTAATTTAGAAGCATATATAATGCATGTGCATTATTTCATTTTTATTCTAGACTAGGGTTAATTATTTAATATTATTTAAACTGCTTTTATTGTAGCGCATCATGTTAAATTGTAGATGCTAATTATAACAATTCTCTTCGATTTCACTAATTTCTGTTATTTCATAAATATTGCATACAAGAATAAAATCAATGAAATCCTTTGGCAACGTATTTTTTATACTAAAAAACTGCAGCAAAGTCTACCAGTTATACCTGTTAGTTCGCTCAAATTAGGAAAAAAAACGCCGTTTTTGAGAAAAATGTTGAACAGCAGTTTCTATGCATAGAAAGTAAGTACTCAACTTTTAGAACATTTTTTTGCTTATGCGCAAAAAAAAAACATGATTTTTGGGATGCATAGATATATATACGTTTTTTCGTGTTTTTTTCCATTTGGACGTATATGTCTCGAAAAGTACGCGTTTTTAAGCCTAAACGAACATAAGTAAACATGTTCAGAATATGACTTCTAACAACACTTTGTTGGTTTGTCTCAAATTCCCCAATCAAGAAGTGTAGTAACCTAGCTCCTGCTAGCTCAGCACGGGTCAATAGGTTAAGTTTTTTTTTATACACTTAAAAGTTTTTTTTTCTTCAGTTGTACTGGGCCTTTAGGACGCCAGTGTATTTCTTTTATAACGTATAATCAAATTAATATCAAAAATAAATATATACAAAGATTAGATAGTCTGTTCTTGAGTATTGAAAATAACAATTGATAATTGATATTTAAATAAAATTTAAGGTTAAAATGAAAAAAAAATATATTAAAATAAGTCATGCACAAAAATTTAACAGTTGATGGAAATTTGAAAAAAATTATGAAAAAATTAAGTAATAAAAATTGCAAAAAATTAGCAAAGTTGACTGGTTTTGTACAATGTTTCTTCTGACCAATAAAAATTTAGACCGTACAGTTTCCAAAAAAAATTCTTAAATAACTGCTGCAGCAGGAGAATGGAGCGGGAAGCTTCCAATGGTTATGATTTTGAGGGACGTAATATTTAGAGCTAGGATCCCACTATCAATCTCCTTATCTTGGAGTATCAGCTCTGTCCACTCCAACGATGTTGCTGTCCACGACCACCAAATTCCTTTCTTAAGATGGAAGACGTGTACTGGGTCTCTCCTCTTCGCTTGGTCCAAGTGTTTACATAAAAAGGGGAAAAATGATGATTAAAACCAGTCACGGAAATATCAATAAAAATAACTTTAAGTTGTGAAGCAACTTCAATATTGAGTGGGCTATACTTGGTAGCAAACTCCCTAAACTAATTACGTAAATCCAAGAAAACTACTATTTGAATCCAATGAGAAATTGTAAAAACTAAAATGTACGATAGCAAAATATTACAAAAAATATTTTTTATATGATCAAAACTTTTGAATAAAAATTCTCTGCACAAGATTTATTTAGATAATGTATTTTAAACAAAAGATAATTAAGATTTAGAAAATTTAAGAAATTTCAACTAATTGACTAAGAACAAAAAACAAGAAAGGTATTCAATATTTAATCACACAAAAATTAATAGACCTTACTGGTCTGTATCGGAAAAAAAGGAGTGAATTAAATATTTTATAAACTATGCAAAAGTTTGCATCTAAATGACTTTGAATAATTTTACGTATGTGATTCAGATGGCTTCAAAAATTTACTTAAAATGGCTTCCTAGAAAGCATTGACGAAAAAAAAAAAACTAGCAAAAGAAACACGTTAGTTAATGGCACAAACAGTATGGTTTCTACAATAAAAATCCGTACAAGTAATATGCTGTAAAACACATTACTTGAATGAACCAGCAAAAAGATAATTAGGTATTATAAAAAAACACAAGAATTCTAGAATGCACCAGCAAAAGATAATTAGGTATTATGAAAAAAAAACACAAGAATTCTAGACTTCACCCGAAATTTTAAAAAGGACCATGCCTTCACACGAGCTGAGTGGTATTTCGTTTACAGATTTAATTTTCACAATGAAAAATTCAAGAAAAAATGAAAACCACTCACCTCGTGTATAGCAGAAAACTCAACAGCCGAGTCCTTTTCGCAGGTTCCAGAATAGTCGGCCCATCCGGCACCTCAAACAGTAAAGTCCAGATCCTCCTCGTTTCTCTTTACACACCTATAAAAACAAAATATACGGCAGATATTGTTCTACACAAAAGATAATTTTAAACGGGATCACCGACCCGTCTAATATTCAGCGTCAACCCAAAAAAACTGCACTGGTGAGTATTGAATATACCCACGTGTCAGTAAATAATTTATGCGGTAAATTATATTTCAATAAGGCAAAGATAAAGAAAATATTTTGTACGGATAATCACTAAAATTTTAAACAACTATTATGCCATTAAACTAACAACTAATCATTAGATTAATATCATAAATTATTAAATTACAATTACTAGAGTCTTCGTACCTGACTTTCTAGGAGAACACAACAAGAAGAAGGAGGTAAGTTACGAGACCCGATTTTAATACCTCCCCTCCGTGCTCTTTTGCATTCCTTCCACCGGGGCGACACAGTCTCGGGCAAGCCGCTTTGCTCAAATTGAAGTAGCTAAGTACCGTCTACAAAATGTTAAGCGGCACTTAGACTAGGTGAGCTATCACGTGACAATTTCGGGCGCAAGTTTGGTGTTTCAATAAACTTCATGAATAAATTGAACTATGTTATATACAAAGAATGCATAGTATTAATGAGTTAAATATGATAAAAAGGAACTGTAACGGAATTTCGACAAAAATCCCGTTACAGACTTTCTACAAAAGATGTTCTATACATTTTTCCAATTATCCCATTGGTTTTTCCGGAAAATCGACTTGAAAAATATATATGTTTTTTCGTATTTTTTTTTAATTTTGAATGCAAATATCTCGAAAAGTACACGATTTTAGGGCTAAATGAACATAAGTAAACTTGTTCAGAATGAGATTTCCTACAAAAAAGGTACTATACATTTTTCAGATTATCCCATTGTTTTTTCCAGAAAAGCTTCTTGAAGAATATATATATATATTTGCTTTTTCGTGTTTCTTTTTTTCATTTGCACGTATATATCTCGGGAAGAAAAAGGGGAAATCGGAAAAGTGTATAGAACCTTTTTTTTGTATGAAATCACATTCTGAACAAATTTACTAATGTACATTTAGCCTTAAAAATGCGTACTTTCCGAGATATATACGTCCAAATGAAGAAAAAAATACGAAAAATAAATATATGTATTCTTCGAGAAGCTTTTCCGGAAGAACTAATGGGATAATTCGAAAAATGTATAGAACCTTTTTTGAAGGAAATCGCACTCTGAACAAGTTTACTTATGTTCATTTAGCTCTAAAATCCCGAAATTTTCGAGATATTTGCATTCAAAAAAAAAACACGAAAAAACAAAAATAATTTTCAAGCCGCTTTTCCGGAAAAACCAATGGGATACTCGGAAAAATGTATAGAATCTTTTTTTATAGAAAATCGTATTCTGAACACGTTCACCTATGTTCGTTTCGCCTTAAAAACGAGTACTTTTCGAGATATATACGTCCAAATGAGAAAAAACACGAAAAAACGCATATATATGTATATTATTGTATACAATATCTCAAAAATCATGTCTTTTTTTTCTGCGTATAAGCAAAACCTTGTTCTAAAAATTGAATACTTAATTACTTACTTCCTATGCAGAGAAACTGCTGTTTAAAATTTTTCTCCGCTTTTTTCCTAATTTGAGTGGACTATGAACGTATAATCGGTTTTTTATTATAGACAATCAGTAATGAATTAATAAACAGTTTCTGTTAAAAAAATTGTAATTAAAACAGCCTTTACATTTTAATAAATTAGTTAAAGAAAAGTATTGCTCTTTAGGTAATATATTTATATACTAAACAAAAAGTTCATATGAACATAAGCCCGAAAATGCCTCCAACGAGAGCCAGGGCCCTTCGAAGGTGGAGTCCTAGAGCAGGTTTTATTTAATATTTTGGAAACCTTTTGTGATACAGCGATGAGATTTGCAACGTTATTAAGTATTAAAATGTGCTATCATTTCATAGTATTGGCCAAATTGAAATTCAATCAGGGGTGTAGGAACGGAATTTATAGTCTAAATTTTTTTGTTCCGTTTTTGTTTTTAAATTTTGATACCGGATCAAATTCACATAAAAAATGTTCACTGTTGAAAATCGTAGGGCCAACCCGTTTTCTTTTATAAAAATTGTTTTAAAATGGTTGTTGCAAGGTAATTTTATAGCCGAATTTCAAAAAATAAAAGAAATTCTTTTAACTCAAATGTCATAATTTGACAATAGAAGCAGTTCAAGTCCATAAAGAAGAAATTCTGATAAATGACATTATTGAAATTAATTGAAATCGGACCACAAAATGACCCTGCAGGAACTATTTTACACCTGTTTTTATAAGAAAAACAGTTAGTTCTACGGTGTTTAACAAAGAGGAGCTTCTTTGTGTAGATTGTATCAGGGAACCATACTCCGGGACCAAAATTTAGAAAACAAAAATGGAACAAAGAAAATTAAAAGGGCGTCCCCTCACCCTTTCCTAAGTCCCTGGGTGAATTTCAATTTGGCTAATACCATGAAATAACAGCCATTTTACTTAGTAATGTACCGAATTTCGTCGCTACAGCACAAAGGGTTCCTGAAATGTTAAATAAGAGGCTTCTCCAGGATTCCACACTCGAAGGATCCTAGCTCTTTTAGAAATCATTTGCGGAGATATGGTAATAAGAAGTTTTTTTCATAATTTTCATGTAGAATCTGCAGCAGAAGTTTGTATCCGGTATTTCCGGACACCCTGTATAATTTTCAATTCACATAAAAATTATGTAAAACATCTTTGCATAAATACCTTTAAGTTAAAGATTAAAAAAATGTTGTTCAATCAACAATGTATGTGATTATGTGTAAAACTGTGTAAAATATATGTGTTGTATGCCCAGGTATGTACTTTTTTATTTATTTATTTATTTAACGTCGGCCTATTTCCGCTACCAGGGCCTATCACCGACGCGACTTCATGAGACGAACTACCCCCAACCTGGAAATTTTGCCGAACCTCTTCTCTTTCGAAGAGTAGGGATCTTTTACTTGCCTAACATTTAATAGACAAGGAACCGACTGCTTTACATTCCCTCCGAAGGATAGTATATTGCATAGTTTCCGCGTATACGGTGATATACAAGCGGCTAGAAGGTTGGACGAGATCGCTGTGTTTCTCAAGATGGATTTCATCCATCCATGTACTAACCGCGCTGAACGTTGCTTCATTGGAGTAACGAAATACAGAAGAAGAAGAAGAAGAGCTTTATTTTAAATTAATGTATATGCACCTTCCTGGAACCTAGCCCGGAGCCAACCAAGCAACCACGGCGAAATACATTCACAGTGAAGACGTCTCTGCGCTTGCCCCGGGTTTATACTTGTATACACATGTCTTGATTTCCATTTTCTTATTTCCACTTTGATTTTATCTTCATAATACAAACGTTTTCCTTATTGTGTTTTTAAGGGTATAAGTGCCCTTTAAATTAAGGAAATTGTATTTATTTTTTTTTAAGAAGGACTTTCTTTTTGGACCCTTCGGGCGACGGTGGTGATATGGGCTCCAACAGCTCCACCAAAGGATCACAGAGACTCCTACCCCAAGACTTTCTTAGTGCGCTATTCCAAAAAGTGCAATCTTTTGCACTTCTTTTGCGCTCGGTTGTAGACTCCGGTCTTATTATTAAAAACTCAGCAAGCTTTCTCCGCCGTAGCTGGAAACTATTCACCACTGATCTCTCTCGCGCGTTTGAGATCGGCTCTGTTGGAGCCCGTTTCAGGTTATTGTTCCCTTTTGGCGAAGTTGGTGATGTCTACTCTAACAGCTCAGCATTCATACCCTAACAAGGGATCACAGAGACTCCTTGTCCAGGACGTTCCAGGCAGTTTTTGTAGACTCTTGTCATGGCCTTTCTTGACAGTTCCAGGGGCTTCTAGAATTACTGGTATCACTGTGGTCTTTGCATTCTACATTCTGCTAACTTCTATTTAGAAGTCTTGTTACATGTCAAAAATAAGCTCGTCTGTTTAGGTTCACAATTTTATTTAATGTCGATGCCAAGTATAGGCATTGTGAACCTAAAAATTGTGAAACTAAATAGACGAGCTTACTTTTAACATGTAACACTCTGTAAAATACTCCGAGGCCACTGCAGCCTCCTGGACTTATTGTGCTCTCCCTGTCTTAGTTTACACTGTCTAATTTAATATTCCTGTATCACTGCAAAGGTGATACAGGTCTGAAACTGGGCGAGTTTTGATGGTTTCCGGGTCTGTTTCTGTTTGCCTGTATCTTCTGCGGTCCAGTGCCTCGCAATAAAGCACAATATGTTTCGTAGTTGCTGGTACTTTACCACACAGTCTGCAGTTGAGGTCGGCAGTAAACTTTCTTTGTTCTTGCTCAGCTTCTCTGTTTCCTTGAGCAGTATATTTGTGTCATTCGGGACATCGATCAGCAAACAGGACTTCTCCTTTTTATTTTATACGACGATGTCTGGTCGATGTGCGCGAATCTCTCTGTCTGTTATAATCGGCTGGTCCCACATAATTGCGACGTCGTTGGTATCGACAACCTTCTCGGGGGGGTATATTCATAACATTTTTCCGATACTGGTATGTCGAAATGATTGCACATGACCCAGTGGAGATATCTGGCCATTCTGTTGTGTCAGTGAGTAAACTCCTATGGTGCCAGCGTAGTACATACAGCCACATGACTCACATGTTCTTTTGCAAGGCCGCACATCCTACACTTGCTATCAACGCACTGTTTCAAGATCATCCTCTGGCGGTACCTGGTATTTAGTGCTTGGTCCTGCGCTGCTACTATTAAGCTTTCTATTTCTCCCTTCAGCCCTGAGCCGTACAGCTACTGCACTTTTTGTCTACTGCTGGTGGGTCGAAGTCGTGGAAGAATTTTCCATGCATCGGCTTTGCTATGCTGGTTTTCATTTTCTCCCTGGCATCCTCGTCGGTGGTTTCGTCTCCCAGATATTCTTCATGGATTTTTCTCGCTTTCTTCTGGATGGAATAAAACTTCTTGTCTTAATCATGCTTTTTAACCAGCCGTGTGAATTTTTTCTTCTCCTGCCGAATATACGTGCTTAATACCACGATAGATGAATCATAAACAGATTCTAGCTCTATTAATCCACGGCCGCCGTCCTTCCTCTTAACGTATAACCTGTGCACATCTGCTTTTAGATGATGAATTCCATCCATTGTTACGACTTTTCTCGTCGTCATGTCCAGTTTCGTGATGTCACTTCGAAGCCGATCGACATGACAATTACAAAACTGTAGATAACTACTTGGCGTTTAGCTCGGTCTTAAGAGCTTGCCTAATGCCCGGCGCACTCCTCAACATCAAGATATTTATATATTTCTCTCAGATCCATATTTCGTATTGCAGATTGATTACCCAGTACGATGTTCTGATTCTTCACATCTTTACCTCTCTAAGGCGCATTTGTCTAAGCCAAATTCCATCTTGAAGTTATCACAAAACGATTTGACGATATCCAGCTCTTGCTTTATAGTTGAGCTTCATTCTTAGAAAACAACTTCAGTTCGTCCATATAGAAGAGATAGTTTACTCTATTGTTGCCACTGATTTCGAAGCCAACTCTTGGTTTGTTTAGTTGGTTTGAGGGGGGGGGGGGAGGGGTGAAATATTCCTCTTTTAATTTGCGTGTTCCCTATTCTTATATGACCTTTCGAGTGGTAGAACCGCATTTACGTTTCCCATGCCTTCATTGTGGTTTCCACGAAGTGTATTATTGTTGGGTACAACACAAGTTTTCATGGATTCAACAATCCAAGTGTGAGAAACACTATCAAATGTCTTTTTTGTAGCTCACCCATGCCACGCAGAGATATCTGTGCCGCTTGTTCGTAATCGATGTAATAGTCTTACTTACTAGTAACTGGTTCTTAAAGCCTCTGGAAGCTTTTCTACAACCTTTCTGCTCCTCTAGGAGTATTTGGTACTGTGACAGGTGGCCGCAGATTTTATTTACTAGTGTGGTGGTGATGACTTTGTATATCGTTGGTAGGCAGGTTATTGGCCGGTAGTTTTTAGGATCCTTGCCTTTATAGAGAAGAACAGTGTTTCCTGCAGTTAGCCATTCGGGGGCTTCCGGGGGTGTCGTATGATTTTATTGACGGTTGTTTAAATATATAAAGCAAAAGTTTATTAAAGGTACAATGGTGAAAATTGATTATTTTTCATTTAATTCCTTGACACCTTTGTTAATATTTAATACCTACCACATTAAAAGTGACACTTTAATCCCCGATGAAAGGAAATAAATTAGTATTTTCACTCTCCGAAGTGCAAACAATAGCTTTAATGTTGTTTTGTATTACTGCTTTTCAAAAACTCAAAATTTAAAAGTTATGCCTTTCAGATACAAATGTAATTCCGCAGCCAAATCGTCAACGTCACAGTTTTTACTGGAAATAATGAGTTTCTAATTTAACAATTTATTTTTCATAATTGTATGCATTGTTCTTAAAAAAAGCAAAAGCATACGAACTTTTGCATTTAATCATTTTGGCATTAAAGAAAAAAATTACGAAATTCCCTTTAACGCGGATAAATTATATTTTATTGCAACCTAACTGTTTAGATCTGCAAAATGCTAGTTTAATAGTGTATTAACTCTATGCCGGGATGCGTATAGGCTTTGGAGATTTAACTATATACATGAAGTATTAGAACAAATAAGAAAGAAGTAATAAAATAAAGAAACATTGACCAAATCACAATTTCTAGTACCTTTTGATAAAAATGGCGGAATTTCCAGGGGTGAAGTAATATCAATGGCGCACATTTAATCATTTTACTATATTTCAGACAAAGGTCATATCGTGGGCGTAGTGAACGTAGGTATAGACAGGGGCGGCTTAAGGGCCGGGCAACCCGGGCGGCTGCCCGGGCCGCCGGCTCGGAGGGGCGCCAAATTGAGAGTAAAGGAGGGGCGTTAGAGGGCAAAAATTTTTTTCGGATTTCTAATAGCACTCCCCTGTGAGGCGAAAAAAAAATTTTTAATTTTATTATTTATTTATTTGCACCCGGATTTTAGGATTTCTAACAGCACCTCGCTCCATGAGGCGAAAAACATTTTTTTTTTTCGAATTTCTATTTTCGCAGAGTCCGAAGGGATATCCTTGTACTTTAGTATGAAGTACGTACGTGATGACCTCAGGAAAGGGCGCAAAAAAGTGCTCCCGCCCGGGTGAAAAATTTACCTTGAGCCGCCCCTGGGTATAGAATCAATTTTCAGCAAATGAATATGGCTATGGTATAGATAAATGATATTATTCCTATCCGGTCCGAACCAAATAAAAGAAACATTGGCCAAATCACACTTTCTGGTACCTTTTGATAAAAATGGTGGAATTGCCAAAGGCAAAGTAATCCGCATAGGTGTATATTTAAACATTTTACTATATTTTATGCAAGTGCAACATCGTAACCATAGTGGACATGTTGCAAATTAATATGGCTAAGAGATAAATGGTCTCAGTTCTATCCAGTCCGAACCAAAATAGTTCATCGAAACCTCGTTAGGATCAGCTTCTTGTTCACACTCTGTAACTGTAAATTTATAGCAAGCTAAGACTTGCCCATTAAGTGAGTCATCACAATACTAAATTAAATGTGTCCTCTAAACAGAACATTATACTTATGTAGTTTAGGAAGATCTTTAATGGTCATTGTAATTATGGGTACATAACAGTTGATGAGCAATAAAAACCAAAGCGCCATATTATATCGTCACATATCACGCCAATGAGTATAAATATTATGACTTTCGTTTTGTAAATTGGACTTATAATGTTTTATTTTAATACTGAAACATGTCATTTTGGGTATCTGATATAATTAATGTGAAATAACAAGAAATTACCTATTCTTTATAGATGCTGTTGATCTAATTCTGGTCACGCTAGTATACTAATAAAGCTAATCAGTGACATTGTAGAAGAACCTAGCACAGAGCGCCTGACGGACGCGACATCAATTTATTTATTAAGGGCGCCAGTCGCGTTCTCCCTTGATTGTGTGTGGCTACTTCCACTCCCAGTTGAGTTCTATATATTTATGAGATATTTTATAGACGAGAAAGGTAAAAACTGTACTTACTGTAGATTGATAACTGCCCTCTCTCATTTGATGCACTTTAGCTTATATTTCTAACACTGTAATGGATCTGGTGCCTACTAATCACTTTTATAGAAAATCCCTCTCGAACTTTCGCGATCTGACCGGTGTTTTTCTGGGTCAGAAGACGCCCGATATGCAAAGTCGACTTAACACAGAAAAGCCCTCGAGAGAAGAGATTTAAAGTTAATTATTCAATCAGTAAAATGCATTAGTTCAAATAATACTATTTAGTAGCTTATTTCACAATTAATACAGTCAAGGTTTATTTTATGCAATATCCTTTCTAAGGAAAATATAAAAAAATTTCAAATGAATCGCCTCCCCAAGCAGGGCAAGGACGACCGTCTCTTCGAGAGAGTGCGTCTATTACACCACCATATAATGGAGAGCGTGCAATAGCAATCGATTCAGCAAGAAGAATACACAACTTCCTTAGAAGTTTATGAGGGCACTTCGGTTTTGTGACCGACGGAAAATAATATAAAAATATTTTAATAAAGTTTAGGAAGACGTGTGGTCAGGTTAGCTTTAAAGTTCTTTACAGTGATTATATCGTTAACAAGAACGGAGTTCAAAAATATATGAGTTTATTTTTGCTTTCCTGCTTCTTTTACGGCGACCTACTGGCCTTACATAGGTTCAATATAGGGTATGTGAGATGACCTCGCTTTCGAGTGACTTTAATGAAAACGACCTTTTAATATTATTTATGCACAAGACCACTTTTCTATAATTTTGCAATCTTTAAAGACCTGCGCTTTCCGCGGATTCTCCAACGCTCTCGTCCAAATGACAAGTCGCTGGATGAATCCCATTTTGTTTTATTCGAGAAACCGGCCTTGAGCATGTTTGCTAATTATTGCCTAATTATTTCATATTTTTCGGTTCTCGTTTATCGCCTCATCAAAATTTTATTGTCATTCTTTTGAATTATATCCACAATGACTATGTGCCTAATTTCACCATGTTTCGTGAAGCGATAAAAAAGTTAAAAAGATTTAAAAATATTTTCCACTTTTGGCGTACTTCTTAAAAAGTATAATATATTTTTTTCCTTGTCCAGAAAAATATGAAAATGAAAGTGAAATTTGCCGTACTTTTGAAAAAGTATAACAAATATTTTTTCCTAAAAGTATACTTTTATTTTTAATACATTTTTCCCATGACCAAAATACACTTTCACTCTTATGACCTGGACAAAAACATATTTTTCTAAGTGAAAATTCGGTGCTTCTTCGAATTTTCACTTTGCTGTGCCTTAAATCCCTACGAACGTGTTTAAGTCTTTCTGTGTCAGTCTTCGCTGATTCCTTTAAATATGGTTAAAACTGTATTTTTAATAAAATTGTCCTAATTCGAATCTTTTATTTATTCCTCGACTTAGGTGGATTTCTGGGAAGTTCTACAACAACGTCAATCTAAAAACATAACAATATATCATTATCCAAAAATACAGTAGTATCTTTAGCAATATCTAGTGGATATATTTTTCAATAACTATTAAAGCAGAATCAGATGTAGAATAATAAAGAACTTAATGAGTTTAACTGGAAGACTCCTCTTCTGTAGCTCACCCTCTCTGTAGATATCAGATTTTCTCCAAGTCGGAAGGAGTGAGAACAGGTCTTCAACACATCTACGTATTCTAGAGTGAATTTTTAGGCTTTTCATAGATGATATTAACAGGACATGAGACGCAGTATTAACACCATAGTCCCCTCAAGAAATAGAAATATTACCCCTGTAGTAGGTGGTATCATGACAGATCCACTGGCCTCTAGGTAAGTTGTCTTTGAAACCCATTACTTTTCTTTTTGAACTCCCTCTACTCGTATATATTGTCCTTGACAGGGCCTATTGAGTTTAATATTCTCACACTGGTGAAGATGTTGTAGAGCGACTTGAGACAAGTGATGGGTCGATAATTCTTTGGCTTAGATGAGCCACCATCTTTTGGGATTAGAAAAGTCCATCCTTCGACGAGCCATTGTGAAGTCAACTCACCGTCGTTAAGAAGCTTTGCAAACCCTCTACTAATACTCCAGTCGAATTAGACAATAAAAAAAATTGCGTACTGCGGACTTTTTTTTGTGGAAGAGGTAAGAGGTAATAAGCAAGCACAGAACACTACACCCTGCTACACCATATGCGTCCCCTATTTTTAGGGGTTGAAACTTTGAAATTTTACTTATGTGTTCATATCTTTTTCCCCATTGCCCGTAGAGCTCTTTAATAAGTTACGCTTTTCGAAGATTTATCCCTCCTCTACATAATATATTACATATAATTACACATTTGCCGTAGCACAAACGGTTTTGACTGTACGAGGCCGGAAAGGTCGCGCTGTCGGAATTTGGGGGTCTTCTGTACAGGACAAACGGCTATTATTTCCAATCTACAATAACTACACATACTAATGCCCTTAAGGAGGGATGATGATTTGTGGAAAAACTTTCATCGAATACCGCGCGGTTCTCATGATACGGGATGTTGAAATTTTCAAAACCCCCTTTTAAAAAAAAAAGTGAACCTACTGTTTTTCGCGCATTTTTTTTCAGCGTGTACGACCCTAATATAAGAAAATTTACGTTGGTTTCATTTTAATACATTCGTTGGTTTAGGAGCTAGACAGCAAAATATGACAAAAATAGCTATTTTGGCATTGTTGCATTAAAAAAACCAAAACCAATATAATTCTGGTAAATGTTTTTGTTTATCCTGAAAGTCAAATTCATTGCGCATAGAAAATGTGTTTTTGTATTTAAGTAGGATCAACACTTATTGTGTAATAACGATTTATGTCATGTGTTCTCCAGTCTCCCTTTTCACAATTTTTTTTTGCGGCCTTATGGTTCATAGTAGGGCAGAAAGCAATATACACGTGGGCAGGGCACATAATAGGGTGTTAAAATGGGTCTCTTGTTAAAATGCGATAGGGCGTACCGTTTTCGAGTAAAACGCACTTGTTCGGTTATGTTTGCTTTGAGTTTTCATTCTGTTCTGAATTGTGATCTGATAAATAAATTCTACATTTTGGTGTTTTATTTCTTAGGAGTTTGTTTTTTTAAATCATTTTTCGATGAAATGGACATATAGTAGCTGTTTCTCGAGGAAGGTAAAATTACTGTCGATTTTGTTATAGACACAAAATAAGGTGCAAGACAAGCGTGAACCTTCAAATAGGGGAGTGAGAATCTCCTATTCCGTCCGAGTCCCTTCATTTTTTCATTAGCAATGTCCCTCATAAACAGAAAAAGCAAGAAGCGACACATAGTTTTATTTTTTCGTAGTCAGCGGTGAGTATTTACTAGTCAGTCGATGAAAAGTGTGATCTGAAATAATTTTTTGCAAACAAGTGCGTTTTACTCGAAAACGGTACGTCCTATCGCATTTTAAGAAGAGATCCATTTTAACACCCTAATATGTGCCCTGTTCAGATATACATCGCTTTCTGCCCTACTATGAACCATAAGGCCGCAAAAAAAAATTGTGAAAAGGGAGACTGGAGAACACATGACATAAATCGTCATTACACAATAAGTGTTGATCCTACTTAAATACAAAAACACATTTTCTATGCGCAATGAATTGGACTTTTAGGATAAACAAAAACATTTACCAGAATTATACTGGTTTTGGTTTTTTTAATGCAACAATACCAAAATAGCCATTTTTGGCATATTTTGCTGTCTAGCTCCTAAACCAACGAATGTATTAAAATGAAACCAACGTAAATTTTCTTATATTAGGGTCGTACACGCATAAAAAAAATGGGCGAAAAAAAGTAGGTTCACTTTTTTTTAACATCCCGTATCATGAAAACCGCGCGGTATTCGATGAAAGTTTTTTCACAAATCATCATCCCTCATCATCCCTCCTTAAGGGCATTAGTATGTGTGGTATTGTAGATTGGAAATAACAGCCGTTTATCCTGTACAGAAGTCCCCCAAATTCGGACAGCGCGACCTTTCCGGCCTCGTACAGCCAAAACCGTTTGCCCTACGGCAAATGTGTAATACATATATTATGTAGAGGAGGGATGAATCTTCAAAAACTGTAACTTAGTAAAGCCAACGGGCAATAGGGAAAAAGATATGGACACATAACTAAAATTTCGAAGTTTCAACCCCTAAAAATAGGGGACCCACATGGTGTAGCAAGGTGTAGTTTTCTGTGTTTGCTTATTATGCCCTCTTAAACAACTTCCACAAAAAAAAGTCCGCAGTACGCTAAATTTTTTATGATGTCTAATTCAACTGGACTATAAATAATATGTCCATGTGTGAAGGGAAAAGATTTCTACTGGAAATTGTAACGTACCCTACAGTAATCCTTCAATGTCCAGTGGGGAGAAATTTTGCTTACCCTTTAAGGGATGGCCAATTTTCTCAACGGTTTTAATGCGGCAGTTCTCATCCGGTGTTAACCATTGGTCACAATATGTCAAAATATTGAAATTAAATCAGGGTAGGAAAAAATAAAAAATACAGGTGGATACATGTTGTAATAAAAGTTATCGCTAAAGCCACGGTATTCCTGGAAAAAATGGTGAAGTAACTTTATCACTCTGCGCGGCCAAGCGCACGGTTAAATGCATACTATGGAACCTTTAAAAATTCTTAGCAGTTCTAACGAGTAAAATAAAGCTTTTTTTATCTTTCTGATTACACATTTTTAACATTTTTCTTAGGAGGATATTCACTAGTGAGTATGGAGGGAAAATATATAATTATGAACGCATACAGAGACACCACACATAGCCGCTGAATCGCTCGCTTGAATTTTTACGTACCTTTACTGCATTGTATTTATTACAGGTATACCTATCCACATTTCAGCTATATCCAATGGATTCCTTATACATTTGTTAATGTATTGGAAAAGTTTCAGAATTTATATTCAAAATAATCAAAGATATTTTCATAATTATAAGGATAAGATCGTAAAAATCGCTATTTCTTATCATGATCTGATTGATCATATTTTCGAAAAAATGCATACAAGTAAACGAATTTGTGTTTAAATATCCGAAAAGTATACATTTTGTTCCGAAATAGTGATATTTTATTTTTTCCAATGGGTCAAGTTCTCGGCAAGTTACAGCCTCCAATATATATATATTTATCAAGAAAATTATCAAGCAAGAAAATTAAAATGATTTGTGATGTACTTTTTGTAAACCCACGTCGCTACAACTTAATAAACCATAATAATCATGAAGTGTACATACTTTTTAACAGTTCTCAATGCAGAAAGAATTTTTTATAAGGGCTTTTATTTTTTTCCATATTTTTTATTGCGACGATTGGGTTCGGACTCGATAATATAAGTTTATTTTTCCCATCCATCATTTGCTTGTATTGTTTAAAACAAAAAAAAACATCAGAAAGCTGCAATTTCCATCTTTTAAATGAACCAACACTCATAAGGATTGAACAAATTCTGATTTAGTGACATGTAATTCAGTGCGTCGAAGTCACAGTCATGCGTATAGTCTATTGTCCATGTACTGTAGAAAGGAACTAAAACGTTAAAGGGTTTTTATTGTTTCTTATGTTCATTTGACCCCAAGATATGAAAAAACCGCGGAGTGCTACCATTTAAAGTGGTGCGTTCTTGAGATCGAAGTAAAAAGGTCCACTTTTCATATTTTTTTTGCTCGAAAACTATGAATTTTTTCTATAAACACATCAATAGAAAAGTGTGTAGAGATTTAATTTCCAATCGAAGTGGCACCTTCAGAAGTCAAAATTTTTTTTTTTACAAAACTACGTCCAAAAAACAAAACAAAAAGAACGAAAAAATGCAATTTTTTATTTTTTTTTTTATTTTAGCCTGTAACTATTTTTCGGGTACATTTAGGCATAGACATTACTACATAACAAAAAAAGCTGGCGTTTTACCCGTAAAAATGAGATTTTGTAAACAGTTTTATGATTAATAGTGACCGAGATATAGCGTTTCAAAGTTTGCAACTTTTAACTTTTTTTGCTAATTTTTACTATTTTTTTTTTTCAAATTTCGTCTTTTTCTGAGTGAATTTACCTGTAGACATTATTATATTAAAGTGAAAACTGACTTTACGCCCGTTGAAATGGTGGCTGGTAAAAGTCTCTACGACAAATAAAAAACTAAGTACAGCGTTTCAAAGAGTGTTACTTTTATTAACTTTCTTCCAATTTTTACGTTCTTTTTTAAATTTCGGCCTATAACTTATTTGTCAAATACAGATATTGCTACATAGAATGTACTCGCAGCATTCTTGTTTAAATGGCCTGCAATAGAAGTTTATGTGATCAATAGTAACCAAGATACAGTCTAGATATAGTAGATTATTGTACTTAAAAAATAACTTTTTACATTTTTCCACTTCTGAACTTTATTGGGGATAGTTCATTTTCACTTGAAGCTTTTCTTTTTTTGCTGCATTTATGTTGGATTGACGAATGCATGATTCATAACATGCTTCATGAACTTGTAAACTTAAAACACCACTTAAATGTTCTTGAATTCCATCATGCCTGCCAAGACTAGCAGCTACTATAGTATCCAAACTCTTTTTTGTATTGTTTTAGTTGCATCACTTGCACTTTTATTACAGTATACACTTCTCCATTTTAATATCTCATTTACACATGAAATTCAACTGTATTTTACTAAAACTGTAAATAAACTGAGCGTGATATATTCGTAATACCAACACAACTAAAATCAGATTCTCTCACATACAAAAAGTACATGTTGCCTATAAAGGCTTAGACACACTAAATGTTTTGACAGCATGCATATCTTATAGGTATCTTGATTCCGTCTACATGATATCATCACGAAATGTGCCAGTAAGCTGATTTTCTGAGGCCGGAAATACGAAAAATGGATAAGGATAATAAGGAGAAAAAACAATACTTTAAGATGAGTTAAACTTCTATTGCAGACCATTTAAACAAGAATGCTGCGAGGTCATTCAGTGTAGCAATATCTGTACTTAAAGCATTTGACAAATAAGTTATAGGCCGAAATTTAAAAAAGAACGTAAAAATTGGAAGAAAGTTAATAAAAGTAAAACTCTTCGAAACGCTGATCTAGGTTTCTATTTGTCGTAGAGACTTTTACCAGCCACCATTTCAACGGGCGTAAAGTCAGCTTTCACTTTAATATAATAATGTCTTCACCTAAATTCACTTAGAAAAAATTTACAGGACGAAATTTGAAAAAAAAATAGTAAAAATTTGCAAAAAAAGTTAAAAGTTGCAAACTTTGAAACGCTATATCTCGGTCACTATTAATCGTAAAACTGTTTACAAAATCTCATTTTAACGGGTAAAACGCCAGCTTTTTTTGTTATGCAGCAATGTCTATGCCTAAATGTACCCGAAAAATAGTTACACTCTAAAATAAAAAAAAAAATAAAAAATTGCATTTTTTCGTTTTTTTGTTGTTTTGTTTTTTGGACATATTTTTGTAAAAAAAAAAAATTTGACTTCTGAAGGTGCCATTTCGATTGCAAATTTAATTCTCTACACACTTTTCTATTGACGTGTTTATAGAAAAAATTCACAGTTTTCGAGCAAAAAAAAATATGAAAAGTAGACCTTTTTACTTCGATCTCAAAAACGCACCACTTTAAATGGTAGCACTCCGCGGTTTTTTTATATCATAGGGTCAATTGAACATAATAAACAATAAAAACCCTTTAACGTTTTAGTTCCTTTTAACCCTCTTTTTTTGTACATAGACAATAGCCTAGTATTCAAGTGCGCGCACGCATGGATCTCGCTCCGGGTTATAACGTTACATTTGACTATTTTTTTCCGGGAAAACCGTGGCTTTAGCGATAAATTTTGTTATAACATTTTTTGTTCATAAATACGTGATCTATCCATCTATATTTTTTATTTTTTCCTAGCTTGACTTAATTTCAAAATTTTGAAGAAAACATGGGTGAAAAAAGTTTTTTTTCCACTTTTTTTTATGTTCTGCATCCGAGCGAAATGTAAACTTTTCAGGATATTATTCTATACACTTATTAAAAAAAATTATTCATTTTGCAAGTTTTTGTAGGTAAATACCTTCATCGACTGGGCTAAGGTAAATTTTGAAATGTTCGGGTGCAAATTTGATTTCCCAATATATGGTGTAAGTTTTCGACTTTCAAATTGAAAAGTTATAACAAAATTGATACAACATTAATAAATTATGTTGTAGAAATTATAGATGAAAACCTACAAACACCATCGAATTTGCTCCGCCATGCAATTTTTATGAACGGCTTAGAAACGATTCTTTACTGTGTGATGTCAAATTCGTCAAGAGAATCAAAGTTAATAATATTTAGAATTTCAGTTCAAGAAACTCAAAATAATCTCTTAATATTCATGCATCTACAAATCTGAATTCAAAGTTCTGCATAAGTCACAGAGCTCAGCGCTTGCAATTGTCCCGTGATTGTTAAATTTGGTGGAAATGTGTGCTCCAACGTCTGTGCTAGATTACTCCGCTGATTCTGAATTAACTCCGAAACCAAATTGCAAAAACACTCACACGCGAAACACTTGAATGCCTGTACCTTTCGCCCGCCAAGATTAATGGCGCGTTTTTAATCCAGTAGTTTTTTATGGTACGCTACAAACTCGACGGATAAGAGTGTAACTTAATTAATTTTTATATTGAATTATGTACCATGACTTTTCTTGTTTGATATAATCATCACTGTCATCAGTAATGAAGTTACTTTGCCTCTTGATATTCTGCGATGCTTAAGCTGTAACTTTATTTGACTTTATTATTTTTATGGTAGATCCGCGGTATTTGTAAGAAATAATACGCTTTCCATCCCAGAAATTCTTATGATGTTTTCTGCTGGATACAAATAAAGAAGTAAAAAAGCAGTTTTTTATGATTTCTCACTACTTATTTGAGTTTCGGCAAGGAGAAAGTCAGGCCATGAGCCAATATTTGTTAAATTTGTTACTTATATTTTAATATGCTACCGAGTATATTATAGTCATCAATTTACCTTCTCACTAGACACTCGTAAAATGTCAGGTTGTGCACTCGAAGATATAATTTTGAAAAAATTCGTACATTATCAGGAATGTCCTAATTGTTCCGGGCGCCAGCCTGCCACGATTGCAAAAAAACGTGAAAAATCTTTATTTGAAACTTTTTGTGTTACTGAATATTTATTAATTTTATGTTCCCACCGAATTTACAGGCTTATTTTTTAACATTTTTTAACGATTTTCAAACCAATGGAAAGCTTGAGGAGCTACCCGAGTATTCTCGAAATTGTTGTTAACAAATGCTGGAGAAATTGTTTAAACAAAGCATACCAGAATAGTACAGTGTAAATTTCAGCATCGAGACATTTAAGAAACTACTGCAGATAGATGCATACTTATTGTTGTAAAAGATATGATTATTCATGAGATACAGAAAACAATGTGCAACTAAATAAACTTAAATTTATTTATTGTGCATGAAAAATAACAATGTCGAAGTTATATATTTACATTGTGCACACTTAAATTATCATTAAAAATATGTCAAGTTTCCTCTTCAGTACTAGTGTTAACTACATTCCAATTTTCTTTTCTCGCGGCATCGACATCTTGGTCATTACCCGCACGGTTCTACAATCTTGTCATAAAAAGATAAGCTTCTCTGTGATGCATATAGAGTAATGTTGTCAAGTAAGTTCGTCTACATTAAATTTTCAAAAATAAGTTTATGGTTTTTAAGAATTTAATTTTTTTTATGTTTTCAGTGGATTGGCCCAGGTATAACTATAACTGATCTGGAATTTTGAGTCATTCTCGATGTTGCTCATAAACAGAACATTCTAGTATTATATGTTTTACTGTTAAAATCATATTGCATAGCTGACATATTGATTGTTGACTTCAAGCTAATGGTGTAATGAAGCATATTTTAAACCCCAATAAACCATTTATATTTCCCAAAAATATATGTTTCTGTTGAATTATTTTATAAAAGTTACCAGGCTGTGAAAAATAATTATATCACCGCATAAACTAATAGGCCCCACCAGGCCCAACCGTTCTGAAAATGCATACTAAACCGTGATCTCCGCAGAAAGCATTCAGTTGCTACCAGTGAACAACAGCGAGCAGAAGTGCCTTCTCCAGGGAAACCGCCAGCAGACGTAAGTTACAATATTTGAATTATATTTCCGCGACATTGTACTAAGTTGCGCCTACGGCAATCAATATCCACGCGCACCGTTCCCCCGTCATTACCGCGAATAGAGGGGATAGTGGACTAGATACCCGAGGCACTGAGAGCAGACAGGCAGTTCCTCACGAGCTCCAACAGCGACCAGACGTGCCCACTGCAGCCAGCTCCGGAAATAAGAGTAAGTGAAATTTTTCTAAGACCGGGAGACAGAAAATAATGGTAAAGTCCGCGATTTCTGACTTGTAAAATATTTTTCATTTAACCGTTTCACCTGAAAATAATACAAGTATTCATTTACCGCTACGCACCGTGTCTGCACATTCTCTCCCTCTACCGGCTTGTTGAAAGAGGAAAGTCTTTATTAAAACTCGTGATATCAAACAGTCGTGGTCGGCCGTTCCACGACTCTAGACGTACCCAGCTGTAAGTAAACAGGAGCCCCGCCAACCGTGCAAAGACCGATCCTCGAAGATTGCTCCTACCGCGACTACGTCATTACCGCACGCAGCAAATATAGAGTCCCCCAGTCTAACCGAGAATCTTCTGTTATAGTCACCGCCATTTTTATCGTCATACCGCTGCCTATCACTGCCTGCTGTCAAACTGTACGTCACCGCCATTTTTTACCGTCATATCGCTGCTTCACTCCTGCTTACCTTAGTAACGTCACCGTATCGCATGGTAGCACTTACCGTAATCATCAGCACGTCACAGCCTGGGTTTGCTCTTTTGTGCGTTATGAATGTACTGTATATATTAAACTAGTTAAGCTGTAAATAGTTTCGTTATCACTGTAACTTATAGGAAATAAATAGATATTTTGTTTTACCGAATTCTGTGTTTTACTGCTGTTTGTGTAACAGTCCAATTTTCCCAAATTGACCCACTGGAAGTTACTGTTTTCTCCACTGTAGCTATCCCAGCCCTACTGTAACAGGCTGTGTTAAGAGGCTAGTGTGGGACCTTTGCCCCACGTAAAAAATTGTAAAGGTGGCGCCCGAGTAACCGAACCGTTGCTAAGGTGCCAAAAGTGACCACATTCCGGCCTCACCGGAAAGTATACGTCACAATATAGTAGTTTGTGCAATAAGAGTGGATATGATATCCATATCGCACGATAAAGAAGTTTGAGCAAGACGCCGTAGGCGGAGTGCTTAAAATCTTTTGAGTGCGATATGGATAATCCACTCGAGTTGTACAGTATACTTTTTCTACGACCAGCTTAAAAAAAACTACAAAATTTATTAAACATCAATATATTACACAAATACACACTGACGGTATACACTGACAGTTACTTTGACAGCTTACGCACTAATTTGATTTTAAAACGAATAATTGTCTATATACTTAATACACGAACTGTGATTGGTCGATTTCATTTCATATCCATCCTAGAACTGATATGAAATATATCCGTTCAGTTAACTGGAATTGCCTACTTATCCATTCTACAGACTGTACAGAAAACAGCAAATTTTCATAAGGGAGTAGAAAATAATAGTTTGTGCAACAAGAGTGGATATGATATCCATGTCGTACGATAAAGAAGTTTGAGCACGACGCCGTAGGCGGAGTGCTTCAAATCTTTTGAGTGCGATATGGATAATCCACTCGAGTTGTACAGTATACTTTTTCTAGACCAGCTTAAAAAAACTACAAAATTTATTAAACATCAATATATTACACAAATACACACTGACGGTACACACTGACAGTTACTTTGACAGCTTACGCACGAATTTGATTTTAAAACAAATAGTTGTCTATGTACTTAATACACGAACTGTGATTGGTCGGTTTCATTTCATATCCATTCTAGAACTGATATGAAATATATCCGTTCAGTTAACTGGAATTGCCTACTTATCCATTCTACAGACTGTACAGAAAACAGCAAATTTACATAAGGGAGTAGAAAATAGTAGTTTGTGAGTGCGATATGGATAATCCACTCGAGTTGTACAGTATATTTTTTCTACGACCAGCCTAAAAAAACTACAAAATTTATTAAACATTAATATATTACACAAATACCTACTGACAGTTCACACTGACAGTTACTTTGACAGCTTACGCATTAATTTGATTTTAAAACGAATAGTTGTCTATGTACTTAATACACGAACTGTGATTGATCGGTTTCATTTCATATCCATCCTAGAACTGATATGAAATATATCCGTTTGGAATTGCCTACCTATCCATCCTACCTATCTATAGCCTGTACAGAAAACAGCAAATTTACATAAGGGAGTAGAAAAAATATATGTTTGTTAAATTAGTATGACCTGTTCTTAACCTCGTGAGTACAATCTATTCCCTTCTTTAGGTTTAATTTCTTTTCAATAATTTTTTCTTCAAGATGTATTTTTATGTCCATATGGCGAATTGCACATTCCAAAAAATATTATTTTCATCGTAGTTTTTTAATAATTTTTTAGGTTGATAGTTTTCATTAAAAGTATAGCAGTTGTGACTGTTGTGTTAACTACAATCGAAATGTTATTTTTTAAGGATGTCCATCTTGTATACTTTTTAATAAAAAAAATATATCACGTTTCTTCCTTCACACTTGAAAACTATTTTTCTCCGTCACATTATTTTCATTAATTATTTTTGTAAGGGTGTCCCTTCTGTATACAGTCTGTCCCACTTTTCGTGGAGCCACCCTCATATCTCGCTCATCTAATATCCGAATGTTTTGAAATCTTGGTAGTGAATACATACCTATAGAATGAGTCTTAAGACGTAACCACATTTGATTTTAATCAGAGGCGTCCGATACTAGGATGAAGGGGGGTCAATTTTCAAAAGGAAAGTTTAGCAATTTTTTTTAGAAAAAAACTAGTAAGATATTCTTAATCAGCACCTTTAGGAATCCTTTTGTACAAGATTACATCGTAGTGGGTTCAAAGGTGTTCGAGATAGGGCCTGTCAAAGAAATTATTTTTTCAACTAAAAATAATTTTTATCTGTAGAACGGATTCTCAAATTAAAAAAAATAAATGCATTCTTCATTTTTATTCAAACTAATGTATTGTACTAGTTTGAATTGATTTTACAACAAAATAATTATTTATTTAATAAGGCAAAAATTCAAATTCGTACATTCGTAATTCGTACCATTTTTCTAGCAAATAATCTTCAATAAATACCTGAGTGGGCCATGAAACAAAACTTACTGCAAGTGTTAATTTATTGTTGAACGTAAATAAGCTAATTATTTAAAAATTCATATGAATGCTGCGGTTTAATGTTAGATAATAATTTAGTGTACGTTTTTGTGTAATTCCAGATCATTTAGATAAGCTGCTGTTGATTTTAGTTTACGGAATCCTGACCGTCAGCCTCCCATTCGCCATAAATCGGTGGTAACCATCAATAACAGTTTTAACATTACAGGAAATATATGTAAGTTAAGAACAAAGAATTATTATAATTTACAAAAGCGGCAAATTGAGAACGAAGAACGCATTTTACAATATTTTGGATAAAATTCAAGATATAGGATAATGCAAGTAGCATTAAATATAAATATTAATAAGTACATGGTTTAGCGTTGTTTGAAAAAACAGAAAAAGACCATTCAAGCCAAAATTTTTACATACCCTAGAAGATGGTGATACAGACAGAAGATTGGATTTTTGTTTTTGGGCCTACGATGAATTTTTAAACAATATGAATTGTCTGACAACGAGACATTTACTGATGAGGCAACATTTACCACCAATGGGATAGTGGATCTGCTCAGAACTGCCGTTTTTGAGCTGGCGAAAATCACCACTGGTTTGTCAGTACTAAAAGGCAATATGTATCAAATGTTAACGTTTGGTGTGGTTTATGGAATGACCAGATTATTGGGCCTTTTTTCATTCCGAGATTGAATGGGGAAGCGTACTCAAATTTGTTGCAAAATGAAATTCAACCTTTGTCAATAATCTGCAGCAAGATGAAGAAGAGATTTGCGTTATGAACTTGATAGTGACTCGGTTCATAACGTTGCAAGGGGTTGGCTAGAAGGCCATTTTCCGGGTAGATGGATAGGTCTAAGAAGTCAAGTAGAGAAGTTTCCCCCTAGATCTACGGACATGACACCACTTGATTTCTATTTGTGGGGTCGTTTAAAAAAATCTAGTGTATAAAACAGTCGACGTAGCCAAGAAGAATTAGTGATCAGAATTAGACAGGGACGTGCTGAGATTAGAAAAGTTATATGCCATATAAGAAAAAAGATTGAGCAATGTATTCGGAATGATGGTGGTTACATAAGAACGCAAAAAATTACATAATTAAATTGACAATTGCCTATTTTAGGGACTCAAAGGGGTTGGTAGGGGGAAACTGACACGATATAATTTTTTTTTGTCTATAATTGGCTTCAGTGCATCAAAATAATTCGGAAAAGTTAGATCAGAACCTTAGGACAAGACCTTTTTTTGCTCTTTTTAGGCGATAAAAGAGGTGGTAGAGAAAAAATGAGACGGTAGAAATTTTTTTTCCCCTAATTTGGTTTCAGAGCGTCAAGATACTTCTAAAAAGTTATATGAGAACCTTAAAACAAGACCTTTTCTTTTTTTGTAGACCTGTGTTATTTTTAGTTGAAATATTATTTTTTGATGGCCCCCATCCCAAACACCTTTGAACCTGGTTTCTAAAGGTGCTGATTAAGAATATCTTACCAGCTTCTTCTAAAAAAATCGCTAATATGTATTTTTTTGAAAATCGACCACTTTTTCTGTCCTAGAATCGGACGCCTCTGACTAAAATCAAATGTGATTACGTCTAAAGACTCAGTTTATAGGTATATATTTACCACCAAAGTTTCAAAATATTCGAATATCAGAAGGGTGAGATATGAGGGTGGCTCCATGAAAAGTGGAACACACTGTAGTTTTCAATAAAAGTATTTCCTATGTCATCTTTGTTATAGAGTCAACTACCTAACAAATATCATCCTTCTCCGTAAAGTAATTTTGTAAATATAGCATCGACAAACAGACAGACAGACACTAGACCGACAAACACTCTTGAATTGAAAGACCTTAATTTTTGTAATCAACATAGTCTAAATGTGAAAATCCGAATATATCTCGGAGAGTGATTTTTTCACGTCTACTATCTTTCAGCAAGCGAGGAAATTTTAAAAAAGTAACTAAAAATTGGAAATAAAATGCCTCCCAGTCGCTTGGTCAATCGGTCGTTTACCTAATAGTCCAATCAAATAAGGATTAAACGTGCGACTGAAAGTCGAAAACTTAAAATTTGCATAGATCTGTGTTTTGACGTTCTAAAGACGGACTGAAAAGTCTCATAATAGACGGAGAGCCAGACCCAAATCAATTCTCTGAATTTACTATGCCTGGTTTTTTTGTCAGTTAATTACAGTAGTTGTGTACACAAACATACTTCGGTCGGTCAAGCGAAATCGAGAACAGGTGTCTCACGTACGCCTTCAAAGATTGCAGAGGTAATAAAATGAATTTACTATGGCTGAAAATCGTCATGCACATTAGATATTGCATATAAATAACAGTTATGTTAGTCAGTCAGTTGAATGTGGGAACGGAGCTGGTCAGTCAGCCTCAATGCATGTACAAAAAATAAATAAGGTGCAATTCATTTACTATACTTCAAAGTCTCTGTGAAGGAATTTAAATGCTATATTAATCATAAATAAAATGGTCAGTCAACCATCTTGTGGGACAATGCCCGTCAGTCAGCGAAATAAAAAAAAAAAATTTGCGCGCGCGATCGGTGTGGCAGGCGACGGCTCGCTCTTTTCCTTATTATTACTTAACGAACTATTAACTAACTTTATTTTAAAGTCTAATTGACAGCAATGTTAATAATAAACATTTTGTAAATAATTAAATTTGTCCTAATTACATTGAATAGACAATAGACCATTAGGAAAGAAATATTGAAAATGTATGCACTTAAAAAATTATATTAGATAATCAATATTTACAATATATAAAAATTAAATTACTACTTAAAGTATGAAATTTATCTTTGACATCACGTAAATAAAATTAATGTGAATAAAAGGGTATACTTAAAGCGAGCAGGTATACTCCTAGGTAAGAACCGGAATTTCTGTACACAACTGCTAGGTTTCATTAACCTCCCCTTTCCTATTTAAGATGGAAAGATACTCCCCCCCAACGAAGGTCCTCTACTCCAAAACATAACGACTTTTCTGCTGAAAGCACTGCTCTCAGCAAAAGAGTCGTTATGTCTTTGAATAGAGAACTTTGGTTAGGGGGGGGTGTTATAATCAGAATTGATGTACCTAACAATTTTTAAGAGCGAGCTACATTTCAAACATCTGGCGCAATGCCCATCGTAAAGTCACGACGGAACTGCCCCCAATCGATCACTCAATAAATATGACTTTGATTGGTTCAAGGTGATCAGTTACCACAATTGATCAACGATGTCGTTATTCAACCTCCGCAGGAAAATTCAGGTATGCATATACTATTGTCGGAAAACTAATTGCCATTGATTTTACGTAAAAAAGATATTTTTTATTGTATATAATTACAGAAGTTATATTTATTTTACAGATTCCCAATCCGAAACTGAATTGGAAACGTCAGATATTAGCATTTCTGATGAAAGCGAAATTGACTAATTTGATTGGGAAGAATAGTTTGATTACAAAGATTTAAACATTGTAATAATAGTGTTGTAATAGTCTTTTTTATAATAATAATTTATGTTAAATATAATATTTCAACTGCATAGATTTTCAATATTTCTTTCCTAATGGTCTATTGTCTATTCAATGTAATTAGGAAAAATTTAATTATTTACAAAATGTATATTATTAACATTGCTGTCAATTACACTTTAAAATAAATTTAATAGTTAATAGTTCGTTAAGCAATAATAAGGAAAAGAGCGAGCCGCCGCCTGCCACACCGATCGCGCGCACGAAATTTTTATTTTTTTTATTTTGCCGACTGACGAGCGTTGTTCCACAAGATGGTTGACTGACCATTTTATTTATGATTAATATAGCGTTTAATACCTTCACAGAGATTTTGAAGTATAGTAAATGAATTGCACGTTATTTATTTTTTGTACATACATTGGGGCTGACTGACCAGCTCCGTCCACACATTCAACTGACTGACTGACATAACTGTTATTTATATGCAATATCTAATGTGCATAACGCTTTTCGGCCATAGTAAATTCATTTTATTACCTCCGTAATTATGACACCTTTGAAGGCGTACCTGAGACACCTGTTTTCGATTTCGCTTGACTGATCGAAGTATGTTTGTGTACACAACTACTGTAATCAACTGACAAAAAAACCAGGCATAGTAAATTCAGAGAATTGATTTGGGTCTGGCTCTTAGACTATAAGATCTTGTGTCTGCTAGTCAAGATATCAAAAGCCAAAGGTCATGAAAATCGTTTTTTTTTGCAAATATATCGCTTCCTTTGTGTAGAGTCGTTAGAGGTTATTTCGAAATTTGTAGAGCATAAAATTCTCTACAAGTTTGGTTATATACATTTTTTCTGATGAATAACCGTTTTCGAGATATCTCGGAAAATGGGAAGCGCGCATCCGCTTAGAGGATAACGCCATGTAAGCTGCGGAGCCAGATGTATAGTACACTTTGCAAAGTTAATTATATAATAAAAATATTATTATTATTAATAAACTTAAAAAAAATTATTAAAAAAAAAACTATTTATAAATATTATTATATTTATAAATAAGAAATTTACGAGGTAATATAAAGTAAAATTATATAAATAAGTTATTGAAATTAAATATTTTAAATATATTATAAGTAATAAATACGCTTTATAAAGAATAAATAATAAAATAATAAACAAAATACCATCACCCGTAGGCATGCGTCTCAAGATTTTTCTTTTTCGCCATCGTCCTCTTGTTCTATCCACCCAAATTCAATTTCCGGATCATTGTCATCATCCTCGCACGGTAGCTCAATCGGTTAAGGCGTATTGAGTGGCGAATATGCTGACCGACTGTCTATCGTGCCCTGGGTTCGAGCCCCAGCTCCGGTATTAACAACACCGGTGGGTTTGGATGTCTGTCTGCGTTTTTCCAAATGTGTACCCCCTTCCGGACAGCCTTGGCTTTGGATTTTTTATCTGTGATGTGTTTATGTTATGTTTATCCTCGGTTTCCATCACATCTGACTTTAAAATTTAAAACTTCAAGGACCTCAGGAACAAATTCACTTGTGACACGAGATTTTATGAGATTTTAGAACGCCAAAACAAAGATCTATGCAAATTTTCGGCTTTCCGACTTTCATTCCGAGGTTTAACCTTTATTTCGCCATATTTCACTGCATTATAATATAGACACTGAGGTCGGTGTAAAAATAAATGAATTATTTATTTTTGCTACAAACGCTTTTTGTTACTTATCATTTTGGAATCCATATTATGATCAATTTCGAATTTTAAATCCCTGAACATACTGTACAAAATCGTAATCATTTTTCCCCTGTATGCTAAATGCTTGATTAAATAATAAATCTTCAGCAGACTTGTTTTGTTTCAATCACAATCTTAAACTGTTATGAAACTAGTTAGACAATCTTCACATAGTTGGTGACAGTCGACAACGCTCTTGTTGCCTGAGGAGGTGTCGCTGTTTTCGTTCCCCTATGTACGGATTGTTTGGCCGCAGGACATTACATTTTGCTCCACTTTATCCCCATATATTCCGCTGCAGTAAACAATACCATTTTAACGCATTAGTGTTCAGCGTTAATGCTGCCCTTATATCCCTTATATGTATGTATACGACACCTACACGGTTCTCTCTTGCTCCCTCTTTCTTCCGCTGTATATACACACGCGTTCAAAGGCTTTTGGTTTTCTTTTATATTAAAGAATATTTTTTATAATTTTTCCAGACATTCTCTTTGCCATGTTTTGCTTGCATAATAAGTTTGTAAAATGTATCACTGTCTTAAAGTGAGTAGTTTAAATTCTAGTGCTTTTAACTCACGCTCTCTTTGACTTTCCAGTCTTGTGTTGTCGAAAACAAAATTATCGAAATGCGGACTTTTCTCAAAGTGACGTCGAGAATTAATGTAAAATGCATGTAGAAACTAGTGGAAGAATTATACTCTTCGCCGATTCACTGAGCTTTTTATATAATTGTTACACATTCTATATGATACTTTTCGCAGTTTAATAATAATAATAATAATAATAATAATAATGTTTATTTATCTCGTATAACATTTACAAATACATAACATTTAAAGTTGATATCCTAAATCTACGGGAAAAAATACAATAAGAAATGTATATAGAAAACGACAAATAAACAGAAGTAGACCCACAAAGGAAACCCTGCGCGTGGGTTTTCTCGTAAATAATGTTAGTTTTTGGACATTCTAAATTTTGTTATACCAACTTTGTTGTGAAAAAAAAATATATGAAAAAAAAAACACCCTGTCAGGGATTCGAACACAAGACGATAAAGCTTTAGCCAATGGACCATTACGCATCACCAAAATTGAATGTCTGTAATATAGTCATTGAGGTCGGAGTATTATATTTCAACGAATTAAATATATTATATTAAAATATATATATATATATTAGTAAAATGTATAAACAAAAAAAATCATAGGGAATAAAATTTCGCAAGATTTAAGTACAAATGACAAAAATTAAGAATTTTTTTTTTAAATTTAAATGATTAATAACTCTTTTATTTACTGATTGATTTTTTTCAAAAACAATAGGGTTCTTCCTCTAGCTAACGCTAACTTACTTTCCAAATTTCAATACAATCGGACTTTTCTTTCTTAAGTTATCGTGCTTACAAGAAACGTGAATGTAAAAAAAATGTTTTATTTGCTCCACTATGTGGAAATAATTGCTCAAGTAACGTTAATAATATAATACTTCAAATCGTTTATACCAAAAACCCATAAAACGATATGTCACATCAGTAGTGTAGGCGGCAGTGGGGTAGTGGGGTGGCCGATGCCAAAAAAATTTTGAGACCTTGGCTACTCGTACATACACTAAATTCCAATTTTCCGAAACACAGTATGTACAAACCGCTGCCCAAGAAATCACCCACATCCAGATTTGCTAACCAAGTCTCTCACAACGGAAAAATTTTGTATGTGAAAATAATTGTTTATGGCACTTTAGTAATATAATATTTGAAATCGACTACCCCAAAAACCCATAAAACGATATCCCATATCGGTAATGAGGTGGGGGTAGTGATAGGGGGTGGTAGTGGGGATGTATGAAGTAAAAAATATTTTGAAGCCTTTGCTTCTTGTACACGCACTAAACCGCATTTTTTTCTAAGTAATCGGGGTGACTAATGCCAAAATTTTTTTGAGACATTAGCTTCTCTTGCATATACTAAATACCAATTTTGTGGACTCTCACCTGCTTGATTTACCTATTTATCCCCATTTACCCCAATTTACCCCCGAATCCTACACCGGAATAAGGTGAAAATATAATCTACTTCTAGATCTCGTTAAAATACATATGTGTACCAAATTTCAAGTCAATATCTTAAACTGATCCAGAGTAATTGTGCGCACAAAAAAGTTACAGAGAGTACGACAGAACAGTTTTTGCTCAAATCTCGACGTTTCATGAAGTTCTAAGCCTATTTGAACAAAAAAAATTTAGAATTTTTTTTTGTCGTTTTTTGTCGTATACTTCCACTAGATGTGGAACTAATTAAAATTGTAATTATCTATAGCAAGTATGATATGTAGAAACACATATTTAACAAACTTGATCACATTTTAATTAGTCATTCATATATTCGTCAATTGTATATAAAACCTTTTCTCTAAAATAACTTGATACTTTGTGTTTAAATGTTTTAATATTTTCAATATATTCAAATATTAGCAGTAACTTATTATGTAGATTTATTCCCATATATACATGGGACATTTTTCATTAAGCGATAAGAAATGTAAGGAAATAAATAAATATTGAAAATTGCTCTTGACGTATAACAAAATTTCCAGGATGTACAATGAAGTTAGTGTTAGTATTCCGAGACTTAAAATATTTCTCAACAAAAAGTACCTCGTCGCATTCCTACTATATTTCTGATGGACATTTTTGTAATCTAAAAATTTTTATATTCTTAGTTGAGGCAGCCCAAAATAAGTTTCAATATGTCATTCTCGAGACAAACTGTGCATGGTAATAAGCTAAAACAATTTTTCGGCTCGCTAAATCTCTGAGCCTATATAAAGTATAACAGATCGGTGATCATTTGTTATATAGTGAATTTATATGCACTTTCCAATTTTAGCTATTATCTAAACGCAGTCCTAAAATTTTTACTGAAGCTACCTGCTCTATAGATTTACTCTCAACTTTTACTAGGTTACTTTTATTAAAAAGGCTGCTGTTGGGAGTAAAATATATAAAAAGCTGTCGCTTCCCTATTCAGATGCAATTTGTTTTTTTTTAATTATTTATTTAACATCGGCCTATTTCCGCTACCAGGGCCTATCACCGACGCCAGGAAATTTTGCTGAACCTCTTCTTTTGAGAGGAGTAGGGATCTTTTACTTGCCTTACATTTGATAAACAAAGGACCCTCTGCTTTACTTTCCGAAGGATGGTATGCCCACTACATAATCCTCGCCTTGAAATTATGCTGATATACAAGCCGCTAAAAGGTGGGATGAGATCGCTGTGTTTCCCAGGATGGATTTCACCCATCAGTACTAACAGCGCTGAACGTTGCTTCACTGGAGTATCGAAATACAGCACAGTCAAGATGCCTCTGCACTCGCCCCAACACAATTTGTTATTGTTAAATCAATGAACAAATGTATTTAACATAATATGCTGAGTCTGTATAATTATATCAGACATATTTGAATCTGAACCGAGGTGGCTGTTACCATCAGTAAACATTATAAAATTTCTTTCTTGCTCTATATTTGGAAGATCATTTACAAACAACATAAACAACACGGGCCCAAGAACTGACCCCCGTGGAACTCTATACCTAATCCTGTCTGATTCATAACCATTTACGTGGACAAGTTGAGATCTACCGATTAAATACGATCACAAAACGTCTGACAAAACGTTGTGAATAAGAAGAAGAATTATAACTGAAAAACAATGGTTAATCAATTTTTCAGACATGGGCCATATCTACCATGCTTAAACGGTGCATGAAAAAAAAGACACACAAATAAGTTCTTCGTCAAAAATAGTTAAAGGCAACACCTGAAAACTTAACTTAATTGATAATTTATTATAAATTGTGTATTAGGATAAGAAATTGGCTATTTTTAGATGTCTATATTAACCAATAAAAAAAATTCGGCCTTTTATAACCAATAAGATTAATTACATTAATAGGGAGTTATGGTAGATAAGATAGATGTTTTCCCTATACTTGTAACCTCGCTTATTTCACATTTTAAGAGAAAAAGCCATTCTTCATAAAAGGTTCTGCTTATTCTTAGTCAATACTTCAGGTTAGTTAAAGGAAACGTTGAAGTCTACATTGCGATTATAAATGGATTGGGCAGTTTAGTTCTATAGGATTGCCTGAACGCTGCTCTGATATTACCCCACTTGATTTTTTTATAGAGGCACCTAGAGTAAAAATTTATAGGCATAATCTTAACAATAAGATGAAAATTGCAGAAACAATTGCAGATGATAAAAATCAGAATACCATTCATTTAGTGTACGAAAAATTAAGAAAACAACAAATTTCCTATCCGAACTTTCATTGCAATTAGAAACATATTTTTTCTCCAACATATTTAATTTCCTCTCAAAAATGGCATACTTGGTAGATCTATGTTTCAATTTAAAAAAAATGGAAGTTCTCAATTCGAGTAGTATTTATTGTCATTTTTAATAATTGAAACCATTTCGACGGTGAACAAAACTTAACCCACAATTTGACAATGTGTTTGGGACTACATGGCTACCCACCTCTAAGTTTTTGAAAACCTACATCGCAGATTCTGGATCGCAACTTACAGATGTTATTCTAATAATATCAAAATCTATCTCTCCTAACTTACCACATTTTAAAATGTGACTCGTAGTTATGATACATCTTGTACTCATAAAATGTGAAGTATCTGTATAGCTTATTTTATGTAAACAGTGCATACATGTTACATGCAATTAATAATATAACGCAAACAGATAAGCAATTAGTTGAAAACTAAACTTGCGTGCGAACTTGTCAAATTTAAATTAAAAGTAAACAATACACTACTATTGTATTTATGTATGAAAACGGAATATGAAGAAAGCTTGTGAAATTTATGTTAACATGCGTCAAAGCTAACATTTCATACGTTTAATGTTTAATTTAACTAATTACTTTATGCTATACAAACTTGACTTACGAAATCATTCGAAATACAATTTACGTTTTCTAGATTTTAGTTAGAGTGGACTATTACCCCAGTAATTTCTTTAATTGGATTTTATTATCAAATATTGTTATAATCCAGTCAGTAGGGACAAAAAGTAGCCTTTGCCTTATTACAAAAGGTAGAATAGGAATGATTTTAATAATGTTGTTTATATTGAGGCCCTGATGAAAAATACAAATTTTCGACCTTAGGGAGAGAGGCGCGAGCCGCCATCTTGATTGAAAGGTGCAAAAAATTGGTTTTGGCAACGCTCGATCCTACGAGAAAAACATTCGAGACAAAGTTGAAGAAGACAAAATTTTCTATATTTTTTGTATACACATTTTTTTGTTAAGTCTAATATGTAGCGAGATACAGCGGTGGGAAAATGAAGTTTAACCAAGTTTTTTTCAAAGAATCGTCGAACATTTTTGTTTGTAAATTATCTATGAACAAATTACGTTTTAGTGTTTTTAACGTTTTTCTACATCACAATAAGATTATATAGAAAAACTAATTATAATTTGATTTTTCTTGATATATATACGTTTTTTCATGGTCACGATTGAGTAAATTTCAAGTTTCATTTTATGTTTTTTGTAGTAGATATTTCCTAGAGCAGATATAGACCGGGTCTCGTGTTTCATTGTTTCTTTTGTAATGGTCTAAAAGGATGTCTCTTTTCTCCCTCTTTAGAGAGAGCAGCACCGTAGCACATACAACCTGATCTCCGTCAAAATACAAAGGCTGCAGAAAGACTTCGCTGATCGAAGAAGAAGACATCCGCGGGTTCTGTTTTCGATGAAACAATGCCAGTTCAAGTTTCCAATGAACGATTTTTAGCCAATGAAAACAATAAAGTTCGTCTTATTTTATTGCTGAAAACTAAACTCGAACAGGCTGCTTTAAGGGTTAAGCAGGCTGAAGATAATGCTGATGTGTTGATTGTCAATTCAGCGTTCACATTTGGTGCTGTTTTCATGTTTGGTGAAGGCGTCGACATCCTTGTTCTACTAACAGCATTAGCACCTCACAAAGCAGAATCTATCTTCGTAAACCTGGGAGAGACAAAGCCGTTGAAAGACTGTATTCCGCAAATTGTTTAAAGCAAAAAGAAACTGCTGAGAAAATTCTGTTTCTCCACGCGTTTAGTGACTGCGACACAACATCGTCACTCATTAACCAAGGAAAACTAAAATTTTGTTCGCTTGTTCAGAAACAAACAAGGCTCAATGATATTATTGGCATTTTCAAATATCAGGATGCCAAACCTGAAGACATCACAGACGCTGGAACATGCTTTCTCGTTGCTTTATATGGTGACAGCATGGATAAGGAAACTTTGGAAGAAGACCACTACCAACGTTTCATAAAATTCGCAACGAAAAGCAAAGGAGGAGGGTCCATAAAGCCGGTTTTAGGCCTAATTTATTTTTGAACAAAAAAAAAACAAAAAAACGTGTTTTTATTATTTCTATCAATATCGAATCGATTCCACCTCAAACGAAACTTTCCTGCACTCACCTCCCCTTTTTATACCTCCCATAAACTATTAAATAACCAGAATTCAGTTGATTTTTTTGCAGGTCATTAACATTTTAACATGACTGTTGCTGAATAAGGATATTATTGACTTTATACGTGGATTTACGTTATTTTGGAAGAGGTGGGAGGGGGGGACGAGGGGGGTGACAGGGGGGTGACAGGGTGGTAAAAGGGAGGGTGGGGGAAAGTTTCGTTTGGGATGGAATCGATTCGATATTAATAGTAAATAATAAAAACATGTTATTCAGTTTTTTTGTTCAAAAATAGATTAGGGCGAATAGATTAGGCCTTATAGACCCTCCTCCTTTCATTTTGCTTCTTTGCCACCTACAACGGACGCTGCACGGTATCGTGTGTTTAGGATGTACCACCAAGTCCAAAAATGATATGGAATCCGTAAAAATCCAGAAGACTGGGGCTGGAAACTTGGCATCAATATATGCTCCTTCCAGTAACAATGATAGAAAAACCAACACCTGAGACCTTCTTAAATGTCATTTCATGTAAATACAAAAAAGGATGCGTGTGTGTAGAAAAGCTGAGTTGCAGTGTTCCATTGTGTGTGGATTCTGTAATGGTGAAACATGTGAAAATATAGAAAAGGTTCGCATCGAGAGCGAGAGTGAGGACGAAGATGGAAAAAAATTGTTAATAAAGGCCCATAAACTCAGGAGTAGTGACGAACATAATAACGAAAACGTCAGCATCAATCGACCGGGACTGTCAAAAATAAAAAGGAATAATATTACATAAAATTAATGATATAATAGTGTTTTATATAACAAGTGGCTAAAATGGTGTTTTCTTTTACAAGTGGGGCGTTTATAGGACGAACCGACGCGACGGCGAGTGCTATTAACCACACCGTTAAAAAAAACACATTTTAGTCTCGGGTTGTATACAAAATCTTTTGTATCGAAAACAATATAATTTTGTAAAAATAGACTAAATTCTATTGCTGTTTCCATAGAAACCAATAAGTTTTATTTCACAGTGTGAATTAAAATTTCTTTATTTCACTCTTTTTTATTTACTTGACACTTGTCAATAATGACATTGTTTTGATTCATTGAAACTGTCAAATAAATGTCATTTTAGGATAATATGGCATTACAAAAAATATGTTATTTTGTAAATGTACATTGTACATTATATAATAAAATATATTTTTTTAAACCCATCTTTCTGTTGCTGTATCTCGTTACACATTAGACTAGACAATAAAAATGAATATACAAAAACTGTAGGAAATTTTATCCTCTTCAACTTTGTCTCGAACATTTTCTCGTAGAATCGAGCGTTGCCGAATTATTTTGAGAAACAAATTTTTGTACCTTTCAATTAAGAGGAGGGCGCCTTCCCCCTACAAGGTCGAAAATTTGTATTTTTAATCAGAGTCTCGACTTGAACAACATATATCAAAATCATTTCTACTCCACCTTTTGTAGGGCATAACCCTCCACTGATTGGACTATTAGTCTTTAGGTGTAACTTATATATGACAAGCGAGGCATCATTTTTGACAAAAAAAAATAGTTTTTTTTTAGTCGAGAATATTCGACAATAAGACGGTGATAATTTAATTTCATACAATTTAATATTGTGGTAAAAAATTCAAAGTCCATAGGAATGCATTAAAGTTGGTGGTAAAATTGTTATTTTAGAACTATCTGACAACGAAACTGATGTCAAAAATTGAGAATTCAAAATGACGAAAACAATATGGCAGGGATAAATGCAATATTTTTGCAGATTTACAAAAAATTTACACGGTGATAACGAGCCTAATGTTAAAGCTTAAAGAGCCACAACGACTGGTACTTTTCTGTGTAGAAGCTAAATAAAGAGGCCACTAAAAACGCCTCAAAAAAAGATCCCTAAAAATTAAAAAATAAAATTTCACCGTCGTGTCGCTTAGTTAATTGAACCTTATTACCTAACTAGGCCGTCGAATACGTGTCTCTCCTTATTTCCTCAGAAGAGCCCGTCGCTGGAATATCACGTTTCTGACTTACGCGATTTTAGAGATACGGGTATGCTTTAGACCATCTACCACCCCCCGTTTTCACCCCTTCAAAAAGTGAAAATCAAAATTTCGTCTACTCGTGTCTAATAGATTCCAATAAAGAGTATTTCTGCCTTTCTCGTTTCTAGGTTCAACCGTTTCCGAAAAGCTTAAAAACCTCCCCCTTCCCGTTCACCATTTCGGGGATCTCTTTTTGAAAACCGTCGAATACGTCTCTTCTTATTTCCTCAGAAGTAGGGTTTGCAATCTCGAACCCGAAAATCCCGGGATCCCGGCAATATTTAGATACCGCAAATCCCGGGATCGTAGTCGATTGAATCCCGAAATTTTCGGTATTGTAAAACAAGTTGGAACAGTATTTTAATGCGGCTTAAAAGTGTCTCTTTTGATACTGGATTCGGAATATAAACTTTGGGGGTTTGGTTAAATTATTGGAACCACTTAAAGTCACAGTGGAGGCACTGTGCTGACGTGATGTGAAATATCTCTTTGAAATTCATGTTAAACAAGTTGACATGCCTCTTAGTGAAGAAGAATCACCCAACGCGGAAATTGTTACCTGGGCATTTTCCGATATCTACTTGGAAAATTTCAATGAGCAAGAATCAGACGCACTATTCCAGGTTTCTAAAAAAATGTCATTAGGGAAATATTAGAGAATCTTATAAAATCTTATCTTATAGAATCTTATAAAACTTTAAAAATTTCAGAGGTAATTGATGAAGAAGACCATGAGGAAGATAAAATTCTGCTCACAGCACAGAAAAATCATTGGAAAATATTTTTAACAAAATGTTACAATGCACCCAATTCGAATATGCACTGAAACCGATTTGATATCATCAAATTTAAAAAAGAACTGACACTTTTCGAACATGAAGGCAACACGGATATGTACTTTCACCTGGACCATATGATCATCTGATAACGATACTGCCAACTAATAAATGTAGGATCTGAAAAAAATTATATGTAAAAAAAACATTTTAAAAACAAGCTTTTATTATTGTTTAGGTATACTAAAACGATAAAAATAAAATTAATTGTCTTAAAAGCTTGTCGCGCGCCAGAAGTTCATACAGGCATTGATTTTATTTGACAGAGTTTGTAAGTACCTAAATATATTTTTTTTTAATTCACGCGATAAGCTTTTAAGACAATTTTATATTTTTCGTTTTAGTACACTTCAAGAATAATAAAAGCTTGTTTTTAAAAAGGTTTTTTACATATAATTTTATTTTTAAATTTTTCGTCTTAATAATTAGTTTTATATACATTTAAAGTACGGAATCCTCAGGCATTTCTTAGAATCGAACGTCTGAGTAAATACACTATCCAATCAAATTATAGTTCAAAAGACAAAAAAAAACACACTTCTTGGTACCATATTATTTGTATTATTGTCAGAACTACACATGTATGCATAATTTCAGCTCAATTGGACGTCTTTAAATGGTTCATAATTGACTTGCAAGATTTGACCTAAACATATTAACATACAAACAGGGCAAGATAAATAAAAGCTTGTAAATATGATTTACGCAACTGGTAACATTTGTAGAAAAATTAAATACCAATTTGAAGTTAATACCCTCAATGAATTGATTTTTTTACGCTACACGGGTTTTGTCAACACTGTCAGGAATAAATTTTTGTTCAGATATTCATGTATTCATTATGTATCTACTACTTACAATATTATTTTTTCAATTCTTAATGCCGATCCCGAAATTCCGGGATTCTCGGGCTCGTGTAAATTTGATTCCGGAATCCCGGGATTGTATTATGACTCCGGGATTGCAAACCCCACTCAGAAGAGTCCATCGCTCAAATAATCACGTTTCTGTCTTACGCAATTTCAAAAATATGGGTGCTCTACCACTCTACCACTCCCGTTTTCACCCCTTCAAAAAGTGAAAATCGAAATTTCGTCTTCCACGTATCTAATAGATTTCAACAAAAAATATTTCCGCCAAATTTCACGCATCTAGATCTAACCGTTTCCGAAAAAGCCTAAAATTTTCATCTTCCTAGGGGAATTTCGACAAATCCCTTCTTAGCGGTTGCTTACGTCATTCGAGGAACATCTATGCAAAATTTGAAGTTTCTAGACCCAGACGCTTTAGCTGTGCGTTGATAGATCAATCAGTGACTCAGCCAGTCAGGATATTCTTTTATAGATATAGATATCGATATCGAGGTCAGTGTAAAAATAAACAAATAACGAAATCAAACATATTTTTAACAGACTTCAATACCGATATTAGATTTACTGGGCGAAGGTGAAATTTCATTTGATAATTTTTAGGTATCTTTTTGAAAGCAGTCCAATTTTTAAAAAAAATTATTTTTTACAAAATGAGTTTCAAATCCAATATATGCCGCTAGTAGCGTCCATTTTTCGAATTAAAGAAGTGAAAACAATCTATTGACAAATGAATATTTTAAATTTAGTCACCTGACAACGTGAACATAATTTTATTTTTATTATATTCACCAGTGCCTAAAAAGTTTTTTTCCCATTAAGTATTCCTTTCAGTTAGTATCCTACTTATGCAATGAATATGTAAGTGGGATGAAAACTTCAATTCCATAAGTTTTAATAAAGTTTCAGTTAAATGAGCGGAATTATAAATGCAAAATCTAAACTTTTCATTTTCATTGAAAAATAGGTATTCAACTAGCAGAATTACATACTTGATCCGCAAGATTGCCTAATTTTAAAATGTAAATTTGAGCACTTATTTTAAAGTCTTCATTTTTCAAGAATATGAAGTAACTACAGAATATAAATAGTCCTTTCAACTATGTGAGAATATTCATCTTCATCCCCTGGTACAATGGCGTCATTAGCTTTTTGCTTTTCCCACTTTCTGTTTATCTGTTTTACATATCGTTGAATATTTATAACCAACATTTTGTCGATTTACACATGAGCAAAAAACATATTTTACCTCATATCTCTATATGGGAGAGCATAAATTACCTAATTCTATCTACAAATACTAAACATAACACCGAACATTGATGAAATGCTTGGAAATGCAATTTATATTAATGACAAAATAGTCATTTCAGATGTTTGTAGATGATAAATGCGCATATATAAAAGCATGCGATTTTTTTTAACAGATAACACTGCATGTCAATTTGTGTTTCTAATAATTAGATAACTGCTGTATTCGTAACTACATTATCTTTACTAGTATACACTATACAGTGCCTTTGTAAAGTAGTGGATTAATTCGATAAAAAGTGTATACATTTTTTGTCAAAATCGCTCGGATATGTGAAAAGATTCACAAAGAATAACATCTTTTGATATAAGTTTATTTAATTTTTTAATATTCATTTGGCAAATTCGGATACTTGGTCCAAGTTTTCTGGTCATTTGGTCCTTAGAAGTGCCGAAAGCTTGATTCGCATTCATATCTTTTTAGTCCAGTCAATGAAAGAGTTGTAGAGAACATTAAGGAGGGGAGATTTTTTCTCTTCAGGAATGTGTTGGGAGTAGTTAGGAGGTAAACATACTAAACGTCCCCGCCCCTAGGCCCGCCGCTTCAGGGGGAGAGGGGGATGGAAAGGTTCCTTTTTTCGATTCTTCGCTTATAACTCGGAAACGATGCGTCGTACGGAAAAAGGAAATCTATGCAAAATTGAACGTAATAAAATTTCCCATAAGAATGTTCATATTCATTTTCTTCCTATGTGTTATAGTTTACGAGATATTCGCCAGCGAAAATCGATAATTAATAAAAAAAATCAACTGTGTACCTGGAATATTTCTATCAAAGCGGTTTACCGTGGTCTGCTAATAAATCACAGTCACAAAACAATCTTTATTTTACAGCACTGGATGTATTTACTAACGTAATATTTTATCGAAATCTATACATTTCCTTAAATATACAACTTTCACTTAAAATGAACATACCCTTATAACTTCTTCATTTTGTTTCCGATTTGAATCAAATTTTACTAAAGTATAGAACAAATTAGGATCTACTTATGACCAGAAAATCATTCACCTACTATAAAGGCAAAACCAAATGCGGTACCAAAATACGAGGAAAAAGATTGAAAATCATATTGATGACGAATTTCACGTAGCCACCACAAATTGCGGAAACTGAGGATCCTCTTTGCCAGATGAGCTTATGTATGAGAAATTCCCCATTAATAACCAAATCAAATTTTGGTGTATGTACGTTTGTGGCGCCGATCGGATGCATTTTTTAGAATTTCTAACATTCAAAATTTCTTATTTTTTTCAGCATATTTTGGTACCGCAGCCGAATGTTTTTCTGGTTATAAGTAGATTCTAATTTGTTCTATATTTGAGTAAAATTTTATACAAATCGGAAACAAAATGAAAAAGTTATAAGGGTATCTTCATTTTAAGTGAGTCACACTGTATATTTAAGGAAATGTATAAACAGCCGATTCCACCGAATCAACATTTTCATGGGTTTTGTTCCGGGGTCCTTTCGACAAAATATTACTTTAGTAAATAGGTCGAGTGTTGTAAAATAAAGATTGTTTTGTGACTGTGATTTATTAGCAGGAGTGTATCTCGTAAACTATAACACATAGAAAGAAAATTAATATAAACATTCTTGTGGAAAATTTAATTACGTTTAATTTTGCATAGATTACCTTTTTCCATAAGAGTTTTCCGAGTTATAAGCGAAGAATCTTTCTACCCCTACCAAACCACAAGAAGGCTAACCCAGCTGACCCTGGGAACAGCGAGTTTCATCGCTTATTATTAAAAACGAGGAGTATATTGTATTTGATCGGCACATTTCTAAAATCGTAAATATCGTTCGTAGAGAAAAAATTTTCATATCATTGTGTGGACATAGTGGACGAATTCTGAACAACTTTCAAAATGTCCGTCTGTCCGTCCGTCTGTCCGTCCATCTGTCCGTCCGTCTGTCCGTCCGTCTGTCCGTCCGTCTGTCCGTCCGTCTGTCCGTCCGTCTGTCCGTCCGTCCGTCCGTCCATCCGTCACGTTTCTTGTAAGCACGATAACTTAAGAAAGAAAAGTCCGATTATATTGAAATTTGGAAAGTAAGTTAGTGTTAGCTAGAGGAAGAACCCTATTGTTTTTAAAGAAAATTGATCAGTAAATAAAAAGGTCTTTAATTATTTAATTTAAAAAAATATATTCTCTTAATTTTTGTCACTTATACTTAAATAGAAATAGTGGTTTGGTAGGGGTGGTTTCTAGGACTTCAGCGGGTCTTATTACGGAACCAATGGGGTTTGGAGCTTCACGCCCATTTAGACTTTTTTTCTACTCACTTTGAACTACTGTTTCCCAGAGTTTCACAAAATTTGACCGGAGCCGCAAAACCCATGTATTGTGTGCGGGGTCCTTTCAACATGCCAAAAGCCAAAAATTAATTCTTAGGGTGAAAATCGAGTAAAAATGAAAATTTGACAAACTACGTAATTTTCATTTTAAACTTATATTTCTAGGGGTGTTTGAGCTTGATGGTTTCAAATTTCAACATGCCAGAAGCCAAAAATTTATTGCTAGGGTGAAAATTGAAAAGGGTGAAAAATGAAAATTTTACAAAATACGAAATTTTCATTCCAAAGGTATATTTCTAGGGGTCTCAGAAAAGCCCATGTGCCTTCAAAATTTTGAGCCTTTAGCGAATATGCAACCCTAAAATATTGATTTGTGGTGACAATAAATACATACAAAAAGTAGTTAACAAGCGCAAAAGTATTGTATTTAGATATAGATTTTTGTTATATGGAAACGGACTTTCTACTCTGAGGATAGATAGATAGAGGAAAACCACCCTAATATAAAGATAAAGTTCATGAGAGAGGTTAAAGTCACTTTAGTTTCTATTCAAAAATTTATAAATCAAAAACTTCCTCATTTTCCATATTTTAATGGTTATCATGTATTTTATTTTTATATAAGGGTAGTTTTTATACTTATATGTACTTTGATAAAAGGAGTGAACTTTAAGTCGCTCTAAGTCGCTCTAGTTCTACATAATTCCAAACTTACAAATTTTCATTTTTTATGTCATTTTTTGGCATGATATGATGGTATGATGGTGTATATTCTTTGCAAGAACAGGGGTATTTTTAGCCTAATCTAAGAGTAGTTGTTCCACCATTATTTAGGCAGATGACTGCTGAATATAAAACGTAACTCTTTGTTTTGATATTATTTACCATTCATTCACATCAATTTATAAATCCTGAAATGTGGGTGAGTTTTGCTTCGTATTAGGGTGGCTTCCTTCTATTTTGGAGGTTGCTTAACCACCTCAAAGTAGAAAATCCTTTGCGATATACCAAAAATCTATATTTAAATACAATACTTTTGCGCTTGTTAACTACTTTTTGCATGTATTTATTGTTACCACAAATCAGGGATGATTTACTCTATGTTGTTTATTCGCTAAAGGTTCAAAATATTGAGGGCACATGGGCTTTTCTGAGTTCGGATTCGATCTTGAACTCAACAAGTTCAAGACCCCTAAAAATATAATTTCAGAATCTAAATTACGTATTTTTTAAACTTTTTATTTCTATTTCAACCACTAATTTACTTTATTTTCAACCTAAAAATAAATTCTAGGCTTTTGGCATGCTGAAATTTGAAATCATCAACCTCAAAAACTCCTAGAAATATAAGTTTAGAATGAAAATTATGAATTTTGTCAAATTTTCATTTTTACACCCCTTTCAACACCCCTTTTACTCGATTTTCACCCCAAGAATCAATTTTTAGCTTTTGGCATGTTGAAATCTGAAATCAGCAACCCTGGGATTGTACATTAGGAATACTTTTTGCATGTACTTATTGTCACCATATATGAGGGGCGATTGTACCCTATTCTAAGGGTGTTTTTTCGCTTTAGCTCAAAATTTTGGGGGTGCTTGGGCTTTTCTGAGGTCGCATTCGAATCCATCGTCGAGTACTCAGGTGGAGTTCCAGGATCAGGACTTTTTTTACAGCTGGTATTGAATTTTTCATCTTTTTTGCTTCTTCTGATCCAAATTTTGAAGCCGCCATATTGAAAAAAAAAATTCTGCAGCAAAACTGAATGTAGCATGTGCAAATACTTAACTCTACCAAGTTTCGTAAATTTTTATCGAAACTTGGTCAGGTTACCGATTTTTGATGCCTGTTTTCTAAAAAAGCACCACTGTGGCGCCATGCCACCCTTAACATTTATGTAAGCACATGTATTATTTGAAATTTTTAAAGCATTAAAATATTATTATGCATATTCATTTTCCATTTAATTAACCCGCAACTGTTACTAGATCTTTACATTTAAATCACGTTAAGTAATAATGTTCTTAAATGAAATGTCAGCTCTAATTTCATAACTTAAACAATAAAGTCCAAAGTGTAATAATAAAGTAAATCTAGTACGTTTAATAGCTAAAATAACTTTGTGAACTGTTTCTAGGTCATAAGATGATATGAATGCATCGCAGTCTGTGAGAAAATTAATATTATGTACTGCTTTAGTTTCTATGTATTGAGTTATGCTCAGCTCAAACATCCATGAAAGTGTACTATTATAGATTTGCCAAATCGAAAAAAAAAAGTGACGCACAATGCTTCCTTGATACTTGAGGAAGAATTAAAAAATTTTATTTCGTCCGCCATCTTTGACCGTTCTATTTGACTTACAAGCGTAGTTTGGTGCATAATATTTGACCATAGATGAGTTTTACTTTTGCCAACTTTGGTAAAATTACTCCTTATCGAAGAGATATTCAGTTTTGATGTTCTATTCCATTTTTAGTGTTTTCTATTTTCTTCCAAGATGGCGGATTGACCTATACATACTAGATTGACCTTTACATTTTTTTTAAGAATTTTATTTCAAATAAAGCAGTATTTTTAAAATTCCCATTCAATTACTAGTACAAGATATATTAAGCAGATAAGTAGAAAATCCATGAAAGCGCGTCAAAAAGTTCATATAACTTTTGACGCGGAAGGAGCTCCTGGACGCAAATATTTTTTTCGTAATCAGGAGGTCATAATAGATAAGGGTCAACAACAAAATTTTTAGTGGAATGTTGTCGCCGAAAATAATCAATTCAACTATACTGTTAGTCTGGTAACATCAACTCAGTAAGTCACACCATTGTGAATTTTTGTAAGGAAATATCACCAGGTATACTATAATTTAACCAATGTGATCGAAATTTATAATATCTTAAATATAAAATTTCAATTAAATATCTTTTTAAAATTTTATTTATTTTCTTTAAAATTTCATTGTCATATTTATAATTAAAAGGGACAAGTTTTAAATATCAAAATCTTAGTTACAAATTTTGCATATTTTTTTGTATGATTCCCATTGTACAGATCAAGTAGACTTTATTAATTCATATAACATTTTATCAACTTATGAGAGGTACAACACCAAGTAAAGCTGTTAACTTTTATGTTCTTCTACTATAGCATTTCAGCAGATAATATACAGGTGATCTTAATTAATCGACATATAACAATAATAGAGTATAGTTCTTCCACAGATTTTAAAATACTAGAATATTAGCTAGCATTAAATATATGTTTTATAAGTTACGGAGGCTTTCTGAACATCATCACAATATTTCTTATTTAAATATTTTTATACGTTATTATTCAAACTAAAAAAGATATATTAACCAAAAAACCGATATAGTCAACCTTTGTCAAACCGCGACCTTCGCTCCTCATAACTCAGAGCAACCATTCGCAAAATGCATATGCATTCGCATTCGCATACTTTTTAGTTTAGAGTTAGTTACTTTTTTCCAAATAGATACGACAATATAGCTAGTGGAGAAAAGGATTGGTTTACAATTATACTTATTATACTTATTATATGTCGCTCTCCATCCATTACAGATAGTTATAGGCGTTCCTTGTATGAAAATGAAAAATTCTGAGTTCAGTCATATATTACAGTTTTGACATATGGTACGTCTTCGTAATTTTGTGTACTTGATCAAAACCTTAGTAACATATTGCTCTACAATTATAATAAAACATTGTTTACATAAAACAAGACAACTTACATGCCTGTGGTGATCTTTTTAAATATGAAATAAAAAATTTAAGTTCAACATGGTATCGTGTTTATGAAAACACGCATTCACACACATATATAAATATATACAACTTTTTTATTCTATATTTAAGTTCACCGTATTAAGGACGGATTTCTATACAATTTTTTTCTCTACGATAATTATTTTTTAAAACATTGTCCAATTACAATATACCTATTTTATTAAATATAGGTATAATGAGAAACATCAGTAATATAGTTAAGTAAAAAGCTTTTATTTTATGTGATTTACCTAAAACAATCTAGATATACAGTGCGTGTAACTGCCTATTAGGTATGTACATTGCCGTAGCGCGAGAGATATGACAACACTGCAGAGCAAACTCGCCCGTCCGCCAAGATCTCAGCTCTCAGTTATATCATTTCAGCCAGCTGGCACACGCGATGTTGTAATTCTTACTCCCTATACCTAGCCCGCCACTACACTCAGTGTATGTTTAACTATCTTGTACAGTGTGTTTCACTTCTCCTGAAGGCACCCCTATATCTTTTTTATTTGTGGCCGAATTCATTTCAAATCTTTATCAGCCATACAACCCCATAAGACGCCTGTATTCAATACATAAATGCCGCTTAGATCTAAAACGCCGGCCTACTACGATAAAAAGAAAATCGCAATTTTCGAGAAATCATAGTAGGCTTAGAGATAGACAAAAATTTTGTTAATGAAGGTTGTTCGGAATCACTTGATATGTCCCCCTGTGAAATTTTGTAAAAATCAAAATATTTTCAAAAAGAAATTGTTTCATCTTTTCTGTATCTTTTTTATTTGTGGCCGAATTCATTTCAAATTTTTATCAGCCATACAGCTCCAAAAGACTTTACTCAACACATAAATGCCGTGATTAATACCATGATTTCTAGAAAATTGCAATTTTCTTTTTATCGCAGTAGGCCGGCGTTTTAGATCTAGGCGGTATTTATGTGTTGAATAAAGTTGTCTTATGGAGTTGTATGGCTGATAAAAATTTGAAATGAATTGGCCACAAATAAAAAAGATAGAGGGGTGTCTTCATGAGAAGTGAAACACACTGTATATATAGGACTAGCTATATAAAATATTCCAATTACACTACCAACTTTCAAATTGGCATCCCTGGCGTCTATTAAAGCGGAACAGTACAATTTAAGTGATGCACATTACAGTGTAGAAATACTGTCGCATGCAACAACCTTATTGCATCATAAAATATCTATACTTTGACACATTTATTGGTACTTTTGCTTTATGTTTCGTGCACATCCACGATATTTAATTAAAATAGTCAGTAGTCATGTAAACAGAACGGCAATATCTATTTAAACAGAGTATTTTGAACATTCAAACAAACAATTAGTGCAATGTAAATGTGTTAATTGTTTTGCTTCTAGGTATTACGAATTTAACATTTGCATATAGAAACCATAACATATGGCGGGATGCTGTAAATACGCCACACAGCGAAGGGGACTTAATAGTTCATAGGTCACACAACGTCTGGAAAGACGCAGTGCACAAGAAAGCAATTGTTTCGATATGTTAAATGAAAATGTACAATTCCTTTATCTATTATTATATTAAGCAATTTAATAACATCATATAATCAGACATTTTGTAATCTTTGCTGTGTGGATCATTTGATAGCATCACGCAATTTGCCGCGGTTGCCTGCTAGGTGCACAGCCTCGCCAAAGCTTTTTGTCATCAGCTCCTTGGTGATATTATAGAAGAATCTACCACACGTTACCTAAAGGACAAGACATGAATTTATTTATCAAGTCGCGTTTCCCATTTAACCGTGTGTGGCTACTTCCACTCCCAAGTGAGGTCTATGTATTTATGAGATGTTTGATAGATGAGAAAGGTAAAAGTTGTACTTACCGTGGATTGCTAACTGCTCTGTCTCCAAGATTGGCTTCTTTTCGATGCACTTTTAGCTTATATTTCTAACACTGTATTGGATCTTTTACTTAGAGATCTCTTAATTACTTTTATAGAATGTTCCTCTCGAACTTTCGTGATCCGAGCGGTGTTCTGAATTGCAGACTTGCGGGGCCAAGAGGCTTCCGGTATTCAGTGCTGACCTAACACACAAAAGCCCTCGAGGAGATAGACTTAAAGGTAATTATTCAATCAGTAAAATGTAGATGCCGCAAGACCGAGACTAGTCTCGGTGTTGTCTTGGTTTTGTCTTGAATTTTAAGACGAGACCAAGACAAGACAATCTCTGAAATTTCGAGACCAAGACAAGACCTGACCTTTCAAGACTAAGACTCTTGTCGAGAGTCTTGTCAAGAGTCTTGAGTTTTGTCTTTCGATAATAATTTTCTACATTTTTATTTTTAAACAATGTAATTTTTAATGGGCCAATCAATCTAGAATTTACTAAAACTTGAAGGGCTGTATTAAAATATTTAAGCATACTATTACTGCAAGCTATTACTGAATGAATACTACTGACTGTTGAAAAAAGTTTATTTCGCATTTTTACATTGATTTAAAACAATGTCCAATTGCAATTTAAATAAATCGGTCTTGTTACACAAAAATTGTTTTTTCTGTTTACCCATTCCGACAGGTTATATTATTTTATAGTTTATATGACCTTGTTTCTGAATTAAGTATTAAATGTCTAAAAGACTCAATACTATACCAAGACAAGACCAAGACAAGACGAGACTCACTAGTTTAAGAAAGCTTCAAGACCAAGACAAGACTTGCTTAGTCTTGTCTTGTCTTGGTCTTGCGGCATCTCTAGTAAAATGCAACAGTTCAAATAATAAATACCATTTATTTGTTTGATCTAAAATTAATACAGTTAATGTTTGCTTATGCAATGTCCTATCTAAAAAATATATAATATTTTGAAAAAATCGCCTCCCCAAACAGGGCAAGGACGAGCGCCTCTTCTAGAGGACATTAACCGCAACTACCATATAATGGAGAACGTGCAATAGCAATCGATTTGGCATAAAATATGCACACAACTTATTCAAAGTGTATGAAGGCACTTTGGTTTGAGACTGACGGAAATAATATAAAAATATTTTACTGAAGTTTAGGAACACTTGTGGCTAACTTTATAGTTCTAATAGTGATTTTATCTTTCACAAGAACTTAGTTAAATATGAGTTAAACGGTTTATTTTGCCTTTACGGCGACGCACTGGTTCCCCATATAGATTCAATATAGGGTGTGTGACATGACCTCGCTTTCGAGTGACCTTTATGAAAATTGACCCTGTTTATACAGAAGGCGGTTTTCTCTATAATTTTGACATTTTTGGTTTTGCTACCATCGCTTTCTGCGGATTCCCCAACGCTCTTACCCCAACGACAAGTTGCTGGATGAATTCAAATTTCTTTTATTCGAGAACCAGCCTTGAGCATTTTTGCTAATTTTTGTCTAATAATTGCATATAGACGCTCCGTGCCTTTGCCACATTTTTCGGTCTCGCCTTTCAGTACGTTGCCACACCAAAATTTTACTGTCATTCTTTTTTGTTATACCCACAATTACTGTGTCCCCAATTTCGCCAAGTAGACCCTAGTTTGTTCTATACTTAAGTAAAATTTGATTCAAATCGGAAACAAAATACAAAAGTTATAAGGGGTCTTCATTTTAAGTGAGTAACACTGTATATTTAAGGAAATGTATAGATTTCGACAAAATATTAAGTTAGAAAATACATCGAGTGTTGCAAAATAAAGATTACTTTGTGACTGTGATTTATTAGCAGACCACGGTAAAGCGTTTTGATAGAGAAATGCCAGATATCTAATTGATTTATTCATTAATTATCGATTTTCGCTAGCGAATATCTCGGAAACATACGACGCGCGACGCATTGTTTCCGATTTATAAGCCATGCATCGAAAAAAGGGACTTTTCCACCCCCCCCCCCCCTGAAGCGGCAGGGCTAGTGGCAGGATGGCAGGAACTTTTAGTATGTTTACCTCCTAACTACTCCCAACACGTTCCTGAAGAGGAAAATTCTCCCCCCCCCCCCCTCCATGTCCTCTACAATTCCCTTTTGGGCATTCATTGATTAGACTATTAACACGTTATGAAAAGAGTAATTTTATTTGACGAATGTAATATTTGCAAAGGGCATAGCCGGATAAGTAGGGTGAAACGGCTCCCGGCCCTATCTTCATTGAGAGAAGGAATATAGTTAGCAATAAGTGAAGGGGTGACGAGGGGGGTGAAATCCAAAGGACCAATTTTTTGTGCCAAAACGCAGCGAACGAAAATTTTGGAAAAAATATATGTTGGACAAGTATTGGAGAGGAAAAATTGTCGGTCAATTTGGGAAACAACTAAAGGCGAGAAGACATCGGTATACTTTTCAAATATTTTTAAGGGTAACTTCCCCTCTTTGCACCACATTCAATTTTTTTTTGTAACGTCTACTTTCACCCCCATATAACATATTTTTTTCGCAGCGTGGTCGGAACATTACGTCATAGTGAAAAAAAATCACGTCCGTGGTCTTTCGAGACTAGTAGTCTATGTAATGAAGGCAGAAAGAGTGTAAATATTTCGTCCAAAGACGAAATTACCTTTCCCTCCCGTTTTCGAGAGTGCCAAATACGATGGAAGTGGTGGGAGAAGTTTTTGACCGCCGCAACCTCCTGAAACGGCCAAAAACCACTCCTTTTATGGATCCCCCTATGTTTTCATATATAAACGGGTCTGGGGAGTGATTTATCGACGGGTTATACTTGATATAAAATGGAAGGGGGTTATAGAGTAAGTGGAATCCAGACAGCAGGCCTAGGGGCTTGATTAAACCCTCGAGGCCAGGGATGGAAAATTATTTTTTTTCAAATGGGTTTTGGGGTAGCTGATCATGGGAAAAATATTCATTTTTCCAACCCCTCGTCATCCTTCAAACGGGCAGAAACCACCAGAAAGCATGCTATCCAGGATTTACGTTTTTTTTCGATACATGGTCGTTATTTCTGTGCATATCCCTTCATTTTTCACGGAAGAGAAGGTGGTAGCGACGTCAGGTGTTGATTCAACCCTCCCAAGGGGTATAAAATTCATTAATCATATTTTTATCGTGATCAGTGCCTGCGAAAACGGGGGAGGGCGTATTGATAATCCAAAGTGTAATTAATGAATTTTGGAATGGTTGAAGCAACCCCCGAGGTCGCTACCACCTTCTCTTCCGTGAAAGATAAAGGGATATGCAGAGGAATAACGATCATGTGCCGAAAAACCTGTAAATCCTGTATAACATGCTTTCTGGTGTGTGTGGGGTGGTTTCTGGCCGTTTGAGGGATGAGGAGGGTTTTAAGCCAAAAAACGAATATTTTTTCCGTGATCGGCGACCCCGAAAACGGGGGGATACGCGTTTGAACCGAATCATTTGAAAAAAAATGATTCGGGAGGATTTAATCAACCCCCTCGGCCTGCTGTCTGGATTCTACTTACTCTATAACCCACTTCCATTGTATTTCAAGTATAACCCGTCGATAAATCACTCCCCAGACCCGTTTATATATGAAAACATAAAAGGATCCACAAAAGGGGTGGTTTTTGGCCATTTCCACGCTGCGAAAAAAATATGTTATATGGGGGTGAAAGTAGACGCTACAAAAAAATTTTGAATGTGGTGCAACGAAGGGAAGTTACTCTTAAAAATATTTGAAAAGTATACCGATGTCTTCTCGCCCTTAGTTCTTTCCTAAATTGACCGACAATTTTTTCTGAGAATCCTCTCCAATACTTGTCCAACATGTATTTTTTCCGAAATTTTCGGTCGCTGCGTTTTGGCACAAAAAAATGGTCCTTTGGATTTTATCCCCCTCGTCACCCCGTGAAACGCGCGACCCTTTTGCGTTAATATTTTGCAAAATTGTTCCCTTCACTTATTGCTAACTATATTCCTTCTCTCAATGAAGATAGGGCCGGGGGCCGTTTCACCCTACTTATCCGGCTATGCCCTTTTATGAGTTTTTCATAACTGGGTACGTAAGTAACTAATATTGTACAATCTAATATAAAGTGGTAAAAGAAATTTTATTCGCAGAGGGGGCCCGCGGTTCGTACATTTATTATTCTAGTCAACGCCATGTATATGAGTAAATTCATGTGCTGGGCGTTTTTATGCCATTCCAGCTGACTTTGGAAACGCTATAGGTACCTTTTCTATTATTTAAAATATTTTATTTTATACACGTTTTCCGGTGGAAAATGGATTAAATGTAGCAAACAACCAATACAAATTTAAAGAGTGGCTGTGCAATTATATTACACATCCCACAAGTTTAGGAATTTACGGAGGTGTGTTGCTAACAACATGGTCGTTTAGCGTATTGCCGAATTTGGACCGCAGCCTGAAGTACACCATTTGTTTGTGACAATTGTGGTTTCGTAAATTCCAGAGCGGTTGCATCCAATTACAGTGCACAATTTAAAAATGTTTCACGTAGGCACTCTTATATTTAAAGTATTTTTAATTACATTCCACAGTAAAAGCAATAAATCTCTACGTGCAGATCACGATTTGCTCATTGATTTGTATCTTTATTTTACTCATGCTAAAATTATATTGTCCCTAATGTAAATTACTTGCATTAATTTGTTGGTACTCGCAAAAATTATTTTTTGGTGCAATTCGATTCAACTAAATAGGAATAGTATTTGTGAGTAATTTTAAAGTCTTCCAATTTGATGAAACAAATATTGTTGATAAATTCAAGAATGGTATTCTTGACCTTCCACCACTTACATAACGAGAATGTATACGACAAAAATGCACAGGACCTTTATTATAGACCATCTAATTTTCTACGGGTGGTGGTCGAGTAGTGGCTGATGCAAAAAAATGAGACTTCTGGTTCTAGTACACACACAAAATCAAAATTTTATTTTTTATTCCTTTTAATAATGGGATGGGGAGGATAATCGAAGTGGAAGTGAACGATGCCAAGAAAAAGTTTGTGACACTGGCTTCTCGTACAAACACGAAATCCCAGTTTTATGGATTCTTGCTTGTTTGCTTTACCTATTTATCCCCATCAACAGAATAAAATGAAAATATAATCTAGTTCCAGATCTCTTTATAGTACATGCATGTTCCAAATTCCAAATTAATGCTATAAACTATTCCAGAGTAATCGTGCACACAAAAAAAAGTTACAAATTGACCAACAGACAGACAGACCGACAAACAAATTTTGTTTTTTGCTCAAACTTAAAATCTCGACTTTCCCCGATAAGCCTATTTGAACAATGAATATCTTCATTTTTTTTTACCGTTACTATACTTCCAGGCTAAGTAAATAAAATGAAGCAAGTCTCTGAATAATTTGAAAAAACTCATGGAGCATGCATGACTCTCATCTGTGGTGGCAGTATTCGAGATAAGTTCACCTGTCCTTATCAAAATACTATCCAATAATCAAAACAAGCAATATTTTGTAGGTCTACTGGGAAACACTTTAAGGGGAAAAGCCACACCGTGGCTTGTGCTAGCAAAACAGATTTAAACATACCAGCAGGACAATATTTCACAGTAACTTCAGATGATAAAGATAATTTTAACCGATAAGGAAATCTGCTGTATTTACACACATCAGAAATCCCGATATCATATGAAATTAGGCTTTTTTGTTTGAATCATTAAGTGGCGAAGAATGAATTCATTTCGTTTAAAAGATATAAATAAACTTGAATATGCTACATTTTTAAACACTAATAACATCTGAACATCACCTATAATTCCACATGCACATTTGCATTCAACAGAAAATTATTATATTATTATGAGTACATTTGCAATGTATGTATTGGAGCAGCCATAATATGAGTGCTCCTTATCCAGCACTATAAGGATGGAAAAAAGTTAATGAACTGTATGCAATAATGGCTGATATTAATCCTGTAGCAAATAGATTATAAAATATGGAGCCTCTTGCTCGACGGACTAATGGCCGAATTGAAGAACCGGGTATCTATACACAAGCATGTGCAAATGAGCATAATAAGAGGCCAATTTGAACTATTTAAGGGCTCATGCAAAGGGCTCTCAACGTACTTCAGGTGTAGTGTAACAAATACGGACTCTCTGTTAACCCTGGCAAGACAATGCTGATACTAGTCATGAAACTGAGCAAAATATAATGCAGAATGCAGAATACTAATGAATTTTTCTTCGCGGATCTTTTGCTGTGATTCGGTATCGTTTCGAATCTGTTATATTTTCTTCAATAAGAAAAAGTGTTCAACAAAACAGTTATATATCTTTACGTTTCTTTCTCAATGGTTCTTGAAAGGGGTACTTCCACGGCTGAGTACAGTCACACTGTATACACACCTAAAAATGCAGAAATCGACATGTAGAAAAGACATGAAATTAAGAAAAAAGAACAGTAATGACAGAACAGTCATGTATATGTCTGGAAACTGGAAAAAGTATTAGATTTTCTAAGGAAATTAGTTCTATATGTGGGTCACTTTTGTCATATTACTGTTATGCCACCCTGCAATCAAAAATTAATAAAGGCATGATACTTCCAAATTAAACAAACCAAATTAAAAGGGTATGTAAAGTTAACAAAGCCGTACTGGCGAAACCAAGAAGGGAATTAAGTTTTGACGTAACTTTTAAATAATTATTATAAAACTGAGTAAAATGGGAAATGGACCGCAATAGCTGTGACGTTATCTGCTGTGCGGGTAATTTGATTAACATTTAACGCCGTCCTTATGGTATCCTTCTGTGCAGGTGTTGCAACGGTCAAAATTGATTACTTAATAATTTGTTTGATGATTGAGGTGTTACTTACTCACCTTCACTAATTCTCCTTCGAAGCTTCAGATATTACAGGCTATTTTACCCCCAGCAGTAGAAAAAGTATGTTTTTGCATATGATTATATTTTATTCGTTACAGGAGAGGAAAAGAATACGTCAATTGGTTCTCTTTATTCTTGTCTTCTAAATGGTATATAACAAATTTTAATAAAATTCTGTTACAGGGTCATAAAGGGTCTAGCCGTACTTCCATGGCGAAACTGCCCCCGATAGGAACCTATATCATAACCTATGTTATATTGTAGATGGCGCTAATAATAGTTGATCGAGTAGATATTAGCTCTATATCTTAGTTAATTGAGGAGCTATTTGAAAAAAAGTGTCCGGAGACGACTTTTTTTCAAAGCGACATATCTTAGTTAATTTTAAAGCTAGGAAAATAAAACTAAATGGCAGTGTTATGGTACACTTTACAGTTTATTTTATAGCATTTCCTATGGGCCAAGCCTAAATAAAAGTATTTAAAAAATGCAAAGAAAAATTTTGTCAATCGATTTCTATCAGATCTAATTTAATTACCACTTTGAAAAAAATATATAATAATAGTCTATGTCTTGCCTAACAGTATGCCAAGTTTCATTAAAATCCAAGAGGTGCAACATGCCGAAAAAAAATTTAAAGTAAGTAGACTGACTACCTTACGACCACTATGTTGACGCTTTTAATTTGCATTACATTTCAATAGTTGCGTTTGGACAGCTCATGAAAAGTATTTCAACGGTTGGTGTCAACTAGCCTATTACAATGTTTTTTTGATCTACTTTTATAGTGACTGTAGTCGGTCTCAGTTAAGAATGCAGTTGTTTTGGTTATGAGCGCAGCACAGTTTACACAGGATATGGGAATTTCCAAGTAAGTGGAATCCCCCCATGGCCGACTCAAGCCAGTTGGTACATAAAATAAAAATTAACGGTTTAAATTAGGGTGACCATACGTTCGGAATTTCGCTGGAAAATCCAGCATTTTAGAGTACTGTCCAGCATTTACAAGTGTCCAGCGAAAGTCCAGCATTCTGACCATATGTCCGGAATTTCGCTGGAAAGTCTTACAAGTGTCCAGCATAAGTTCAGCATTCAGGTTATAGTGAAGTTACAGCATTACATTTTGTTTGGAAAAAATTTCTTTTCGGATACTTGCTTACCGCTCATCAAAAAATTTTGTGATCAAAAAAATTTTTCTTCCCGATCAAAAAGTTTTGGGATGAAAACATTTTTTTTAGATTTCTCCCCCCGCTCATCAATTTCAATTTTCGAGGAAAAATATTTTTGTTATTTTCAGCCCAAGCTCAAGGCCCAGATCCGCCCTTGAGGCCCCTCCCCCCAGTAACCTTTCTGGAGCCGCCCTTGGCAGAAGTGTCCAGCATTCACTTAACAAAAATCTGGTCACCCTAGTTTAAATTGGCTTTTATTTGGCATTTGGCTCTTTTATAAATACATTGAAATTATTTAATTCATATTTCAGCATATTTTATTTAGATTAATGAAAGCTCATTATAGACGTAAATCCTCTAAAAATGTCAGTGTTATAAGAAATGGGTAAACCTACTACTTGCTTGTGCTCGATATCAGGCGAGCTGTATCTTTGATCTCTCTCGCGCAGCGCACATCGCACATCGAAGTTTATTTTATTGTTTTATGATATTTAAGAATATTAATACAAAAGATATTGTACTAATTGTTCATATGTTTTTCGGCTATTTCCTTCCATTTTTATTAAAATCAGACTGCTATAGTTATATTTATCACTCTCATTTAAGAGCATGGTTCTATTTAATTTTATTGTGCGATGTGCGAGGGGCGTCGATATGGCCACTCTCATTTAAAATAATGGTTTATTTAATTTCAGTGTGCGATGTGCGAAATGCGGTGCTATGTGCGCTGTGCGGTGCACCGACGCAACGTGACGACTTGGTCATGCACTTACACGGAGGTTATGATATTTGTGTACACTTTTTAGGCAGATATATAAGAGAGATCAAAGATACAATTCAGAACAGAGTTCGCCTGATATCGAGCACAAGCAAGTAGTAGGTTTACCCATTTCTTATAACGCTTTGACATTTTTAGAGGATTTACGTCTATAATGAGCTTTCATTACTCTAAATAAAACATGTTGCAATATGAATTAAATAATTTCAATGTATTTATAAAAGAAAAATGCCAAATAAAAGCCGATTTAAACCGTTAATTTTTATTTTATGTACCAACTGGCTTGAGTCGGCCATGGGGTATTCTACTTACTTGGTAATTACCATATCCTGTGTAAACTATTCGTGCTCCGCTCATAATGTAAACAACTACATTCATAACTGATACCGACTATAGTCACTATAAAGGTAGATCAAAAAAACATTGTAATATTTTAGTTGACACCACCAACCATTGATATATTTTTTATGAGCTGTCAAAACGCAACTTTTCCAAAGATTAATGAAATGTAATGCAAATTAGAAGCGACAACATAGTGGTCGTGTAAGGTGGTCCACTTACTTAAAAAAATTTTTCGACATGTTGCACCTTTTGAATTTTAATGAAACTTGGCATGCTGTTAGGCAAGACATAGACAATTATTATATATTTTTTTCAAAGTGGTAATTCAATTAGATCTGATAGAAATCGATTGACAAAATTTTTCTTTGTATTTTTTAAATACTTTTATTTAGGCTTGGCCCATAGGATATGCTATAAAATAAACTGTAAAGTGTATCATAACACTGCCATTTAGTTTTATTTTTCTAGCTTTAAAATGAACTAAGATATATCGCTTTGAAAAAAAAGTCGTCTCCAGACACTTTTTTTCAAATAGCTCCTCAATTAACTAAGATATAGAGCTAATATCTACTCTACCAACTACTATTAGCGCCCTCTACGATATAACATAGGTTACGATATAGGTTCCTATCGGGGGCAGTTTCGCCATGGAAGTACGGCTAGACCCTTTAATGATTTAAAATGGGACGTTGCAATTATTCTTAGTTATAAAAATAAAACTATATTATTTAAACAAACAAGTTAAAAAAATTAAATTATAGCAAAAATTATTTTAGATAAAACTGTAATATAAAAATTCGTGGTGCTGAAAATAAACATATAGTAATATTTTAGTAAAAGTTTTTTAAATAAAAAAAAATAATTACTTTTCATTAGACATATAAAACAAATTTTAATATAATTTATAAAATTACTAGAAAATAGAATAGAAAATATTAGACTTTTTTGCAAAACTGATATTTCGTTTTTACCAACACATGAGAGTTTGTAATAACTTTATTATAGTTCGCAGAGAAGAAGAATGTATTGTATTTGTTCGGCACTTTTCTAAATATCGATCCTAAAGAAGAAAAATTTACATCCTTGAATATTTAGTTACATGTTTCTTGTAATCACTATAGCTTAAGAAGAAAAAGTTCATTTGAATTTGAACTTAGATAGTAAGTTAGTGTTAGCTGGAGGAAGAACTCTATTATTTTTAAAAAAGCAACCACTAAATATGAAAATCATTAAATATATTAATAATACGAGGGTGAGACGCCCCGTATAAACATAATTTAAAAAATACATAAAATTCGTCTTAATAAGTTCTCTAGATTTCGTCTTTAGCTGGGGTTTCTGGGTTTCTTAGTAAAAAGGGTTCTGCAGGATGAAAAGAACCACTGGTTTAAGGGATCAAATGAGTCAACTTTCAAAGTGATTAATTTTGTCACTTTGATCACAGATCAGTATCAACTTAACAAAGATCAAGCTTGTTGTATTTAGGAAAAGTTTAAATATATATATATAATGCTCAGTTAAACTTAGATTTCATGAAGAAAAGTTTAGCAATTAGTGGAAAAGTTTCACGGTAAGCCTTGGAACTAAGAATAACGTTAAAACTTTTTAATTATTATTATTTGAAAATTACTTCAGTATTGTAATTAATCCGTTTAACGGTGAAAGTTATTACAGTTAGTACGGAATATTAAAATGTGTTCTATTTTTATATCGGGATGTGCAACTGCCATGCTAGCAAAAACAGTAAATTGGCTCTCATTATAATATAAATATCACCTAATACTACTTCTTTAAATATAGTCAAAATAGAGCGAGGAGACTTTTAAGAAGCATTTGCAGTATTGTTTTTTCCTGTTTCTGACAAAATGAATGTTTTGAATTAAGTTTTATTCAATTTCCACGGCATACTTGATTAGCGTATCTTCTCGATATTTTAATTATTATCCACCAAAGAACTTGAAGGTATCAATAGATTTGTCGTGAAAATTGGTATTAAACTACTGGGTGTCTAAGAGATCTTGCCATTTGAAAAAGTTGACATAATTACAAAAAAGTGATTTCGGAAATTTTGGTTTGTCGTAGCTACTATACCAAAAAAAGTGAAAAAAGAAGCAATATGACAATTCTGCATTGATATGGTCCGCAGCACAGTAGCACGAATCGTGATTTCTTCGTTCAAAATTATCTAGAGCACTTATTTCGCAATCGATTGGAATACATTTTTTTTTAAATACTCGTTATTTAATTTCCAAAAAACGTAAGAGACCCGATTTCGACATAAATTTAAACAAAAATTTATGCCAAAAATAAGATAGTACACTTTTCTAAGGTGGGCGCATTGGGCCCAAAACTGCGAAACTGCGAAAGGAGTTTAGATTTTATTTAAACACATTAGGTTAAGTTTCCCCAACCCTGCCCGTCTGGCCTTTCAGTTGCCACAGCCCTGTTGCACCTTGGATGTCTGGCTGGCTACGAACCAGGTGTTGGTATTGCTATGTAATTGAAATTTTAATAAACTATAATAATAACAGTACGTTTGCAATATACGTTCTGTAATAGCAAAATTGATTTTTGTTGATTACAATAGTTATTTACTGACTGCTAACAAAATATTAGACTACTTTACAAATCTATAAAGACGTTTTGCGATAAATAAACATTTAATTTCATTAACACAGATGGTTCTAAATCATCAGATTACGCCACTGAATTAAAATTTATTTAAATGAAATAATTTAAATCAGGAAATTGCCTCTAATTTATTTCGTTAAAGTACGAAGCTCCCATATTGAAGAACCTAAATTTCTCGTTCTAATGTCAATATTTCATTTTCGCTAAATACGACGATGGAAATATATATTTCATTAAATACGCAATAATGCCAACATATAGTTTTTGGTGGTTGACGTAAAAGATGGGGGCAGATTCTAAGCTCGTTGCGGCACGGCACAAAGCTCTTTTGTTCTTTCTCGGCGCAATCACAAAGAAAACACATCCCTCAAGAATCCTTTCGTTTGATTCATTTAAATGAGAGCGATAAATCCTGCAGAATAAATTGGCTTTTTAATTGTTTATTCTGAAAATTCTCGAGAACTGGTGATAAAATTTAATGAGTGGAGTCTTCGCCAAGATTACCTACCTATATAAATATTTATGGTTAAGTAGGGTTCTATTTTGCATTATTTTGATTTTAAATCGCAATTATTTGTCATAATTTTAATAATAAACTTAAGACATATTTTTTTTTGCAAACACTTTTAAGTAGGTAGTCTTTTTAACGTTTGTTGTCAGTGCTAAAAATACCATTTATGATGTAAAGCAGGCGGTTCCTTGTCTATTAAATGTTAGGCAAGTAAAAGATCCCTACTCTTCTTAGGAGAAGAGGTTGGGTAGCTCGTCTCCTGGCGTCGGTGATGGGCCCTGGTAGCGGAAATAGGCCGACGTTAAATAAACAGATTAAAAAGAAAAAAAACTTATTCATATATTTAACAAAAAGTCGTCAATGGTTAGTGTCCGACGGGTGAAAGGCTGTACTTTCTATAACAGTTCCCATGTACACACAATGTATCATCATGTATCACAATTTGTCTCCGCCATAGGGTTCAAATATACCCATAATTATGGCAACCTTCAGTATGAGATACTTTTCATTTTATGCTTCGGTGAGAAATGGATCCATTTGTTCCTTCGTCAAGCTTTCAGTTTTTTCGTTCGGTACCATTTGCCTTATCGTTTCAAAAATACAATAAACTTATGTCATAATTGTTCATAATTGTTCATTATGTTCGTCATTGTTTTCTTCACGGAGTAATTCAACCAAAGCACTGATACTACTCCTTGAAGTATGCCAAAACATATACTGCTGGCTTAACTTCGTAGGTAACAAATCCAAAGTAGTTCTCTAGGCAGCTTCTTCAATTTCAGCTGGAATCGGTTACAACTGTAACTTTTTTATTATTATCCATTTTACATCAAACACGCGAAACTTTTTACCAACCAATTAAAGTGTTGATTGTAAACATAGAAACCATAGAAGTAAACTATGATTATCTCAGTTTCAGTTAATTTGTATGTTTTGATTGCGAATTTCAAACCTGACATACTATGCATTTTACAAATTTAATTATTTGAAAACGTCAAAATTCTAAAATAGTCGTTTAGTTCTTCACTTGTAACATCTTGAGTCTAGTTTTAATAGTGTTTGCAGAAAAGACAATGTGTGATGTGCGTGATTGCAAATTTTTCATTATAGTCTATGTAATTAAGCATTATAAGACGACTTTTTTGTAAATATTTGGTGCAAAGACGAGATTACCTCCCCCCTCCCATTTTCGAGGGTGATGAACATGATGCAAGTGGTGAGAGAAGTCTTTGACCGCTGCAACCCCCTGAAACGGCCAAAAACCACCTCTTTTATGGATCCCTTCATGTTTTCATATATAAACGGATCTGGGGGGTGATTTATCAACGAGTTATACTTGAAGTAACATGAAAAGAGGTTACAGAGTAAGTGGAATTCAGACAGCAGGCCGAGGGGGTTGATTAAACCTCCCGAGGGGTGGAAAATCATTTTTTTCAAATGATTCGGTTCCAACGCGTATCCCCCCGTTTTCGGAATCGCTGATGACGGGAAAAATATTCATTTTTAGCTCATTCCTCAAACGGGCATAACCACCCCTCACTCACCAGAAAGCATACTATCCAGGATTTACAGGTTTTTCGACACATGATCGTTATTCCTGCGAATATCCCTTCATTTTTCGCGGAAGAGAAGGTGATAGCAATCTCAGGGGGTTGCTTCAACCCTTCCAAGGAATGTAAGATTCATTAATTACACTTTTGATCGTCAATACGCTCTCCCCCGTTTTCGCAGGCGCTGATCACGATAAAAATATTCACCTTGATCTCCAACTCTCCTCATATAATGGTCGCAAACTTACCCTCATCCACTAGTTATCGCTGGGGTGATGATTGTGTAAGTTGCTAAATAATGATTTCTTGATCGGGGAGCAATGGATAATAAATGTTGTCGACAATGGCAATGTTGTTTATTCAAAGAATTACATAAAAATATCTTTATCACAAAATAAATTATTTGCTTACAATTAATTTAAAAAACCTAGGTCGTTTACAAATAGCATATTCCTCAAAATGCACAACGCACGCGATATCTTCTTCTTCTTCATCCGCCGTTTAAGTGAGCGAATCTGAATCGGAACCGCTTAAACCAATTTCAAGGATTAAATTAAAATAAAAATCATCATCATTATCGTTATCGTCATCGGCATCTGCTCTCTCTTCTGTAAATACATCTGACGTATAATTTTCACAAATTTCGCCTTCAGTTTTTACAGAAAATAGATGTTAACCTTAATTTTAAACAGCTGCATCTCTTTGAACAGCTGTTCTTACAAGTACAGTGGTAATCTTGATAAAAATAATCTGGTATCAATTTGTTTACACGCTTGGTATTAAAAGTAAACACGCAATGCGTATTCTCTGATCGCTCCTTGAGTTGGAGGCGTGCAAATGTTAACATTTTTGGGTCTCGTCTGCAAATATTTTTATCTAATAGAATTGAAATCTTCTCAGGGTGAACTTTTTCTTAAGTAAAGCTTGCCAACTAATTCAAACGTTACATTATATAATTGATTTGGTGTTGCGATAACTGCGATAACTGCGCTCCAAAGTGCAATTAATGAATTTTACACCCCTTGGAAGGGTTGAAGCAGCCCCCGAGATCGCTACCACCTTTTCTTCCATGAAAATTGAAGGGATATGCACAGGAATAATGATCATGTGTCGAAAAACCTGTAAATAATGGATAGTAAGCTTTCTGGTAAGTGTGGGGTGGTTTCTGTTCGTTTGAGGGATGAGGAGGGGTTGGAGCTAAAAATGAACATTTTTTTGTGATCAGCCCCAAAAACGGGGGGAAAGCGTTTGAAGAGAATCATTTTAAAACAATAAATTTACTCTTTAATCAACCCCCCTAGACCTGCTGTCTGGATTCCACTTACTCTATAACTCCCTTCCATGTTATTTCAAGTAAAACCCGTCGATAAATCACTCCCTAGGCACGTTTATATATGAGAACATAAAGGGATCCATAGAAGAGGTGGTTTTTGGCCGTTTTGAGGGGGTTGCGGTGGCCAAAGACTTCTCCCACCACTTGCATTGTGTTCAGCACCCTCGAAACAGGGGGGGGGGGGGGGAAGATATTCTCGTCTTATAATGCTATATGAAAAATTTGCAATCACACGCATCACACATTGTTTTTTCTGTATATTGTTGCCCTAATCTGGGCACGCTAATATATTAATTAGGTATTTTTTTAATAAACAAAAAAAATGTGTAAGTTGTGATTTGCATAATACCTAATAGTACAGTAACTAGAGGTTTTAACTTCGGAATAATGTCATATTGAACGGACTTCGTTCATTTTTGACAGTATAATTGTAAATGCTTCACAGAAAAGTTTCTATATTGTGCGGGGGCTTGCTAATTTATAGGGGGTGGCATATTTTTTACCTAGGTACTGTACTATAAATAATATTCTCTAATCATAATGAAAGCAAATAAATAAAAAATAATTAATTGTAAAAATAAATCAAGAATAGGCTTGTAAATAATGAATGAATGTTTCTATACTCTCCTGATGAGAACTAACGAGTTCGAAAAAACTTGTACAATTTTTCTAGAGTTGAAATAGAATGTAAGGTTCAATGATTGTTGTGAATGACTGAATTTCATTAAATGATTTAAGTATTTTCAATATATTTTTTTGCCTCAAAATGCCAGAAATCCTATCATGTAATTCAATACTTCGTTAGTATTAGCTAGAAGAGTAGTTGTTTTGGTTGATTTTTCAATAATGATTGTTTTAAAGCGTTTTCCTAAGTAGTATATTAGCGTGACCTGATTAAGGTACCAATATAGAGAAAGTAGATAATTTCATATTGAATAAAAATGTGTGAATGAGTGAATTTAAATAAATGGTTTAAGTATTTTAAATATATATTTTTTCCTTTAAAATGCTAAGAATCCTATCATCTAATTCAATACTTCGTCAGTATTAGCTAGAAGAGTAGTTGTTTTGATTGCTTATCAATGAATGTTTTAAAGTATTTACCTAACTAATATATTAGCGTGCCCAGATTAGCGCAACAGTATACAGAAAGTAGGTATTTTCTTAATAAATAAATAAGTATGTAAGTTGTGATTTGCATAATACCTAAATAATATTCTCTAAAAAAACATAATTTTCAAACACTGTTTTTCATCCGTTTACTACAACACTTACCTTAGAAATAAATTGCATTTTAAAAGAATTTTCGAAAAAACGTAACGTATTTTTATTACTTTGCTTTCTCAATAAATATTAATTTTATCGAAAAATGGCAGGGGTCAAAAATAAAGTTTATATACTACGAAAAAATATATATTTTTTGTTTTTATACAAATACCTTCCGGGACTCGAATTTAATCCAATACTTTTTGCTGCACTTCCAGTAAAAAATTGCTATACTTACATAATTTTTTAGGTGATTTAGATAATATACTAATTGCCAAATTAAACCCAAATAATTGTTTGCAACTCGCCAAATCTATATTTCCATTCGTTTGTTATATGAAAATAAATCAACTTATATATTTTTGTTTGTATGCCCTTCGTTTAAATGTTCGCAGCACAAAGCCAAGCTTAATTATTTTATGTTATATGTTAGAGAAAAAATACTAAGTCACGCTTGAATAGAGAGAAAATAGGATATTACAAATAAGAATTAGAAGACATTTATTTTACGCAGGGATATCTTTTATTGTTCCTTTTATTTCAAATAATATGGTTGGAAAGGTCGATAACAGTGCCATTACTCTGAGACATGGTTCTTAACAATAGATATAAAAATTTGATACATCTCACCAACTCAGACTGAGAAAAATATAGTGGTTTGATCTACTCTAATGTGAATAAAAAACGCAACGCGGAGAATTAATTATAGCAATAATGATAATAACAATATCTGTTCTTCTGCTAAAACCTTAAGTAATCAAAAATATTTGATAGAGAAAAGTCACATTTGACGTGTAGTTGGCACAACTGGCAATAAAAAAATCTGCAGCACTTTTAGTGAAGAGAGATTATCACAAAAAAATATTAATTAAAAAACGACGGGAAAATAACCTGAGACACTTTTAGTGAAAAATATACAGGGTAGTTACCCAAAAGAAAAATAATTGAATAAACAAAAGTTGTCAAAAACGGTGAGGGAAGTTTTTTGTAAATCCTTTTATAGACCTGAAATTCATGCATTGCTGGACAATTTTTAGGTCAGAGAATACCTCTTTATATGACTAGTTTGGAATATAAAACTAAGAATTATACTTTAAAATTTATACGTAATTATTGAACAACATTAAGAACATTAGATTTTTCCTCTAAAGGAAAAAATACACACAAATCAGGATTTTTCAAATTGATTGAATGTCTGCCCACCTTGTTCTATATAATTCATATTTTTCTTTTAAAAGTGCAATGAAAGTTTCGAACACTAATCTTGAAGCACAACACTTTTACTTATCTATTTTCACACACAGTTGTTTGATAGATGTTTTTAAAGATAAGTAAAAAAAATGTTGTGGCCTTTGGTTCTTGTACACACACTAAATCACAATTTTATTTTTCTCACTCCCTTTAATAATGGAGCGGGTGGGGTGGTAATGGGGGTGGATATGCCAAACAATTTTGTGAGACCTTAGCTTCTCTTATGGATACTAAATACCAATTTTACGGACTCTTATTTATTTGATTAACATATTTACCCCTACTTACACCAATTTATCCCAAACCCCTCGACGGAATAAGATCTATATATAATCTAGTTCCAGATCTCGTTAAAATACATACGTTTACCAAATTTCAAGTCAATATCTTAAACGGTTCCAGAATAATCGTGCGCACAAAAAATGTTTCGGCCGACAGACAGACATTTTTTTTTCAAACTTAAAATCTCAACGTTTCATGGCATTCTAAACCCATTTGAATAATAAAAATTTTCAAAAATTTTTTTGACGTTACTATACTTTCACTGGATGTGGAAGTAGTTACTAACCAAGATTGGTAGAGTATAAGGTGGCCTAATAACTCACGATCCCCATCAAAAAATGTCATTAGCCAATGAACATCTGGTGTGAAATCACACCAGATGCAGGGCCTTATTCAAAATATTGTAAGAATTTGTGTAATGTTAATTAAGCAAAGAACTCGTAACTGGAACGGGCTCGCAATGACCCGCTTTTGAGGTCGGGGGTAATTATCCTCAAATTTTGAGTCACTGTTCTGCGTGCTGGTAATGAAGATAAGTTGTAGAATGTAACACTACAGATCATAGTATACGTCAGACCATATTTCGGGCCAGTACGGACGATTCTTCTAGAGTGAGATAACCGCACCGCTACTGTGCGTTCGGAGAACAAGGATAGTCTGACTTTTCACCCCCGCACTGACTTCTTTGCCTAAATGCTCTGTATTGAGGAACCTCATACTCTACAAATCTTGGCAACTAACTACATTATTCGGATATCCTTCTTAATCCCGATGTCAATCCACAGTTATTGTCATAATGAAATCAATTCAGAATAGCCCATTGAGCTCCATTAGAAGGATATCCTGGAACATACTAGAATGGAGTGTCTTGAGGATGTCCTAAAATAGGACATTATAAAAGATGCAACCATTTTTGTATTTATTTTACGTACAGGAATATCCAGGTACTTTAATTTGTCATCCCATATACCGATTGGGCTGTATAAGCGTTGAGTAAAAAAAGGACTCTTCACTCAACGGTATAAGTTAAAATGCCAATCAGAAGTCGATGTGGGCGACGACTCTATTAAATTGCTTAATAACATCATAGATTTAGTAAATTGATAAATAATAAAAAAAAAGATAATGACTCTGATCCTTGTATTCATCCTTATTCAACTTATGTTCAATGATTATTTCGTGAACATTGCAAACGAGATAATAGAAAATCTATCACAAAGTGAAACAAATTATGATAGCTTTTTAGATAAAACAAAATTTCAAATTCCTACTAGAACTAAATTTAGAGAAGTAAGCTACAATGAAATTTCTGATATATCAAATTAAAAAAAAACACAAACAGCAAAGATGCCTATAACATTAATACGAAAATCTTAAGAACAATAAAATATATAATACTAATCCCACTAACTAACTTGATTAATCTATGTATACGTAATAATACCTTCCCTGGTGAACTTAAAATCTCCAAGGTAGTACCCATACATAAAAAGGACTCCAAGGGTGAGCCCTCGAACTATCGTCCAATTTCAATAATTCCTTTTCTAGTTAAAATCTCTGAGATTGTTAAAAAAAAAAACAAATAACGGAACATTTTGAGCAAAATAATCTTTTCACTCAATATCAATTCGGTTTTAAGAAAAACAAATCCACTACATTATTAGCTATTAGACTACAAGCCCATCGTAATTTTTAAAGAGTCAAGTGACCCAGCATGAATTATATCTAGTACGATGCTGGTATATGAAACCAGAACTTTAGGCACTATGCCGTTACTTTTGGGCGGTACAGGTGAGTACACAGGAAAATTGAATTTTCCATCTGAAAGTGCGCTCTTCAGACAAAGTATTCTTGTACGGCATTCCTCATATTTGATAGTTCATAAAAAATAATCACCTAGAACCTACTGCCGTACAAAAATAATGGGACCGGAAGCCAGGAGAATTTTTGTTTTTCCGGAAATTTTCTTAGGCAAATAAATAGGTGATTTAGTACTGTACGGCGTTTGTACAATGAGATTTGTACGCTTTCATAGATTCATTATTCAGCAACGCCGTACATATTTGGTGGTTCCAGGGTGAGAAATCCTAGGCGCAAACACTTCTCTAGACCCCTATGGTGCAAGATCATTGTAAAATGTACGGCATCGATTCTAAAATATTATTCAGCACCTACAATAACTTTTAACAATTGTGCTGTCTAAAAATTACGGTAACTATAAATATAAATAAACAATTACCTGCGCTTGAGGGTTGAAGCTCATTTTTTGGCAATAAGATCATAAATTCCTGTACGGCAACCGATTTCTTGATATGATGTAACTAAATATTATCGTTATACATTAGAGCCGGTTATAATTAATGGAACCAAATGAAAATATGAATTAAAAAAATAAATAAAATTTTCAAAATTTAAAAGATTTTTATAATGCGCTGTGTATTAATAAAAGGAGCGATATTTCTAAAATTATTGCTATTTTGAATTCTTTAAAGATGGAAATATAAAGAAAAATAGATGCCGTACATTTTTACTTTTAGGATTTTCCACAGCTAATAAGATTTTCCATAACTTTTTCACCGGCCTTTAGGGTCATTAATTACTGTACGGCATTTACAAAATGTTGGAATTTCCATATTATTACAACATGATAAAATTTATCTCTTACTTTTCATCAAATTATACGTGAATTTGAAGAAATGCGTTAGATCAATGGAAGCAAAACATACTATGACCGATGCTGCATTCGTCTCTCCGACTCTTATGCCGTTTAGTTGGTGTGTTTTAGTAGCGTTGAGTGAGATAATATCCGTCGTCGATTTTCTTCCACGGTTTCGCTTATCATTGTTTACTTAGAATGTTTCAAGGAGAATGATTAATGATGCGAAAGTTTAAAAGTTAAAATTAGTATGTTATTCGCCTGTTTGACTAAATGCATATTGATCCTAATCTCCCCAATGCATATTTTATTTATATAAGCTTTATTTAGATTATTATTATTAATTCCTAAACAATCGGGAAAACTTTTGTGGTTAATTAAGACTTATTTTTATTTCCGTTTTATGCTTATATTATATAGTTGGTTACTACTGAGAAAATTAGTAAGGGTGTTTTTTTCTTTGCAATTTTTAGAAAGCCTCAACGTTTTCCACAATTGTCAGACTTTTAAGATTTGTAAAGCGATTGGAGAAGGAACGTATCCCACAAGTTTATTACAAAACAAAAGTCCTAGTAAAATGATGCACTTTCGGCAGCGAACGACCACATACCGATTTTAATATATGATGTAACGAACTATCCACCGAGAATATATAAGTAATTATTAAATTTATAATAATAGTGGAGTGAAATTAAGCATCAAAATAGGTGGATAAGAAATTCTCCAGCTGCAGCAATTCTATTGTTTTAATTTGTTTTATGTATAACTAGCTGATGCCCGCGACTACCTCAACGTGAAACTTTATCTGCGTGGAACTTCGTCAGCGTGGAATTAAGAACATTGACAAACTAACCCACTACGCATCCAATGCATTTAAGGAAACCCATTGTGCATCCATTGCACTAGAGGAAAACCACTGCATATCCATTGCACTCGAGACAACTCATTGCGCACCCAAAGTACTCGAGGAAACCCACTGCGCATCCATAGCACTCGGGAAAACCCACTGCGCATCCATAGTACTTGAGGAAACTCACTGCGCATCCTTATTACTCGAGGAATTCCACTGCGCGTCCATAGTGCTTGGGGAAACCCACTGTGCATCCATTGTACTCGAGAAAACCCACTGTGCATCCATGGTACTCGAGGAAACCCATTGCGCATCCATAGTACTCGGGGAAACCCACTACGCATCGCAATATGATAACAATTAATGATTTTTGTGTTAGAGCGAGTTAAACGAAAAAATAGTTCTTTTAATCGACAATAAAGCACACGGACGGGTATGTGTCAAATTTCATGCTTAAAAACATCCCTCTCCCTGTTCGTCCGTTCGGGGAGGGGGTCTCTTTTTGAAAACAGTCGAATACATGTCTCCTTATTTCCCCAGAAGAGCCCATCGCTGGAATATCACGTTTCTGATTTACGCGATTTCAGAGATACGGGTACCCCTTTAGACCATCTACCACCTCCGTTTTCACCTCTTTAAAAATTGAAAATCGAAATTTCGTCTTACCCGTGTCTAATAGATTCCAATAAAGAGTATTTCTGCCAAATTTCACGCTTCTAGGTCTAATCGTTTCCGAAAAGCTTAAAAACCTCCCCCTCTTCGTTCACCCTTTCGGGAGGGTCTCTTTTTGAAAACCGTGGAACATGTGTCTTCTTATTTCATCAGAAGAGTCCATGCTCGAATAATCATGTTTCTGACTTACGCGATTTCAAAAATACGTGTGCTCTTTAAACCATCTCCCACCCCCGTTTTCATCCTTTCAAAAAGTGAAAATCGAAATATTGTCTTACGCGTATCTAATAGATTTCAACAAAAACTATTTCAGCCAAATTTCACGTATCTAAATCTAACCGTTTTCGAAAAAGCCTAAAAGTTCCCCTTTTTCACCCTCTTGGAGATGACATTTCGAAAAATCCCTTCTTAGTGGTTGCCTACGTCATTCGAGGAACCTCTATGCAAAATTTGAAGTTTCTAGATAGTACAGTAAAAGTCTACCTTCTCTATAGGGGGTGCTCACAAATAATTCCCGGCAAGCTGATTTTTTTCAGGGTCGATGGAGGGGCGTCTCCCGAGTATCCGACCAAAAAGTCACAGTCCACACCCCTTGTAGGGTGTTGCAATAGGGGTGGTTTCTTATTTTTTGTTTTTTTTTAAATTTTCTTTTTCCAGCTTGTACATAGTAATATTCTCTATAACTTTGCCTAATAAATTTTTTTTGTAACTTTGATTTTTGACGGTCCAGCGCCCATTATATGGGAAAGTATTCACCATATTTATTTACTATGGTTCAGAAAACATACAAACAAAAAGCTGAATAGCTGGTTTTTACAGGGTTGATTGAGAACTGTCTCCTGAATGTCCAACCAATTTTTTTGTTAGAGACTCAGGAGACAGTTCTCAATCAACCCTGCAAAAACCAGCTATTCAGCCTTTTGTTTGTAATTTTCCTGAACCATAGTAAATAAATACGGTGAATGTTTTCCCATATAATGGGCGCTGGACCGTCAAAAATCAAAGTTACAAAAAAATTTTATAAGGCAAAGTTGTAGGGAATATTACTATGTACAAGCTGGAAAAAGGAAATTTCAAAAAAAAAAACAAAAATACCACCCCTATTGCAACACCCTACAAGGGGTGTGGACTGTGACTTTTTGATCGGATACTCCATCGACCCTGAAAAATTCAGCTTGCCGGGAGAAATTTTTTTGAAAAATGATATCTTTATTGGTTTGAGCTGTGCGTTAATAGATCAGTCAATGCTTCAGTCAGTCAGTCAGGGCATTCTTTTATATAAATATAGATAAGTGTCACGAGCAGTTTTGTATTAAATCGGTCCATTGCTTTTTGTAAAATTGTAACATATTTTTCGACACTGAAATTTTCTGCTATTTTCCCTTAAATCAGATAAATAAATAATCAATATAAAACAGTATATCACATACAAGTAAGAGCACCATATTTTAAAGATTAACAGAAAAGTACGCCGGAATTTTTTCAATCAAAGAAAACGACAAATCAATTTAAATCTATATAATACCAGCAGCGGCCTCTCTTCGCAAGCTATGACATCTGAGCATCTAGTGATAAGATCCCTGCGATCGGCGCGCCGACGTGTCTCAGTCCACAATTATTATAGGTAATTAATTGAGACCGTTGAAAGTCAATCTGTTACAAAACTAATACTACTATAATTTTTCAGTTTTTCGCGGTAGGCTATTAGTTTGCAAAAAAATTATTTGAAAATTATAAAAATAACTCTTTTAAAGAGTAGTGAAATAAACCAAACTTTGAAATCGATCAGGAAATAAATAAGGAAGACGATATATCAACAATAAAATACCCTACATTTTGCGGAAAATAGTATATTGTGTATTTAGGTGTTAAAGCAATACATTCCCGGACGACGATGCAAATTGTTGGCCGAAGCGCTAGCCGAGGCCAACAAGTATCGAAGTCAAGAACATAAAAAAGCGTACGGGAATGTGGGGGCCTAGGCCGGGAAAGTAACATTCCGTTTTTATGTATATTTTAGACAGTAAATAATACATGCAGACAAACCAACTCACATTAAAATTGCATTTATTTGTAAGCAGAAATGTTTTGCTTGAATACAAATTCCTTAATTTATAATAATATTTATTGTGATTTCAGAGAAAATAGTATGTGTACTTCGGTGTGAAAGCACATTCCCGGACTTCGATGCTTGTCGATGCATCGTCGTCCGGAAATGTATTACTTTCACACCTAAATACACAATATACTATTGTTTAATTGTTTAAGTTTAGAATTACATATGATCTTCCCACCTGTTGTAAACTTTTCGAGCTACCATTGATTTTCTTTTAAATGTCTAATAAAATATTGTCCGCTAAACCTGTTTCATGTCTCCTTTTTCTTTATTCTTTAATTCCCAAAGAAATTATCAGTAAATTAAACATGTTCACTTCATTTATAGACATTTATTGCCGACAGTTACGCGTTTCTACAAGTCAAATATATCATTTCGAATGAAATAATAAAATATTTAGAACATTACCTTCTGAAAAAAACGAGCTCATACATTACCATGCAACGTAGCTATACTAACTTAACATTAGAAACACTTCCTGCCATTTTATTTGCCATACATATTTTATAGCTATTTCGGAGTTTCACTACCATCTGGGAGGTTTAAGAAATTGTTTCTCCCTTCGTACTAGCACAGTGAAATTCTTCCTCATAACGTACAGTATACTTTTTACTTTAAATTGGCCTTCTAGCAGCTTTAACTGCATTTTCACTTCCCTTTGCCCAATTAGGTTTTACAAAGTGATCCGTTCCGAATCCAAGCTTATGCTTTAAATTAAATAATAAATTATTTCGCAGCATTTTAGTTACTTACTTCGAAAAATTTTACTTCCAGTTTAAATACTAATTTTCACTGTCGTTCTCATTAGAAAGTGAATTTACTCTCATAAAAGAGTACAATCTGATTTTCTGATGGGATACCTTTGTTTCCTGTTTCTTTACACGGCATCAGGGGTGACAAGGTGACATGACAGTGTACAAATTACTTTCGCTGATTCCTTTGTTAATGTTAACCGTTAATTTTCCTGCTTAAATACACTGAATGTTAAAAAAAATGAGGAAATTTATTCTTCAATTATGTGAAAAAACTTCTATTTTCGCCTATGATCGGTGACCAAGAAGGAGTTCTAGCGAAGAAGGTTTGAATTTTAATTTTAAGTTCTTTTTGACTTTTTTTATTAAATTTTTTATTAAACTTTTTATTAAATAACAAATAATTACAAATATAACTAAATCAACCTAAACTAAATTATAGCTAAAGAATTAAGTTATTAATATATTTCTCCCAAAAAATTTCAAAAATCCAAAAGTACAAGTTTTAGTTGTTACGGTCGATTTTCACATTTAATAATGGCCAGAAATTTATGTACTAATTTTCGTTATTTTCCCAAATTTTATTGTACATTTGAGCCTATTGATACCGTCTCTCGCGAATTAATAGAGTATAACTGGTTGCATAATAGCAGTACCTAATGGCTTACGCTGGTCATTTAATATACTTTGATACAGGTAGTATGGGTGAGTGCGTTCAGATATTCATTAAGAGAGTGCATTGCAAAAACGCCCTTGTAAAGCTTCTACAATGGCCAGTATTGTTGATTAAACCTTCTTTGGTGGGTAGATTTATGAGGGGATCGCTTTCAGAGTATATTATGATAATATTTGTGGATATAAACGAAGTTAGGAAAATCTATTCTAGTTGTGGGGTGCGCCGTGGAGTAGAAATTCTGAACGTACCGAGACGGAAGACAAGAACTTGACATTTTGACAGAGGACATTTTCTTCTTGGTCATTTTTTCCTTTTGCTGCTTGAAGATTGAGTCGTCTGAATACGAGTTTTAGCAAGTAAGTTTTGCTCCATATATGGGATTAAGTATTCATCACGACAAGATTAGTTGTATTTTCATTTGGTTTGGAGTATCGTTTTGGGAAATGCAGCTACGGATTTTCCGGATAAAGTCAATTTTCAAAGCACGTGGCATCGTCTGAATGCAAGATTTTGGACTGCCATTTTGACGGCAAAGGACCTCTTTCAGCCCACATCACATCTCAGGGCTGTTTGTTTGTTTGACTGTTGATTTGTTCGTTCGTTAGTTGTTCATTGTTGAGTATATTACAAGTATTGGGATCTATTTGTTGGTTTATGGCTATTTGGATGGATACCTTATGATTTTACTTGGACCTGTTACTGGTATTCCACTTGAGCTTTTATGTCACATCCTACACTTTACGAGGGACTTCCAGCCTGACCTTAGCTTCAACCTCTAGTCCAGATTTTGGTGTCTAGATGGTGGATGATTGACTGACATGTTGTGTATGTATGGTACTGGGGATCTCGGCATGTTACCTTAGACTCTACGTAGATGGTCTACCACCTGCGGCTGTTATCACCCTGAATTACGCTACCCTGGTAGGACGGGAAAAGGTATTCAGACACTACCAAAGGTAAGCGGAATCATATTCTCTATAACGAGGGATCCGGTACATCTACTCTACGTCCACGTCCATTTTCAAGGAATATTGATAATATTTTGCTTGTAACGTAAATCTCAGTAACACATTAGATTTCAGTAATATTTGGTACATTTTGTATATCGTTACTTCACTCACTTAATAGCATTGCCTTATTTCACAAATAGATGTCAATAATTTTAAGTAATTTTATGTTTTAACGTACCTTGGGTCAATTGTAGTTTTTGTCACGCTTCTGGCATATGACCTTTTGTACATTTTTAAAGGATTTATTATTTTGTAAGATATTTTGTGAATATTAGGTTAAGTGTGTGGGCCCCACTTATTAGAATATATTGTGACACTTGTACTGCGTACCGAGTTATCGGTGATAATTGTGAAAGATTTTGTACTACGTACCCTGATATTGTATAAAATGTTAAATTAGAACGACGTTGTCTTTTATATCTGACCACCTACACCACCCCAATTATCGAAGCCACCCCCAAGGACCTGAGTAGTCGGCCGTGTGAGACTTCCTCCTCACTAGCTTATTGCAGAGGGGGTACTGCACGTAAAATATTAAAATTTTGTTCAGGGCACAGGGTGACCACCCTACCCTGCGTTCGAGGTTTAGCAGCCTTTGGGGCCGCCTTTTAAAGTGGGCCCAGGCCCCTGCAACATAGTTTTTCGTTGTTTCATGACAGCCTGTATATTTTAGATAATTATACATTTGTATATCGTAAAATGCACGTATGGTTAAATTTGGAAAAAAATACGATTTTTGCTACATAAAAAATTATATAGTTCTAATATCTCGAAAACCAATGATTTTTCAAAAATTTTTCATATTATAAAAGTTGCTTAGAATGTAATACCCTATCACATGTACCTCTTTTAAATGTTCCTGAGATTTAATAATTTTTTGCATCGCAACTTCAATTTGTAAAGTGACCATTTTTACTCAAAACTGAAGTCATTTATATATTCTACTAGGCAGTGGCGGCTCGTGATATTGTCTGCAGAGGAGGCTTAATATTTTGAAAGACAATTAACTTGAAATACGATTACAATTTGTACATTTCCGCACCACCCCCGAGGTAGTACAACGGATTTTTGGAAGATTGGAAGATATGCTGCTTCTTCCAAAAGGAGGCTCAGCCTCCCCTGCCTCCCCTGACGAGCCGCCACTGCTACTAGGTACCTTTAACAGAATTCAAATATCTCTTTTAATTTTATTTTTACGATTAATTATTTTTTATTTATTTGTTTTCATCATGTTTAGAGTATGTTAATAAGGTATTAAACAAATCACAACTAATTACACACTTTATTATTTATTATGAAATTACCTACATTCTGTATACTGTTGCCCTAATTTAGGCGCGCTAATATGCTAGTTAGGTAAATACATTAAAACGCTAATTATTGGAGAACCAATCAAAACAACTACTCTTCTAGCTAATACTGACGAAGTATTGAATTACATGGTAGCTTAGCTTTCTAAAGCAAAAAAATATATATTAAAAATACTTAATTCATTTATTTAAATTCACTCATTCACACTTTTTTATTTAATATGAAATTATCTACTTTCTGTATATTGGTAACTTAATCTGGTCACGCTAATATACTACTTAGGAAAACACTTTAAAACACTCATTATTGGAGAACCAATCAAAACAATCAATCAAAACTCTTCTAGCTAATACTGACGAAGTATTGAATTACATGTTAGGACCCTTAGCATTTTAAAGAAAAAAAAATATATTAAAAATACTTAAATCAATTTTTTATATAATGTGAAATTATCTACTTTCTGTAAATTGGTAAATAAAAAAAGGGGGAATGGCTGAATTTAAATAAATGACTCAAGTCTTTTTAATATATTTCTTTGCTTCAAAATGCTAAGAGTTCTATCATGCAATTCAATACTTGGTCAGTATTAGCTAGAATAGTTGTTTTGATTGATTCTCCAATAATGAGTATTTTAAAGTATTTACCCAACTAATTAGCGTGCCCAGATTAGGGCAACAATATACAGAAAGTAGGTAATTTCATAATAAATAATAAAATGATAAGTTGTGATTTGCTTCATACTAAATAATATTCCTTAATCATGCTGAAAACAAATAAATAAAAAATAATTAATTGTAAAAATAAATCAAGAATAGGTTTACAAATAATGAATGAATGTTTCTACACTCTGCTGATGGGAAATAACGAGTTCTAAAGAAAATTGTACAACTTTTCTAGAATTGAAATAGAATGTAAGGTTCAATAATGGGCCTTTCACTAGATTCTTAAATCTCAAAACAAATATATTTATTTGAAAGTTAACTGATAGAGATTCACCTTGTGCAACTCTGTTTCAATATAAATCTCACAGTGTTTAATAAAAAAATAAACATTTTTTACGGCAATTTGAACACTCGTTTGATCTTGAGGCTGAGTGACGTCACGCATCCCGGACTTATGTTGGCAGCATTTGCCAGAACGCCTAATAGCCACTAATATCACACCACAACTGACACATGTTTATTGTTTACACTTTGTGGGCTTTTCTGTTATTGTCTCTTTGTGTACGATGATATCAACAATAAGTAAATGATAAACTGAGATGCTAAGTTATTAAAAATATGATAGCATTTAAAGGGGCTACAATTTGCTGGAGCCAACCTAGTCGGTATCCTTTGTAGATTGCAGGGACAACTCGTGAAAGTTGAGTTGGCACGACAATGTTCAAAACATACCCTCTTTGATGTAGAGACCTTTAACCAGGCATTGAGAGGGAAAAAGCTGGTGCAAATAACCTTGGCCCGGGTAGCAATAATAATATCCTAGACAATCACACATTGTAAGTGAAATTTTTGAAATAAGTAAATATATGTAATTCCAGTATATCTAAAAGTAATGTATACTATTGCACCATGCACTATTATGTTTTAACCCCTGAATATTTCTATTTCATATTTTACAAAATACTGTTTCATTTATTTTACTTAAAGAATTAATAAATGTCTTTTCAGTTATATTCAATGTACCACTAATTTCATGGGTATTTGAATTAATAAATGTCTTTTCAGTTATATTCAATGTACCACTAATTTCATGGGTATTTGAATCTGAGACACTTGTTTATAAACATAGAGCATACACATTTATTTATTAAGTTTTGTGTTGAATATGGGTTGTACCACACAAAATAATATATCCTGCATTTAAATCATATTCCCCTTCATACACACACTTAGAATTTTTACATTTTTAGTGCTTTACAAATGTTCCATACATTGCAATATGCTTAACCTATATGTCACTCATGTTTCCTGAAAAAAAAAGTGATTTAAACTACAACTGTACATAAATTTAGAAATATTTAAGTTTATTAATATTTAACTAGCCAGGCACCGTTTATGTCGAAGAAACTGTACTTTTCAAGGGAAAAACTAGATAACCTAAAAAATATATGAATTTTGCTGAATAATGCCATTAACGTCTTGCAAATCACTTACAACAAAATCTTACAAACCTTTAGATCATATATTATTAATGCTATTATTTTTAACGCCAAAAATAACAATAAACAGAAAAATATCAACATAAGTATTCTCCACACAAATAAATAAAAAGCCTATAATTAGTTCACGAGTTCTCCACTTCGGCGCTGGCATCTTAAATTCAGACGCCTATAATAGTGGAAGAAAATAGAGCCAGGATTTTCTAAAGGAAGTGCAGAAAATCTGCCGAAAGTTGATTGGACAATTTATGTTGTTATTTGTACATGTTGGTACAAATCACTCTTTAAACATTTTCTAAACACAAAAATCCAAACTAAAGAGAAACGACTGTCAAAGTGTCAATTTCAACGTCAATTGTCAAAGAGCAGGGAACCAACCATGGAAGTATAAAGGATGGAAGGCCCATCTATATCTCTAAGCCTGTTAACCAACATTAAACCACAGCCTACCAAACAATTAGGCTGTGATTAAACCCCCTAGTATATCTATGCTCCGCCTCCGCATAACGATTTCAAAATAAGAGAAATAGTAGGTTAAGCGCCTGCGCGAGTTTTTGGACACGAATTATTTCGAGGTTGCCGCATTTATTTCTACGCCTCGCCTTCAAAACGTTTCGGATGTCAATATTATTGTAGACGTAAAAGTATTTGGGGAAAATGCGTATTCGCAAAAAGCAAAAAACGGAAAACGAATAAAGCTAGTGAGGATTTCTTATAGCGCGTTGGTAAGATATCATTTTGTAATGTGGTTTATTCATGGGGTTTCATACCATCGCGATACTGGAAAAAAACGTTACAAGCGACAACATTGCTTGGATAGCATTAAACGCGTATGATGTTCAAATTTAAAGATGGCGCGCGATCTGGATTATTGTGTGCGAAGTTAGCGCTTTCGCAGAGCTACCGTTTTCTATTACTTTAATTCTGCCCCAGTCCCGCGTCCTCTACCTCCGGTTTTGAGGGATTGTTTGTTTTCCCTCTCTCTTGCATATTGATAACATAAGCCCGGTCCAGTCGCTTACGAGGTGAGCCTTCCATCCTTTATACTTCCATGGAACCAACTTTATGAAGGTCGTAGGCTCGTCGACGTCACTAAGGTGAGTGCGTGACGTCACGTTCAAAGCGCGCGCTTTATTTCTATACTTTTAATTTTTTTTTTTCGATAGAAATCATGCTAAAAAAAATACGCCGATTTTTTTTATAAAACATTATCACATAAAGCAATAAAAAAATCACTGAAAAGGTCCATTGTTGCGAATGACTGAATTTCAGTAAATGATTTGAGTATTTTCAATACATTTTTTTGCCTTAAAATGCTAGGAATCCTATCATGTAATTCAATACTTCGCCAGTATTAGCTAGAAGAGTAGTTGTTTTGATTGCTTCTCCAATGATGAACGTTTTAAAGTGTTTTCCTAAGTAGTATATTAGCGTGACCAGATTAAGTAACCAATATAAAGAATGTAGATAATTTCATATTAAATAAAAAATGTGAATGAGTGATATTAAATAAATGGTTTAAGTATTTTTAATATATTTTTTGTTTTAAAATGCTATGAGTCCTATCATGTAATTCAATACTAAGTCAGTATTAGCAAGAAGAGAGTTGTATTGATTGGTTCTCCAATAATGAGTGTTTTAAAGTATTTACCTAATTAGTATATTAGCGTGCCCAGATTAGGGTAATAATATACAGAAAGTAGGTAATTTGATAATAAATAATAAAGTGTGTAAGTTGTGATTTGCTTAATACCTAAATAATATTCTCTAATCTCTTTTAGTTATCGAGAAAATGGCTCCGGGAGTTTTAAGTGGGACAACCTGACTATTTACAGATCTCTGACAATCACCCTGTATAACGGATATGGTCCAACCTCAATCTACTATGCAATTTTGCATATCTTTCTTTGAAGTAACACAGATTACGCGTTCAATAGATATTTCCAGTTAGCAATCCACGTAAAGTTATTTCAAATCTGTGAGACACAATATTGTATATTACAGTTTCAATATCTAGTATCTCCGCATTTTTGTATGCTTAATCAATAACCTTAGTAATATTTTGTTGCAATATTATAATATGTAGTTTTTATAAAACATGACTCTTTACACACCTCTGCTGATCATTCTCTATGGCACATATAACTTAATATCGATAGAGTATTATATGCTCTCTGGCATATTTTCCTTTGAAAAAAAAATGATATTTTCATTCGGCAGGGACCAACTGCTAATAGTCTTAAATAATTCAAAAACATTTTAACGTTAAATTGATATATTATCTCTTAATATACGAATCTGAGAAACGCACTGTGCATTGCAGTTTCGGCATCTTGTACATTTTTGGATTTTATAAAAATTACAGTTTACGCGCCTCTAAGTTTACAGTTTACGCGCGCGCCCGTATGTAAAATATGATCATTTCTTATCCGATATTTGATTTCAGCTTGTTATGAAACACATTTTTATATACATTTTTCTACGATGATTACTTTAAAAAAATGGCCCGGTTATAATATTCTGTTTGATTAAATCAAATAGTTATTTGATAAGGTGACCAAACTGATGTTAAAACACATATCCTATTTTGTAAATCTCGCAATTTTGAGCATATTTTCCCCTTTTACGTAGTTTTAAGTTAGAAACCTCAAAGGTAAGAAGTCTTTAACGCAAATGAACATTTGCGTGGATAAGAAATACTTTAAGCGGCTTCATTTAGAGACGACATAATGGCGCAATTAACGTAGTAGGCTGGTGAGCCCTTTCATTTGTAAAGAACTTTATTCCACAGCAAATCTAGTTGGCCATACTTCACTGCTGATGGAGCTATTTACATGACTTTCATTCAGCCGAACTTAGTACGCCTTGGAAATTTAAAAATTACTCAGCTAGTGGCAAGAAATGACAAGCGAATATTGAAATTGTTATAGATTATAGATTGTCAGATCTTAGATTATTAAATAGGTTTTGTACAATGTAAGTGAAAAGTAATGTGACCCTCAAATAAGACTTCACTTCAGTCCATAATTTATTTAATTATTTCACAAGTAAAATTGAAACTTATTAAAAACTCCCTATCGCATCCTATAATCATCTCATAATATACTATCATGCAAAGAAAGCCACATCGATATCGGTTGAAACATTACAGAGCTACGTGAGAATAATGAATTCTATTGATGATGTGTATCTCTAAGAATGTCTACCGAGGTTAAACCTTACTAAATACCTCTTCAACAAACTGATCTTTCAAATAAAGAAAATCGCATCAAAATCGTTAAAGAGATATGAAGTCACAGATAGCCACATAGACAGACATACAGACATACGCGTCAAACTTAAAACACTTCACTTCACTTCATTAATGTAACTATAAATAGGGTCCTCTAGTTCTCCAAGACAAACAATTACAGATGTCGGGGGAGGCAAACTACCTTGGAGTCATTATAGACTCCAAACTTACCTGGAACCACACCTAGACAGAGTCATACATAAATCTGTTGCCATACTGGCAACATGCAGACAATTGTATGGCAAGACATGGGGCTCAATCCTGGTATGGTGCACTGGCTCTATAGCAATGTAATAAGACCCACCATCACATACGCAACCTTAGTTTTGTGGCGCAAGGTCACTCAAACCACAGCAGCTAACAGGCAGACCCGGGTGCAGACATTGGCCTACCTGGGAATTACAAGTGCAATGAAAAGCTCCCCAATAGCAACCATGGAGACCCTATTAGGCTTCCCTCCAGTCTTGTGATTCAGAGGGAGGCCAGAATGGGAGCTTACAGGCTACAAAATTCTCAGAACCTTACTCCTATTGGAGGCAACTCGGGGCACATGAGGATAATAAAAATTGTAGCGGATCTTCTATTGAGCACGAGGTCGGACTAAATGACACCAAAATTACATTCAACAAGCCCTTCACCATCGCCATTGAAGATAGGAAGGAATGGATGAGAGGTGCTCCTGATGTTTTACGCAAAGGCCTGGCCTGGTATACCGACGAGTCCAGGATGGAATCAGGAATTGGAGCAGGAATACATGGTGAAAGACCAAGAGCGAGTATAAGTCTCTCTCTTGGACAGCACTTCACTGTATTCCAGACAGAAATTCTGGCTGTACTCGATTGTGTACGCGAGAATGTCAAATGACGATATGTGAACCAGCAGATCTCAATTGCAGGCGGCACTTAAGGCACTAGCCTCTAACAACAGATTGGTTTGGGACTGTCACGAAGAGGTCAAAATTCTGGGTGAGCGGAACTATACCAGTATAGAGGGCAACGAAAAAGCTGACGAACTTGCTAGACAAGGAGCAGCTGATGTATTCTATGGTCCAGAAACTCGCGTTGGGCATCACAAAAGGCTCAACCAGAAGGGTAATTAAAGACTTTGTCAAGAGTAAACACAACCACTACTGGAGAAATATTCCAGGAAATCGACATGGGAAGACACTTATCAATGGACCATGTTCAAAACAAACTGAAGAACTGCTCACAAAGAACAGGATCCAGTTGAGAACCATAACAGGTCTTCTGACGGGAGATTTTCCCGTTAATCGGAAATTTTGCTGGCAACTTTAACTGCAGACTGTGCGGTAAGGTACCAGAAACTGTGGAACATATTATACATGACTGCGAGGCGTTGGACCGCAGAAGACATAATATCTACGGGTAAACACTGACAGACCCGGAAACCATCAAAACAAGCTGTATTACCCTGTCAGTGATACAGGAATATTAAAATGGAGAGTGTAAACAGGGAGAGCACAATAAGCCCAGGAGGCTGCAGTGTCCTAGGAGTATTCTTTAGAGAGGAGGAGGGGTTTAGTCAGTTAGAGGCTGCTGACACTCAGACCTATTCCAGTGGGGTGGGATGGGCAGCCCACGTGGGTTTCCCCTCCTCGAAAAAAAAAACTATAATGTAACCGCACCACAGTGAATTGTTTGTAACGAGCTAGGTAAACAAAATTTTTCTGTTTCTGCGGTGAGTAGAACTGACCACAAAACAATACCACAGTAGCAGGAAGAGCACTTACTTATAATACAGTCTGTAGAGCAAAAGAACGGGGGATATTCGTGAATAATTCCTGCAAGGAATTTTTTGTCTATATGTGTAATGTAGGGGAGGGTAACCACAATGATTAATTAATGTTGTTCTCTACTGCCGCCATGTAGAAACAATGAGAGCCAAAACAGATTTTCTCAATTATCTTCTTTCTTGTTAGTTTTACGCTAAAATTAGGTATTACCAATATCGTATAAAATGAAAAAAGCTACAACTTTCTCAGCTGTTAATATTTTACGTTTTAGGCTATTTTGATATTTGACCACGCCCAGGCTACGTTAAACGCTAGTTAGCATAATTTTTGTTTAAACAATTTTCTTTCACGATGAGCTTTTTTTTTTGAAATTACTGCAGCTCAAACTTTGAAAAATGATATAATTTTCGGGCTGCTATAATTTATAAACAATTGATAGTGGAAGAAAATTGTTTAATCAAATGTTTTAGGAAATTATATCATCTAAAATATCGATAATACCTAATTACTACGTGTAGGAGCAATGAGGAGATAAATGCAAAAATTAGCAGTGAAGCATTTTTAGGCGAGTGTAAATCGCAAAGTATTAGCAAATGAGACAAATTGTTGTGTTGACAGATTAGTGGAAACTCGGAAAATTTGGTTTAAATTCATTCTTTTAAAGAAATAACACTAATAGGATGTAAGTTAATTTTATTGTTTATGCAAAATTAATAATGAGATTATAACGTCAGATATTTTTTTGAAATTCAAGAAACTTATTCAAACTTCGAACTGCTGTAATTTTTAAACAATTGACTGTGGAAAAAAATTGTTTAAACGAAAGTTGGATAATTTTATAGTCTACAATATTCATAATAACTAACTATTACGTAAGAGCAACGGGAGATAATTGCAAAAATCTGCAACAGAGCACAAATTTTCACCATTCTGGATGTAAATTGTAAAATAATAATAGAGACAAATAGTTTTGCATTTTTTTACTATATTGGCAATACCTAATTTTAGGGTAGAGCTAACAGGAAGGGAAATTTTTGAGAAAAGTCTATTTTAACGGTCATTTTTTCAAGATGGACTAGCGACGTTCGTAATATTAATGAATCGGTTCATTGGCTGAACATTAATGAATCCGCTTATTAATATAATGTACACTGTAAAAGTGAGAAGGCCGATTACATGGATAATCGATGGTCCATTTGTTGCCAGCGATTATTCTGGTAATGGTACACAAATGTATGAAATGCTTCGTGCTTTCCTCTAAAATTACTTCCACATCCAGTGGAAGTATAGTAACGACAAAAAAATTTTTTAAAATTTTTATTGTTCAAATAGACTTAGAATGTCATGAAACGTCGAGATTTCAAGTTTGAGCGAAAAAAAAATTCTGTCTGTCGGTCTGTAACTTTTTTTGTGCGCACGTTTACTCTGGAACCGTTCGAGATATTGACTTGAAATTTGGTACACATATGTAATTTAACGATATCTAGAACTAGATTATATTTTCATCTTGTTCCGTCGAAGGGTTGGGGGGTAAATTGGGATAAATTTGGGGAAAATAGGTAAATCAAGCAGGTAAGAGTCGATAAAATTGGTATTTATTATATACAAGAGAAGCTAAGGTCTCAAAAAAAAATTTTGGCATTGGTCACCCCCATTACCACCCCCACCCCATTATTAAAGGGGATGAAAAAAAAATGTGATTTAGTGTGTGTACAAGAACCAGAAACCTCAAAATATTTTTTTACTTTATCCACCCCCCCCCTCTTCCACCCCCTGTCACCACCCCCACCCCACTACCGATGTGGGGTATCGTTTTATGGGTTTTTGGGGTAGATGATTTCAAATATTATATTATTAAAGTTCCACAAACAATTATTTCCAGATACAAAATTTTTTCGTTGTGTGACTTGGATAGAAAATCCGGATGTGGAAGTAGTGATTCCTTGGGCAGCGGTTTTCCATATAATTGTGTAATATATTGATGGGCAGGTTCTGTAATTCACCAGATCAACTATAATATATTTATATATTTTATTATGTAATTTATACATAACTATATGGATAATTACATTAATTGAAGTAAAGATACATGAATGTGTGTAGTTTTAATTTACTTTATGTAACAAACTATAAATATGTTTAACTTTACCCTGAAAGTGGTAAGTTTTTTAAATTGTTCTTATAAAAATAAAATAATTAGGTATAATTTCATAGATTATTTCACTCATTAACGCTATAGCCAATGAGAGCCCGTTTTTTTCACAACATTGCACCAATCGAACGTCATTATTGGTGGTAATTCAAGCTAGATCGGCTTTTGACAGGACCAACATGCAAAATTTATCGCTCTAATTTTTTAGGTCGCTGCAGCGGCAAATATGCGAAAATTTTTTGACGTTTTTGTCCTGAAATGTTTTTGGCAAATAGGGCAACTCGAGCTTTTAAGTTTTATCTATAAATATCTTCTCTAGCTTATTACTAATTGTTAACGTACCTTGTAAATTGTAATATTGTGTTAATTCTCTAATCTTTGATTGTATTATGTAGTAGCAAACAAAAATACACGTCAATTTCAAAGCGAATTTTGTCTGAAATATATAGGCTGTAACTTTTGCCTATCTGTAACTATTTCAGTTTTACTCCTTTTCAATCAGATAACAAGTAGGTACATACAAAGATTGTACTTAATATAGCTCATAATACAGGAACAAGGCAAGCACAGCTTTCAATAGCTCAATAACGTAGTTACAAAGGTAAGCAAATCATTTATTATAAATGTCAAGTACACATTCGCTCTGGAACAAACTAAAAATGTATAGTACTTACATATGGTAATCTACCAAAAAGTAACTCGTTGAATCAAAGCTGCGCATCAAACATTATAATTTGTTGTATTTAAAATTCTCTTTGCTTAACAAAGCAAACGTCAACATAATTCATAAACTTCGTAAGTTAAAAGTAAGGATTAAATACGTAAATATGAGTCGATGAACATTTATTATGGAATACAACTTGTAACGCTAGATGGCGCTCTCTATGTCAATCTCGGAACCATGGGTGTATATTTTATTAGGACGAGACATCGGTACTAAAGTAGTGCTCTCTCGATCGTTCCTCGTCATATTGCACCTCAGAAACGCCTGAAAGATGTTAAACCAGTCTATATATTATAATATTTAAGGTTTCAACTCGTTTTATTTACTAGTTGCCATGGAAACATCACTAGATTATTTTAAAATATAGCGAATCTCCGTTATTTCTACTGCGTTTGTTTCAGATTTGTTGTTTTGACAATATGAGTCGGTTTGGAAATATTTCTGTATATCAAATTAATGATGAAATTGAAAATAAAGGTCAGTAAACTCCAAAAAGTGACAAGAAAACGTCTGAAGGCAGTTAATGAGAAAACATAATATTGAAGATGTACTTAATGAATTATTTATTCGTGAAATATTCTCCACAAATACCACTCGTGCTTTAAATTTTGTCTAAAAATTTTTTCTCAAGCTAAGTCGCCCCTAGTTAATATAACTCGTGCAAATTGGCAGTTTATTATCAAAGATTAAATCCCTCCCGCTAAAGCGGTCGGGATTTAATCAGATAATAAACTGCCAATTTGCACTCTTTATATTACCAGGCAACAACGCTTTCGAAAAAATTTTCGATAAAATTTTAAGCACTAGTGATATTACATACGAAAATTAAACTAATTACTTCCACATCCAGTGGAAGTATAGTAACGACAAAAAAAATGTTTAAAATTTTTATTGTTCAAATAGGCTTAAAATGTCATGAAACGTCGAGATTTTAAGTTTGAGCAAAAAAAAAATGTTTGTCTGTCTGTCGGTCTGTCGGTCTGTCGGTCTGTCTGTCGGTCTGTCTGTCGGTCTGTCGGTCTGTCTGTAACTTTTTTTGTGCTCACGTTTACTCTTTAACCGTTAAAGATATTGACTTGAAATTTGGTACACATATATACACTAACGAGATCTGGAACTAGATTATATTTTCATCTTGTTCCGTCGAAGGGTTGGGGGGTAAATTGGGGTAAATTTAGGGTAAATGGGTAAATCAAGCAAGTAAGAGTCCATAAAATTGGTATTTAGTATATACAAGAGAAGCTAAGGTTTAAAAAAAATGTTTGGCATTAGCCACCCCCATTACCACCCCCACCCCATTATTAAAGGGGATGAAAAAAAAAATATGATTTAGTGTATGTACAAGAACCAGAAACCTCAAAATATTTTTTTATCTCATCCACCCCCCTACCACCCCCCTATCACCCCACCCCACTACCGATGTGGTATCGTTTTATGGGTTTTGGGGTAGAGGATTTCAATATTATATTATTAAGTTCCATAAACAATTATTTCCACATACAAAATGTTTTCGTTGTGAGTGACTTAGATAGAGAATCTGGATGTGGAAGTAGTGATTCCTTGGGCAGCGGTTTTTTTAATTTAACTTTCAAAGTATTTTTACATCCATTTTTTTACAATGTACGTTTACATAGCATTGATAAATGTGTACATTGTATTAATGAACGTACATTATATCAATAAAGATTCATAATTTCTCAGCCAATGAACCTTCATTCATTAATATTATGAACATATTTTTTTCAGTGCAGATTGCCGTTGCCAGAATTTCTATCTACAATATAATGGAGTATTACAGACAGTAATATAATACATATTTCATATAATGAGCTTATTTAGCATGTTTTTATTACATTTTCTGAAAGATCCATTAATTCTAGAGCGAAATGCAAAAAAAAAGATTTTCTAGGGTCTCCATAGACTTAAAAATAAATCAAGAACATCAACGCATGGTGCTTTCGTGTTATAGCTGCGTGACGTCAATCAGGATACCTCTTATTCGTACATAATCTTATTCATACATAATATTCAGAGACAAATTTCATCTAAAATTATCGAAACGGCCTAACGATTCTTGAAAATTGGCAAAACGACCAGTGTTTTCCTCCATTTTTTCCATCCCGTTTTTTGTCAATGAAAACCCACTGTCCAATCTCCTGATTTATTTAGTAAAATGCAACAGTACAGAGATGACAATTTAGTGTATATCCGAACCAGGGTGTATTAAATAGGTGGTGCGACGACAACCCTCACAGTGGCTTCATAAGTGCTTACTTTGTACATAATGTAATAGATGGCAGGACCAATAAGTTCTCTCATTACTTACGCATAGCTAGATAATTTTGCAGGTTCTGTGCACACGTGCATACAGTGTTGCATACATTCCCGCCCTTTTGTTTTTGTTTAGTGAAACAAGAGTCCAGTGACATCTGACATTAAGTAGCTAAATTAAAACATTGAAAGAATATATGCAACACTACATGCAGCATGGCACGTGTCGCCACAGCTAACCTCAAAAATATATATTTCTTAAGATTTACAAGTATTACGTAGCTATTATTAAAATTTCTACCTGGTTCCTCTACTTTCAACCAAAATCAAGTTCAACGCAATGTGTATGAAGTTTTAAATAGTTTGTCACAATAAAATAAGACACTTTCTGCAGGTTAGGAATCTAACCTATAATTAGCAGTCTATATTTATTAATCAACAATATTGAAAAATTATTTGCGTGAATTTTTAAATATTTGCTTGGAGCCAGTATGGCTCCAAGCTAAAAATGCCTATACAAACATTAAAAATGAGAATAAATGAAAGAAACCTTAAAATTTGAGGTTATGTTAGTTATACGATGCACATGCCCAGGTAATTGTAGGACCTTATTGCTCGCGCCATCTACTAAAGTAAATAGTAACCATGCACTTATGAAGCCATTATTATAATAGGAAAGTGTCGTACGTCGGACCACCCCGAACACAGCCACATCTTGTAACGCCCATGCCTGCTTATGCAATTTGACCACCATTTGACAATTTTGACTTATTTGTCAGATGACGAAATCGATAGTATAAATCTTTACCTACGGCAAATTAAATTCTATTAGTGAAACATGCATTTAGATTTATATTTAGTAAGCAAAAATGGATGGGATATCTCGTCAAAACATTTGATCGTTATAAGAAACACAGATTTTCCGGTTTTCCTCGAATTACTTGAATCAATATATGACCTCTATCCGAAACTAGACCCAGATGTTGACTTTAAACTATACTGGCAAAGTTCACCGAATGATTTTAATGAAATAAGAGACTGGATTACCTACAACTCTTCATTAACGTTCATGGCTGATAATTCAGTTTATTTACTGGTTAACGATGTCAGAACATTTTACGGAGATACTAGAGAATTTTTAAGGAGATTAGATTTTGAAAAATACCTATATGACAAGGCAAATAGTTGTAAATATGATGTGGAGCATTTAACAAACCCGAATAAAAGTAAGAAACTGTATTAATCTACCCAAAGTTATTTAAACGTTAGCTTTTCTACTTGGGCGAGCGTAGAGGCGACTTCAATGTGAATATCAGTCGATATTCCGTTGAAGCAACGTCGAGCGCGGTTAGTACTTGGATGGGGTCCCATCTTGGGAAATACAGCGTTCTCGTCCCACCTTCTAGAGGCTTGTGTATCAGTGTGTACTCGGAAGTTACGTAATTTCAGATGAGGATTACGTAGTGGATATACCATCCTTCGGAGGGGATGTAAAGCAGGCGGTCCCTTGTCTATTAAATGTTAGGGAAGTAAAAGATCCCTACTCTTCTTAAGGGAAGAGGTTCGGCAAAATTTTCAGGTTGGGGGTAGTTCGTCTCCTGGCGTCGGTGATAGGCCCTGGTAGCGGAAATAGGCCGACGTTAAATAGTTAATAAAAAAAAAAAAGCTTTTCTACTACTACGTATCAAACTTTCCACTGCATTATTAAATTAAACTCAGTTTTATCTTACGTAGCTATTAGTACAGTAAGCGAAGCAGTAAAAATGGTAAAATTGCCGTCCCGAAAACGACGAAACGAATTTCCTTATTTTTTTTGCAAAATGCTTTATAAAATACGAACATCAAAATCTATATTGTCGCATTATCTGCTTTTTATATTTGAGGGTGGAAACTGAAAAATTAATTACTCCTCTAATTTTACGAATAAATTAACGAAAATCCATATACTTATGTTTTTGAGGTCGTGAATATGACTCTGAGGTCAAAACTAATCAGACGAAAATATTGAAAAAATACTGAAAAATTATTATCTTGTAATTTTACGAATAAAATCACGAAAATCCATATACTTATGTTTTTGAGGTCGCTGAATGTGGTTCTATTGTCAAAACATAGGAAATACGAAAATATTAAGGGTTGAAACCACCCTTAAATACTAAAAAATTAATAATTCTTCTATTGTTAAAAATAAATTCATGAAAATCCATATACTTATGTTTTTTAGGTCGCTGAATATGATGAGGTCTGATTTATAATTTTTTTTTTAAATGGTGGGGTTAAAAATGGTCACAAAAGAGTATAATAATATGTCTAATTTTGTTAAAAATACATATTGTTATAAATAAATCAAATTAATACAATTAAGTAAACCAATTAAATAACATTTTTAATCTGCCTCTAAAACGTGCTAAAATGCAATGCAACCCGCTTTTTCTGCGTATTCTTCGAAAAATAGGCGGCTATTGCTGGTTTCTCTGCCTACTATAAACATTTAAAATGCGCGTACAAACTGAAAAGTTTCAACATTATTTCAAACTGTCATATATCTGGAACAGTTTGTCGTAGGAAAAAAAACAAAAACCCAAACTCTTCGTTTTAACCTCCCCACAATAAAATTGTGAAAATCGAAAATTGAGATAATATCAAATCTTTACGTTTTGAGGTCTAAGGAACCCAAAAAAGTGGTTTTTAAAAAATGTCTGTGTGTGTTTATGTGTGTGTACGTGTGTGTATGTGTGTGTATGTGTGTGTATGTTAGCACGATAGCGGCGAAGCTACTAAACGGATTTGGATGAAACTTTGCAAACTTTGCTTTAGTGCTCCAGAAGATCTGAATAGGTTTTGGTTGAGATCGGATAACGTTTAGTGCCGTTTTAGCACAACAAGTTGTTTATTTTATGATTACTTACAATTTGTAATCATTGAAAAGCAGTAAAAATTCTAATTTCAACGATATATCACACTTACACCCTTTCGATTTCGTTTCCATTAAAAAAATTAAAAAGAATTCGCTATATGTGCACACATGACAGCATCCAAAAAATATTATTGGTATTATTGTTAGGGGAAAATGTATTTTGCCATCTGTCAAAAATATTTGGGTTGGTAACCTTTGTGAATGTTGATTTATAGCTTATGGTACGTGACGTCACAACTAACCTGAAAAATATATATAAATTTATATTTCTTAAGATTTAAGAATATTACGTAGCTATTATTAAAATTTCTGCCAGATTCCCGTACTTTCAACTAAAATCTAGTACAGTGTATTTTTTATGAAGTTCTAAATACTGTGTCCTAATAAAATAGGACTTTTTTTATGGGTTGGAAATCTAACCTGTAATTAGAATTTAGTGCCGTTTTGGCACAACAAGTTGTTTACTTTATGATTACTTGCAATTTGTAATCGAACCATTGAAAAGCAGTAAAAATTCTAATTTCAATTTTATTTTGGGGAGGTTAAAAATGAAGTGATAAAGTGAATATATTTAATAAAATACAAGAGATAGTTACCAATTAACCTACATGAAAAAAATAAAGTACATGTTAGATATACACTGTGTGTAGTGGCGGACTAGGTATAGGGAGTAAGAATTACAACATCGCGGGTGCCAGCTGGCTGAAATGAAATAACGGAGAGCTGAGATCTTCGCGGACGGGCGAGTTTGCTCTGCAGTGTTGTCATATCTCTCGCGCTATGTGAATGTACATACCTAATGGGCAATTACACGCACAGTATTCTATAACATTAATAAGACATGATAACAAAAAGTTCTTGCACAAATTAGGTACAATGGTTTGTATAGTTCAATCTATAGGTATATCATAGGCAAGGAGTCAACACTGGAAGAAATTGTGTACACCTTTTTGCATATTTCAACTAGTTCACAGTACTTCAGTCCTTCCTTATATTATTGACTTGTTGAGATTAGAGTGTCATTTTGGCTAAATTCTGCGTTATTATTTTTTTTTCGCTATCCAGTGTTCTACAAAATCTTCGAAACGTTATCTGTTAATACCCTTATAACATCCGGCAGTTGATTAACATGCAACAAAAACAAACATGAGAGGTTATGTTTTAACAGATTGCTTGTAGTCCACTTCAGTTCGTCGATATTTGTTCATGAAATAAATGGCTCCAAAGTCACGTGCAATTTATTTGTTTGCTCGGTGCTCTGATTTCCGATGTAATGTCCAAGCACAGCTCATAAAGATCCACTGTGTGGGGAGGTTTCAGCCGTTTCCATTAGCTGCCGATTTTTTTTATAAGCTTCGTTTCATTTTTATATCATGTTTTTATCAATCTTATAATTTTTGAGATATTTCAATTTTAAATACATAATTTTCTTGCGTATGCGCTCAAGCGCCATCTTTAACTGGAACGGTTTGTCGTATGAAAATTTTAAAAAACGCCAAACTATTCGTTTTTTTCCAACTACTCATTTTTTTATAAGCTTCATTTTTGTACTCTTACCATTAAAAAAAATATATTTTCAGAGCAAATATTTTCAAAAACCCGATTTTTGTTAAAAAAATTATGAAAATTATCATTATTGAAAATGTGTACAGAATGAAAAATAATTATTCTAAAAATTCTAAACAAATTGAGCATATTAGTAATAATATGCATTAATAATATCTAGAAGGATATTTAAAAAAAAATTGGATTAATAAGATATTAGAGCAATAAACCTAAAAAAAAATGGCGCCTAAATTTTTAAGTGCTCTACTTTTTTGTGTGTAACTTTTTTAGATTTCATTATAAAGGAAAATCTTAATATCGTTAATTTTTACAAGAATGAAATTTTTTCTCATAGTTGTAGATTATGAGTCATTTTATATTTTAACGTCGTATATTTTTTTCTGAACGTTTCGGCGCTATTTTGAAAATGCCATATTTCCAAAATTAAACATCGAAGAAAAAAAAAGAAAAAAACATTCAATTTGTCTTCGTAAAACCTTTAATTTTGTACCCTTGTATCTTTTTATTAAAGTCCATATTTTTCGAGTAATTAAAAAAAAACGTCTAGGAATACTGATTTTAGGTGGTGAAAATTACAATTTTCAGTTCGCAATATCTCGAAAAATATGCATTTTAGCAAAAAGTGTATAAGACCTGTCTTTCTTATAATTTGATTCTCTATCAGATTACTTGTGTTTTTTGTTTTTTTTTGCGACAACCTCTAAGAAGTGGTGGGAACCACCCCTAACTAAAAAGCAGGAAAAATGACAATATAGATTCTTATGTACATACTTTTTAAAGCATGTTGAAGAAAAAAAATTTGGAAATTCATTACATCGTTTTCGGGCTGGGATTTAAAAGCTTCACTTTACTGTACTATATATCAGAATTAAAATTTTTCAAGATAGCAAACATCCGAAAAAAAAAATTAAAAACATTTATAACAATGGTGATAATAAAATAATATTAATAAAAGTCGCGATCCCTGTTCGACAGAGAAGAGGTTCGGCAAAATTTCCAGGTTGGGGGTAGCTCGTCTCCTGGCGTCGGTGATAGGCCTTGATAGCGGAAACAGGCCGACGTTAATTAAATATATTTTAAATAATAAAAAATAAAAATTTCAACGATAATTCAGCAAACGCATAATTGGAAACCACCTGGACAAGACAGAGTACAAAACTTCATTGCATAAAAACATAACAGCAGCCGTTAATAAAATCATACAACACCTCGAGGAAGCACCCGATCTACAGGGAACACTTTAAACACTTTCCTCTTCTATAAAGGCAACGACGCTAAGAATCCTAAAAACTATCGACCAATAACCTGCCTTCCAATAATATAAAAAATTATCACTGCTATACTAGCAAATAAAATCTGCAACCACCTGTTAAATTATCAGATATTTCCAGAGGAACAGAAACGTTGTAGAAAAGCTGCCAAATGCTGTAAAATTAACTGCTAATGAGTAAAACTATCACATCGATTTCAAAGAAGCCATACAGGAATCTGTGCATGGCTTGGGGAGACTACAAAAAGGCCTTTGATAAAGTGCCCCATACATGGACGAAAACTTACCGTGTCTGCCCAACAATAGTAGGCTGGAAACCACAATGAAAGAATGGAAAACGGAAATGTGGCTCTACTACTTGGAAGGTCACATAAGACAGGGAGCATAGAAATTAAAAAAGGAGATTCGCTTTCGCCTTCGCTGTTTTGCCTGGCATTTGCCCCCCTGTCAAACAAACTAATCAAACAGAGAGTTGGCTTTGAAATCAGTGATAACAATATAAACCACCCCTTCTATATGGACGATCTGAAGTTATTTGCTACGAATAAAGCTCAAATAAAGCAAGAGGTGGATATAGTGAAATCCTTCATGATACGAAGATGAAATTTGGCTTAGACAAATGCTACAGTGGTCCTCCAGCAAGGTAACATATGAAAAGTCAGAGTATCGTACTGAAATACTGAGTGTGGCTTTGGGAGAAACATATAAGTGTTCAGTCTTTTATCGACGATATGACAAGTAAGATTGCGATGGAATAATCCCGTCGCATTAGGCAAGCTCTTAGCTTATCGCCAAGAAAATAATCGCAACATTACTGTCCCAGTAGTTACTCACCATTTTGGAATTGTCGATTGGCTTTAAAACGACATTGCGAAAATGGAAAGGAAGGCGAGAAAAATTCTAACAAAGTGGGAAATTTATCATCCAAAAGCAGATGTAGAATGCAAAGACTCAGTCGTGTTAGTGATTGTAGAAGCCTTTGGAACTGTTAATAAGGTCCATGACCGGAGTGTTCAGCATCTATCTGATCAACCGAGACTGAGTACACAAGAAGTGTAGAAGTGTTTAAATAGAAAATGAGGAATTATTTTTTTGCGAAGTTCTGTTTCACTTAAAAAAGATATAATAAAAATCTTTGAAACCAGTCCAAATTTGGTTGAACTCGGGTGACTACTAACTGAGATATAAAAGTGTTACACGCTGTGTAACAAATAAGTTGAATCGGTGCTATATAGGGTGTTATATAAACAAATTTGTGAATCACTAGCTATCTTTATTGACATTTTTGAAAAAAAATTACTAAGAAAATTTGTTTAGAATGCAATTTTATGCCTCCTTATTAAATTTCAAAAATATAAATTTACTTTGTTTATAAATAATAATAATAATAATTTATTTCCATAAGACTTACAGAGTAAGTATAGAATATTTTCATACACATCTTACGGTATAAAAATACAAGCACAAAAGTAATAAATATAAATATAAAATTGTATACATTAAGAGTTAAAGTAACAAAAAATAAAAATAATAAAAAGTAATAACAAGCCTAAAAAACCTAAAATACAAATAGTGATAAACCCGACGTTACTCTTCCATATTGGCACAATTAAAATATTCAGATACAGAATAAAAACTGTATTTTAAAAGCATAATCTTTACTCTGTTTTTAAACACTTTGTTGCTAGTCAATGTTTTTAGAGACGGGGGTAATTTGTTATATAATTTAATAGGCATTATCAGAGGTCCATTAGCTACCAGTGAGAGTCTATGATGGGGTGTGTCTACATTGTAAGTGGGCCTTAGGGAATAATTGTTTATTTCTGATCTGTTGGTGACAAATATATCTCGATTATTTTTTAAATAACAAACACAGTTAAAAATATATAGACAAGCAATCGTTAAGATGCCCAGCTCCGAGAATAGATTCCTGCATGAGTAACGTGCATCTTTAAATGTCATGGTTCGAACTATTTTCTTTTGCAAGATGAAAAGTTCCCCGACTCTACTACTGTTTCCCCAACATATTATGCAGTAGTTCAACCTTGAATGTACATATCCAAAATAATACATCTTCAAAATATTTATACTGACATGGTTCCTTAATTGCCATATAGAAAAACAAGATATGTTAAGTTTATTTATTAAAGAGTCAATGTGATAACCCCAGGATAAGTGAGAATCGATATGAAGTCCTAAAAATTTTACTGAGGCATTTTGTTTTATGCTTTGCCCATTGATTCTTATAAGTACACTTTCGTTGAGATTTTTAGGTATACATAAAAGGAGATTAGTTTTGAGACTATTAAGTGCAAGTCCATTTTCGACACAATAATTTTCAATAGATGTTATAACGGTTTTTAATTGTATACTTAAGTCTTTAAAATTATTGGCGGAAACTGATGCTGTAGTATCATCAGCAAATAGTGTTATAAGAGTATTGTTAACCGTATTGACATTAACTATATTATTAATAAAGACTATAAATAAAAGAGGGCCCAATACGCTTCCTTGGGGAACACCTGTGTAAGTAAAACAGGCAGAAGATTTAAATACTTTTCCATCGTGCTTTAAATGAACTTCTTGTGACCTGTCGTTTAAATAAGATCTAATCCAGTTTAGAGGAGCACCTCTTATTCCGTATTTTACAAGTTTATCCGCCAGCAGCTCATGATTTACCGTATCAAATGCACGAGTTAAGTAAAAAAAAAATGGTGGCTGTTTTATGTTTTGAATCAAGTTTATTTAATACAAAGTTGTAAAGTGATAAAACTTTACCTTCTCTAAACCCAAACTGATTATTTGTAAGCAAGTTTTTAGCCTGTAAAAAGTTAGACAATCTTATATAATAAGCCTTTTCATAAAGTTTAGAAAAAATAGACAACAGAACCACTCCTCTATAATTAGAAATTTGGGACTTATCACCTTTTTTGTGAATTGGTATCACAATAGATTTTTTCAAAATACTCGGAAAAGTTCATTCACAAAAGGATGCATTTATTAATATACTTATGGGAACAGAAATATAATCAATTACATTTAGTAATAATGACCCAGTAATGCCGTCAAACCCACAGGAATCCCTGGAGGTAACACTCAAAGAAAATGATAGGTAAATTCAACCAAAAAGAGCATATGAAATCGCGCCTATCTAGTTTCATAGTTAAATCAATCAGTAAAGAATAGTCATACAACTTTATTTGTTTTCGTAAACAAATAGTAGTTTAATAATCATATCTTCTTATAACAAATTAAATAGTACAATGACATTTTTTTTATGTTCACTAACCATTTTCAATTTGGTCTACAATTAATAGTCCAGTCAATGAAAGAGTTGTAGAGAACATTTTGGAGGGGAGAATTTTTCTCTTCAGGAAAGGGTTGGGGGTAGTCAGGAGGTAAACATACTAAAAGTCCCCGTCCCTAGCCCCGCCGCTTCAGTAGGAGAGGGGGGTGGAAAGGTTCCTTTTTTCGATTCTTCGCTTATAACTCGGAAACGATGCGTCGTACGAAAAAAGGTAATCTATACAAAATTAAACGTAATGAAATTTCCCACAATGTTTATATTCATTTCCTTCCTATGTGTTATATTTTACGAGATATTCGCCAACGAAAATCGATAATTAATTAAAAAAAAAATCAATTGTGTACCTTGAATATTTCTATCAGAGCGGTTTACCGTGGTCTGCTAATAAATCACAGTCACAAAACAATCTTTATTTTACAACAATCGACGTATTTACTAACGTAATATTTTGTGGAGGTCTAGACATTTCCTTAAATATACAGTGTGACTCACTTAAAATGAAGATACCCTTATAACTTTTTCATTTTGTTTCCGATTTGAATCAAATTTTACTGAAGTATAGAACAAATTAGGATCTACTTATGACCAGAAAATCATTCACCTGCTATAAAGGCAAAGCCACCTGCGGTACCAAAATATGAGGAAAAAGATTAAAAACAATATTGATTTTTAATCTTACGAACGATGAATTTTACGTAGCCACCACAAATTGCGGAAACTGAGGACCCCCTTTGCCAGGTGAGCTTATGTATGAGATATACCCCATCAATAATCAAATCAAATTTTGGTGTATGTACGTTTGTGGCGCCGATTGGATGCATTTTTTAGAATTTCTAACATTCAAAATGTTTTATTTTTTTCGGCATATTTTGGTACCGCAGGTGGCTTTGCCTTTATAGCAGGTGAATGATTTTCTGGTCATAAGTAGATCCTAATTTGTTCTATACTTGAGTAAAATTTGATTCAAATCGGAAACAAAATGAAAAAGATATAAGGGTATCTTCATTTTAAGTGAGTCACACTGTATATTTAAGGAAATGTCTAGACTTCGACAAATTATTACGTTAGTAAATACGTCGAGTGTTGTAAAATAAAGATTGTTTTGTGACTGTGATTTATTAGCAGACCACGGTAAACCGCTTTGATAGAAATATTCAAGGTACACAATTGATTTTTTTGTTATTAATTATCGATTTTCGCTGGCGAATATCTCGTAAAGTATAACACAGGAAGAAAATGAATATAAACATTCTTGTGGGAAATTTAATTACGTTTAATTTTGCATAGATTACTTTTTTCCATACGACGCATCGTTTCTGAGTTATAAGCGAAGAATCGAAAAAAGGAACCTTTCCACCCCCCTCCCCCCCTGAAGCGGCGGGGCTAGGGGCGGGGACTTTTAGTATCTTTACCTCCTGATTACCCCCAACACATCGCTGAAGAGAAAAATTCTCCCCTCCAAAATGTTCTCTACAATCCCATTTTGGGCATTCATTGATTGGACTATAAATAGTACAACGACTTTGTTTTTTGTTCACCAACTAATTTTTAGGTTGATCTACACTTTATTGTATGATCAAGACATCAGACCACCCAAACCAAAGATTAGAGATCGTTTATAAGATCCATCCAAATATATCGATGATCCCTGAGAGAATTTGAACACTGCAATCGTGTTATTAATTTTCTATAAATTCATAAGAGTGCAAGATAATGCATGATGGATTATTGTTAGTGATTTGTATGTGGCGTCATCTGGGAATAATTTCTGTAATAGACTACGTGGTAAGCAAGCAAATTTTATTGTAATTCTTTTAGAACTTCTAGAAGACGACAATAATATTGGGTTGTCTACCAAGTACAATAGTACAGCGAACTAATACTGGGTTAGAATTACAATTCGATAATAGTTAAAAATAAAATATACTATTATCTAGTTTAATTTGACAGAATTCAACAAAATAATAGTCAGACGAACAAAATAATAGTCTTATTCATCTATTTTTTTAGTTAATGTTTGTTTTGTTGTACGACAACGTTTTATTAATTAAAATAACAATCACCTCTTGTTTAAAAATACCATCAATATAGTTTGGTTTAACAAAATTAACGATATTGTTAGTTAACTATTTTTTTTTGTTGAATTTACCCATACTATTTCTTTGAGTGTATAGACCTGATGATGTCCTTAACTTCATCACTCGTAACTGGGGTTAAGAAGAGTGAGTTAGGATTGAATCTTAATATTTAGAACTGTTTTCCACAATCATATTGTTAGTTAATGATTTTACCGAGTTGATGAAGAACTCATTAAAACTTTCTGCAGCACAATTTAAATCTGCTATAATATTACCTTCCGTATTCGTCAATGATAATGGCATTTTTTAACCAATGAATGGTCATTGGATTTTATAATATTCCAAGCCGCTTTGAATTTATTATTCGAATTTAACATTATAGAATCATAATATGCTCTCTTAGCATGCTTGATATGAATGCTATGATTTTTCTTTAAAGTTTTGTATAATTCATGTACTTCGTCATTGGTAGTGTTCTTATATAATTTGAATGCATCTCTCAGGAAAGCTCCTTCATTAATTAATTGCTCAGTAATCCAAGGATTTTTTTAACAGATTTTTTAATTCTGCGCAACTCCAATGGAAAAGCTGAATCTAATTTTAATGTAAAATTATTGAGGAAGTTATTGAACTTAATCTCACTTCCTTCATCGGTAGCTAAAAATGACCAATTTTCAAGAGACAACAGGTATTTAAAATATTGTAAATTACTTTCCTTTTTAAATGACCTAAAGTATTTATACATACATACGTCATCATTACTTATAGACCAGGCAAATCTCAGTGTAAAATGGGTTTGGCGTGAACTATTTGGGGACAGTTATTTGTTTATCGCAATGGATAGCTCTATTAATGTAGGATAAGTACATAAAGTCGAAAAAAATCCCGACGTGAGCTAAAGCCGCCATTTAGAAAAAATGACCGCCAGAGACATTTTCTTTAAAATCATATATCTCAGTAACCGTTGCTCCGATTTTAGATTTCTTTTTTTTGTTCCATTCCTCACTTCACATTTTACAGAAAGTATGATTACATATTTTACGATAAATTAAACGATAAACTTAGGAAATTAAAAAATAATTTAAATATTACGGAAATTTAAACTTTTGTAAACTGGAGACGTTTGTACTGAAACTTCTAGTCAATTTTTGAAAAAATAATTTTAATAAAAGTTCTAGAGCACACAATTAGCTTTCATTTGTTTTTTGGACGATGTTACTAACTCAAATATTAACGGAGTAATAGTTATTTATATATAAAATTGTAATCATTTTTAATAATGTACATTAAGGTATAAAGGGTGCCCACTGCCCAGTCAGTGTTCTCTCGGAAGATTGTGCAAAACGGCTAACTTTATAAAAAACTTTCTTAACAAAACTTTCAATGTTTCGTCTCTACTACAACTTAAAATTATTTTTAATTATACAAGGTGTCACAAAAACGAGTCACACAAGAAAGTATAATATTTTTTTTAAATAGAACAGCCTGTATTTCCTTAACGCCAGTTAAGCCTCCAAGGGCCCTGTATTTGGAATGGAATGCCTAGGTATACTTTTTTACATGAATAAAACATACATTTCCTCACATTTTAATATCTCTTTATTTCTATTTCACACGTTTTTTGAGATATGATTATATCAAATAATTTTTGCGTAAATTAAGGTGCTCTTTATTTTAGCATTAAAATCTATATTTTGTTTTAAATTTTTTTCTATTTTTTTAAATGGAATGCCTATAAATTTTTTAAATCGTTTACGATTTCTCACATTTTGATATCGTACACTTTATTTTATGAACAGTTCTTGAGCAACAATTTTTTTCACGATGTTGAAACTAACCCAACAACTGCTCAAAATATCCACCATTTTGATTCAGGTAACACTGAGGTCTCTTGATAAATGCGCGCCTTACATAGTGTAATATATCAACATTTATACGATTGAAACACCGACGAATCCTTTCCTCGAGTCGTTGGTTCTACTTTATAAATGTCTGACTTCACAAATCACCAAAGAAAAAACCCACTGAAGTCAGGTCGGGTGACTTAGGCGGCCATGTAATGAGACCTGACGTAATTTAATAAAACAATAAATTAGATACTATTTAAAAATTTATTAAAATATTGGACCTCCTCTTCCTATCCACCTTTCAGGAAACTGATTACTAATGGCCTGACGAATATTTCTACTAAAATGTGGTGGTGCACCTTCAAGTTGTAATCACATATTATTTGTAATATAATCAGGAATATGCTCGATTATTTGTGGAAACGTATTTTGCGTAAAATCTCAAAAGACTGCTCCATTCACATTTCCCTCAAAAAAGCGAGGATAAATAACATAATCATGTACAATTCCTCCCCTTACATTTAATCTCTGGTTCTGATTTTTCTGTGCAACATGAGAGTTTTCTCTGGTATAATAATGGAAATTGTGCCTATTCACAAATCCGTTACGATGAAACGTTGATTCATCCGTGAACAATACAAATTTGAAAAATTCTTCATTTTCTCCAATTTGGTTTTGAGCCCACTGAGCAAAAATTTAATCTACGATTTAAATCCACATCCCAAAGATCTTGATGCAGCTGAGCTCGATAGGGGTGAAACTTATTTTAAGACATAGGGAAACACTAGATTCGCTGACCTCTAAATCCGCCATAGGATTTTCGATTACCGCTAAAGTTATAGCCAGCTCATTTTCTTCTTCTTTTCGCCTTCTTTTTATATGCAAAATTTCCAGTACGTTCAAAACGTTCTTTCAAATTTGTTAGAGACCTCACATCAGGACATCTTCTGTAGGGAAATTTTTGACCATACATTCTTGATGCCAATAAACAATTTCCATTACATTCACCAATAACGTAACATTTACCATAGATATTAAATCTTATTGACAATAATTATAATTCGTATTTTTAAATATTAACAATATTAATTCAACTTAATCACGATAATCTTAAACACATTAGAGAAATGTCATAAAGTGAAAAACAAACGCAAAACAAAAGACCAAAGCCATACTAGATTTTAATGCTAAAATAAAAAGCACCTCAATTTACGCAAAACTTGTTTGAAATAATCATATCTCAAAAACGGTTTGAAATAAACATTAAGTGTATAATATTAGAATGTGGGGAATTTTATGCTTTATTCATCCATGTAAAAAAATATAGGATTCCATTTAAAAAATTTGAGAAAAATAATAATTAAATAGCAAGAAATGTAAACAAATATTTTGGACACCCGGTATAATAATAATTTATTTCAAAAATGTTTTTCAGAAGATACATCATTATCGAATAACACCCTACATTTTTGGAAAAAAACAATTAATAAATCGCGGAGATATGGTAGTCAAATAATGTTTGTAATTTGCCAAAAAAAAAAACAGGAAAAAAATTATAACTTGGCAACGCTGCATCCGATTGGCAAAAAATTTTAGGGGATAATTCAGGAACCTCAGAGGCTTAATTGGAGCCAAAAATTTAGAGGGTATTCCATTAAATAAATTATACATTTTTGTGTAACTCCTTTTTGTGACACCTTGTATAATTGAAAATAATTTCACGTTGTAGTAGAGATGAAACATTGAAAGTTTTGTTAAAAAAGTTTTTTTATAAAGTTGCCCGTTTTTGCACAATCTTCCGAGGAATCACTAACTGGACACCTTGTATATTTCCAAGAACTCAAGTCTTATTTTCTTCAGTTATCTTCTATTTTATGCCCAAAAATGTAATAACACCTTCGATTGTACATAAAAAGGGGAAGAGAACAAAAAAAAGAAATCTAAAATCGGAGCAACGGTTCCTGAGATATGTCCTTCTAAAAGAAACGGTTCTGGCGGCCATTTTTTCTAAATGGTGGCTTTAGCTCACATTGGGATTTTTCGGGACTTTTATATCCTTATTCTACATGAATAAAGCTTTCCATTTCGATAAAGAAATAGCTGTCCCCAGATAGTTCATACTCAAAACTGGATTTGCCTGCACTATTATATTATTGCAAATAATGATCTGATACATCTGTACAAATGACTTTAGGGCTTAGTAAACTTTTGTCAATATTGGAAAATATATTGTCAATAATTGTTTTAGATTCTTTTGATACTCTAGTATAATCATAAATATATTTACTTGCCATAAGTTTTTAAAATATTACATAAATAATTTGCATTTTCATTGTTGAGGCATTGATCGTCGAAATTTATATTGAAATCGCCACAAAGGAAAGTAGGAATGTCGGGTTTATAAATATTATTTAATAGGCGGTCAATATTATTAACAAAACCAGTAATGTCATTTGATGGTGGTATATAAAAGCAACCTATTAAAATTTTTATATCTTTAAAATTTACTTGAATTATAGCGTATTCAAACACTATCTCATTTTTTACTATATTACATTTCTTTGGGATAAAATGAATATCTTGCCTAACAAATATGGCAACCCCACCTCCTTTCATAGAGCAGTGGCAAAATGAATCACATAACATATAATTATATAACATAAACACACCACAGTGTTATATAGTTTAATACTTTTGATTTCTTCAGCTGAACACCACGTTTCTGATACACAAAATACTTCTGGAAAGTTCAAGCTCATCTAATTTATTTCGAATACTTCTCACATTTAAGTGATATACACGGAGACCTAATTGAGTATTTATTTCACTGGACGGTCTGTTAGATGCCTCTAAGTTTGGAATGATATTTCTGTAAGGCATGGATATAAAAAATTTGAGGACGGGTTTTTTTCATCCTCGATAATTATAACGTCAGGGGCTCCTGATGGGACTGCGGGGATGGTTGGTGACGTGGCCTTAGAAGTGGGTTCAGATGTTTCAGCAGATTGACCCAATTTCAGACTATCGTAATTTGTATGGTCACTAGTTTTAATAAACGTGAGGTTATTTATCATGTATTTAGCTGAAGACATAACATGAAGAATCTGTTTCGCAACGATATCTTTACAGAACTTATTGTAGTGCTCATTGTTTGATTCAACGTACTTAATTACACCCTCAGTATAGTTATTAAATTTGTGTAAAAAATCGTTTAACTTTGAATTAAACTAACTAATTAACTTTGAATTAAATTTATGTATATATATATATATATGTCTATTACTGTTTTGTTTATTTTCCACGTACGGAACAAAGGCAAACAGAATGTTTGTGTGCGAACATAACTTCAGTTTATTACATATGGAGCGAAACAGAGGGATTCTTTTGTTTTTTAAATCATTTGATCCCCCGATGATGATAACAAAATCTTGGAGTGTGAAATTTTTTGTTAATATTTCTATGTTTTCCATAACTTGGTCCAGAAGAGCTCCAGGTTTTTTAATTGACATTGTCTCATAAAGTTGCAAATCTAGTAATTTTCTAATTTGCCAATTAATATTATTTTCATCAGAGAGTATAAGAATTTTATTCTTTATACCTTTGTCATTTCTATTAAAACAATTCGTATTTACTTGCCTTACTAGATTCGACTGTACTTCTGTCTTATCATTTGTTTTTTGTGTTTCCTTAATTTTTGTAGATACGGTTTGCTTTTTGTCACTAATTAAAAAGTTTAGGTTTTGCATTGATAAATCCGTCGATGTAGAACAATTTTTTGTATTAAAAAAATGCAATGTTTGCATAATAATTGTACTTGTCATGCAGTGACTAATTACAACAGATTTTTTTAGTTCAGTTATACAAATATTTAGCTCACTTATTTTTCTTCCTGTTGTTGAAGTAGTTCTAACAATTCTTCTTCCCTTTTAGTAGCTTCTATTAAAAATGTTTTATGCTCTGCCTTTATTTTTTGGATATACTTATTTTTATGCTCGCTATCTTCGGCTAGGTCACTAATTGTTTTTTCCAGTAAGCTTATTTCGTTATTTTCACTAGTAGAATTGCTTTCTTCACAGCACACCAGTTTATTTTCTTCAATAAATTTAATGTTATCTTTATTCTTGTGTAAACAGCATTTATGATAAATTCCGTAACACTTTATACACACATAATGCAAAAATTGCTTATTTTTACAACACTTAAAGGCAGTTTTAGTTGACATTTTTACTTGAGATTTTAAGAGTACTAGCACTCAACTTGACGTCTTGCCGGTACAAAAGTCGAACTGAGAAAATGTAAATTAGTAAAGCAAAAAATCATAATAATTTAATAACTACCAAATAGTTACAAATATATTTTTATATTCCAGCCCCAGAGACTTTTGAGGAACAACCAGATGCTAAAAAAGACTATCCTGCTGAGGAAATTTTAGCATACGCTGTAAGAGAAGGCACTGGAGGAAAATGCTTCAATAAGTTCTCACTTCCTCACTATAATTTGGTTCACTGCATGAAAAAAGGTATTTTCTTTATAATATACTCACACTTTCATTTGTTTAAAAAAAAATGGAATAGGGTATTCCCATAAATTAGTTATATTATATAGTGTGTCCCCGGATTGAGTTTGCGATAGGTGTTAATACCAAAAAAAAAAAAAAAAAAAATTAATACTGCTTTCATTTTCTGCAGTCTCGGACTGTTTGGCCTAAAATGAATTTTTACCAAATTACAGTTCAAATAGGATCTAACTCGCGGAGTTAATCTAAGAACAAAATAAATTATTTTAGGTAAACTGTTAATTTTACGGAAAAATTCTATTTGGATAAAATATTTTGCATTGAAAGTTCTTAATACTACAAATTAAAGTAAATAGCATTTTATTTTTTAACACAATCAACAATTTCAATGAATTCAACTAAAAACGTATTCAAATAGTGCCCCACTTAAATTACTACATAATTACACCCTGCTTCTAAATTCTTTGTAACTTCTTTTAATTTCTTCAAGATGTATGACTCTGATCACTTCAGTAATTTTGTTTTTTAATCTTTCCAAATTATTGTTAAAGTGTTGTTAAAGTTGTTGGTATAAACTTGTTCGACACCAAGTGGCTGATAAATAATAACAGAAATAAACTACAAAGTCTTAAGTTTCCATTATTGTCAAGTTAAGAATTTTGCTTATGATTTCAATGATGACTAGATTTAAGACAAGGAAACTAACAGAATTTTTTTTCGTTTTTGACGAGTTTATTTATGATTATTACTTGAAATTTTTAGAAAAAAAATGTCAAATAACCTTGCTTCTAACTTCACCTCGTTCCGAGTAAAATGCCATTAATTCTTGATAAAACATCATATTTATCCCAAATACGAAAACGAAAAGTATATTGCGTTTGATCGGCACATTTATAAAACAGTAAATATCGCTTGCAAAAAAAATATTCCATATCATTGTGTTAGTGAACGAATTCTGAACAACTTTTAACATATCCGTCTATTTGTCCGTCCGTCACGTTTCTTGTAAGCACGATAACTTAAGAAAGAAAAGTCTAATTGTATTGAAAGTTGGACAGTAAGTTAGTGTTAGCTAGAGGCAGAACCGATTAGTAAATAAAAAAGTTATTAATTATGAAAAGAAAACCGTTTTTTTTTTTTGATTTTTATGTTTTTGTAACTGAATAGAAATTTTACTCGGAAGCCTCACCCAGAAAATTAAATATCATATCGATAACATAATCAGATATAATGCGGTCTGGAAAATTAAAATAAATCCACAGAAAACTGAAACAATAAATTTCAACAGAAAATTTACTAACACAAAGACTTTTAGCAAAATAAAAATTAATGGTCAGGGCATTGAGGAGAAAAATACAATTAAGTATCTGGGCGTCTCCCTGCATAAAAGATTGTGTTTTGGGCCGCACATTACTGCGACCATAAATAAAACCGATGCAGTCCTCAATCGCCTGTACCCACTTGTAAAAAAGGCGAAGCAAACTCACGTTGGAAAATAAATTGACCCTCTTCAAGGTTATTTATTCTTAGGCCTATACTAACTTTCGACTCCGTGGTCTGGAACGCGGCCTAATGGGGAACTTGCTAATTTTTTAAATTTCATTAAAGTGTGCGTTTATGTATAAAAACAGACCACACCAACACAATATCAGCTCTTAAATCGCAGTACTTACTTTGCGATAAATAATTAAAGTTGAAATCCTCGCCACACCTCAAGAAAAGCACTGTGACGTCACATTGAGAATACTAGTCTCGCGTGGGGTCCTACAGATGGCGAACTTTGGCCGAGCGGTACGTCTCCACCCTAATTAATAGACTGGGCAGCGGTTGGTTTTGAGACGTCCGCATATTTGGGCATAAGTCTTTTGTATTTTATGTTAGAGAAAAAATAAAAAAAGTGTCGAAAAGCTCAGTCAATTCTCTTTGCATAAGCTATCTACAAATTTTTCGAAAAAAACGATAATTATCGAGATATTCGAGGAAATTACACGTCTTGCTATAGAGTGTATGTGAATCTTAAAAAAATAATTTTTCTCAGAAACCTTTGTTTCGAAGGGCCGAGATTAAATAATTAAAGTCAAAGTAATACATGATATTAAGTGAACATCGTATATGAGATCGATTTCAGTTAATTACCGATTAATTACGGTGACAAAATAGAGAATTTTTATCGAAAAAAAAGTCCCAAATCCCGCCCCCTCTAATTCCTTAATTTTTGTCGGAATTCAAAAAATAAAAAAAAGGAGTTTTAGCAAATTTACTTCTATTTCAATTAGCTAGAGTAGTCTTTTGGTGTAGGAGCCAAGATTAAAAAATTGCCAACTGTAGAAGCTCAAAATTTGCTATTTTTCACCGTACATGGCCGAAACGAAAAAAAATCAAAATTCTTATGGCAGCAAAAGATTCGTAGTGGAAAATACTCATTTGACATTATTTTTATTTCGAGCTAACTCCCACCGTTTCGGAGATATCTGCGAAGAATAACAAAAAAACAGCTTACATTTCGGAGCCGAAAAAATTGCAAAAACAAGCAATCTTGACACGTCGTTCATATTTTTCGAAAAACATTGGGACGGCCATACGATGTCGCGACGTAAAGAGGAAGTCTTCCAGATAAACCTGATCGTAAATTGCTCGGCGAAATTCGAAAATTCGGCTCGGCACGAACGAATCAAAAGTAGCATTTTGTGACATTTCAGAATATTGAAGATGTTTCTCCAACGAATACGTTTAAATTTTAGGTTAGGTTGTGTTCACTGCTAGTTGTTTCTGACAAATGCACATGCCGAGTTATCAAAGCCAAAGCAGAATCGGTGTCGCTTAATGCCGACATCCGACTTTCTCCATCTGACGTCACGTTTCAGGAGTGGGTAAAATCCGGCAGATTTTAATCGCTTATATTTCTGGAAGAGATTTTTTTAAATTTTTTGTTGTCTATGGAGTTTTTAATGTTAGTTTACGATTTTGAGTATTTTAAATTAGTTTTGTTTTTTGGGCAAGTTCCCTATTGACTAATTCATACAGGTATGTGCAGACTGAGGAACTGCATAGGATGAGCGGCATCCAGGAAATCAAAGAATACGTCAAGGAGACTTTATCAAGATAATATCAAGCACACCCATCGTCTTTTACATGAAAAACTAGACATTTATCGTACTGCTAGAGTCTGACGAAACATAACACAGGCAACATCCTTAACCAATCAAATCCTCCTCTCCACCCACAGACAATTAAAATCAATCAAATTTCAATTCTAGTTTCGTTCATTATTTCACTAATAGCGGTAGTTCTTTAAATAACTATGCATTTCATTATTTGAGGACTGATATTCAGTTAAATTCAACTGAATGAGATTACCTATTTGAAATCACTTAAATCTTGTCAACAAATATAACAAGTATATAAACAGCAGAGCTGGGTAATTCCTGGTGAAAAAGTAATTAGCAATTATTACAATTCCCTTTTTTTTCGTGTAATTGCAATTGTATTTAAGTACTTTCTTTTATTAAAGTAATTTGGAATTGTAATTGCAAGAAAATTGTTATAGGAATTATAATTTGTAATTATATTATTTGAACAATATATTTACAAATTACTTCTATAAGTACAATTACTTTTTCCAATTACAATTACTTTAAGAACATGCGTATGTGGTTTAAAAAACAAGAACAGACTTGCGGACTTGCGTAAATTTCCGTCTCTGGAAATCGCATCATCCTATTATACAACACTTTTAATTAAAATTTTTAACTTACCTTTTTGACTGTTTGGTCACTATAATTTACCTTATCATAAAAGTAATTAGAAGAGTAATTGCTAAATCCATGTTTCATGTAATTGTAATTAAATGAATATAATTCCTTTTTTAAAGACATGTATTTTGTAATTGTAATTAGTTCCTTTTTTAAAAAGTAATTTGTAACCGTAATTAGTACCTAAGGCATTGAAAAAAAATAGTCGTTCATCCTCTTTCTTTAAGCATATTGAACTTGTCATTAAAAACGTTCATAAATGCTAATTAATAAAATATGACAGGTGTAGACACAACTGCAACAATATTTACAGTTGTATTATGAATATGAATGTCATACATATGTGGTGTTGCTAGTTCTTAAATAATTAATATAGTTGCTGCAAACCTCTAAACTTTACGATACGGGGCCATTAAACATGCATCACCCCGTATCTGGATTTTAGACCTAAGGCCAAAGTTGCGTCCTTCATGACGGCAGGATTGTATGTTTTTGTTCTCATTCTACACATAAAAGAAATACGACGGATTGCCCCTCATCGATGAACGTCGACAACATTATATTTTTTATAGCCATCAAAAGACACGCCACAATGTTGTGCAGAAAATACATAAATTATTGGTATAGTCTCTGCCTGCCACATATGTCATGGGCTTAACTAAAACTGAAACAACTAAGGACAAATTTCAACTTTTAAAGTTTTCTCCTGCATTCCATAAGGAAATCTTATATATTGAGTAATTTCTATTATCTGATTTCCTTTTACTAAAGATTTCACGCTCAATCTTTGTCCTGGTAATGCCCGGGGCTACGGGTTTAATTTATTTCGCAGTTATCTTTAGATAAATTGGTTCCTCTAGTTGTGTTCTGATAGAAGACGAGATATTACGATTATTTCATATGCACTAGTGAACAAAAATTGGGAGTAGTCATTATTTGTTATTAATTTCAAAACCAGCAAGCATTATACCTTTATAATTAGTTTTAGTTTTCCCATCAACGTAAAATATCTAAAACAGTACCTTTACGGTATTTCTTAATCTTAAAGTCAAGTTTTCTGTTAACAGGACAAGTGTCCAACTTATCAAATCTATCTAGAAAATCGTATGCAATCGGTCAGATTAAACCGAGTATCATCTGAGGTGTTACATATAAATTCGGGGGTATCACAGGCTTCAATTTTGGGCCCAGTTTTATTCCTGATTATTTATATTAATGATGTGCCAAATGCCTTCAAGAAAATGAACTGCATTTTTTATGCAGATGACCCTAACTTGGAGAACTTAATGTTAAAATGTGACATGTGATAGGTGTAAATCATTTTTTTGCATTTGATAATAAATATTATCAAATGCAAAAAATGATTTACTCTTAATGCTCTCGCACTTAACGAAAAGAAAGCTGTAAAACTTATATCAAGTACATGTGATCTGAGCAATGTACCAAATAACCCCACTTGTACAAAGTTTCTAGGCGTTCTTATTGATCCATCTTTACGATGAAACGATCATATTGATTATCTTGCTGAACAACTAGCAAACTGCTTTTAGACAGTTGTCCAATTCAGTTTCGTTGGATGTATTAAAACTACGTATCACGCATTATGTCATTCTCGAATATCTTATGCCATTCTCGCCTGGTAGACATAGAATTTTTGGTCTCCAGAGGGGGGCAATCAGGATTGTGGTGGTTTAGGATACCGGGATGATACCAAACACCTCTTTATTTCACTCAAAATACTCACCTTACCTAGCATTTACGCGTTACAATGTATAACACATGTTCATAATAACTTAGCTACTTTCATCAGTATGAAACACGTTGTGGAGATAACATAAAAACCGAATTCACAAGGCTAACTAGAGGGCAAACTGGTGTACCGTCGTATTAAATTATACAACTTTTTAGATGACCGTATTAGAGTGTTACCTAAACAAAAATGTAGATCAACAATAAAAGATTTTCTGATAAAAAATGCATTCATCTCAAACGAAGATACAGTGAGAGAAATTGTAAACTTGTAATTTTACTTCTTTAACTTATGTTCTGTGATATGACAAACACTATATTTTTTTGTTAACGGTTTTTAATGTAGTTTTCTATTCCATTTACTATAATTTCGTCCATTTTTACATTAATTTTAAATCTATTGTATTGTTTTATATTCAAGATTTCTAGGTGCCACTAGTCTATATTTCTTTTATGTTATTTCAATTTTCATTATAATTAAAAATTAATGAACATGTGTGCACCTGGTTCATACTTTGTTTGCAATATATTCTACTTTTGAGGAGCAGTTTGTGTATGAAAACTTCATTCTGACATATTATTAGTTTTTCCTATTCTACTATAAACTGTAGGGCCCCGTCTCCTTTACTCAAACACATCTCGATCTTCTAGACCGAAGGAAGGAAGGCGGTAAAATACATTTTAAACCACATATTATTAAATTAGAAAGTATATTTTTAAATAAATTATATTATACAATCATACAAGATTAAAGTTCTGTTCGAGGCTACCAGATTTGAAAAATAAGTCAGTACCAGTAATTCAATCGACAAACGAACACACTAATAGGATATTCTTTTTATTTTACAGCCTTTCTATTGGGTGTCCAATTCATCTTGTTGGGATATATTACCAATAGATTCGTTCAATTTTGCACTGACATGACGCAGCGATTTAGCTAAAATTCTGCAGCAATTCGCAACTAGAGTTGGCATGACATTAAGCGCTATTGTGTAATTTGTTACGGTAATATAAATGGTCAACTATTTACTGCCGGTAGTTGCATTAGGTGTTGGTTAGATTAATTTTACACGTAGTTATCAATACAGGTGATTAAAAATATGTGGTACATATGAAATAGGCAGATAGTACACGGAAATTAGGCAAATTTATGTGGAATAGATAGAAAAAAATAAAATAAGCTGAAATGTATATAATAGTTAGCTTATGTGTGTAAGAATACATATCAAAAAAGTTCCCACCCCCAAGGGGTAAGCTTCATCCCTATCTCACTCCCTTTAGGGACACCGCACTGTTTTCTTTTACAATATAGAGAAAAAACATAAGTATAGGAAAATGTTTGTCATTCTCTGTGTTATGTATCGATATTTCTATTACTTTTTATGTTATTAAATCGTAAACTGTAGGGTCAAACAAAAATGAAAGTCTGATTATATTGAATACGTTACTTAATCGAACATAACGCAGCCTGATAATATTTCAAATGATCCAACACAATCCTAAACACGCTAGAGAGAGAGGGAGGGAGAGAAAGAGAGGGAGGGAGAGAGAGGGAGGGAGAGAGAGAGGGAGGGAGAGAGAGATGGAGGGAGAGAGAGGGAGGGAGAGAGAGAGAGAGAGAGAGAGAGAGAGAGAGAGAGAGGTTGTTTTGACCTGTCTATAACCTATGAGTGGGTGCGGCTAAAAAAAAAAACTACATTTTGAGATGCTTTTTATCCCTGTTGGGATGATTCAGTACTTTTTCAGCAGAGGGTCGTAGGATGACTCAGTACATTTTGACGTGTTTTATTTTTCTTTTTTTCTTTTTGCATTGACTAAAATAAAGGCTAACTACATTTTGAAATACAGAAAGGGCATCGGTTATATTGTGGTCAATGTAAATATCTTTGTAAATAACTCGTTTATTTTTAATTTTCCGAAAAAACTCTATTTCGGTCCGTGCCTTATACTGGTTATAGAGATTGATCGACGGAATACTTAATTTTCGATTTTTATTAGGAAAGGATTTGTAGATTCGCTTTTGTTTTGTCAAATTTCTCACAAACGTCACCTAATAAACTTAATCGAGTGAAAATCAAAATCGGACCTTCGGTTCGGGAGTTATCAATTTCTTTTTAAAATCATACTCGGCCTTGGAAAAAATACTTGCGGTCAACGGATTCGGGCCGCCAGCAATAGTCTAAGTCTCATCTAAATCGATCAATATCCTGGACAGTTATCGTGCTTCCTAGCCCGATTTCGATAAAACCAGTTTTTTGCAAAAAAATTCAATTTCCATTTGTTTTTCGACATAGTCTCCGGTATAGTTATCTGTAGATCGTTGCCAGCGGCACCATCTCTTTTTTGAAATATCTGGATCTGACTGCCCGTTACCGAGTTATTCAATTTTTCCCGAAAAACTTGAAACGTCTATATCGGGTACTTCCGGTTTCCGAACGGAGCCGAGCTTCCAGCGTTAAGGTTTTCTAAAGGCATCCTATCAACCACCCAAGTTTCATCGAAATCCGAAAACGGATTAGGGGGGCTGAGCATGACAGACCGACAGACCGACTGACCGACGGACGGAATTTTTTAAATTCGCACTCGAGTCGACAGATACGACTTTCATTTCGATCCTACGTTTTTTTCGTATTTCGATGGTCCACTGGAAAAATGCAAAACCTATACTACATTTTTTTGTTACCTACTCCTAAGTTTGCCGTTAATTAACGTAAACACCCTTAATAATCTGCAAACGACCTATAAGACATGTTTTATAGAAAATTTAATTCTCAATATTCTCTAGTTTTGTCGTAGAACATCACATTTCCAAAATATTATTGAAAAACCAGCACGGTGACATTACAAGGGTGAAAAAGGGATGAAGCTCACCAGATGGGAACTTTTTGATCCTGTATTCCTACCCTTATCAACTGTCGATTCAGAAAATATCAGCTTATTATAATTTTTTTCTTCTATTTTTGCTAAATTTCGTGTAGGTACTAAGAATGCGATATACTTTTAGCAAATTAATTTAGCTACAAATTATAACATAAAAGAGATAAGCAGTTAGCTGCCCCCTCACCAATCCGTTCGAAATTTTTAGTACAAGTTGATAGTAGTATTAGATGAAATTTTCCAAAATATTATTTTTGGAACACCATTTTTACGGGAGTTATGGGGGTAAAAAGAAAAATGGAAAAAAAATGTTTCTCAAGAACGGATAAACAGATTTTCATGAAAAAAATACGTTATGGCTTTTGATGGCACAAATTCCAGCTGAAATTCGACCGATATTTTTACTCGGAATAATAATATTCCTGTAATTAAGGACTAAGAGAAGTCTCATCAATATAGAGTAACCTGATTCGTGAGAGGCAAGAGGACTCACGCAAAAAGTTAACCCGAATTTTGAGAGACAACGAGACTCACAATAACCAAGCACCTCGACTAGTGAGAGGCAAGGGTACTCACGATAAACAATCATCCTGACTCGTGAGAGGCAAGGGGACCCGCGATAAACAAACACTTCAACTCATGAGAGGCAAGGGGACTTACAATAAACAGGCACCCTGACATAGTGGACTTTGAAAACTACAGTTCTTTCGTAGGCTGACTACAGACGTCATCATTGCAAAATGTTCAGATTTTCAAACTAGATTTTATTTGACTCGACAGTTGACGTCTGAGAATTTGAAAATATATGCATCAAACTTCTTGAAGATTGATAGAGCGCTTTTCTAAATTCACCGGCGAGTGCACCGATCTCGACCGGTTTCTCACCGAACCGTTTCAAAATTAACCAATCACCAAAAATAAGATGTTTCTAAATTCACCGGTGTGATCAGCTGTTTGAACCGGTAAGGTACCATATCCATCAGGTTTTTGAGTTGGAATTTCGGTGAATATGTCAAGAAGAAATAAAAACAATACACTGCGCATGGCTGTTTCTTTATTGCGCATGATGGGAACTGCCCGCGAAGTTGGAACCAAAACAAACCTACTGGTAAACCGGAAAGCCTCACCGAAGCGTTTCAAAATGTTTAATCAACCACATGCAACCAAATATTTACCAGGGAAAAATGTTTCTAACCGGTTCCCTCCACCGGTGAATTTACTGGTGAATATTGAAAAGTGCGGATATTGATTTGAAGGGGTGTAAAGGCCGCCAGTCACCGTGCTAAGATGTAGAAACGAACCGCGCCGCCCGCAGTACGGCCGTGATTATCAATTTTGAATACGTTCTACCCTTCCGACCGCTTTGAAAATTGGATATATTTTAAAGGGGCATATAGGCATTCATCTGAAAGGAAACAATGGGTATGTCTCGAGAACATCCCCTAAAAAAAAATTTGTTTTTATTTTGAAAAATATTTTTCACCACTTCTTTTCGACAAATGGACTCAATTATTTTTTCCTACATTTGTGGCATGACAAGCCGAAACATATATTTTTTCATGAAAATCGGTTTTTCCGTTCTTGAGAAAAATTTTTTTTTCATTTTTTAACGTATAAGGTGGTGGTGTAGTTCTTACGCTATTGACTCGGAGTCCAAGGGTCCTGGGTTCGAAACCCAAATGGGGTTTGGTATGGTCTTTTACCAACTAAGTTCGTACTATAAAATTAAAAATGTCTAAAACTAACATTATTTACAAACAATTGCGAAGAGTATCCTATAGAATGTGTAACAATTATATAATAAGTTCAGTGAACAGGCGAAGAGTATGTTTTAGCTTGGTTAGTATCTGATATTGATGTCACTAAATAAGGAGGAAAAAGAAAAGCTATTCCGTTCAATCCATTTGTTTGGAAAATTTTCATTAAGGCACCTACGTACAGCAACCGAATAATGCATAGAAGCACTGTTTATTTAAAGAATAACTTTTCTTTTTTCTTCTTCCTCAATTAGTGTCTGATGTTTCTTCAGTCGAATGACTTTATTTTTTTAGTAAACCTAACCGATTTTTATACAGGGCCAGTCGAAAAGTGAGAAATTTTAAATTTGGTTATTGAATAACAAACACTCTATACGAGGTATCGAGCTAAAATTTTGTATAGAGGTATTTGAGACAACTGCGAACGAATACGCTATCCAATTTGCCGATTAAAAATTGCCTAATAGTCGATCTCGAAATTTCAACCCATTTAGAGGAGCATAGTAGGCCTTGAAAATATGAAAATTACAAAATTTTCAAAACAGTCAAATAAAGCTCATCGAGCACTAAAAAAAAAAAATTAAAATTGGCCAACGCGTTCCAAAATAACGGTCTTAAATCGCACGTACTGTATATATCATTCCGGAATAATAGTTCAACGGATTAGATATATTATTATGAAATACATATATTTATTAGTAAAATGTATAAACAAAAAAAAATTATAGAGATTAACATTTCGCAAGATTTCTATTTAAGTACAAGTGACAAAAATTAAGAAAATTTGATTTTTTTAATTTAAATGATTAATACCTTTTTTATTTACTGATTGATTTTTTTTCAAAAACAATAGGGTTCTTCCTCTAGCTAACGCTAACTTACTTTCCAAATTTCAATATAATCAGACTTTTCTTTCTTAAGTTATCGTGCTTACAAAAAACGTGACGGACATTTTGAAAGTTGTTCAGAATTCGTTCACTAACATAATGATATGAAATTTTTTTCTCTACGAGCGACATTTACTGTTTTAGAAATGTGCCGATCAAATGCAATATACTCTTCGTTATTGCGAAGAGTATAATAATAACAAATAAAAGTTATAGCTTTTCTCATTTTCTACAATTTGGATAATACCTAATTTTAAGGTAAAACTATCAGGAAAGGAGATAATTGAGAAAAATTTTGACCCGTCATTCTTAAAAATGGCGGCAATAAGTAGCAATGATAATTTTGTGAAAAACTAATGATTGTGGCAACTTCCTTTACATTATACAATTTCTTGTGGGAATTATTTACGGGTCAAATAACAGATTGGCTGTACTATAACGGAACCACCGCTGACTCATAATCTATAGTTTGTAAACGATTTTATAAATGGTCAATCCAGAGTATTGAGCCAAGAAGCACAGAAAATTAAACGAAATTTTTTTTTAAAACAACCTTTTTTATTATTTCAATGCACTAAAACGAAGAAAATAAAAATAAAAAATTGCCCTAAAAGTTTGACGAGCGCGAGAAGTACATGCAGGCATTAATTTTGTTTGACAGAGATTGTAAGTACCTAAGTAAGTATTTTTTTTAATTTCTATTCACCCGAGAAGCTTTTAAGACAATTAATTATAATACTAAAAGCTTATTTTTAAAAAGGTATTTTTACATTTTATTTTATTTTTTAATTTTTAGTTACGTTAATTATTTTTATATTCATGCGCCGTCCTTACCAAAACCAGATACTCCGCCATTTATTACATTACATCGACGGAGTGAATACACTATGCGTTAAAAGCACACTTCTTGGTACCATATTATTGTATTCTCAATAGAACTACATGTGCATGCAAAATTTCAGCTCAATTGGACGTCCCACATAGGGGTATTTAAACGATTTACGCGGTCATAAGTCAATTTTTCAAAATGGAATAGCGTAAAAAGCAAACGGCTAGTTGGGATAGGAGACTAGTCCGAGAATAATACCCTTCCACTTCTCTGCCGTGCACTCCGCCTATACAGGGTAAGTCGGATTGCGATCGTCTTGGTTGATGTATGTGTCTGTTTTCGGCGTTTATGTGAATTCATAAATTTTAACAGTGAATATTTTTAATTCTACTTTTATCTCGGAAGTGATAGTGATGGGTTTTGATATGGCAGGTAAAAATGCACTAACTATAATATAATTTCGATTATTTTTATAATTTTAAGGTTAGGTTTTAGTATTTGTTATACTTCCAAGTTAGATCCAGCTGTACTCTTTAATACAGTCGAAAGTTTGAAGTCTTTAGCAGTGACTAATCAAAAAATTAGCCGCGGAAAAGCGCGGATAAGTGCTATTAGGGTACTTTTTTATTAGGGTAGATTCATTAAAAAAAATTTGTATATAAAGTCTTATGCATTTTAAAAGAATGTATTTTTGTTTTAGGTTCACAAGGTCCCTCGGGAGTAAGATGTGTGACCCGAAAACACTTGTTCGAACGTGAATATGAAAATATTTTGTCTGACGAATGTTAGCATTTTTTCTGTTACTTTTTTACATTAAATACGCCTGAACCAAACACTAAGAGCTTTGTTTTATTCAGTAATATTGTTTAGAACAGATAAAGACCAAGAAATATTTTTGGCCGCGTAGATCATTCAAATACCCGTATGTGCGTCGTTAAGTGGTGCAAAATTGACTTGGAAAAATCCTCCTAAACACACTACCTAACAAACATACTAACTAACTGACTGATAAACGAAACAAGTTAAATAAAAGCTTGTAATAAAAAGAAACAATAAACATACGGATTGAATTGCAAACTTCTTCATCTATGTAAATTTCCATTGATGCCGTAATTTTTGCCTTTGTATTGCAAATTTGAGGTTATTTGCCCTAATACCCGAAGTAATTATTTTATCCAACACTTTCATATAAAGTGATCTTAATTGATGAGATTTTGAAGGTATAAAGTGGCCCATAAGTCACTAGTGAGATAAAGTAGTGAGCTAAAGTATACTTTAGATCACTAGTGAGGTAGAGTGATTTAGTCAGTAATTTTAATGTAAAAAAAAAAGTCCAAGCAATTTATTAATTGTCTTTATTATACGGAAAATTAAGAAAACAAAGAATCCATGCACTAACACTTATTTATTTATATTTATGTTAACATTTATTGTCATCATATTCGATTTTTCACAAAGAAAACTGCTCTCCTGTACACAATTTTTCTCTATACTAGTAACGACTTCTGTATCGCCTGACTCGTTGCGCTGCTCTCCCTGTATTTTTTTAGCAATAACAATCTTGTTTGTGACTGAATCTTCCAAATAACCCTCCGCCACGGTGGATGATTTCCACCCACCGTGACGTTTAAGGGTTGTAATGTCACCCCCAGCATTGGCCAAAAGAGTTGCCGAGGAACGACGCATGCTATGGCCAGTATACAAATCTGCATCTGGCAATTGCAAATAATCGACTACAATTCTTGGAATTTTTGAGAGCTTATTTAATCCAACGCATTGGACAGTGCACATTGCCCTTTGAAAATTTCCCAAAAATCTTTTGTAAGATACAATTTGCGGTCTTAAAGACACATATTTCCTAATCAAATCAAGTGGGTTTACCGAAAATCCTTCATTTAAAACTGTGGAACTTCTTGATTTTTTCGTCTTGGTATCTGGTATGGATATATATAGATATTGTTCTTTATCTTTTATATCTTCGACGCTTAAGTAGGTCAGTTCACCGCAACGGCAGGCACCGCAAACTCCCAATATCAATGCAACCTAAAAAACCCAAACAATTAAATACATAAAAGCAAGAACATCATAATAAACACCTACCTTTGACATAAGATGCTCATCGTGGGCATCCATCAAATATTGTTCGATATGTGTTCTTTCCAAAATTTTGGCCTTTTTGGGTTTGAAATTTCTTGATCGGCTTTTTAAATATGCCACAAGTTTTCCATATCTTGTTCAAAGTTCCTGTATACTTTTAAAGTCACTTTTATCATAGAATATTTAGTCCACATCGAAGAAGGTGCAATTTTTTTACTCAAATGTAGAAAGTAAGCGAGAAGTACTTCTTCTCTTACAGCACTAACTCCTCTTTTTTTCATCCAATTTTCAAATTATAGATATTCTTTTAAATAGGTTACTTTGGTCTTTTCTGGAATTAAATTGGCTGTAGCTTCTTTGGCTTCTTGCAAAATATCGGTCGGAATTTCCATATTATATCTTTCTCAATTTTCCATTTTGATGCTAATTACACAATGTAATTAAACAAACCCCTGATTACAAACAACCACAGCTTTCTCGCTCATCCATTCAGAATCTACTTAGCAATAAGCTACTTGTATTTTATATTTTTAGAGAAACACTGTTGACTTTGACATTGACAACTGACAAAAAATCGATGAAATGACAGTTTAATAATTTTATTGTTTGTCACTGAAAAAGCATTTATATGAAAGTGTTGGTTAAAATGTTGTATTCGACACGTGAGTTATTACATATAAGTCGCTTAAGAAAATTAGCCCACTCGCTCTTCGGGCTCGCGGGCTAAACTTTTCTTGCGTGACTTATATGTAACATAACTCACTAGCCTAGTAAATAACTATTATTTTAATTAATACCACAGGAGTTATTAGACTAGGCACGTTTTCAAAAAAGAGCAATGCAAGAAGCATTTCATGTAACAATATGTTTATGTTTATGTGTCAGGCCTAAAGTGCACCATACACGTTCAGCAATAATGTCATTCCAGCAGATCATTACAGAAACATCATTATTAAAAATTTCCCCATCATTCCCTGTCACTATTTTTCACACCTTACATGTCCAATATTTAAGAAAAAAGCATATCTAGCTATAATTATTGAATTAAGTATGATTGAAAAAATGCGAAAATTCAGGTAATGAGATTACTGAACGTGTATGGTGCCCTTTAGGCCTGTCGAAAACCCTAACTTACCAACAAAAGATGGCTGCTGTAGTACAAACAAAGCAACGTGACAGCGTGTTGGACAGACCTATTGGGAAAACAACGTTTTTAGGGTATTTCGACCCTGAATACGAATCTGCCTGTTGCCAAAGCGAAATTTGGACCGGAAGTCCGGTATCCAAGATGGCGACCAAAACTCTGTTGCCCTATATCTCCCTTGTCCGTTGGCTTAAAATAATGATCTAAGCGTCTGCTTAGGGGTTTTTTTCGGATGCCAAACACATTGCAATGCTCAAAATTTACTTACCTTAAGTTTGGAGTGCATGGGTTCCAAGATGGCGCCCAAGATGATCGCCGAAACTTTGTTGCTCGGAAGTAAGCAAGGAAGCAAGGAAGATAAGAAAACGACCATTTCAAAGTTCAAACATTGTTTATTGCAAGATTGCAAACAAGATAAAACAATTATTCAAGTGTTTTTAGTTTATAGCAAGGTTTCAAGGAAGATAAGAAATCAACCATTTAAAAAGTTCAAACATTGTCGAGAGCGCAACTTGGTGCAAGTCAGTCTATTCTTCTTTCATGTGCACATTGTACTCAGGCACTGGAATGTACAATTACAGGCTATGATATCCGTACAGTCTTTGGGGACGGGCTCAAGGGTTATAAGGATGGGAATGAAGATTTTTCAGTATTAATGCAGCAGCCTCTTCTTGGGAAACATGAGTGACCCGGCAAATCTTGCAGCTCCCCTCTAAGCAGCAGCGCAGCATGGACAAGAGTTCGAAAATCATCATCGAGCACTTGCCTCGGGATCGGAACATTTTGATCGATGTCTCCTAAAGCAACATCCGCAGTCACCTTGGCCAAAAACTTCCGGGGTATAAGGAGAGTTTGCCTTCCTGTGATGTCCTTGTTTAAAGGCTGGAAGAAAAGGAAAGATGACAAGTGTGATTCAAATGACTTCGGTATCTCAACGTCAATTGTTCTGGCCAGGTGAACGTATCTTTCCCGTGACAAAACGTTACCTAGTGAGGCTGAGACTTCGAGCTCTTTGCAAATTTGGATCATAGGTAAATTACTTTTGCCACACTCCTTCATCTGCATTTGTACCATTTTCTGGCTCCTCTCGGACTATACACAGACTGTGGTATTTCACCTCAGATGCTATCAAGCACGGCGAACGAATAGTTAGCGCCAAATTTGAAATTCTTATTTCCCCCTTCCACTATTACACGCGCCTCCCCTACCTTCAGTAACACAATTTTGTTACCAAATTGTATTTCGGAAGGTGTAAAATATTACTTAAAAACACGTAATACACACACAGTAGTACACATTCAACCACTAGAAACTATATATCTGACAGATTTTACACTCCAAATACAAGACGCATGGAGCGCACGTAAACACAACAAAGTTTCGGCGGCTATCTTGGGCACCATCTTGGAACCCATGTACTCCAAACTTAAGGTAAGTAAATTTTGAGCATTGCAATGTGTTTGGCATCCGAGAAAACCCCAAAGCAGACGTTTAGATCATTATTTTAAGCCAACGGACAAGGGAGATATAGGGCAACAGAGTTTTGGTCGCTATCTTGGATACTGAACTTCCGGTCCAAATTTCGCTTTGGCAACAGGCAGATTCGTATTCAGCGGGGTCGAAATACCCTAACAACGTTATTTCCCCAGTTGTTACATGAAATGCTTCTTGCACTTTATAGAGATGGATTTCCTACTTATGGGCCTAGTCTATATAAACTAAATACACACTATTGATCCACTCTCTCGGTACGCAAGGTCTACTCCATGTCCAGGAGTCTGTACCCGCTCCTGGCGCGGGGTAGCGGACTAAACAGGACGAATAAAAAGCTGTTGTACACGATGGTGATCAGGCCGGCCATCACATACGCGGCGCCGGTGTGGTGCAGCATCCCGGCCACGACAATGAATAAATTTAAAGTCTTGGAACACAAATTTATGCGCCTCATTTCAGACTCAGATAGGTACACCTCCCTCAGAGATCTCTATGCACGTTGCCACGACATAACCCCACTAGCGGACTTCGTCCGGGAAACGTCCCAAAAATTCTACCAATTCAAATTGAGCGACAGTCCGCTAACCCGAGACATCACACGAATCAGACAGCATAATGCCATACTTTTCGATCTAAAACACATTACCATACCAGGCGTTGCCTATCTTTCGGCAACTTCCCTAGCCAAACCTTTCCTATACCACAATTTCCCTTTCACCACCCTTTACTTCAATTTAACCACCTTTTACCTCAAACCCCTCTCTATTCCCTTTATCCATTTTTTGTTGTTTTGTTAAATTTTGTTCTTTTTGTCCCTTTTTGTCCTTCCAAATCCCCTTTTGACCAATAACTTCTAGCAAATCCCAACTTTTAAAATCACACTCTCCCCTTCACCCTACCTTTCCGGAGGCGGGCAGACCACCGGATGAAGACTGTGACTTATTCGAACGGGTTTTTTCATTGAGTTTTTCCCTGTATCACTAACCAAAACTATAAAAACTAGTGCGCGTGTGTTGTGCGCGCGCCCTCTAACCCAAGTTTTTAAATCTAGCCTTAAATAGCTTTAAGTGTTTTTAAACATAGTTTTTAGTTATAGTCAACCGCAATTGTCAGGCTTAAGTTTTAACTATTTTTTAAACAGGAGGCCTAACCCTCACCTATGACCTATCGTTAAAGCCGAAAACCGACCCCTTTTCATCCGACCACCCATCTACCACGGCGCTGCGCGACGTGGTGGTGTGGTCGGCTCTGAATCGGGGCTCGGTCTAGGCGCATCTTTGTAAACAATAATGTTTAATAAAATTGTTTTGAATTGAATTGATCCACTCTCTACAAAAACGTCCTTTACAACAATAATTATAAACTCGATACAAGTTTTTAAAAACAGTAATTTTAATATTTGATAAACTAAACGGCGTTAACATTTTTAAAAATACATACAGGCTATACTAAAACTGTAAATTTCTTCCAACGAGGTACATTAAATTTGTACAGTAATTAATGTATTTAGCGCTTAAACCTGCATCGACTTCCGATAACATCTATAAATTTTGACTGCTGCATTGCCAAATCATTAGCATTCACACCAAATTGTTAAGTAAAACTTTATTTACCGAGATTGATTTTATGACCAAATAAACTAGAAACGAACTTTTTACGGTGGTTTAGCTCCATGCTATCACAGTGTATACTGAATATAAATTCCCACATTTAATTAGTTCCGATGGAATAAATGGATTCTACGGGCAAATGATCTACTTTAATTCCACGGAGATTTGTGCGAGTGCATCAACTGAAAAAATACAAGTGCTCTACTTTTACTAAACATTCAAGTTTATTAAAAGGATCTGCTGTGTAATGAGAAAATACGACATAAGAATTGTTGGTTTAATATACGTTTGTAAATTACTTTGGTAAAGTTATACATGTGATGAATTTAGAGTATGAAATCCACAATTCTAATGCGGTATAATTTCTTTACCCGTTTAGCTCGGTCGGTGAAGGTATTTACCTCCAAAAACTTGCAAATTGAATATATATTTTTTAATGAGTTCCTGAAAGTATATAGAATAATAACCTGAAAAGTTTACATTTCGCTCGGATGCAGAACATGAAAAAAAAGTGAAAAAAAATTTTTTTTCATCCATTTTTTCAAAATTTTGAAATTAAGTCAAGGTGGGAAAACATAAAAAATACAGATGGACAGATCAAGTATTTATGAACAAAAGATGTTCCATCACTAAAGCCACGGTATTCCCAACGCACTGAATTACATGTCACCAAATCAGAATTTGTTCAATCTATATGAATGTTGGTTTATTTAAAAGATGGAAATTGTAGCTTTTCGATGTTTTTCTTTAAACAATAGAAGCAAAGGATGGATGGGAAAAATATACTTATATACAGGGTGTCCCATTTAAAATTCCCGGCGCCATTTTCTCGATAACCAAAAGCGATATTTGAATTCTGTAAAAGGTATCTACTAGAATATATAAATGAATTCAGTTTTGAGTAAAAATGGTTATTTTACACATTGAGGTATAGATGGCGTTGCAATGCAACGAAAATTTTCGATCCTAGGGACGATGAATTGAGTTGCATGAGATGGAGAATTACATTCTGAGCAACTGTTATAATACGAACAATTTTCGAAAAATCAGTGGTTCTCGAGATATTTGAAATTCAATATAATTTTTTTGAGTATAAAAATCGTCATAACTTTTTTAAAATACATTTTACACAATAAGTCCTTTGGGACATTTTTCATAGTGAGTCAGGCTCATTTAGATGGTAATGAAACATTTATTTCAAAACACAATTTTTTTTTTCTTTTTTCAAGTAAAACAAAGGTGAAGCTGCAACTGCTATTTGGAAATTAAAGATTTTGACATTTTTGTTTATTGTGTATTGTTTAGTTTTTGCGTCATGTTTATATTGTATGTTCTACTAAATTTTGCACTATAAATTGTAGACATATGAAAAAAAAATGGGATTTTTGTTACTTGAAAAATTACATTGAAATTCAAATATCCCGAAAACCCGTGATTTCTCGAAAATTGTTCATATTAAAAAAGTTGCTTACAATATAATTCTCCATCTCATGCAACTCATTTCATCGTTTCTAGGATCGAAAAATTTCTTTGCATCGCAACGCCATCTATACCTCAATGTGTAAAATAAACATTTTTACTCAAAACTAAAGTCATTTATATATTCTAGTAGATACCTTTTGCAGGATTCAAATATCGCTTTTGGTTATCGAGAAAATGGTGCCGGAAGTTTTAAGTGGGACACCCTGTATATTATCACAACCGAACTCAATAGTCGCAATAAAAAAAATATAGAAAAAAATAAAAGCCCTTCAAGAAAATTCTTTCTTCATTGAGAACTGTTGAAAAGTTCATGATTATTATGCTTTATTAAGTTGTAGTAACGTGGATTCAAAAAAAAGTACATCTCAAATCATTTTAATTTCCTTGCTTCATGATTTGTTTGATAAATATATATATTGGAGGCTGTAACTTGTCGAGAAATTGACCCATTGGGTAAAATTAAAATATGACTATTTCGGAAAAAATGTATACTTTTCGAAAGTTCAAACACAAATTCTTTACTTACATACATTTTTTCGAAAATATGATCTAATACCATCATGATCAGAAATAGCGATTTTCACGATTTTATCCTTATATAGTACAGTAACTAGAGGTTTTAACTTCGGAATAATGTCATATTGAACGAATTTCGTTCATTTTTGGCAGTATAATAGTAAATGCTTCACAGAAAAGTTTTTATATTGTGCGGGGGCTTGTTAATTTATAGGGGGTGGATGCCACTCCCTCTCAGGGGGTGGCACTTAAAAAAAATATATATTTATTGGAGCTGAAAGAGAATCGAATTTTAAGAAGAAAAGGTTCTATGCAATTTTTCACATAAATTGATAGTTTTTAAGTTATAACGACTTCAAAATTGCGATTTTAGCTTAAAAAAAGGTATTTCTAAACGGCTTTCGTCAAGTATCTCGAAAAGTATTACTTTGTCGAAAAAATGTTACAGACCAATTACAGAAAGTACAAACTGAGAATTAATTATATTTACTGATGTAGGATTAATAATTTCGGAGATATTTAAGTTTATATTTGGTATTCAAGTGTTTCGAAATTACCTTTAAAGTTTAAAATGCATTTTTTTCTAAAGCAAGTGCTTTAAATGAGTAAAAAAATTTGAGCATCTACGTAATGCCTATATCTTAACGAAAAACTGTATTTGAGATAATTTTTTTAAATTACTGGCTAATTAGAGTAACAAAATGGCGATCTTTTTATATAAAAAAATATAAATACGCGCATTTTCCGTCATAACTTCTTTATTTCTTATGCTACAGGAACGAGTAAAAAATAATTTGAAAGATCAATGATTTGTCTTTCATTTCATTTCTTAGCATGCGTGGTGTAGGTGTTACAATTTCTGAGATATTTAACATTTAAACTCCGAAACTATTAAATAGGTAAATAAATAAACAAGCAAAATTCATTATCAGTTTATGAGCTTTATTTTCAATAAAACTAATATTTATTGAGATATTTGGAAAAGGAAAAAAAATACGTTTTATCGAAAATACCTTTATAGTTTAAACATTTTTTTTTCTAAAGCAAGTACATACCAAAAAATTTGAGCATCTACGTCATGCTATATATTAATGAGAAACAGTATTTAAAATTCGTTTTTTTTTAATTACTGGCTAATTACAGTAACAAAATGGCGACGTTGTTATTAAAAAAATGTGTAGACGCACATTGCTTCGGTCATAACTTCTTTGTTTTTTATGCTACAGAAACAAATGAAAAAATAGTTGAAAGCTTAATTAATAACCTATTATTCTTCTACCTATTAGCATCCTTGACGTAGGTGTCACAGCTTCTGAGATATTTAACTCTCACTCTAAATAATTATCTTATGAACAGATGCCAAATGTAAACTTATATGTCTCCGAAATTATTAATCCTACATCAATAAACAAAAAATATAATTAATTCCCAGTTTGTACTTTCTGTAATTGGTCTATAACATTTTTTCGATAAAGTAATACTTTTCGAGATACTTGACGAAAGCCGTTTGGAAATACGTTTTTTTTAAGCTAAAATCGCAATTTTGAAGTCGTTATAACTTAAAAATTATCAATTTATGTGAAAAATTGCATGGAACCTTTTCTTCTTAAAATTTGATTCTACTTCAGCTCCAATAAATATATATTATTTTAAGTGCCACCTCCTGAGAGGGGGGTGGCATGCACCTCCTATAAATTAGCAAGCCCCCGTACAATATAGAAACTTTTCTGTGAAGCATATACTATTATACTGCCAAAAATGAACGAAATCCGTTCAATATGACATTATTCCGAAGTTTTGCATATTTTTTACATCTAGGTACTGTACTAATAGTTTTGAATACAAATTCTGGAACTTTTCCAATACATTAACAAATGTATAAGGAATCCATTGGATATAGTTGAAATGTGGTTAGTTGTACCTGTAATAAATACAATATAGTAAATGCAGGTAAAAATCCATACGAGTGACGGCGCGGCAGATCTTTTTCTGTCCAGCGGCTATGTATGGTGTCATGGTATTTCACTATTTTTTTCCAGGAATTCCGTGGCTTTAGCCATAAATTTTATAAGGACATTTTTTTGTTCAGAAACATGTGGTCTATCCACCTGTATTTTTTATTTTTTCCTACCCTGACTTAATTTAAAATTTTGAAAAAATGGATGAAAAAAAAATTTTTTTCACTTTCTTTATGTTCTGCACCCGAACGAAAGGTAAACTTTTCAGGATATTATTCTGTACACTTTCACAAACTCATTAAAAAAAATGATTCATTTTGCGATCAAAATGCGAGTCATGTGACCAATTCAATTCAATTCAAAACAAATTTATTACTGTTAAATAGTACAGTCGTGCGCCTCGGCTAGGGACTAGTCTAGAGCCGATCACCCCACCTCGGCGTGCAACGCCGCGGTAGATGAATGATCAGGTGGAGTGGGTCCAGCTTTGGCTAAAACAGCAGATGAAGTGGTGGGGGTTAGGGCTCCTGTTCTTAAGATATATTAAAAACTTAAACCTAACAATTTATTTGACAGAATCAGAAAAGATTTTAAAATAATTAGAAACTACGCTAAAGATAAGTTTGGATTTTTAGCACACGCGCACTGGCGCAGTCATGTGACCAATGATTTTCACACATCTGGATCCATTATATACAATATCTGAAGACAAACTGCGGATACATAAAAGTGCATATCAAACTGGAGCTAACTACTAGACTACTCCTGAATACCTAAAATTAGATTGCCTAAACAGAGATAATAGTATATTATATTACTAGGAGTAGAACGCCCAGTTTGTTGAGTCCAAACTGGGCGTTCTACTCCTAGTAATATAATATACTATTATCTCTGTTTAGGCAATCTAATTTTAGGTATTCAGAAGTAGTCTAGTAGTTAGCTCCAGTTTGATATAAAAAGGCGTTCTACTCCGTGTAATATATACTATTTTTTCTTCAAGCGTAATAAAATGCAAAAATTCATTTATTTATCATAAATGTACAAATATTCAAACTACAGTCTTACAAGTTGACACAATATGACAAGTGGCTAGTGGATAGCGCGCCACCGGTGGCTTTCGGTATTAACATTATGTTACTAGTAAAACAATACCCACTGCGGTGGCGCTTTCGGAACTAACATTATGTTACTAGTAAAACAATGTCCACTGCGGTGGCGTTCGGTACTAACATTTTGTTACTAGTAAAACAATGTCCTACTTCTACTTCTGTTTTTGGTGACATAATTTAAACATTTTAATACGCTTGAAGAAAAAAGTTATTATTTTTACTGATAGTAATTTTATTACATTAGGTTAAAATTAGTTTTTTGAATTCCTATGTACCTACGAAAAAGAATTCTCTCATTTGCAATATTTCTAACTTTTGAGGAGCACCTTAGTTTTCAAGTATTATAACAGCAAACAGTTTCAGGGTTTTAATTAATTCATAAAATTTCATAACGGCAACGCAAAGTGCTCGAGTGAGTGTTTGAATTTGAATTTATAACTAAATAATATAATGCATTCGTACAATTTGCTATGAAGTGCTAATCAGGCCTTTCGACCGTTATACCTTTATGGTAATCTCAAAATGATAATATATATTTGTCAGGTCCTCTCCTCTACTAAAGTAATCATGTTTCAGTAAAAGGGAAACCGCTGCCCAAGGAATCACTACTTCCACATCCAGATTTTCTATCCAAGTCACTCACAACGAAGAAATTTTATATATGGAAATAATTGCTTATGGAACTTTAATAATATAATATTTGAAATCCTCTATCACAAAAACCTATAAAACGATACCCCACATCGGTGGTGGAATAGGGGTGGTGATATGGGGGTGGTAGTGGGGGTGGATGAAGTAAAAAATATTTTGAGGTTTCTGGTTCTTGTGCACAACTAAATCACAATTTTTTTTCATCCCCTTTAATAATGAGGAGGAGGTGGTAATGAGGGTGCCAAAAATTTATTTGATACCTTAGCTTCTCTTGTATATACTAAATACCAATTTTCTGGACCCTTACCTGCTTGATTTACCTATTTACTCCAAATTTATCCGGAACAAGATGAAAATATAATCTAGTTCCAGATCTCGTTAAAGTACATATGTGTACTAAATTTCAAATCAATATCTTAAACGGTTCCAGAGTAAACGTGCGCACAAAAAAGTTACAGACAGACCGACAGACAGACAGAAATTTTTTTTCGCTCAAACTTAAAATCTCGACGTTTCATGACATTCTAAGCCTATTTGAGCAATAAACATTTTAAAAAATTTTTTTGTCGTTACTATACTTCCACTGGATGTGGAAGTAAAATAGCAGGTGTGGAAGGAGAAACCTGTCTAATAGTGGTTGAGTAAACTTAATAGCTAGAGAGCCGCGGCTTCTGAAACGCGATGAGAAGCTATATGTCTTCCGCTTTCTGAGATGAAAGTACATACCTCAGAGACGCCAAATATAAAATATTGTTGAATTTGGGCAGAGCGCGTCCAAGAACGAAGCCAAGATATTTTTAAACATTTTTAGCGTTATATATATGTCTAGTGGATAATCTGTAGTAAAAGTGATCAGTTATCGTCTGACAAAGCGGAAGAAATTTTGGTCACGGTGCATTTGCACAAAAAAAAATGAAATTTTTTTGTCAAAACTTTAAAAACAAAAAAAAATACGTCTTATATATGCTTACTTTTAAGTTCCTTTAAAAATACTTAAGTGTACTTGGAGTTCATTTTAAGCTTTGAAATTTTGTATGGGGCTTCTTTAGGGATCAATAACACTAAATTCACGAGGGAAGAAGTTTTGGCCAAGTTTACATTCCTTACTACCCCTTTCAATTATAGCTCTTTTTATAGTTATTTAGTGTACTAATTAGCATTTGACAATTTCTTCTTCCATATTTAAGTGAATAAAGTTAGCCTGACTGTTAGTTAATAAGAAAAATAGTCAATTTCAACCCCTTACATAAGAGTTGTTCTTAATGAAGTGAAATAGTACATTTTAGAATAAAAAGTTGCACATGTGGAATAGATAAACAGTCAATTGGTAACTAAGTTTTTATGTTTTTTTTCTGTTTTACTTTTTCTGTATTTACTTTTTTACATAAACTATGAATAGCTTAGTAACTTAGGTGTTTGATACTTCCACTTTTAAGTAATAGCAAATCCTTTTAACCATGAATAGAACTAGTCAAAATAAGTAGATTTTCGAACAGACCCACCTTCATTTATCTACTCTACACGTGTAATTTTCTATGCTAAAATGTACTATTTGATTTCATTAAGAACAACCCTTATGTGAGGGGTTGAAATTGACTATTTTTTCTTATTAACTAACAGTCAGGCTAACTTTATTCACTTAAATATGGAAAAAAAAGAAATTGTCAAATGATAAATAGTACACTAAATAACTATAAAAAGAGCTGTAATTGAAAGGGGTAGTAAGGGTGTAAAGTTGGCCAAAACTTCTTCCCTCGTAAATTTAGTGTTATTGGTCCCTATAGAAGCCACATACAAAATTTCAAAGCTTAAAATGAACTCCAAGTACATTTAAGTATTTTTAAATTTAGCCTCACGCGCAAGTTTTTCGAGTGGTTACTTTGGCCAACCCCGTGACTGCGCCTTGCCCAAAAAGTCTTCCACCTCAATTTCGTTTACATGAGGGTCATAATAAAGTAAAAGAACTTAAAAGTAAGCATATATAATACGTATTTTTTTTTTGTTTTCAAAGTTTTGACAAAAAATTTTCAATTTTTTTTTTTGTGCAAATGCGCCGTGACCAAAATTTCTTCCGCTTTGTCAGACGATAAATGATCACTTTTTCTACAGTTTATCCAAGTGGAAGACACATATACAGGGTGTCCCGTAAATAATGGATAATCCTGAAAATGGTAATAGGTCAGGTCATAACCTATCAGAATATCACAACTTGACCTTACTGAAAACCCTACGGTTTTCGAGATATGGGCCCTTTTTGGAAATTTTGAAAATTTCTACTCTAGAGTAGTATTTTGCATCCCACTGCCACAAGGTAAGAATTTTTTCATTCTGTTTTTTGGTAAGTATTCTAGAACAGTTGTGCTATCAAACGTGTATAGAAGTTTTTAGATAACGACGGCGGTATTCTAAAAAAAAAATTATATCCTCAATTTCAGTTTCACCCAGATTCCGTTTGCTGACTTTGACCTTTGATGGTGTAAAGAAAAGTGCCAAGCAAAACTTGCCACTTATCTTAAAAACTAGCCCACTTATTATTATATTTTAAAATGTTTAAAAATTCTGATTCTTCTTGTTAGAAAAAAAGATATAGCTGTTTGAATAGTGGAGCAGCTGAATTTATCAATTTAAAATTTTTAACAAGTAAGCCTTGTTTTTAATTGCATGTGACGCATGTCATTTTGTACGTCTGGTATTACTGATTCAGACTTTGTTTGTTTGTCGATAATAACGAATTAGCATTTCTTTGGACTTATTGGAACTTGTTGAGAACAACAATGCCTCGTATACAGTATACACAACATGAGTATGCTAATATGCATACTATTTACAGCGAATATCGAAGCAATGCTAGTGCATCTTCTGTGCGTTATCGAGAAAGGTACTCGAACGCACGCCATCCAAACTATCGTGTATTTGTTAGAGTGCATAATGCGTACTGCGAGGGAAGGATTTCTAGTCTCCGTGATATTGGTGGTGCCAGTGAAGGAAGACCTCGTCAAGATTTCGACGAAGTGCTTGATGAAATTAACAACGATCCATCTACTTCTGTGCGTATCATATCATGACGCACTGGCGTATCTAAAACAACGGTGCACAGAATTTTAAAACGATACCAACTCCATCCTTTCCATGTACAACGTGTGCAAACTCTACTACCCAGAGATTATCCTTTGAGAGTGGTATTTTGCCGGCGAATGCTGCGGATGATACGATGATACGAGAGGATCCAGATTTTTTAATAAAATTTTGTGGTCTGACAAATCATCGTAGAGAAAAGATGGCTTTGTAAATTTACTTAATCTGCATAGTTTTCAGTTTGAAAATCCCCACTTGATGAGAGAAGATTGTTCACAATACCAATTTAAAGTAAATCTGTGGACAGGCATCCTAAATGGTCAAGTGGTAGGCCCATTCGAACTGCCACCAACATTAGCGTTAGACAATTATTTGGAATTCCTTCAAAACGACCTACCGGTCTTACTAGAAGACTTTCCTTTATCCCTGAGGCTAACAATGAGACAATGTGGTTACAGAACGATGCCCTGCACATTATGGGAGAGAGGTGAGAGCATATTAAAATTTGAAATATCCAGGAAGATGGATCGGTCGCTTAGCTCCAATTCTGTGGCCACCCAGGTCACCAGACCTGAGTCCTTTAGATTTTTTTTTACTAGGGATGCATAAAGGATGCATTGGAGTAGCCGCTGAAGAAATCAGCCGATCCGAATATTCAAGCCATTTTTTCCCTGTATTAAAAGGTGCAGACGAGAGCAATTCAAACATTTGTTATAAGTTGTTTGATTATTTCTTTTTAATAATGTTTAATAAATGCAGGTGGAGTTACTTTTCATTTTATTTCGATCTTTCTTCGTCCTCTTACCTCAGAATTTTTAAACATTTTTGAAATATATTCTCGATAACGACATTCGCCGTAAATAGTATGCATATTAGCATACTCACGTTGTGTATACTGTATACGAGGCTTTGTTGTTCTCAACGAATTCCAATAAGTCCAGAGAAACGCTAATTCGTTATTATCGACAAAGTCTGAATCGGTAACCAGACGTACAAAATGCGTCACATGCATTTAAAAACAAGGCTAACTTGTTAAAAATTTTAAATTGATAAATTTAGTTCGTCCACTATTCAAACAGCTATATCTTTTTTTCTAACAAGAAGAATCAGAATTTTTAAACATTTTAGAATATAATAATAAGTGGGCAAGTTTTTAAGATAAGTGGCAAGTTTTGCTTGGTACTTTTCTTTACACCATCAAAGGTCAAAGTCAGCAAACGGAATCTTGGTGGAAACGAAGTTGAAGGAATAATTTTTTTTTTTAGAATATCGCCGTCGTTATCTAAAAACTTCTATACACGTTTGATAGCACAACTGTTCTAGAATACTCACCAAAAAAGAGAATGAAGAAATCCTTACCTTGTGGCAGTGACATGCAAAATACTACGCTAAAGTAGAAATTTTCAAACTTTCAAAAAAGTGCCCATATCTCGAAAACCGTAGGGTTTTCAATAAGGTCAAGTTGTGATATTCTGATAGGTTATGGCCTGGCCTACTACCATTTTCAGGATTATCCATTATTTACGGGACACCCTGTATAACGCTAAAAAAATTAAAAAATATCTTAACTTGTTCTTGGACAAATTCAAAAATATTTTATATTTGGCATCTTTGAGGTATATACTTTCACCTCAGAAAGCGGAAGACATATCGGGTGAGTCACGAATTGCGCTCGCCCCGATATCTCCTAAAATATTTGGAATAGAAAATTGAAATGTGGAGGGCTTATTACACGACTAAAATGCCATCTTTTCAATAAAAAATCAAGTTTGGTGCACATCCGGTTTGACCGGAAATGCCCACAACATTCGATTTTTAAATAGAACACCCTATATATTTTTACATTTTTGGAATCTAGAGGAAATTTTGAATACAATACATCCATTTTGGTCACTTTTTGATAAACATTAAAAAGTTTATTAAAAAATCTATTTCTGAATCCAGAGTGCTGTGGTGCCCAAAACATATTTTAGTTTGTATGCTACGTTACTATAAAAATACAAAGAGCAATATGATTGCATTACTTAATTGTCTAGAGGCGTTTAAAATTTTCAAATGTGATTTTTACCCACTAACTCGGTTTTTTTAAATGGGAAGTTAATCGTTCACCAACAATTTTAAATACCTCATTTTCATACGAATCTAATGATACCAAAATTTTGAAAATCCGCTCAGAAATATTTGAGATTTCAGCCAAAATACAATGCAACCAAGCTTTCAGAAACATGCGGCTAATAGTGGGCTTTGGAAACTAAAATGACACATTTCTGTGTAAATCTGGTAACCTAATAACATTGGAAACATCATAGTAGCCATTGAATGTAATAAAACAATATCAGCTGCCAGACAGATAAAAAATAAAGCGTTGCGGAAATCTCTTTGATTAAAAATTAAAGAAAATGAATAATTTTAGTAGAAATGAAAAGGTCGATATGTTACTGATATATGGAGAGTGTCACAAAAATTCAACTGCAGCTGCAGGACTGTATCAGCAACGATATCCCAACAGACGTCCTCCAAGCAGACACTTGTTTGCCAGAGTGGAACAAAAATTAAGAAACGAACCCGATCAACAAGATTACCATCAAACATTTATTGTGAGGACAAAGAAATTGATGTATTAGGATTTGTGATGGTACACCCAACAACATCAACAAGGGAATTGGCAACGGAATGCGACATTAGTCAGTCTTCGGTTTGCAGAATTTTAAAGAAACATAAGTTTCGGTCTTATAAATACCAAATACACCAACATCTTTATGGAGATGATAACGACAGGAGGCTAGTATATTGCAACTGGTTCTTAAATGCAGTACAACAAAACCCAGGTTTTCCTTTCCATATTTTATATTCAGATGAAAGTAGATTTACGAACCAAGGTATGTTTAACAGAAATAATACTAGGTACTGGGCTCAAGAAAATCCGAGGTTGGTAGGGCGGGGGAATATTCAGGAAAGATTTGGGTTTAACTGTTGGCTTGGAGTACTTGGAGATCGAATAATTGGACCCATATTTTTTGATGGAACACTTACTGGCGAACGATATTTATTCTATATATCAATTCTATAAAAATATTAACACGTAATATAAATATGAATACCAATGCTAGAAATGCATCTAAAGCAAACTCACTTTTCTTGTCCCCCTTAACATTGTTACAAACTAAAGACATCATTAGATCAATTGCAAATAAAAATTCAGCAGGTTTTGATGGTGTACCATGTTCCTTGTTATTAGAAGTCATTGATTACATAGCCGAGCCACTTACTAAACTAATAAATTTTTCATTTTTAGAAGGTATATTTCCGACATTACTAAAACAAGCATTGGTTGTGCCTATTCATAAAAAAGGAGACATATCCTTAATATCAAACTATAGAGGTGTAACACTTTTATCAGCATTTTCAAAAATGTACGAAAAGGCTTATAGTATAAGACTAAATGATTTTCTCTTTAAAGAAAATATATTGTCCTCATCACAATACGGTTTTAGAAAGGAACACTCCACACAGGATGCTATTTTATCGCTTTATAATTTCATATTGACTAATTTAGATTTGCAAAACAATACAATGTGCCTATTTTTTGATCTTAGCAGGGCGTTTGATACCATTAACCATGAACTCTTAATAAATAAACTTTATAATTATGGGATTCGCGGATCTGCATTAAACTGGTTATCAAGCTATTTGAAAGACAGACATCAAACAGTAATACTAAAACAAAACAATAATACTTTCTACTCTACACCAAGTTTTATATCTACGGGAGTTCCTCAAGGGAGTACACTTGGCCCTGTTCTTTTCATTATATTTGTGAACGATATTGTGAATGGGTTTGATAAAAGTTCCTTGGTTTCGCTTTTTGCTGATGACACATCGGTAGCCTTACAAGACAAACATGTAGATAATCTTAGCAGTAAAGCCATGTCCCAAGTAAACATCATGCAGAATTATAGCAGTGAAAATGGTCTTGTCCTAAATGCCTTGAAAACAAATATGATAGTATTTTCTACAAAACCTAAGATGGATCATAGCCTATTAGTGAGGATCAATAATAAAAGCATTGAACAAAATAAAACTGTGAAATTTTTAGGCCTATACATTGATTATACGTTATCGTGGAATAATCAAGTAGATCACATTCTTAGTAAATTAGCATCTTATTGTTTTGTTATTTGGCAGCTTAGAAAAAATGTAAATTTAAACACTTTAAAAAGTTATTATTTTGCTTATGTGCACTCTTGCATAAACTATGGTATAATTTGTTGGGGCAACAATGTTCGCATGCTCGAAATCTTAATTATGCAAAAAAGAATTATTAGAACTATAACTTTCAGACATCGTCTGGATTCATGCAGAGGTCTCTTTAAGGAACTTGGTATTTTAACTGTTATATCAGTACATATTTTAAATTGTGTGTGCTATGTTAAACACAACCTAATTAATTATGGTAAAAGCAGAGATGCTAAATCCAACTACAGCTTACGTCCAAATGGCAACCTAGATATTCCCTGTCACAAGCTGTCACTTGTGGCTAACAGTCCTATTGTTATGCAAATAAAAATTTTCAACAAATTACCATTTTCATTGAAAATAATACCAAATATTAAACTCTTTAAAATCAAGGTTCGTATACTTTTGTTGAAATATAGCTTTTACAGTGTTCAGGAATATCTGCAATGTAAAGACTTTTGAGATATAAAAATTATGTACTGTCTATTAATTTAATTATTCTAGTACTTTTAAATAGTGACTTAATTGTTATTCATTGAATGCACTTTTAAACTTAAATTTTTAAATTCTTAACAGTGATGTTTGTACATTTTAATTATTTACTTTTGTACTTGTTAAACACAGGATTGTTTAATTTATATACATTTTAACTTAAATTTTATACTTAATTTTAAGATTAATGGAATTTCTCTACCTTACCTTATTGATTGACAATATTCAATACTTCTGTAGAAGTCTGATGATAACAAAGGATTATTATTATTATTATTATTATTATTATTATTATTATTATTATTATTCTTTTTACAAAACCAGACAGCAGAATTTCTTGACTTACTTCCTCTTGCCTATTTACAAAATCTGTTTTTCCAACAAGATGGTGCTCCCCCACATAATTCCAGAAGAGTGATGGAATATTTAAACAACTTGTATGGTGAACGCCTTATCGCAAATCAAGGTCATATCAGGTGGCCTCCTAGGTCACCTGACTTAACACCCCTCGACTATTATGTATGGGGCACTCTCAAAAATAAAGTTTATCAAACTTCTTCAAATACCCGTGAAGAGCTGCAAAATAAAGTTGTACGGGCTCTTAATGAACTAACGCCGGCTGAATTGCGTAGAGCCATTCAAGCAACTGTACGCAGAGCCGAATTGTGTATAGAAAAAAATGGTGGACATTTTGAACAATATCTATAAATGTCAATTTAGGGTTTAATTATATTAATTATTTTAATATGGATACCTATTGTTACCTAGTTTAAGTTTAATTGTTCAAACGGAATTGATTTTTGTTTATTTATAGGCCCGATATTTATGTTCATTTAAATAAAACTCTGAAAACCGTACTGATGTCGCATTCTATTGCTAATTTCCTTGTGGATGTAACTGTGTTTACCTCAACATACCTATGCTAAACTTACTTGTAACGTTCTTTGCGCTCACAATTATTAAATGTTTGATAGCTCAAGATTGCCTATAACTACACGAGTCTGTCTGGCAGCTGATATTGTTTTATTACATTCAATGGCTACTATGATGTTTCCAATGTTATTAAGTTACCAGATTTACACAGAAATGTGTCATTTTAGTTTCCAAAGCTCACTAATCTATTATCTATTAGCCGCATGTTTCTGAAAGCTTGGTTGCATTGTATTTTGGCTGAAATCTTAAATATTTCTGAGCGGATTTTCAAAATTTTGGTATCATTAGATTCGTATGAAAATGAGGTATTTAAAATTGTTGGTGAACGATTAACTTCCCATTTAAAAAAACCGAGTTAGTGGGTATAAATCACATTTGAAAATTTTAAACGCCTCTAGACAATTAAGTAATGCAATCATATTGCTCTTTGTATTTTTATAGTAACGTAGCACACAAACTAAAATATGTTTTGGGCACCACAGCACTCTGGATTCAGAAATAGGTTTTTTAATAAACTTTTTAATGTTTATCAAAAAGTGACCAAAATGGATGTATTGTATTCAAAATTTCCTCTAGATTCCAAAAATGTAAAAATATATAGGGTGTTCCATTTAAAAATCGAAAAGTTGTGGGCATTTCCGGTCAAACCGGATGTGCACCAAACTTGATTTTATTGAAAAGATGGCATTTTAGTCGTGTAATAAACCCTCCACATTTCAATTTTCTATTCCAAATATTTTAGGAGATATCGGGGCGAGCGCAATTCGTGACTCACCCGGTATAGCTCTCATAGCGTCTCAGAACCCGCGGCTCTCTAGCTATAAACAAAATACAATTAATTGAAGTACATTAACTTGGTGATCTCACTTCGAACTAATTCTATAGCAGTTTTAAATTCGAATATTTTTGGATAGTTTGATTCAAAATGGGTTAAATATGATATATTAAAAAGGAACAAGCTAAAAACGTACTCTTCGCCAATTTACTGTGCTTTTTATATAATTGTTACAAATTCTATAGGATTCTCTTCGCAGTTTTCTTGTAAATAATGTTAGTTTTGTGATACCAACTTTATTGTGAAAATAAATAAATGAAAAAAAAAAATTGAAAAAAAAATATTCAAGTTGTGTGGGATTTGAACACACGATCTTTGGATTACAAGGCAAAACTTTAGACACTGGAGCACCACATATTGCTACGAAAATTGACTGTCTGTGATATATATCTTTCGAGAATCATATTTCAACTCATTAGATATATTATCATGAAATATATATTAGTAAAATGCATAAACAAAAAATATATATATTATAGAGATAACATTTCACAAGATTTCTATTTACTTAAATACAAGCGACAAAAATTAAGAAAACATTTTTTTAAATTAAGTGATTAATAACTTTCTTATTTACCGATTGATTTTCTTCAAAAATAATAGGGCTAATCCTCTAGCTAACACTAACTTACTTTCCAAATTTCAGTACAATCGGGCTTTTCTTTCTTAATTTATCGTGCTTACAAGAAACGTGACGGACGGGCGCCAACCAACGATATGAGAAATTTTTCTCTATGAGCGATATTTACGGTTTTAGGAATGTGCCGATCAAATGCAATGTACTCTTCGTTTCTGCGAAGAGTACAATAAGGGTGCTTTTTCGTTGGAGGTGAGTTTCACCCCAACTTAATGGTTTCGAAAAAAAAAGTGACTATTTTAACATGTAGATCGCCGAACCCTACCCCAAAAAAAACCTATGCTTAACGTTATTTTTGATTTAACACCCGCCGAATTACAAGGGGTAGAAAACGTTGATTTTTAAGCAAAAAAACATTGATTTTTTAAAGGGTTTAAGCAAATTACCCAAAGAGACTCACCTTTTCGATAAAGTTTGTCATACCAAAAATTTAGCTTATGAAATAACAAAAATAATCCATGAAATAAAAATTTGTTTAGGCTCATCGTTGCCGAGATAAATTAAAGTTAGGTGCCTTTGAACGTAAGTTTTTACAGTAGATGACGTATGTAGAGGGGTTGGAACAAGAAAAATGCCAAAATAGTAGGTTTTCTAAAAAGAAAACAAAAAAATATTTTTCAATTCCAAATCAAATCGTAATATCAAAAATATGTTTTGTGAGGAGTTATTGCATAAGAATGAACTGTTTGTTTTTGTATGTTCGAGTGTTGGATAGCACGTGTCGAATTCAGGGAGACAAATTTGTTTCCAATTCAGTTGTTTGTTATCATATTAATGCGAGGATAACTTTATTTATATTTGTAATAAAAAAATTATTTCTCACAAACAAATTCCTGTGGTGAAACGTCCTAGAAGTAATTTTATTTACTATTCTAGTGCACGATAAGGTTAATAAATAATAAAATGTATCTAGTTTCTGGATGGATGGAAATAGAGGTTCAGGAAATATACCAATAAATAGATATTTCTTGGATACTTGGATTGAAAGGGCGAAGCCATGTATAAAGTGGATATAAAGAACTACATAAACGAAGTGGGTATCACAGTTTTGGTGCGCTTCCAAATGGAACTCTCATTTATTGATAAATTTAAAACGCATATAAATATAGCGTGGTTTGTCTAGACTTTTCATCTGCGTACAGTTTGTATCATTAAGTACACAGACGACCAAAATTGACCATGATTTTGAATTTGATTTTCTTCTAAATCATTTGTCCGGCTCTAATTATTTTTTCTTTGTTTTGTTAGTTAACCTTGTGGAATATTGATTTATAGTAATATTATTCATTTTTTATCATTGCTATTATGGATACCGAGTGAAAAAAAAAATGAAATTTGTGTTATTTTAGCTACCATTTTTTGGATACTTTAGTAATCGATTCGAATAAACTTGGCTTCATTAAGCATAGTGGAGTAAACGAAGATGTTCACTTCGGAAAAATTTGTTACCAGGTAGACTTTGGTGAACCATATTCTTCAAGTATGCTAGAATAACGTAGTCAAAAAAGTGTACGCGTCCTATTTTTATTTAACAATTTATGTGCAAAAATACGGTTTTTTACGAATAACTTTTTAAATTTTATTTGTACGAAAAAACTGATAGCGCCATTCGAAAGAATGGTAAATTTTACGAAAGAAACATATATGATATGTATTTTGCGCATTAAATTGGAGCGAGTAGAAATTTGTTAACTAAGGTCCCAAGTGACGCTGCGCCGACCGCCCGCGCCCGCTGACGCTGGAATTGGCTTGCGGTAGCGCGCGCGCGCTGTACGTAAGTGGCTATAACTTTTGCAAAAAGCAAATGATATGAAACCAATTGGAGATGAAAAAGTATCATTTCTTCGAAGTATTGCATGTTTTCAAATACTTTTTTAAGTACTTTAATCATTACATATGTAGCTTGAAAGCGGACCATTGCATGAATTAACGATTATTTAGTAAAAATAATTGTAAAATGAATAATTTATTAAATATATATATATATATAGTTGGTTACTGATCACGATTTGAAGGTGTAATTCAATGCAGGTCGGGGTATTTGCCCGCTGAGTAGTTGTTTCCTTCAAATCCGATTTCATAAACAGTGAGTATAGCCCACTAAGGCTAGAGGTCGCCGCTCTTGGTACTTGCAAAAAAGCAAGTCGCTATACGTCAGTGACATTTGTCCGACGTATAGTAGCATCTGACCATATGAGAATTTACCTCTCACCGTCACTTCATTTGATTCAGTTTGTATAAGACTAGCAAGTTGACCACTATCATTTGTCTGTTCCATGACCTATGGCATACTGATGAGAACATAATAAGTTCGAAACCGGTCTATGTCTGGTTAGGAACAGACAAATGATAGTTGGTTACTGATCACGATTTGAAGGTGTAATTCAATGCAGGTCGTCGGGGTATTTGCCCGCTGAGTAGTTGTTTCCTTCAAATCCGATTTCATAAACAGTGAGTATAGCCCACTAAGGCTAGAGGTCGCCGCTCTTGGTACTTGCAAAAAAGCAAGTCGCTATACGTCAGTGACATTTGTCTGACGTATAGTAGCATCTGACCATATGAGAGTTTACCTCTCACCGTCACTTCATTTGATTCAGTTTGTATAAGACTAGCAAGTTGACCACTATCATTTGTCTGTTCCATGACCTATGGCATACTGATGAGAACATAATAAGTTCGAAACCGGTCTATGTCTGGTTAGGAACAGACAAATGATAATTGGTTACTGATCACGATTTGAAGGTGTAATTCAATACAGGTCGGGGTATTTGCCCGCTGAGTAGTTGTTTCCTTCAAATCCGATTTCATATATATATATATATATATTTGGATAGCGCATTTAAAGAGATTATCTAAAATAAGTATTCAGCCAAAAAAATTAAAAAAAATATTTTAGGAAATTCAGACCTTTAAACTTAGTACTTTTCCGAAAAAAGACGTTTTCCGCTGTTGACACCAAATTTCAATCGTCAATATCAAAGCTTAATATCGTGATATCGGCACTTTATAAGTGATCAATTTGAAGGTAAAGATGTGTACTAAAAGCCCCAATGATTTATTTTATGATACATACGCGTTTTATATTACTTTTTTACGAATAAGTCGAACTATACGTTTTAGAAGAAAAAAATTTAACACTATTAAAAGTGTAATAACTTAAAAAAAATTATTTTTATTTGAATGCATAGAAGTGTTAGCTATCTTGAAAAATATTTCTTAGTTTTATTTTTTGTGAACGTAATAACAATTAAACAGTAAAAAAAAAGGCGAAAAATCGGTAAAAACACGATTTTTGGACAACTGCGAAGGTTTTAAATAAAAAATTAATTTACCACAACTAATAATTCTACTAAATATTACACATGCATAAATTGTGACTACTATGGCGTGTTTAAGTTGATAAACAATAGTGTGAAATTAATGTATTTGATTAAATCAATATTTTTAAAATATTTCGTAAATTATTGAAAAATTCGAGAAGAATACAACAAGACATAATAACAACTACCAAATTCGAACCGAAATTTATTTATTTTTTTAATTCATCAATGTCTACATAGAGGGCGATAACATATTCCTGACTACTACTAGCAAGTTCACCATCTAGCTCTTAATTAGATTAGTGAAAGTGGTTCCTTCGCTATGTTTGCTTGGCTGTACTTTGCCGCGCATTTTATCGCCTCATAAAATTAACGTGCACGTGGTGGTGTTCTTTATTTAATTTTGCTCCTTGGATGGGTAATCATTTACATGCAAAGAGCTGGGGTTGGAAGAAAGTCAATGGTCAATGGTATTATACCATTGAGTCAACGACCTGCATCGGACGACATACTTAACATGATATTCTGTAGCTGCAAGAAAGGTTGCGGATCAGCATGTGGGTGTAGAATGTCTGATCTTTTTGCACTATGGCATGCTCCGAATGTAGTAGCAACAGTTGTACAAATTGTTCTCCCTGCCAAGACATCGACGACTTACACGAAGAAAGCGACGAACTGGAGCAAGTACAATCAGAAGATTCAGAATGCTAAAAAGTTTTATCTGCCCTTTTCGTTCAACGTGTTTGTATTTAAAAATCAATTATCGGAAAATCACTGTATGTTCATAAATAAAGTATTTTTTTATTACATTCTTGATTGAAAAACCGTATGTATAATATATTATAGTTAAAATGCTTCCTTCCGTTGTAGTTTATAATAAAAGTATTTTTATAGTACATTGTATTTATTTATATTAAACATTTTACACTTATCTTCACAATTTTTATGAATTTGACATCAGATTCATCATCAGCTTACCCGAAAACCCGTAAAAACCCATTAATGCCCATTTTTATGGCGAATTTCGCACTCTTAATACGTTTCGGTCCTCCATTTTGTATCCGACATTTTGAATTTTGCAAATCTACATCAAATTAATTTTCGAGATATTTCATTTAACAACTAATTTTGCAGTTTTTTGTTATTATTAAACAAATAGAGATTTAGCGTACAATACCAACCGGCAGACTTTGAACTTAAACTTATTTAGAACACATTTAAAAAGTTTTTATGAATTTTTATGCAGTTAGAAATTATTCCGAAACAATGCCTCTTTTTTGACTACGTTTACTCCACTAGTAGGACATTTTCGTAGGTTTCAAAACATTTAGTTCAAAATGGTAGATATGAATACCAAAATGGCGGGATTTTTCTATCCTGGTCCTTTATGTATTTCTTTAAATCATCTACCTAATGACATATTTTACGAGAATTATTATTAAAAACTTGAATAAATTCTAATATTTGTAGTACTCAGGCCTGACGCCTTATTGTACATTGGCAGCATGTAAGATGTCCTAGAAAAGACCAACGCTCTCCTCGAAGGCTAGCAGTCTATTCCATAGTAGATCCTATAATTCCTCCATCACCATAATTAAATCCAACTTTGGTAGACTATATGAATTTGCTTTTAAATAGCCGGATTCTCATATAGTGACAGATCTACGTCTCCTTATTGATAATACTAACACTGACTTGCGATTGCGGAATGCGGAAGATTATTAAGCGAGGTAAGGCTGGGGAGAGATTGACGTCAGCGATTCGGCCACCTTAGCTTAAGAAGAATTAGATTTTAAACAAGTATATTTCTGGAACTACTTATCGGATCGACCTCAAATTTTCAGTGTAATAATTATTTGATGATTACACAATTATAATAAAAAGTGCAAAATAAAATTTGACTAAATGACCCCATTACATCTAATAATGCCGTACAGCAACTGTATCCCGCACGGAAACCTGATTGTATGTTAGGTAAAATATTATTATTATTATTCCCGTAATGCTTTCTGCTAATTTTGTTGGGCCCGGAAAGATATGAAGGCCTAAACCCCGAGTGGATATTTATTCTTCGTTATGGGAGAAACAAAAGCATTCTTCTAACACGTAGGTTTGCAATCAAAGAGTAACTGTTAATTATATTCACCAAGCATTTATAATGTGAGGAAAACCAAATTATTTTATATACTTTTAAGATTTGTTCAAGTACGTATAACGTAAAAGATAGTCCGTGCATATTTCTGTACTTGCACACTACATGAAGCTTTAAGAGAAACCTTTGACATATTGTTATAAATTCATATACCGTAATAAAAGACCAAAAAAGAAATAGCACTTTTCAATTTGTAATCCATTACAGTGAGGGTGAATTCGAGGAAAAATATTTTACTTTCGAGACATTTATTTCACAAATAGTGATTTATTTGTGTTAGTGGTCTTATTTTACAATATCGTTTTTCAATTGCAGTATAGCTTGGAGATTCGGCCAACCGAGGGTTATCTAGGGAGCTGTTCTTACAATGGACGTCAAGTATTACGTCAATTATCTCTATTTTATGAGTTTTCATTCGATAATAGATTACTCAAGAAATTGAACCGAAACAAGTTTCCCAAATCCAAGTGTCTATAAATAAGTGTTCGAGAAATTTTCATTGGAAATATTGAGAGAAAATATTTTTTTTGTTTTTAAGTACACTCATAAAATAATAAAGATAACCGCAAATATTAGGACAAATAGGCTCAAAAATGACGAATCTCCGATTAAAGAACTTATATCTAGATACATAACAGGCTATCTTTTCACTATATACCTTGTTTGCTCCTAACATAGTCACATTATATGTCCATTAAAATGGATAGATGAACATCACATCCCATAGGCAACAGTGACGTTGTGTGTGTAGAAAATGTGTAGAATGGTAAATATTTTCATTAAAATGAATTATTGCAATTCCTGCATTACCGGCTCTTTACACAACGTGATGTAGGTATACGATATTACAGTACGATAAATATGTATTGAAAGGATATTAAAATTTAATTGCTATTTACTTTACAACTGTAAACTGAACTTCATCATGTTACGACTATGGAACGATCGATTTTCTTCTTTTCTAAACTGCTTTCTGCAAACGGCACAGCACCTCACTATTTATTTGCACAAAATACATTGTCACTAAACTGTGTTAATATGAATAGAGAATATTATTTAGGTATTAAGCAAATCACAACTAAAATAAAATTACTTTTTCACCAGTTTTTGGTCGGAGAACACGAAAAACATTTATTGACATTAATGGTCGAACTGTCAACCGAGATTATGATAATCGAACTGAAGCCGATCGTGCACGAGCGGCCGCGAGTACGCCGATGGGCCAATCAGCAACGTATGGGAAGAAGTGCCTTAGATTGTGAGTCTTTCAGCGACAAATAAATCAATGCCATTATGTATCTAGATATAAGTTCTTTAATCGGAGTGACGAATAATGATAATTAGAAGTAGTGCATTTGAAGGTAAAATTTTATATTGTAGAAACGAAATCAGATAGTACTTCGCATAGCCACATTTTTTTTAGAGCGCCTTTCACTGTTATGTATTGTAAATTATGCGCTGATAATCATCAAGAAATCAGCGTTGAACATTTTGAAATTAAGAGGTTGTTGAAAATGTAAAAAAATCTGTTAAGTTATTTACGCTAAACTTCCCTCTTTGCTTAACATCACCTTTTATTGATTATTTTTTCTGTTAGATGACCTCCCTATGACTATATTTTTCACTAAAAGTATATCAGGTTTCGTCATGGTAATAGTGTCTACTCCAATTAAAATATTATTTTCCACTGCCTCGCGTCGGTCGCGTCGTTTCTAAATTATTTACTTTTTTAGAGTGACCACCCTGCATATTTTTTTCTAAAAGAATAGCAGGTTTCTTCCTTGACAGTTATGTACCAAATATTTTAGTTCACGGTCACACTTTTTTTTAAATTATTTCTTTAGTTGTTTACCATATATATTTTCAATTAATAACATATTACATTTCTTCTTTGACAGTAGTATGAACAATCTACCAAATGTTATTTCTCTCTGACAAATAGTTTTGCAGATATATCGCCAACAGACAGACAGATACCAGTCCGACAAACAGGCAGACAGATTTTCAGGATGGAATTGAGAGATCTTAATTTTCAAAATATGCATAGCCTAAATTGTGACAATTCGACAAAATCTGGGAAACTAGTTTTTGGCAACCATTTTCCAATATGGCAGTCAACATATTTCGAACATAGTTTATGTTCCTTATACTTGTTAACATCCATATTAGTCTGTGTGCCAGTCAATATGTTGGTATAATTCGGGGGGGCAAAATTCTATTTAGAGGGATTATCAACTATGTCTTTGTAATCACTAAAATCCTACGTATCTCTTTCTAAAGTTGAGGGTTTCAATATGGCGGCCAATTCAAAATGGCGGATTGAGAAATTATTAAATTCACTATATCTACCAAACCAATTATCCGATTTGAATATTTTTTTTAGTTAAAATCATAATTTTTCACTAGACTAAAGAAATGCCCTAATATTTTTCCGAAACATTGAAAATAAAGCAGCTTATTTTTTTTTTTTCGATAAAGTGGCCTGTATCATTTAGGTTTTTAAATTTTGAAAAAAAGTTTTTGAATAGAATATGTAGCTTAATAATTTTTCTACAAGAAGTTTTTACAATAAATCAAAAATTTGTTTTTATAAGTGAGATATTTCCATTTAATTGAAGTCATCCTAACACTATATTGGGTTCCGGTACATTTTAATTTCAGGTTTTATACAAAATACAAAATCTTTAATAGTAAAACAAGAATATCAATAGATTAAGACTTTGTATTTTGACCTCCCAAAATAAAATTTCAACAAAAATTTTTTTCAGGTTTTGGACACAATTCAGTATTTAAATAAATTAGATTTGTAATTTTTGAAATAAACAGTTGTGAAAGTGCTGATAAAGAATACACTGTTATGAAAGTGTTATAAACTATAGTCATGGAACAGTGTATAATTTGTGGAAGTAAATCTTTGATACAAGATTTGTATCATCCTAAAGATGTCAGTCATGGAAAGTTTTATGTAATGCCGCGAAAATTCCTCAGTTTGTACCATTACTCAAAATATCGGAAAGTTTGGTTGAAAACGAAATCCCCAAATTGTCATACCTTCATAAATGTAGCTCAAATTTTCCATCAACGTCTAAAGAAGGAACAAGTATTAATGAAGTTGGAACAAGAAGGTCTCGGAATATAAATACCAACCCATTATATAACCCCATATGCATTTTTTGCAATAAAATATCCAAAAATATAACTCTTAGCGGTTCACGAAGTAAGGAAGCATTAACTAAAGCTATGGACCTTAGAGCAGATCAAACTATGAGGTCTATTGCTACTGAAAAAAATGGATATAAAAATGAGTGGACCGAACAGATATTATTCATTTACCTACCGGAGTTATCTTTCCTAATGATATTTCCAAAGATTTCCGTAAGGCAAGATCCGAAGGTGAAACATCTTATGATAATTTTCAGAGAAGCCGTTTGGAAAAGGGGAAGGTTTTTTTGATCCTTTAAGAAAAATTGGCCTAAAAACCTCTATTGCAAAAAAAAATGTAAAGGCCAAGTCATTAAATAAAGAAATAATGCTTATATGTGACAAAAAACGATTCAGTACGATGATCTTCATCGCGGAAAAGCGGCAATTAGACATGCGTGATGTCTTCACTCATCCACTTGGCCCCCTTCCATGGGCTCTGTCAAATGCTGACGGTTCTCCAAGAAAAATAAATAAAGCTGCGTTGGCTAACCATTTGGAGAGCCTAATAGTAGCAAGTGAACACGTTGATCGGAATTCGGCTTGTATTATTGATGCTATGGGATTACTTCAGAAGACATCTAGAGACCATGAGTTATCTGATTCTGTTTTCAGTAATATCCTTAACTATGGAAGAAATAGCAAACGTATTGATATTGTCTTTGACATATATCGTAATAAATCCATTAAATCCATAGAACGCTCGAAGAGAGGTTCAGATGATGGTATAAGTTTTAATAACATCAAAAATGGCCATAAGATTATTAACTGGAAACGACTTTTACGAAGTAACGGGACTGAAAATAAATTGTGAAAATTCTTAGTGGAGAGTTGGAAAAAAGAAAAGTTTAGAAACCGACTTGGTAAAAAGGAAATTTATGCCACGTTTGAGCAGATTTGTGTCAGGATAACCAGTAGTGGTTTTAAATATATTGAAGATCTTGCTTGTTCACATGAGGAAGCAGATACGCGTTTATTGCTACATGCCAAACATGCTGCTACTACGTGTTCAACAGTTTACTGCCTTTCAAATGACTCTGATGTGCTAGTCATCTCTCTTGGTGTAAGTGCATTTATTGACTCTAATTTATTTATCGTAAAAGGTGTGAAACACCGGATGAAGATGATTGACGTTACAAAGCTTGCTTCAGCTTTAGAGCAGAGGTCATATCAGCTGTTATTGGTTTTCACTCTTGGTCTGGTTGTGACTCCATAAGTGCTATGTCCGGCCAAGGTTAGAAAAAAGGCTATAAATTAGTTTGTGAGAACAAAGAATACATTAGTATGTTTGCAAATTTGGGGAATGATTGGAATGTTTCGCAGGAAGAGTTTAATAATATACAAAAATTTACTTGTCAATTGTACCTGAAAAAAAAAATTGAAAAAGTTAATAAACTTCGTTATCAAATATTTCGAGCTAAAAAAGGGCAAGTAGATAGCACTCAGCTGTCCCCATGCGAAGATTGTTTAATGCAACATACACTTCGAGCAAACTACGAAGCAACCATTTGGAAACGATGTCTTGAAAACATTTTTGAAGTGCCAGAACCTACTAGATGTGGATGGAAGCTTGACAGTAAAAATGAACTTTCCATTCAGTGGATGATTGGGTCACCGGCCCCAGAATCAGTTTTATCAGAACTTTGTAGCAAGTGCAGTAAAAAATGTCAACTTCCAGCCTGCTCTTGTTTAAATAATACTTTAAGTGCACAATTGATTCCAAGTGCAAGGCAGGCTGTGACAATACAATACCCGCCACCCTCGACGAAGAAGAAGCAGAAAATTTCGAAGAGTTCGAAAAATATGATGGCGACGATTCGCGTACCAGCAATATCTAATATTTTTTCGTTTTAGAATATGGTTTTGACGTATTATTTGTTATGAGTTATTATTTTGTTGTGTTTAATAAATATTTAATATTTTTTTTTATGAATTATTCTTATTTCTTAAAAAATCTTTCGATTGAACTTCAAAATAAAAGCGATCGCAAAAATAACATAAAACGGTTAAAAGATCATGTTATGAAATCTAAAATTTGATTTATTTCAATACGCAATAATGAAGATTGCCAATTAGAAACATGTTTTTGACAAATAATTGACCATAACTCGCTTAGAAATAAAGATATTACATTTATCAAAAAACAGATTGTGCAATATACATTATGCTACATATTTTATATAGATTATAGAGATATTTTTATTTCTTAATCTATATCTTTGTTATTTTCAACGTTTCGGAAAAATATTAGGACATCTCTTTAATTTAGTGGAAAAATGTGATTTTAACTAAAAAAAAATTATTCAAATCGGATCATTGGTTTGGAAGATATAGTGAATTTAATAATTTGTTGATCCGCCATTTTGAATAGCCGCCATATGTAAACCCTCAACTTTGGAGACAGATACGCAGCCGTTTAGTGAACCTTAACACCTAATTTAAAATCCCTCCAAATATTATCATGCTCCCCCAAATTATACCAAATTTGTAAAATGAGGTTGCTGTCACACGGACTATATCAAACATCAGGTTGGTAACCAGAATAACAATATTCATTCACTAATTTGATCCAACGCTAAAATTAAGAAAATGATTAGGTGAACTTGGTTGAAACCCGTTCAGTAAAGGACTTAAAATATACAAAAATAAAATAACCACACATACAAGTGAGTGAAATACATGTTAAAAATTAATTATTAAAATCAACAGTAAAATATTCAGTGACAGAGTAGAAACTAAACCTTATTAATAAATTCCTTACAGCGGCCTTAAATTCATTTAATCTTTCAAGATTTTTAATATTAGCTGGGAGCTTTTTAAAAAGTTTTATACCCATTATAGTGGGGCCATTAGCAACCAGAGACAATCGATGATGCGGAATACTTATGTTAAAATTCATCCTAAGCCCATAACGAGAACTTCCATCTCGAGCGTGTATGAAATTCTCTGGATTAGATTTCACAAAAACTAATAAGTTAAATATATATAGGGAAGATACGGTTAGTATATTTAATTGCTTAAATAGTCCTCTACAAGATGCAGTGATAGGTCTAAATAACATCGTGCATTATCAAGATTTCATTAACTGTAGAGCAATTTCCCCAGCATATAATACCATAGTTAATAGACGAGTGTATATGTGCAAAATAATATGACTTCAAAATGTCTAGGTTAACTTTACTTCTCATTTGCCATAATACGAAGCAATGTGTAGCTAATTTTTTCAACAAAAAATCAATTTGAATGTTCCAGGTTAAATGGGCGTCAAGATGAAATCCTAAAAACTTAATAGTTATTTTGCTTAATGCTTATATTATTAGTTTTTACAAGAAGACTTTGGTTGATTTCTTTAGCGGAAAACAACAATGATTCGGTTTTTGAATTATTTAATGATAAACCATTGTTAGGACAAAATGTTGTCATATTATTTACAGCAACATTTGCATATAAGCTTAGTTCAGCCATACTTGGTGCAGAGACAGCAGTAGAAGTGTCATCAGCAAATAGAGACACAAATGCATTATCAAAATAATCAACAATGTCGTTTATGAAAATTATAAAGAGCAATGGTCCCAGCACACTCCCTTGGGGGACGCCCATGGTGGCCAAGCTAGTATCGGATTCATAAACAACACCGCTGCTCCTTATAACAACTTCCTGTGTCCTATCCATCAAATATGACTTCAGCCAGTTCAAAGCCGCATTTTTTATTCCATATTTATCTAGTTTCATTAACAGCAACTCCAGATTTACTGTATCAAAGGCACGCTTTAAGTCAAAAAATATACATGCAGTATTATTTTTTGCGTCGATGTTATTTAAAATAAAATTATATAATGACAGAACAGCATGCTGGGTAGAAAGGCCTCCCCTAAAGCCAAATTGCCTCCCAGTTAGTACATTTTCATCTTCTAAATAACCTATAAGCCTACTATGATAAGATTTTTCAAAGATTTTTGAAAAGGCAGATAAAAGGGCGATACCTCTATAATTTAATATTAAATTTGTGTCACCTTTTTTGTGGATCGGTATTATCAGAGATTTTTTTAATATAGTGGGAAATATGCCTTCTTGAAATGAGAGATTTATTAGTAAAGTAAGGGGTTCAATTATATAATCAGCGACTTTACCTAATAATGAGCTAGGAATACCATCAAAGCGGCAGAGTGCTTTGAAGAAATGGATATTATTAATTTATGGACTTCTTCATAGGTAATAGGTGATAAATTAAAGGTTGAATCTTTAGCAATCGTATTATTTAAAGAATTATTAACCGACATATTTTCAGTTAAGGTTTGAATAGAATTAATAAAATAATCATTAAACGCGCCAACCGCTGCCTGAGGATCAGAAATTTCGCGACCATCAGTATCAAAAAGCGATGGTGGAAGTGATTTTTTCTTCTTAAGATTACTTTCGTTGTTGATTATTTGCCATGCTGTTTTAGATTTATTGTGGGAGGATGAGAATAGAGATTCATAATAGCCGTTTTTTGCTTCCAAAATTTGTTTTTGATGGTTTTTCTTTAGAATATTGTATCGAATTAATAATTCATGATCACTTGTTAATTTAAAGGTTTTAAAAATTTTCCTTACTAATTTACCTTGTTCTATAAGATGGTTATTAATCCATGGTTTTTGAGGTTTAGATTTTCTGTTTTTAATTTTTTCCAGAGGAAAGGCTATGTCTAGGAGCTCCATAAAGATGTTAAAAAAAGCTTCAAATTTCACATCACAGTTGTCACTGGCGGCCAAAAAGTCCCACTTTTCTTTAGATAACAATAATTTAAAATGATTTAAGTTTTTATCCCCATTAAAAAACCTTTTAAATACTGGTTTGTCCTCATTTGAGGTGGATGTTAAAAAGTTAAAATTTATATATTGCATAAAATGGTCTGAAATGTCTGTGTAAATTATTTGAGGATTTAACAAATTAACGTCAACATTTGAAAATACATTATCTATAGTAGTTTTTGAATTATTTTGAATTCTGGTAAATTCATTAATACATTTTTTCATACCAAACGATAAAAATAAATGTATTAAATCGTTAGCATTTTTATCTTTGCAGCTGTCATTCAAATTTACATTAAAATCCCCTTAATAAATGTAGGGATTTCCGGTTTGAGAAGTTTAATGAGAAATTCATTTGCTTTGTCGATAAAAATTTGAAAGTCAGCTGCAGGTGCTCTGTAAATACAACCTATTAAGAAACTATTATTATTAATGATTAATTCAATCACTGCATATTCGAAAATTGATTCAACTTTTTTAATACAGGAGTTTTTTGTTTTAAATTTTAAATTACTTAATATAAATATAGCCACACCGCCTCCTTTCGTCGAACTTCTAGAGAAATAGTCAGTTAAACTGTACGAGTGTAACTTGATAAGATTTATCTCAACACTACTACACCAAGTTTCCGTGATACACACCACTTCAGGGAAATCAAGTGAATGAAGTAACATATCTAGATCTTCAGTTTTATTACGAATACTTCGAATATTTATATGACATAGTCTTAGTTGGTTTAGATTGTAATAATTATCACGAGAACATGAATTGACATCAAAAGCATCACGCGTTACTTCGGAGCAGATTCGGAGGCTGCGGTCTGGAAATTTTTACCGGTATTTGTCTTTAGGAAATAAATAACGGTTTACACACGCACCATTAGGCCAAATTTGAGGATTATATACTTCCTTAACATGCTGAATGGGGAAGGAGACTATAAAAGAATTAGTTGTTGAATTATTATTTAAATCTTCACACGTAAAATTTATCTTAGGAGCTGATTGTTTAAGATAATCACAGAGATTTTGAGAGGTAGTACTGGGATCGATCCTGTAGACGTGTAGGTAGCCTAATTTAGGAACCATCTTAACGTTAAAAGAATCGGTGTTTGCTCCCACTCCTATAATGGGTCTCCTGCGCTTATGTGCTATAACTCCGTTACTACGCTGCGGTCTCTGAACAATTTGTGTGGTGGCGATCGCACTGTTCACCGCTGCGCTGCGTTTACTTCGGAGAGAGCGATTGTTTTGCTGCTACTGAGAGTTTTTTTGTCAGGCATTTCTTTCGGTTTAAACCAGTGAACTCTTGGTATAGAGTTCACTGGTTTAAACATATTAGATTGATTTTGTGTATGGGTATCGAATTCTACAGATTTAAACGTAGTATTATTATTAGCCACAGTCATAGATGTCACTGGTAACTTTTGAAGTTTAAGATTTCGTTCTTGCGAACTGTGTCGAAGTGTTTCTGCTCTGACAGATGGAGCGACTCTAGTTGAGTGTTGTGATTGTTTTAATAAATAAATAATTTCTTCTTGATCATTTACACACTTTTTTTATTTATTATGAAATTACCTACTTTCTGTATATTGTTGCCCTAATTTGGGCACGCTAATATACTAACATTCATTATTGGAGAATCAATAAAAACAACTACTCTTCTAGCTAATACTGACGAAGTATTGGATTACATAATAGGATTCCTAGCATTTTAGAAAAATATTTAGATTCAGTCATTCACACTTTTTTATTTAATATGAAATTATCTCCTTTCCGTGTATTGGTACCTTAATCTGGTTAGGCTAATATACCCTACTACTAACACTTTAAAACACTGATCATTGGAGATTCAATCAAAACAACTACTCTTCTAGCTAATACTGACGAAGTATTGAATTACATGATAGGATTCCTAGCATTTTAAGGCAAAAAAATATATTGAAAATACTTAAAGCGTTTATTGAAATCAGTTATTCACAACAATTGTTGAACCTTACATTCTATATCAACTTTTGTAGGAAGAAAACAATTTGAATCGCATGAAACCACTTGATACTTATGAAAGTTTTTAAATTAATGTTAATGCCACTCGGAATTTTTTTTTTTACAGTTTCTTGGATGTATATAGAACCAATTTCCACGATATTTAAAATCATTCATCGCAGAAATTTTTTTTACAAGTATTTTACTTTTTTTGTCTAATGTCCGGGCCACACAAAAAAAATGATCTGGCCTGCATCCCTATATATCTAGACCCGCTTAAATCGAATCGATCGAATTGTCAGATTGGCTCTTTTTTCACCCCCAACCACAAAATACCCCCCCCCCCCGCAAAAAAAATGGACTGTCCGGCGGACCATACCAGTGTATTCTTATGTATCTGGACTGGACCCTCTGAAACAGAATCCGAAATCCAAATTGTCAACTTCGCTCGTTCTTCACCCCTAACCCCAAAAATACCCCCAAAACAAAAAAAAAGTGGTGGCTTGCGGACCAGACCAGTGTATCCTTATGTATTTGGACCAGCTGAAACCGAATCAGAAGTTTTTCGTTTTTCGGCCAGACGGCAGGCCAGACCAATTTTTGTTTTGTTGGGGTTGGGGGTGAAAATCGGGCGAATCTGAAACAGAATTCGAAGTCAAAATTGTCAAATAAAAAGTTTACCCTCTTATCCACTCATACCATATGGACATACTGTATATACAATATCTTATGCATTTAAGGCTCTGTAAGAACAGCTTTTTAAACATCGCACTATATGTATTCGCTTTTTTATTAAACACCGTTTATTATTTCGAATGAACTCATTTTTAAAATCCATGGAAAGTGGCATATGATATTTGAATTTCGATGCTTACTAAAATGTTTCTCGATTGTGGTCAGAGAATGTAACCTTCTCCATCAGAATTGTGGTAAAATGGAAACCGAGTAATTCGTATTATTTTACTGTACGCAGCAAAACATTGTTATAAATATCAAATTTCAGTTGAACTGACATTAATTAATTAGCTTAAATAGATATCACTGTTCCACCAGTAGGAGTAGTGGGTATTTTCTTTCTGCGCGTAGGAATAAGTAGTCGAGGCATAGAGTCGAGGGATAATATACCCTAATGAACATTTTCTCATCGTAATGAACCCGTTAAGAGTTAAACTCAAGGTGATGCTATAATAATCTCATCTCTGTCTCCTTCTATATCGTCTGAGGAATAAAGATGACAACTTCGGTTCTTTGAAAGATTAAATACTGACGACTAAGTGATTTTTGCCACAAACCGTTCCATCTAAAAGTTCTTTAATTGCGAAGATTAGTGTGGAATCATTTATTAGAGTTCTCGCTTTTAAGTAACATTTTTTAGATGGAACTGTAATTATTACGTTTTATATAGGGTGGGAAAAAAGAAACGAAAAGTGACTGTAACTTCGTAAATATTAATTTGAATTTACCATGAAACATATAATCTGCGATAACAAAAAAACATTTCAAACAATCAGGTGGTCCAAAACGTTTATTTAGTTTTTAGTTATCCCCGTAAAAGATGTAGTTTATTAACTAAAAATGTTATGCTGAACATGTGAAAAATTTATTCCAGAGAGTGTTAAATGTTTCCAGAACGGTATTAAATCAAATCGAAGTACTAACTGTTTGCCCCTCTCAATATTTTATGATGACACCAAGGCTGAGGAATGTGGGAATATGTTTGCAAGCTGTTTCTCTTCAGTTTACAGTTCATTCTTGATTGTAATTTTACTCCCGGTATTACTGTCGATGTATATAAGGTATGTATTAGTCCTTTAGATGTAGAATTGAATGATGATAATAAAAGAGAGGGCCCTGACAAAATTCCACTAGTCTTCTTAATATTACGTTCCAAATCACTCTTTTTACCACTCTTCCTCATATTTACCGTGCCCTTAAGAACAGACATCTTTCCATCATGTTTTAAATGTTCATATGTAACTTCGATTTCCAAACCAGGTAACAAATCTCCTATCAACAATATAGTGCTGTGTGCTTCCTTTCTGGAATCGCGAAAGTGTTTAAATTTTTAGGCGAAAAAAATGTCTTTAAGTAATGTTATCATTCCAGAGCAGCATGGATTCCTCCAAGGTAGTTCCATGGACTTCGATTTATACATATATCTGCAACAACTTCATAGTAGAATCTCTGGTAGGGGGCGCTGGCGTTCGTGCAGTATACATGAACAATAACAAAGCATTCGATGAGGCAAACCACTTTTTTATTATAAAGAAACTCCATAAAATCGGAGTTGGTCTTCCTTATTATCTGTATCCAGTCATATCTCTCTGAAATTCTCGTAATATGGATATATTTCAGAATCGATCTCGGCGACATCTAGAGAATCAGTATTGGTCCCTTATAGTTCAATTTATTCATCAACGGTATTGTTAAAACATTGATTGTAAATTTTACCTCCAAATCCAGTGGAAGTAGGTACAGTAAAGCAAAAATAATTTTGAAAATTTTTATTGTTCAAATAGACTTAGAATATCATGAAACGTCGAGATTTTAAATTTGAACAAAAAAAATCTGTCTGTCGGTCTGTTTGTAACTTTTTTGAGCGCACGATTACTCTGGAACCATTTAAGATATTGGTACATGTATGTATTTTAATGAGTTCTTGAACTATATTATATTTTGATCTCAATCCTTTGAAGGGTTGGGGATTAATAGGTAAATAAAGCAAATAAGAGTAATTAGCAGGTAATTAGTGGGGGTAATTAGGGGGTAAGGGTATTAAGAGTAATTAGGGGGAGATGGGGCAAAGTGGGACAAGGTGGGACATTTTTTTTGCGTTACTACACTTGGTGTGGAGTTAATTCCAATAACTACATCAATTCTCCTAATTGCTTGACAATGCATTGTACGTACACTTTGTTCAGAGCCTTTTGATTTTATTCATCGCTTATATATTGTCGAATATCTTGTTCCAATTTTATCAAGAATCAAAGACTGCCAAAAATTGATTGTTCTCGTGGAAAGCAAACATCTGCTTCACGTACACGCTATTTATCTGTTTCTGAATCTATCTATTCGTAGCCTCTTGATTTTCTTCTCCATTTGTATATTTTTACTCCTGACGGTACGGAGGTGATATATTATACATTTGTAAATTTTTGTTTGTCTCTTACCTTTTATCTTGGACTGACTAATTAAAGCGCATCTCTTGTCTGCTTAACGCATAAGATGGACCCCTTCCACGTGACACTGACGCTTTGATGACCCACAAAATTCTTTCAAATGTCTCATTACCTCGATAATCTATTTTATCACGATTGGATAAGGCAACATCGTGATATTATAGTAAATTTAATAGCGCCAAATTAGTACCACAGCAGTTAAATCCCAAGCTTAACAGATATTTACAGATCCAACTGTCCTAGAAAATTTGAAGTTCATAGGCGGAAATATTTCACAAATTCCTTCAGCTATACACGAGCTAGAATGTAAGGTAAAAGCATGAAAATTGACTATCGTGGATGTTATGAATGTTGCATTCGATTTTCGTCTATTTTTTCAATTATCTGGGGAGATTACCAAGAGTAAAATAAAAGTTCGAAAGTGTTTTAAAGAACTATTCCCGAGTTCTTACTATGCCACATATTACAAACCTTTTAAACGGCAAATAACTAGACTTTTCTACACCAGGTGTAAATGTGGAGACATTTAGTCCAGTCAACGAATGAGTATAGAGGACATGGAGGGGGGCAGAATTTTCCTCTTCAGAAATGTGTCGGGAGTAGTTAGGAGGTAAACATACTAAAAGTTCCCGCCCCTAGTCCTGCCGCTTCAGGGGGGCGCTTCGGAAAGGATGCGTCGTACGCGAAAAATTTTTCTGTGCGAAATTAAATTATATTAAATTTCTTACAAGAATGTCTATTCATTTTTTTCCTAATAGTCCAGTCGAATTAGACATAATAAAAAATTTTGCGTACTGCGGACTTTTTTTTGTGGAAGTTGTTTAAGAGAGCATAATAAGCAAGCACAGAAAACTACACCCTGCTACACCATGTGCGTCCCCTATTTTTGGGGGTTGAAACTTTGAAATTTTACTTATGTGCCCATATCTTTTTCTCTATTGCCCGTAGGGCCTTTTACCAAGTTACACTTTTTGAAGATGCATCCCTCCTCTACATAATATATATATATTACACATTTGCCGTAGGACAAACGGTTTTGGCTGTACGAGGCCGGAAAGGTCGCGCTGTCCGAATTTGGGGGTCTTCTGTACAGGACAAACGGCTATTATTTCCAATCTACAATACTACACATACTAATGGTCTTAAGGAGGGATGATGATTTGTGAAAAAACTTTCATCGAATACTGCGCAGTTTCCATGATACGGGATGTTGAAATTTTGAAATCCCCTTTTTTAAAAAAAAAGTGAACCTACTTTTTTTCGCTCATTTTTCTTTCATGCATGTACGACCCTAATATAAGAAAATTTACGTTGGTTTCATTTTAACAATCGTTGGTTTAGGAGCTAGACAGCAAAATATGCCAAAAATGGCTATTTTGGTATTGTTGCATTAAAAAAACCAAAACCAGTATAATTCTGGTAAATGTTTTTGTTTATCCTGAAAGTCCAATTCATTGCGCATAGAAAATGTGTTTTTGTATTTAAGTAGGATCAACACTTATTGTGTACTGGAGTATAAGTGTTATAGTTTTCGAGATATTCCCCATCAAAAATCGATAATTAATAAATAAATAAATTATTATGTATCGGAAATGTTTCTATCAAAACGGTTTACCGTGGTCTACTAATAAATCACAGTCATAAGACAATCTTTATTTTACAACACTCGATGTATTTACTAACGTAATATTTTTTCGAAATCTATACATTTCTTTAAATATACAGTGTGACTCATTTAAAATGAAGACACCCTTATAACTTTTTTATTTTGTTTCCGATTTAAATCAAATTTTACTCAAGTATAGAATAAATTACTTATGACCAGAAAAACATCCACCTGCTACAAATGCAAAGCCACCTGCAGTACCAAAATATGCGAAAAAAAATACAAAATTATATTAGGCATTTTCTTATCGCAATGATGTTTACTGCAATATTTTATTCATAAAACCTGGCAGAAAAAAAGTTAAAACCAATGTTTACTTCACCCCCCCCCCTGTAGCGGCAGGGCTAGGAGAGGGGACTTGTAGTATGTTTACCTCCTAACACATTGCTGAAGAGGAAAATTCTGCCCCCCCTCCATGTCCTCTACAACTCATTCGTTGACTGGAAAACTATTGGTTCTAGAGAAAAAATTATTCTTATCTTTATGAAAGCTGACAAAATTTCCTATATTTTTTTACTTCAACAAAAAGTTTCTATCTTCAACCGTTCAGAACATCGCCGATTTCCGGAAAACGCTGTTTCGGATCACATTTTTCGTCATACTCTGCTCTTAACACCTCAAATCTTCTTTATAAAATAAAATACAACCAAATCAAGTGAAGAGGATTAAGTTAGCTTAAAAATGATATATTCTACAATATTTTTCTTTTTGTTAGAGTAAAAAATATAGGAAATTTTGTCAGCTTTCAAAAAGGTAAGAATATTTTTTTCTCTAGGACCAATAGTTTTCGTAAGCGAAAAACCAAGTCATCATTTAGGGCCTTCCCGAAGCTCCCACCGCAAGGCTGACCTCCTAGGGATGGGGAGTTTTAGTATGTTTACCTCCTAACTACCCCAAACCCACCCCATCGTTGACTGGACTAATTGCAAAATCAGATCTTAGGTATGCGCCAGTTACGTCTATCGACGTTCAGCGATTTTTCTCACAATATTGAATTGAATTGAATTGAATTTTCAATGAAAAGCGTTAAAGTTTAACTCAAAAACAATTAGAACTAAGTAATATACTTTTATTCCTGTAATTGGTAGTGAAAAAAAAGAAACTTCTTAAAAACAAGCTTTTGAAAAATGACTGGTCCGCCATCTTTGGGAGTCCGCCATATTGGATTTAGAATGAGGTCACTTAGCTAACCATGCATTGTCATCCAAACAAAACGTGTATGCAAAATTTCAGCTCAATCGGTTGTAGTCCAGTCGAATTAGAGATCATAAAGAATTTTGCGTACTGCGGACTTTTTTTGTGGAAGTTGTTTAAGAGGGTATAATAAGCAAGTACAGAAAACTACACCTTGCTACGCCATGTGCGTCCCCTATTTTTAGGGGGTTGAAACTTTGAAATTTTACTTATGTGTCCATATCAGTTTCCCTATTGCCCGTAGGGCTCTTTACCAAGTTACACTTTTTGAAGATTCATCCCTCCTTTACATAATATATATGTTACACATTTGCCGTAGGAGAAACGGTTTTGGCTGTACGAGGCCGGAAAGGTCACGCTGTCCGAATTTGGGGGGGTCTTCTGTACAGGACACACGGCTATTATTTCCAATCTACAATACTTCACATACTAATGCCCTTAAGGAGGGATGATCATTTGTGAAAAAACTTTCATCGAATACCGCGCGGTTTTCATGAACTTTGAACTTTTGAAAGCCCCTTTTTTTTTTAAAAAGTGAACCTACTTTTTTGGCTCATTTTTCTTTCATGCAAGGACGACTCTAATATAAGAAAATTTACGTTGGTTTAATTTTAATACAATCGTTGGTTTAGGAGCTAGACAGCAAAATATGCCAAAAATGGCTATTTTGGTATTGTTGCATTAAAAAAACCAAAACCAGTATAATTCTGGTAAATGTTTTTGTTTATCCTAAAAGTCCAATTCATTGCGCATAGAAAATGTGTTTTTGTATTTAAGTAGGATCAACACTTATTGTGTAATAACGATTTATGTCATGTGTTCTCCAGTCTCCTTTTTCACAATTTTATTTTTGCGGCCTTATGGTTCATAGTAGGGCAGAAAGTATTATACACGTGGGCAGGGCACATAATAGGGTGTTAAAATGCAATAGGACGTACCGTTTTCGAGTAAAACGCACTTGTTTGGTTATGTTTGCTTTGAGTTTTCATTGTGTTCTGAATTGTGATCTGATAAATAAATTCTACATTTTGGTATTTTCTTTCTTAGGAGCTTGTTTTTTTAAATCATTTTCCGATGAAATGGACATATAATAGCTGTTTTTCGAGGAAGGTAAAATTACTGTAGATTTTGTTAGAGACACAAAATAAGTTGCAATGATGATTCGAGACAAGCGTGAACCTTCAAATAGGGAAGTGAGAACCCCCTATTCCGTCCGAGTCCCTTCATTTTTTCATTAGCAATGTCCCTCATAAACAGAAAAAGCAAGAAACGACACATAGTTTTATTTTTTCGTAGTCAGCAGTGAGTCAGTCGATGAAAAGTGTGATCTGAAATAATTTTTTGCAAAGAAGTGCGTTTTACTCGAAAACGGTACGTTCTATCGCATTTTAACAAGAGATCCATTATAACACCTTAATATGTGCCCTGTTTAGTTATACATTGCTTTCTGTCCTACTATGAACCATAAGGCCGCAAAAAAAAAATGTGAAAAAGGAGACTGGAGAACACAAGACATAAATCGTTAGTACACAATAAGTGTTGATCCTATTTAAATACAAAAACACATTTTCTATGTGCAATAAATTGGACTTTTAGGATAAACAAAAACACTTACCAGAATTATACTGGTTTTGGTTTTTTTAATGCAACAATACCAAAATAGCCATTTTTGGCATATTTTGCTGTCTAGCTCCTAAACCAACGAATGTATTAAAATGAAACCAACGTAAATTTTCTTATATTAGGGTCGTACATACATGAAAAAAAAAATGAGCGAAAAAAAGTAGGTTCACTTTTTTTTTAACAAAAGGGTTTTCAAAATTTCAACATCCCGTATCATGAAAACCGTGCGGTATTAGATGAAAGTTTATTCACAAATCATCATCCCTCCTTAAGGGCATTAGTATGTGTAGTATTGTAGATTGGAAATAATAGCCGTTTGTCCTGTGCAGATGACCCCCAAATTCGGACAGCGCGACCTTTCCGGCCTCGTACAGCCAAAACTGTTTGTCCTACGGCAAATGTGTAATATATATATTATGTAGAGGAGGGATGAATCTTCAAAAGGTGTAAGTTGGTAAAGAGCCCTACGGGCAATAGGGAAACAGATATGGACACATAAGTAAAATTTCAAAGTTTCAACCCCTAAAAATAGGGGACGCACATGGTGGAGCAGGGTGTAGTTTTCTGTGCTTGCTTATTATGCCCTCTTAAACAACTTCCACAAAAAAAAGTCCGCAGTACGCAAAATTTTTTATGATGTCTAATTCGACTGGAGTATTGGGATAACTGTTTTAAAATTCAGTTGCAATATTTGACCCATACTAACAAGACAAGTTAAATAAAAGCTTGTAAAATACATAAACGTATGTTACTTTAGTGTTACATCCGCAATATCTCCAGTCCTCTTCGAGTTAGTGTCTATAATAATTTTAGTCTATCAACTTTGTATGTTGTTGAATTTACTAAAAAACAACAAGGTAAGCTGATATTGTGGTATGTATACATGAAAATATGTACGCTGACATATCGCCTAGACCCAATCCTGGTTGTGAATTCACGAAAATGTGAATTCTGGAATCTAGTTATAATGACATACGATAAAAAATAATATGCACTGACATGTTAAAACATACATGTCAGGCGTAATTATAAAAATTGACACATTTTTATTAGGACGTCAGAATAATTTAATTTCAGTTTGAAAGCTTCATAACGATAACGATAATATCAGTTAAATAATGATTTCTAGTACATTTCCAGTTTTTATAAGCTCGGCTTGTTGGAAATCAAACCATCGTGTTTGTTTCCAACATCACCGACTGGAACAAAATACTAGAGGGTAAGAAATAAAATATTTTCTCAATAATTCCATGTTGAGACAGATAACTATTTTATTTTTTCCGTGAGCAAAGACTCGAAACACAATTTGGTGACGCGACGAGGCGCTTGGGAAAATAGTTGAATGTCTAAAAATATAAAGATTTAAGAAAACAATGTTAAAGCTTTTCAGATATTAAAATGCATTTTTAGTAAATTTACAAGCACTTTTTTTTCTTATTTAATAAATAATATTTTATGTACAGGGTTATTCATTATATTTAGGCCACCCTTTATTATCGTTATTATTGGAGATAGAAAAAAAAGTTTCGAACGAAAGTTGTAGGGCTGTAACTGATCCCCTTTAATAAATTAACGGAAACACAGTGGCGTGCAGAAATTAAGCAATAGTATATTTTTTAATGTTGAATTTTTTAATTATTTTTTTTCTGATTTCGAAAATATGACATATGATAGTCCTATCTTTAACCGTTTTCGAGTTATTGAACATTGAAAATCGCATTTAGTCTTTCATTTTCGTTCTTACCGCTTTTGACATAAGTGCAATGGTTTCTGAGATATTTAACATTTAAACTAAATACTTCGTCTTATAGACAGACGTTCGGACGCCACCTTTATACTATCAGATCTCCGAAACCATTAATTCTAAAAAAATTAGAAAAAAATGAAATTTATCCTCAATTTAGTAGCTTTCTTATTTGTCTTTAGCATGTTTTCGCTCAATGTAATACTTTTCGAGTTTTTGACGAATATTGTTTTGAAATACCTTTTTTTAAGCTAAAATCCCAATTTTCAAGTCGTTATAACTTAAAGACTATAAAAACTATAAATTTTTATGAAAAGTTGCATAGAACCTTTTCTTCTTAAAATTCTATTTTATTACCTCCAATGTTTTTAATTATTAAATCTCTGCTTTCGCTTGATCAGCATCTACAAAGTGACGTCACGCGAAGCTCCGCCCCGTTTTCGCGATGTCCAAATTTGGTAATTTATTTAAGGGCTTATAATAGTACAATAGGTAAAAATATGCAAAACTTCGGAATAATGTCATATTGAATGGATTTCGTTCATTTTTGGCAGTATTATAGTAAATGCTTCACAGAAAAGTTTCTATATTGTGCGGGGGCTTGCTAATTTATAGGGGGTGGATGCCACCCCCTCTCGGGTGGCACTTAAAAAATATATATATTTATTGGAGCTGAAGTAGAATCAAATTTTAAGAAGAAAATGTTATATGCAATTTTTCATATAAATTGTTTTTAAGTATAACGACTTCAAAATTGCGATTTTAGCTTTAAAAAAACAGGTATTTCCAAACGGCTTTCGTCAAGTATCTCGAAAAGTATTACTTTATCGAAAAAATGTTACAGACCAATTACAGAAACTACAAACTGGGAATTAATTATATTTTTTGTTTATTGATGTAAGATTAATAATTTCGGAGATATTTAAGACGATTAGAAGTTATTGCCGGGTGAGGCCGAGTATGAATAGCGGTTTGATTAACATTTTACGAAAACTTTAATAAAATTTTACCCAAATATTCTAATAAAATATAGTTTATATAAAATAACATAGTATGCACACATCTGATGATCACCTTTTATGACGGATATGGTTCAATTTCAAAATGGAGTATCCTACTATACTATTTTTTAAATATGTACCAAATTTTAGATAATAATTTTAAATCTAATAGAAGTTATCGTTTTTACAAAAACGATCTACGTACATTAGTCCCTTGAAGTAAACCAGAAAAGGGCAAAAAGCCCAAAAGTTCTGCGACTAGACCGCAAGACATCTTACTCCCCCGTTTTCAAGAGTGGGGAACACGATGGTGACAATATTTCCCGACCTACCCTCCAACCACTACCCTTAAACCGGAAAAACCAATCCTTCCGATTTTCCTGTGCTAGGTATTTTTTTATCGCAAAATTTTATTAACGGAAGTTGTTCAGAATTGTCCAAAAACCCTAAATCCAAAATTTAATCAGAATTTAAAAATATTGAAATTTTGTTTAAAATATTGTCAAAATCCGAAAATATCATTTGAATGGTTTTTTTTCTTTAAAAAGTTCATGATAACAATTTTGTTTGAAATTAAACCCAAGCTGTCAGATAGTTGTCAAGTAATTAGTAGTCTTTCTTATATTTTATAAATTTTATGATTTTCTATATTAATAAATTTTTTTTCAATTTTTCAATTTTTTTATTTAGATGAAATATTGGATATTGGATTTTTGGACAATTCTGAACAACTTTCCTTAATATGTAACGAAGTGTTTTTTTTTTAATAATAAAATGCAATAAATTAACCCTACGCTTCGTTGCTTGTCCCGTTTACTTGAAAAATTTGCTTGTTTTAATTAATTGCATGGATTTTCCTCATCCTCATCCGTGCAACTGAGGAACTCCCAAAATAAAGAACCGCGTTGTAGAATCCTATTTCATGTAAACTGTATTAAATCTTGCCGTGAGAAGATAGCGCGCCATATCAATATAATTTACAAAATTGTCACCAGTGTCGCTGGCCGTAATTCATTTCGGGAATATCGAAGTTAGTGTAAAGGCATTTTGGTCATTCCCGTATCAGCTCTTGTTGAGGTAAGATGCACTAATTTTATTAAGTGGGTAGCTCGTGGCAAATTTGTCAGATCCCGTACATCCAACGATTAAGATTTTCCGACATGATTAAGTGCATTCAACTGCTAGTTTCAAGTAATTTCGATTAGAATGCATAAAATGCGATTGTCAATTTCCGATCTATCCAGATACTGTACATAGTACTTATAATTTTTGTTAACGTCGGCGTGTTATAGAGACAGACTGATAAATTCTCGAGATTTTGTCCAAAATAGTTATGTTCCAGTAATTTTTCTTAGGACCGAACCAAGAAAAAGAAACATAGTAGACATTTTTTAGAGAAAAACGGTAAACCGTTTTTTTTACCAGATTATTTTAACTTGTACCGTGTTTTTCTATTCAACGAGATAAAATAATGCTTGATAATTTACCGTATTTAGAATCTGTTTTCTACCTGCTTTAATTTAACCGCGTAGTGTTGATATAAATTAAAAACGAAATACTGTATTCTGAAGAAGTTATAAAAATTTGTTATAAAATAATTCCTGACAATTTACCGTATTTAGAAACTGTTTTCATGCTAAAGTATTTTAACAATTACTACTCTTTATGAATAAACAATAAAACCCAGTATCCTGAGAAAATTTATGAAACTTTGTCATAGTCCGGGAACTTGACGCGAAAATCTGACAATCCCGAAAAATTAGTTATTTTTCATGTGTTGCTACGTAACATTCTCTGAAACCGCTCTGACAAATTTGCGTTTGGCTAATAAAGGCAGCACATCTCCCGCCAGGCGTTTGCCACCCCGAAAACCGAAGACAAACCGCCAGATCGGAAGTAAAAGAACAAAGCCGTGTTCTTTAGCCGTACTTCCTGATTATTATAAAGAACAATGTCGTATTCTTTAATCCTGTTTCCTGATTATTATTTCGTGCATGCCTATATTGCTGTGAATAATTGCCTTGCTACCACCTAGAATTCAAGCACTGCCTGTTCTAACTTTTTATGCTATTTTATATACGTTTTTTGTATATACTGCCCGTTGTTACTTTGCATACTGCTTAGCATCCTGTGGATTGCCCGCTTGCCACTAGTAACAAACCCGTTTAATAGTAACCTCAACATTTGCAACACCTCGATTAATCTATCTTCTCTCCGCTTGATTAGTTAGTCCGCTTGATTAGTTAGTTTTTTTAGTTATTCGCGATGTTTTACCTATTGTAAAATAAAATATCATAAGTTTTATCTGTGATAAACTCCTTATGAGTATTTGAGTACCGGAACATTTTTTTTACTACTGTTATTGAATTTATCATGTTTTAATAAACGTTGTTATTTACCGATTTTTGAGATTTACTGTTTGAATGTGCCTGAAAATCTAATCTCAAATTTTGACCCCTGGACATTTCCGTTTCTTCACTGAGTTTATCCCAGCCCTACTGCAACAGGCTGCGTGAGGAGGCTAATGTGGGACCTTTGCCCCACGTAAAAATTGTAAAGGTGGCGCCCGAGTGATACCGAAGTAGATCTCGGCGTCAAAGAGACGCTTCCACTCGTTTATGCGCTAGGCGACTGGAAGAAAGCACGTCACAAATAAAATTTTCCGATATCGGAAAAAGAGGTGGTTTTTTCGGTTTAGGGGTAGTGGTTGGAGTGTAGGTCGGAAAATATTGTCACCATCGTGTTCCCCACCATCGAAAACGGAGGGTAAGGTGTCTTGCGATCTAGTCACAAAACTTTTGGGGTAAAAGCTATACCTCAAGGGACTAATACTTACATTTTTTTTATTCGATTTACTTAAATTTTGAGTAATTCATTTCAAAAATGGCAAATCTTGTTTATATCTAAACACTTCAAGACTTTTTATATAAAATTTAGTAAGAGAGTGTTGTTGTGGAAACCCTATTGCAGGGTAAACTTCATCAATTTGATACAACCTAAATTTTAGAAAACGCATTTGAATATGTTCCAGAGAGTCTATATGAATTATATACCCAGGATTCCAAATTAGCGAAGCATATTCCAATTTTGACCTTACGAGATGTGAAAAAGCAACAAAAATACGTTAATATCTGTAAAAACTTTAGAATTTCTAAGAATAAAACCCCAGTTTTTATACGAAGACTGCACGATTTGCTCAATATGTTCAATCAATATCAGTTTGTTATTGAAAGTGACGTCGAAGTCTTTGATAAATTAGGAACAGGTTAGCCCAATATCATCTAAATTATATCCATAGAAGATGGGATCTTTTTTTCTATTGTATGACATCACATTACATTTCTCTACACTGAAAATGAGACTATTTGCGTCATACAGGTTTCTTATTTTATATTCTTATTTTTCTATAACTTTTCAGTTAGTAACTGAATTTATTGCGGTAAATATTTTTGAATCATCAGCAGACAGTAAGATGTCAGCATCCAGATCATCCACTATATCGTTGATAAATAACACGAACAGGAAGGGGGCCAGAATGGAACCTTGTGTAAACCCAAAAGTGACCTGAATTTAGACAGATTTGAAACCACGGCATTCTACATATTGTATTCTACTGCTTAAGTAACTGTGGAAAAATCTAAGTACTAAGGGAGAGAAACCTGCAATACGAACTTCACTAAGTAAAATCCTGTTAGTGCGGTAGGTGAAGGAGCTGGGGGAGGCGGTGTTCGTGACTTCGGTCAACACCAAGGACCTTCCAAAGCGCCCGAGCCTCTCGTCTGGGTCCCAGAGCCAAGAAGGATAGGGAAAAAATAGGCCCATTCCAGCTTAAGATGCAGATAAACCTGCATCATAGTAAGGAGGCCACAGCGGTGACGCAGGGTGCGAAGTGAAGCAACGTCGCAAGCGGTAAGGACTTGACTGGGAAAAACAGGAAGAGCACAATAAGCCCAGGAGGCTGCAGTGCCCTCGGAGTATTCTTTACAGACGAGCCCTGGGAAGAAGGGTTTCAATTAGTTGGAGGCTGACACTCAGACCCATTCCAAGTAGGGATGGACGTGTGGGTTTCCCCTCCTCGCCAAAAAAAAAAGTAACATCCCGTGGTCAGTCGAAGGCTTTGGAAAAATCGGTGTAGATTACATCAACTTGTACGTTACCATCAAAGTTTTCTGAAATAAATTGTGTTATGTGGAACAGATTGGTTAAACTAGATTTACCGCGTACAAAACCATGATACATCGTAATCTGCCCCTCAATATGAGCATGCAATGTCTCATGTAAAGCGAATTCAAATACTTTAGCGAAGTTGCGAATTATGGTGATAGGCCGATAGTTTTTGATGTCACACTTTTCAATTTTTTTGTGAATCGGGGTAATGTACGAATTTTTCCATGCTTCTGGGAATTTGCTGGACTAAATTAAATAACTTGGTGAGAGGTTCTGTAAAGACAAAGTCTCTGATGATGATGATGAAAGCTGGTATTTCATCAGGTCCTTTGGTAAGTTTAGGTTTTAATTTGTTTAATGCTTGGAGTACTGTACTAATGTCTAGACTGACACAGTGTATTATGTACTTATTTGAGGTGCATACATTTTCTTTATTATTATATTTCAGCCTATTTTCGTCGTAAAACCTTTTCTCTTTCAACTCATTTTAACGGTTGGAATTTCTACTTTCTCTTCTCTGAAGCAATCCCAATACCTATCTCTGCTCAGAAAAAAGTTATAAGCAAAAATGTAAATAGAAAGAAAATTCGCGATTTTTCGCATTTTTTCCAGATTTGTTTATGCTTACATTTAGTATAAAAAAATGTTTGTTTCGAGGTTGAAAAAAAAAACATCTTAATGGGAAATTTTCTACAAAACAGTACTCTTGTAATTTTTTTGAATTCCGCTTAGTTTTTGAGTTATATTGAAAAAACTAAAAGAACCACCCTTTCTCAAAAATGCTAGGGGTGCATTTTTGAGAACGGGGTGAATTTACTAATATTTTATGATTTAATCATATTTAGATGACCAATAAACCAATGAAACAATAAATACCCTTTAACGCAATTGTTTCTTACTAAACCACAGAGTCAATAGCCTATAACATAAGTTGCGTAAATAGTTTTCTGTAGATTAATAAGCTTACAAAGTCTGAAAACCATACCTTAAACAGTTCTGCAAATGCAGTCCTTAAGAATAGAGTTTTGCAGAGTGAGAGGGAAATATCCGTTTATTTTCGGTTTATGGTAAATAATTAAAAAACTAAACATAGTATAATTTTTAAACCTGTTTTAAATAAATGCTATTGTTCTAACGGATACAACTATATAGTGGAGTAAAAAACAGGGGAAAAGTCGCTTCCTTCTCGAGTTTTTTTTTTTAATCTTAGAACAAACCTAGATATATACCATTTCGTTAAGTAGGTCGATGTTCATTAGAAATCATGAAATACGACATTTTTTAGTGGTCACGGACATTGTTATTTTTAAAAAGGTGTGAAATTTTTTTTTTTTTAAATCATGTTTTTTTGAACATCTAATGCCATAACTCAAAAACGAATGGAGCTATCCACATGAACTTTTTTTTGTTATAAAACACATACTTATGCGCTTCTATCTGTGTATAGTATTGTTAACTAAAACATTTTTAAGTTTGTTAAAAACTTAGATAACCTTGAAAGTTCAGAAAATACGCAGTCAAATTTTCACTAAGCTACAAACTTTTTTGTTTTTGGAAATTTTGTATAACATGCTGCGAAGAAAATAAAGCCAAAAGACCAAAAAAGTTTTTGATAGCATAAATTTTATTGTGTCTTTTACAGTTTAGGTACAGTGATTTTTTTTAGAGAGCGCGAATTGCAGAAATTGAATATTAATACGCCCTCGTCCACTAAAACTAACTAGTCTCAGGGCGGTGTACTATCAACGTTATTCGTTTTCGTCGAAGGTCAAATTATAAAACCGCTGCCCAAGGAATCACTACTTCCACATCCAGATCTTCTATCATTTTTTATGGAACTTTAATAATATAATATTTAAAATCGTCTACCCCAAAAACCTATAAAACGATATGCCACATCGGTAGTGAGGCTGAGGGTGGTGGAAGGGGGGGTAGTAGTAGTGGTGGATAAAGTAAAAAAAAATTGAGGCCTTTGGTTTTTGTACACACACTAAATGACAATTTTATTTTTTTCGCCCCCTTGAATAATGGGGTGGGAGTTGGTAATGTGGGTGGTTAATGCCAAAAAAAAAATTTGAGATCTTAGCTTCTCTTATATATACTAAATACCAGTTTTATGGACTCTTACTTGCTTGATTTGTCTATTTACCTCCATTTACTCCCAACCCTATTACAGAATAATCTAGTTCCAGATCTCGTTAAAATACATGGTACGTGTACCAAATTTCAAGTCAATAACTTAAACGGTTCCAGAGTAATCGTGCGCACAAAAAAGTTACAGACAGACCGACAGACAGAATTTTTTTTGCTCAAACTTAAAATCTCGACGTTTCATGACATTCTAAGCCTATTTGGATAATACAAATTTTCAAAAATATTTTTGTCCATACTATATTTCCACTGAATGTGGAAGTAAAATGTGTAACGATATTCTTTCTCTTATTACCACTTGTATTATATTGTAGAACGTATGGTCATTGTGCGAATTGTGCGTGGATTATCTACTTAAAAAATATTTACGATAAATAAGCAATCTAAGTTTCATTGTAAAATGGAATGAATTTTATGTGGCGTAGTAATAGAGGAAAACGATCAACTTGTGCACAAGCCATGGAAACAGAGTTTAGAGACTATAATTAGAAAATTAGAAAAGACTTAATTTAGAATGTTTTTTTCTTTTTTGTTACCTAATTTAGGCGAAAATAACACGTTTATTCAATTCACAGGTCTACAAAAAAAAATAAAAATTCTTCTCCGAGGACTAAACCTATCATGCCTTAAGTATTTTTGTGTGCTGAATCCGAATTTTCAATTAAAAAAATTTTCTACCGCGTAGATTTCGAGTAAATTCCGGTTTTTATTGTCAAAAAAACCGTATTTTGGAGATAAAAACCGGGATTTACTCGAAATCTACGCGGTAAAATTTTTTTTTAATTGAAAATTCGGATTCAGCATACAAAAATACATAAGAAATGATAGATTTAGTCATTGGAACAGAATTTCTTTTTTTGTAGACCTGTGTACAAAGTGCACCTGTGCCACAGATCTACAAGAAAAAAGTTCTGTTCCAAGGACTAAACTTATCATTCCTTATGTATTTTTGTGTGCTGAATCCGAATTTTCAATTTAAATTGTTTTTTTACCGCGTAGATTTCGAGTAAATCCCGGTTTTTATCGTCAAAATACGATTTTTTGATAATGTTTGACGTTTGCTCGAAATCTAAGTGGAAAATTCGGATTCAGCATACACAAATACTTAAGGCATGATAGATTTAGTCCTTGGAGTAGATTTTTTTTTGTCGACCTGTGTTATTGTGTGGATCTAGGGTAAAAATGCAATGCATGGGAGTTTCGGATAGGGACTCTGACAGAGGAAATGTCGGATACAAATATTAAGATTGCCACGTGCTTTAAGAAACTGTCTTTTTTATTTGGCTCCAATAATAACGCAAAAAAAGGAAAACTCGATAGTTTACTTTTTATCAAAACACTCCAAAATTGTTACTTTTCCTAAACTTCTGTTTATGGGATTTTATTAACCCCCTAGTTGCGCAACATTTTTTCCATTTTGCTATAATATTATTTTTCACCGTTTCCGAGATCCCAATGCAATGCATACTCAATTTAAGATTTTGAATTCCTTTTTGCCTTCAACCTTAGTCCTTAATGTGTCACTGGAAAAAATAAGTTATCCTTTCAGATCCTAAAACGTGATAAAACAGTCCTAAACATAAAAAAATAATAATGAAAAGTTCCGTTACACACAATACATAATCATTATTATTCTTAAGTGCCGCGCGCGTACGCTTCGACAATTCCTCCATACTAAAAAATGCGTAACTAGGATACTATTGCTAATAATGAAAATAATTTTTTTCTAAAAACTTTTTTAGTCTATTGACTTCATTTTCTTCACAGCATGTTACACAAAATTTCCAAAAACAAAAAATTTCCTCGCTTAGTGAAAATTTGATGGCGTATTCTCTAAACTTTCAGGGTCATCTACGTTTTTGGCATGTTTACATTTTTTTTTATTAGCAATTCTATGAATAGAGAGAAGCGCTTAAGTGTGTGTTTTATAACAAAAAAAAGTTCACATCGATAGCTCAATTCATTTTTGAGATATGGCAATGGATGTACAAAAGGACATGATTTAAAAATAAAATAATTTTACACTTTTTTTTTAAATAAGAATATCTGTGACCACTAAAAAATGTCGTATTTTGTGTTTTTATATGTAAAATGATGTTGTTGGTAATACCCACTGAGTCTGATCTTGTTCTAAGCTCATAAAAAAAAACGACACAATTTTACCTCTTTTTCGTTCCACTAATACATATTTTTTTTATTGTAAATTTCTGTTGTACTTGAATATCGTAGTAAAATAGTTCCTAATTTAATTATTAAAGTATGGCATTTAACTATATACAAAATTTATGATAAAAATTGTATATAGTTGTATTCCTTAGAGCAATGGGAAGTACATGAAACTATTTCAAAAATTATACCATTTATGGTTTTTTAAATATTTATAATAAACCGAAAATAAACGCATATTTCCCTCTCACTCTGCAAAATCCTATCCTTAACTGAATAATGCGCCGTTATTTCTCTTCACTAAATCACAGTGTTAACTAGGTATGTTAAAAAGCATTTCCACATAAGTTAAACTGAATCATATTCCACGTTAATAAGAAAAAGCTCTCGCCATCACCGAACTGGTATAAATATAAAAGTCTCCGCATTCATTTTTATAAGCTTAAAAATAATTATGAGATATTTAAGATTTATAGCTTTCAATTTGCGTGTTAGAAAGTTTTTATACCCTTCGAATTTTATATTAAGTTTCTTCTCTAATGCACATAAATTCAGCTCGACTTGAAATGAAGTAAACCGCAGCTTTTTACTTTAAGAAGCCAGCTCAGGGATTACACCGAATGAGGAAGTTGCATATTCTGTGAATTTACAAGATAATAAAGTAAAAAGTTATAAGTCAAATTATATCTTATTTCATGAAACACGAACCACCAATTCTGTTTACAATAGTCCAGTTGGATGTTTACGCTTTTAATAAAATCAATTTTTTTTTTATAAATTCTCGTGGAATAGCCCGTTTACTTCCTAATTACTTATTAGTTGTTGGGATAAAACCGGTCACCGCTTCATAAAAAAAAATATATTACAAAATTCGACATTTTACGTGTGGTATATTACAGCACTTATCTGGCTACAAAGCTTGCCTATCAGTTTTTTTTGTGATTTCCAGATGCCTGTTATCAAGTTCATATAGCACTCACTATATTGGAGTAAAACTAGGAGTTTAAATGACCTAAAAAGAAATTGTCTTACTATAAAAATTTTCTTACTGGAACTTGTCGAAATTACAAGAAATACAGCAAAAAATTGAGATTAAATCCGATTCCCGAAAAGCACTTTAAATTTCAAAATAGCGTTTTTTTCACAGTTTTTCTTAAATATCGTATCGCAATGAATAAAAAACAAATTATTTTAAAGTGATTTTGACCCTTAGTTTTGGTGCAATAAAAAATTTTTAAAAAATATGATTTGAGAAAGAAAATGTAAAAAACACTTTTTTCTACTCCCTACATAGAAAATATTATTTTGCTCCCTCATTTCAGGGAGCAAAGTAGTACTTTTTCTCCTTCGAGAGGAAAATACTTTGCCTCCCTAGGGAGGAAAATGCTTTGGCTCCCTCTGGAAGCAAACAAGTAAAAACTTCAAATAGCTGTAATAGTAGTGTATAAACTTCTTTTATTGATACACAAACTTCCTGAAAATGTATAATTATGCTTTTTTTTGAAACAGATTTTTTATTACTTATTTTTATTTATAAAAATTGAAAACAGTTTAAATCAAGGTTTAAATTAACATTAGTAACTAAATATTTTTAAAATTTATGGTACAATTAGTTAAATTACTAATGGAGATTCCCTTTAAAAAAATATTTGCTCTGCTGGTGGAGATCAGTTCCTGTTTGTTGTTTTCCAAAGTCTTGGTCGCTGATGAAGTACTTGTAGAAACAAAATTTTCAAAAACAAGACAACGTTTTTTGTTACTTGAAGTAGTACTTTCTCCCATAATTATTTGGCTGGCTACCTCACATTTTTTAGAAATACAATCATCTAAGTACCCTTCTGCTACTACGTTTGTTCGCCATCCCCCATGTCTTTTTAGAGTGAGAATGTCACTTCCAGCATTGACTAATAACGTAGCTGAAGTACGGCGGAAACTGTGTCCAGTATAGCCTTTCGAATCATCCAAATTTAAAAATATTGCTATTCTGTATGGAATTTTGGCATTGTGTTTTTGCCAATTACCTGGTTTGTACATTTCCCTTTAGCATAAGTTACAAAAAATCTAGAATGACATGTTTTAGGGGATCTACAGTCCAGATATTTTCTATACATATCCAAGACAGATACTCCGTTTAAAATCTCATTTGTTATTGTGAATGTCCTTTTGATATTAGTTTTTGAGTCAGGTATTTTCACCACCAAAATATCGCCTTTATCACTGATATCCTCAAGTACCATATTAACTAATTCATCGCTACGGCATGGCTTTATATCTAGCAGATTTCCTTTTTAAAAAAGCTACTAATTTAGAAAACTTAATGTCGATATTGTCTTTAATTTGGAGTGTAGATCGCAACATGCTGTATTTGCTCCATAATGTTGAAGGCTTCAAACCGGCGCATTTTTTGGAAAAGTAAAATAGGACCATTTCTTCACATATTTTTCTTATTTGCCTAGTCTCCATCCAACATTTAAATAGCTGGTACTCTTTTTCATATTTTTCACGAGACTTTAACGGTAATAGATTTAACGAAACCACGTTTGCTTCTTCCAGAATATCTTGAGGAACTTCATCTTCATATTCGGAATACATTCTTATAAACTTTTTGGAAGTTTGTTTATTTTGAAAACAATAAGCAACCTTAGCAACGTTCCATGTACACTCAAAGAAAATGACAGGTAAATTCAACCAAAAAGAGCATATGAAATCGTGCCTATCTAGTTTCATAGTTAAATCAATCAGAAAAGAATAGTCATATAACTTTATTTGTTTTCGTAAACAAATAGTAGTTTAATAATCATATCTTCTTGTAACAAATTAAATAGTACAATGACATTTTTTTATGTTCACTAACCATTTTCAATTTGGTCTACAATTAAATAGTACAACGACTTTGTTTTTTGTTCACCAACTAATTTTTAGGTTGATCTACACTTTTATTGTATGATGAAGTTTTTTTGGTTAGCCAAAATCTCAGTATTGAGACATCAGACCACCCAAACCAAAGATTAGAGATCGTTTATAAGATCCATCCAAATATATCGATGATCCCTGAGAGAATTTGAACATTGCAATCATGTTATTAATTTTCTATAAATTCATAAGAGTATAAGATAATGCATGATTGATTATTGTCAGTGATTTGTATGTGGCGTCATCTGGGAATAATTTCTGTAATAGACTACGTGGTAAGCAAGCAAATTTTATGGTAATTCTTTTAGAACTTCTAGAAGACGACAATAATATTGGTTTGTCTACCAAGTACAATAATACAGCGAACTAATACTGGGTTAGAATTACAATTCGATAATAGTTAAAAATAAAATATACTATTATCTAGTTTAATTTGACAGAATTCAACAAAATAATAGTCAGACGAACAAAATAATAGTCTTATTCATCTATTTTTTAAGTTAATGTTTGTTTTGTTGTACGACAACTTTTTATTAATTATTAAAGTAACAATCACCTCTTGTTTAAAAATACCATCAATATAGTTTGGTTTAACAAAATGAACGATATTGTTAGTTAACCATTTTTTTTTGTTGAATTTACCCATACTATTTCTTTGAGTGTACTTTGATTTTTAAAAATATTTACTTATCTAAATACCTATTATGACATTTTGACATATTTGGTTTTTTGATTGTCATGCATAAGAAAATATAATAAAATATATGTAAAACCAATGTAAAAAACACTGTAAATGGTCGTAGAAAAAATCATATGTATTACACAGGAGCAAAGTGCCATTTCCTCCCTTGGATATTGATCAAACTATCCGCGGGAGGAAATTATGCACTTTTCTTCCTTGTCATACAAATAGCTATTATCTATAATCAACATATAAAGTAGGCTTTTTGCTCACATTTTGAAAGCGCAAAATTGACGTTTACCGAGGAGCTGTGAATAACGTCACTTTGCCGCACGCCTCCCACGACAACGAGCTGCATGTGTAATGAATGTACATTTATAGAATTTAATTGTTATTAGTCCAATCAATGAATGCCCAAAAGGGGATTGTAGAGAACATTTTGTAGGGGAGAATTTTTCTCTTCAGGGATGTGTTGAGGGTAGTCAGGAGGTAAACATACTAAAAGTCCCCGCCCCTAGCCCCGCCGCTTCAGGGGGGAGGGGGGTGGAAAGGTTCCTTTTTTCGATTCTTCGCTTATAACTCGGAAACGATGCGTCGTATGGGAAAAGGTGATCTATGGAAAATTAAACGTAATTAAATTTCCCACAAGAACATTTATATTCATTTTCTTCCTATGTGTCATATTTTACGAGATATTCGCCAGCGAAAATCGACAATTAATAAAAAAAAAATCAATTGTGTGCCTTGAATATTTCTATCAAAGCGGTTTACCGTGGTCTGCTAATAAATCACAGTTACAAAACAATCTTTATTTTACAACACTCGACGTATTTACTAACGTAATATTTTGTCGAAGTCTAGACATTTCCTTAAATATACAGTGTGACTCACTTAAAATGAAGATACCCTTATAACTTTTTCATTTTGTTTCTGATTTGAATCAAACTTTACTCAAGTATAGAACAAATTAAGATCTACTTATGACCAGAAAATCATTCACCTGCTATAAAGGCAAAGCCACCTGCGGTACCAAAATATGCTGAAAAAAATAAGACATTTTGAATGTTAGAAATTCTAAAAAATGCATCCAATCGGCTCCACAAACGTACATACACCAAAATTTGATTTGATTGTTGATGGGGGATATCTCATACATAAGCTTATCTGGCAAAGGGGGTCCTCAGTTTCCGCAATTTGTGGTGGCTACGTAAAATTCATCGTTCGTAAGATTAAAAATCAATATGATTTTTAATCTTTTTCTTCATATTTTGGTACCGCAGGTAGCTTTGCCTTTATAGCAGGTGAATGATTTTTTGGTCATACGTAGATCCTAATTTGTTCTATACTTGAGTAAAATTTGATTTAAATCGGAAACAAAATGAAAAAGTTATAAGGGTATCTTCATTTTAAGTGAGTCACACTGTATATTTAAGGAAATGTCTAGACTTCGACAAAATATTACGTTAGTAAATACGTCGAGTGTCGTAAAATAAAGATTGTTTTGTGACTGTGATTTATTAGCAGACCACGGTAAACAGCTTTGATAGAAATATTCAAGGAACACAATTGACTTTTTTTTATTAATTATCGATTTTCGCTGACGAATATCTCGTAAAATGTAACACATAGGAAGAAAATGAATATAAACATTCTTGTGGGAAATTTAATTACGTTTAATTTTGCATAGATTACCTTTTCCCATACGACGCATCGTTTCCGAGTTATAAGCGAAGAATCGAAAAAAGGAACCTTTCCACCCCCCTCCCCCCTGAAGCGGCGGGGCTAGGGGTGGGGACTTTTAGTATGTTTACCTCCTGACTACCCCCAACACATTCCTAAAGAAAAAAATTCTCCCCTCCAAAATGTTCTCTACAACTCTTTCATTGACTGGACTATATTGGCAGTTAAATAATATAAAATTCTTTACTCTTTTTTTTTCGGTGTGTGAAGATGTAATGACAGCTTGCAACAGTGACATTTTCCGCAGTCATTTTGAAGTTAGAAAATTTGACTTTCAACACAATCGTAGAAATAGTTGTTTTTCTACGATCGTGCCAAAAGTTAATACGTTAACACTGTTTACAGTATCAAAAGTTTTACTTTTTGCACTAGGGCAAAGAATAACTTACTTTTTGCACTACTTTGACGTTTGACAGCGACAATTTTTGGAATTAGCTTTCAGTTATCGGTTTGAAATCTGAATACTTAGTTAAAAAACTGGTACAAATGAGAAAAACTATTAAATTCGATCGTAGCAAAAATGTTGCATGCAATCCGTGCAAAAAGTATATTTGTTGCACTTAGCATGATTGCTCTCGACTTTGTCTCGAGCCGCAAACTTCATGCTTTTGTGCAACAAATATATATTTTTTGCACTTGTTACACAATAGTTATTTACGTAACCAGTTATGAAAAGACTAATTTTATTTGACGAATATAATATTTGCCATAACGATCGAGTGAAGCGAACGAGTTTTGAAAATTACACGAGTCAAATAAAATTACGTTTTCATAACGTGTTAAGTACAAAATGTTATCTAATCCTACTTTAAAGTAGAAAAAAATGGCAATTTATTTTGAATACTATTTTGCGGCTCCAAACATAGTAGCCGTAGAAATAAATTCTGTGTTTATCGCTTTACCTAAGCGTTACTGTGGATTGACATTTAGAAATAAACAAACTTTATTTGTCAATTTTCTGAATTTTTTGAAGCAAATTAAGTTGAAAATGGTTGATTCAAATATGTATATTCCATCTGATATAGAACAGTCGGCAAAATTAGTAGTAAATTTAATAATACCTGGTAAATCAAAAAGCAGGGATGATTGATTAATTTGATTGATTTACCAGCGTGCGGTAGGCATTTCTGCCACTCCCAGAGTTATACAGCTGGGCCTGCTACGTCCACGCTGGGTTGGACTAAGGCCATGCTTGTTGCCAGCAGCGAGTGCCACATGGCGCATGGTAAGGGAATATGGGATGGGAATTTGTGAGATGAGGTATTTGTGAGATGCGTTACCGCATTGTGTCGTGAGGGAGCGTTTAAGATCCCTTTTTTGTGTTTTTGGTTCTGGGTATCTGCCTCTTCTGAATCTTCGTGTGTTGTGTCTTGATATGGAGTGTTTATTACTGTTTATGCTCCTCTTTTTGTGTTTCTGCTTCTTCGAATCTTCTTTTTCTGAGTTTTCTGATTCCTCGATTTCAGATGCTAGGTTGGGTTTGGGTCATGCTTGTTGCCAGCAGCGAGTCATATGACGCACGGTTTGTTTTTTCATTTTTCCCTTCGCTTTTCTCTCCCAGTTTGTTTATGATTCTCTCGTTTGTTGTTTTCCACCTGTAACATGGTCTCCCTATTTTTAATTTGCTGCTGTTCAGTGTTAGCGTTTTCTTCAGTAGGTTTTCTCCTGTCCTTTTTGCTTTAACCTTCTTGATCTTTTCCCTTATCTCTTTGCTTATGGTCTATTTGTGTGATTGAGCTTCCATTACTCTAGGTGTCAATGCGTGTTTGACTTTTGCTCCATATATTTATTATTGTTAAGTCAAATATGTGTGCTAGGTTTTTCAGCGCGTTTCCATTTTCGTTAGGCCATATGTGGAGTATATGTTCATTGAAATCTCCAGGCATGCGATTTCACTGCACTATATATATATATATATATATATATATATATATATATATATATATATATGTATATAAACTATGATTTACTGCGTTAGAGGGAAGCACTGTGGAAAGTTTTGGTTTGTGTACCTAATTAAACACTAACTAATTAATATTTCTTATCAAGCTGACAATATTCCGAGGTATAAATTATTTTACAAACACTTTCACTTATACAAACTTAAATATAACTTCTATACGTTGTCACTTTGTATTTAACTTTTACAAGCTTTTATGGGTATCCATGGTGACAGAACACTATAAAGTCATCTCCCTGCCTACCAAGATATGATCTATTTATTGAGTTGAGTTTCCGCTGCTCTAGGTATCAAGATTGCTCTTTTCTGTGTGTATTTTCTTGAAAACCATTTTCCTGAGAGAAACCTGTATCACGCATACCTACACTGAGGTGCCATAAGGATTCAGTTTGGACGCTACACACCGACAGTGCCCCATTGATTATTTCTGGTCTAATCCAAATTAAACTCGTTTAAATATTTTTAGCAATTATGAGAACCTCATCGGAAAAATAGTTATACTTTAAGAGTATTGCGCCACTGATCATTACGTGTTCAATTTTGATTAAATTTGTTTGAATATTTTTAGTAATTATGAAAAACACACTTGAAGGTTCACACAAGAAATCTGTATAATCACACTTTAATAGCGATGCATTACTAATTTTTCGGTTTATTATTATCACCATTTTATTCATGCGTAATTCCCTTGATTGGCTGAAAGAAATTCGGTTTTGGCTATTAATTATTATTTGTATTATTGACCTAATAGTACGCCTCTGGTTTACTCAATACTATTTAGAAGTATATAAGAAATTTGAAATTTTTTGTCAACAAATGGGTTTAATAATCAGTTACGTAAGAATTCATTACATAACTAGTTATGTAATGAACCTGACTGTTATGAAAAATGTGACGCTTAGTAATGTCAAAAATGCATTTAAAATTTGACATTTCATAACGGGGTTGGATAAATAACTATTGATGCATATATCAGTGTATCTGCACTTAAACAAGCTTGGTCATAAAATTGATAATACCATTTACCATTTATTTATTGACCACTTTACATACAATAAAAGTACATTTGAAGTCACATGTAGGAGAGCAGTTCCTACTAAGTCCTATTATCTAGAGTTAGTAAAAATTAGGAAATCATTTACACTATAAAAACATTCCTCTATTAGGAATGTTTTAACTAATTTATGAAATGCATTCAAATTCATATTTGTGATATTAGTATCCTTAAAATAATTTACAAAATTGTTATATAATACGACATTTAATTTATTATTCCGAGTGATGCAAATCCTAGAATATTGTTGAACCAAATTATTTGCATTCCTAGTATTATAAGAGTGCATGTCAGAATGTTTTGGAAACGTGTCTAACTGCCGGTGAATTTGCAATAATGTTTCAAAAATATAAATACAAGGCAAAGGCATAATCCTATATTTTTTAAAAAGTATCTGGCACGGAGTACCATAAGCCGCACCTTCAATAGCACGAACAGCTGCTTTTTGCAAAATAAATAATTTTCCTACTGTACTGGAGTTTCCCCATAAGGTAATACCGTAGGTTAGATGGCTATGTATTAACGCAAAATACACAATGCGTAGGTCATCAGAACGTAATGATCGACTTAACTGGCGCATGCAGAAAATTTGAGATGAAATTTTAGAACAGAGATAGTCCACTTGAGGTGACCAATTTAAGCTACTGTCAAGTTTAATCCCAAGCAATTTTGATTCAGACTTTTGCGCCCATTTATCTGAGCTGAAAAGAATATTTTGAGTCTTCGATTCGTTGAGCTTTAGTTTGTTGGAAGAAAACCAATTTTTTGCAGAAAGTAGACTATCTCTATTTAGGTCATTGTCGTCATTGGTAATTATGGTGGTGTCATCTGCAAACAATATACATGAATTTTCACCGACCGAGTAAGGCAGATCATTAATGTAGATGAGGAATAAAATAGGTCCTAAAACAGATCCCTGTGGAACACCATTTTTAATAGGTAGTAGTCCCGACTCATTTCCATTCAAACTTACGTATTGTTGCCTATTGGATAAATAAGAAGAAAGCAATTCAAGCATATTTTGCCTTATGCCATAGTATTCTAATTTATGCAACAGTATTTCTGGATTGACGCAGTCGAAAGCCTTGGTGAGGTCACACATTGTAGCCATTGAGCTTGTGCCCCTATCAAAACCCTCGACTACTTTTTCCACCATTTCTAATAGTGCCTTAGTAGTAGACTTATTTTTTCGAAAGCCGAACTGGGCATCTGAAAAAATATGCTTGTCCTCACAGTATTTGACTAATCTATGTTTAATAATTATTTCAAATATTTTGCTAATTATTGGAACGGTTGCTATAGGACGAAAATTATCAGGACAATTCCAGTCACCTTTCTTATGTAAGGGTAAAATTTTAGATAATGTATTTTTATGAAATAATAATGCCCCAAAGCTGTTGTTAATATAGTGAGAGTTAATGTAATGTAATGAGTAACAGTTAATTACCTAATTTATTTATAAAAAGAATACGAACTTTGTAATAATTAAATAAATTGACGATGATTGTGTTTTGTTCGTCTGTTTATTTTGATCACATATACAAGACATCCTCATAATATGTTGATGAATCATCATTTCTAGCCAAAACTCAACCTAATTATTCCTTTTATTTTGATCTTTTCAAATGATTGTAGATAAAATCATGTGTGTAATTCAAGCGCAAAACATCATTGTCGCTCTCTAGTGCTTGACGCGCGAGACAAAAAACAAGCGCTTCCGAACCCCATTTTGAGACTTTGGCGACCGGTACACACGAAACTCTCGACTATACCGTTTTTTTTTTTTTTTTGTTAATACCATTATTTTAGGAAATTTTATGCTCTGTAAAAAAGGTACACATAATTATTTACCGGATCTCGCTTAGTTTTGAAGATATTAACGATAAAACATTAAAGCCCCTATTTGGTTACTATTATTGCAAATAACCTTTTTTATCCGAAAAAAGAAAGAATAGAATTCTAAAACAATTTTATGACGGCAAAATTTTAATTGTAATTGAACCTACAATTACGCAGGTATACGCGCGCTCGCTCACCAAAACCACGACAAGAGTATTTCCGCCACTCCGCTTCCGAGGCTTTGAGATTCTAGACGAATGTGTGGGTGATGATTTACATGTATATTACTTACTTATCTAGAGTACCTTTAGACAAAGTCAAACGCGTTTTGCGAAACCTCTGAAAATGTAATTTTTCGTACGTTCCTGCTGCATCGTATTTCCGATTTGGCGTATGCAGTTTGCTGTTAAAATGCTATTCTTGCTCTTTCGATATCAATATCGTACGGCCTTCCCACTTATGGTTTAAAAATTTCATGTTTTGCTTTCACTGCCATAATGGGCCTTTCCCACGTAATGGAACTTGATGATTATTATTTCATAAATAATTTATTAACACCTAATAAATATTGTACATACACGTCATATCGTATAATATTTTAATTTTAAATGGATATTTTAAAAATAAAAATATTGTCTTATTTACTCCATATCTCAAACAAGTAAACGCGCTCAAATTACGTCATGAAGGGATTCTCCAATCAAAATTAAATAATTTCTGGCTTCATAGGGCATCTGCACTTGGCGTCACAGCTAACCTCAAAAATATGTATAATGTCCTACAAGTCTGTTATTTTACAATAACCACCCTATTTTGAGATACATTAAATGAAAAATAACGCCCTAGGGCGTTATGAATATTTATAACGCCCTAGGGCATTATAAAATTATAATACAACCCAAAACAAGCAAATTATGATAGCGTTATTGACAAACAAAATGCGTTGCTATGCAATGGCGGCGTTTACAAACAATTTTGATTTTTACTCTCTTTTAAATCAAATCGTTCTGAACATAATAGATGTCAAATTAATAAATCGTAAATGTCAAAAAAAAAATCGAATTAAATAACAGACTTGCAGGACATTAAACGTTGAAGGCACCACGGGTGTTATAGGATAATGACGCCCTCGGTCGACGTACACTCCCTCGGGCCAGAGGCCCTCGGGATTGTACACTACCGACCTCGGTGCGTTATTATCCTTATAACACCCTTGGTACCTTAATAACTATTACTTAAGATTTAAGAGTATTACCCCAGCTATTATTAAAATTTCTGCCTGGTTCCCATATTTTCAACTAAAATCTAGTTCAGTGTAATGTTTATGAAGTTCTAAATACCTTGTCCTAATAAAATAGGACTCTTATTGTAGGTTGGAAATCTAACCTGTAATTAGCAGTCTACTTTTATTAATCAACAATATTGAAAAATTATTTACGTGACTTTTTAAATATTTCCTTGGAGCCAGTACGCTCCGAGCTAAAACTGCGTATATAAACATTAAACGTGAGAACAAACTTGAAAAACTTAAAATTTAAGGTTATGTTGGTTACATGATGCAGATGTCCTATGGGTCGCGTGCGCGTGACGTCACAGGTCCCAGACCTTAGGAAAAACAAACCGCTGTCATTAGCTGTCAAATGGCGACTGACTGAATCTCAGAATTAAATTTTTCGTAATCCTAGAGTTTTTATCTATATTATATCATACAAAATGGCTAGTTTTTATTGTATTATTAATTGTGGAAGTGTGGCAATCCGAGACAACATCAGTTTTTGTAAAATAACGTCGATTTACAGCCAGAAGAGGTTAGGTTAAACAATTCCAGGCATTTAAAAGAAATGCTTTAAGTTAATGCATAAGAATGATTGTAATTGTAATAACTGCTGCTCAAACAAGCAATAAACCATCCATGGTAAAAAAAATTAACATTTTATATTGGTTTGTCTCTATTTTTAATAACTATTTCTTATTTAAATTTTAGTTGAGCGAAGCATGAACTGCACGGAGGGAGAGTATTTAAGAGATTACAAGTCATAATTAACAATTGACCTACATAAAATAGTAAAATACATGTTAAACATTTTATATAATATATTATAATAAAAAATTTACAAAAATTACAACGGTTTGCGTAGTCCAATCTATAGGTATATAAGGTATAGACGAGGGGTTAACCGCTGAAAGAAATTGTGTACATCTTATTACATACTTCAAACAGTTTACAGTACGTCAGTCTTTCATTGTTTATTTTATAAAGTGTCTTTTTCACAAAATTTACAGCGGTTAATCTCCAACCATAGCCATGTTCATTGCTAAAAAAACTAAAAGGAAAGATTTCCTGTTAAATGGTGAACATGTTTTGTCTAGACTGGCAACACAATCCCAGTGAGTATTAAGGAACCATCTGAATCTGCAATAGTCCAGGGAGTCAATGGCTTTTATTCATGATGCCTAAGAGTTCATATCCTGAGAAATTAATTTCTGCATTAGTAATTATTTATAAAACAACATTTAATTAGGCAAGCATATATGAAAAAAATGGTTGATAACTAATTCTTACCGTTGTAGCAAGCTTTTATCCTGCAAATTTCTTGCAGAGTACTTCTTTCACCTAACCACAAACAGCTTTAAGACTTCTCAGTGCCTTGAATTCGTCCTTCTGTCTGCGTAATTCTTTCAAAAATCAAGTAATTTGCAACATTTGGAAATACATCAATATTTGTACTAAAGTATTTTTTTTTTCAAAATATAAGGATTTAATTCGATGGCAGCCGTATACCTAACCTCTACATCAGGAGACAATTCTGCAAAATAAGAACTAACCGTCATCCTGACGAACAAAATTGTTTATATAACAGTATTAAGAATAGTTGTAGATGTTAAATAATCCAACAACAAGTTCTTAAATGGCACAAACACTGCAAAATTCACTTTAAAGAAACACGTTTAATCGGCGGATTTCTCAATGACAGCTGTTTGTTTTTCCTAAGGTCTCAAAATCTGTGACGTCGGCGCACGCGACCCATACGTTTCTGAATTGTACATTTCGTCTGGAAACCTGCCGATGAGACTATTTCCATGTTGCCTAATGTATATGAATGTTTAGCGTTAGAGGAAATGCTTTAATTATTTCATTCATTCATCATAGTAGTAGAACTGTCGTAGGGAGCAGACGTGTCGAGGAATGTTCCTGCCTAGCTCATAAATAAATAAATAAATAAATAAATAAAAACAAGTAGTGGCGGCCGGCCGTGATAAACATAAACACAAAAGAGAAATTACCAGTGCAAAATAAAAAACAGCCTGTGGGGTGCCCGTGGATAGTGAAATAGTGCTAACATCTGGTAGTAGTAAACTCATAAATATACGTATTTATTAAGACTCAGGACTAAGAAACGGAAAGACCGATAATAAACAAAATTGACCGTAACTAACCATAGTGGGTACCAGACAGAATTACAATAGCTTCTTAGGCAAATTTGAAACGCAATATATTAAATACAAGAAAGGAAAAGGGAAAAGTATCAATTACAAGTATGTCTGATGGCGAATTATCTATCACTGATATCTATCAACGCCTGGAAAATTTAATTAATTTGACGTCTGGCGAAATAAAAAAGGAATTAAAAAACTCAATAACAGAACTAACTAAATCATTAGAGGCGACAAATGCAAAAATAAACAAGTTAGAAGAAGAAAACAAACACCTAAAGAACCAACTAGAGAGAACGGACAAACAGCTAAGAAAGAACAATATAATCCTCTTTGGTATACATGAAGAAGAAAATGAGGAATTATATGGAAAAGTAATACACTTTTTCGAAAGTTCACTAAAAACTAAAATAAGTGAAGCAGATATTGACCATATCTATAGAATCGGCAAAGGACAACACAGACCTATCATAATAAGACTGATTAGCTACATCAAAAAAATTCAACTATTCAAAAACACAAAACTATTAAAGGGTAGTAAATACGCGATAGCAAATGACTTAAATGAAAAAGAACGATACCAACAAAAGATCTTGAGAAAACATCTGGCTGAAGCGAGACAACAAAATCTTGATGTAAGAATTGCAGGCAATAAACTAATAATCAACGGAGTTTCCTATACAGTGGAGGAGCTAACAGAAATAGAAAATAACACAACGAAAATCCAAACAAGTGTTAATAGGCATTCTAACGTTACTTCTACAGGAACAACAAATAAACCCGTTACTTCTGCAGGAGAAGCAATTAAATACGACAAGCCAAATTTGGACTCTATAAACAGGCAGCCACGAACCCAGCCGCAACGCGAAGTAAAACACAACACCAAATACAACAAGACAGCAGCAGGGGGACGGACGCTTAACACATCAAGCCGTGGAGGTAGATCTTAGAAAATAATAGTAAATTTCTGCTAAACAAACATAACTAGATACCATTTCATTTTACTGCTAAAAATTAGATATAAGTAAATAAGATAAAATACTCAAATAAGTTTAGTTTTAATTAAAATAGGTATTACATTTAAAATAACATAAAGTATAATTAAGTATATAAGTATAATTAAGTACGAATAAAAATGGATCCATTCATAAGAGATTTCACTTATGAAATTGTTGAAACAAAAGAAATTAATCATCCCAAGGAAATTAATGAACATTTTTATTGTAGAGATAACAAATGCACAGATTTAAATATATTCCATACTAACATAAGAAGTATCGCAAAAAACTTCGACGAATTAAAAATATTCCTAAAAGTAATAAATGAAAACATCCATTGTATAATACTAACGGAAACCTGGCAAATACCCGACATAACACTATATAAATTAGATAATTACAATATTATATATAATGAAGGAAGACTCAATCAAAATGACGGTGTTGTTATTTTCATTAAAAGCAACATAAACTATAACTCTAAAGTAATAAACATAGATCAATTAAAAGTAATCAACCTAAAATTCTCCTTCCAAAATGAAAAATATGAAATAACGGCTGTATATCGACCACCTTCCACCTGCCCATACAATTTTAATGAAAAATTGGCAGAATATCTAAATAATAATATAAATAAAAACATAGACCACCATCTATTAATCGGGGACATAAATATAAATTTACATATAAACGATGATTTTTGCGATCAATACCTAAATATACTTGCCGAAAATGGATTTGTATCCACAATAAACAAAAGCACAAGAGTACAAGGAGAAACAAAGACATGTATCGATCACATTTTCATTAGAAATAACAAAACTACGAACTTCATACCTATAGTAATAAAAAACTGCATCACAGATCACTACCCGCTATTCTTCAAAATACATAATCTAAAAAACATGACTCCTGAACCAAGAAAAAATCAAAGGATAATTAAAAATATAAATTACAAAAAACTTAAAGAAACATTAATCAACACAAAATGGGACAGCGTGTATGATAACGATGAAATCAACTCGGCCACAGACATATTCATAAATAAAATAACAAAGTGTATAAATGATTGTACAGTTAATAAAATTATTAAGACGGAGAAAAAGAGAAATGAGTGGATCACGGAAGGGCTAATGAAATCGGTAAACACAAAATATGAACTATATACAAATATGCAGAAAAATCCTACACACGAAAACATCACACGCTATAAAAAATATAAAAATCAGCTCACGTTACTACTTAGAAATACAAAAACAGATTACTATAAACAAAAAATTAACCAAAATACGAATAATTCTAAAAATCTCTGGCAAGTAATAAGCAGTATGTCACAAAAGGATAGAAAAAACACAGACACAACAAATATCAAAAATGAAAATGGCGAGATACTTAAAGACGATAAAGAGATCTCAGAAAATTTTAATTTATACTACACAGAGTTAGGCGCCACCTTAGCAAAGAAAATAGTAAAACCAAAACGTTCCTTCCCAAATACTCGCATGACTCCAAACTCAATGTACTTGTCTCCCACGGATGAAGCTGAAATTAAGCAAATCATTAATCAGTTAAAGTCAAACAAAAGTCCAGGCATAGATGGTATAACAGCAGAGACAATAAAAGAGATACAACACGAAATTGCTCCTATACTAGTATACTTAATAAATTTAATTATCGACAAAGGTGACTGTCCATCACATTTTAAGACAGCTGTAATCAAACCAATTTACAAAGCTGGTGATAAACATGATACCTCAAACTACAGACCTATTTCCCTCATAACAAACTTCACCAAAATTTTCGAAAAAGTTATAAAAATCAGATTAACATCCTATTTAAATAAATTCAAACTGCTATCAGATCAACAATTCGGGTTCAGAGAAGGTAAATCGACGCAGGATGCAATTGCCGCACTAATGTCAAAAATATATAACGCTCTCGATGACAAAAAAGCAACCCTGAGTATTTTTGTTGATCTAGCAAAAGCCTTTGACACAGTTAGCCACTCCCAACTAATAGAATCATTAAATAACTACGGAATTCGTGATAAAACGCAAGAATTAATAAAAAGTTATCTATCCGAGAGGGAACAGTGCGTAAAAATAGGAAACAGTTTAAGCACAAAAAGAGTTGTAAGATTTGGCGTTCCCCAAGGAACTGTTCTCGGACCCTTACTCTTTACAATCTATATAAATGACTTGTTTGCACTTACAACTAAAGGAAATATAATCAGTTTCGCCGACGACACAGCCATTTTTTATACTAGTGAAAACTGGACTGACTTAAAATCTACTGTTGAAAAAGATATGGTACTAATTAAAGACTACTTTGATCATAAACTGCTAACCATAAACTTCAAAAAAACAAACTACCTCTACTTTACTAGCTATAAATCCAACATACCGGATATTGAGTCTCTTACTATAAAGTGTGACGAGAGTGAATTTACAATCAAAGCAGCAAAATCGGTCAAATACCTTGGCCTAACACTAGACCCCCACCTTAGATGGAACACTCACATCGACTCGCTTATAAGAAAACTAAGAGGATTATTACCTAAATTCAAACTATTGAAAACAATTATTGAAATAAATCAACTAAAGATGGTATACTCCGCCTTAGTAGAATCTCAATTATCCTATGGTATTCTTGCATGGGGCGCTGCTACAAACATATATATCAACAAATTAGAAGTAATTCAAAAATGGATACTGAAAATAATATTTAACAAGGAACCTACCTTTTCCAGTGATAATCTCTATAAAGAAGCTCGTATACTAGACATTAGACAATTATATGCATTAAGAACATTAATATTTAACTTCAAAAATAAAAAAGCTACACCAAATATTGACCATTGCTATCAAACTAGATACAAAATAGGTTCTATAAAAATACCCAAAATGTCAAAAACTATAGGGCAACGAAGTTTTATATACTTATACCCAAAAATATATAATAATTTACCACATTATATTAAACAAATAAATTCAAAAAACATGTTTAAAAAACACACAAAAGGATGGCTATTAGATAATCCTCGACTGAAAATACATGCTCTTATAAATGAGAAATATTGAACTAGCAGGCCCAGGTAAATGGTTTTGTGCATTCTAAAAATGGTATATATTTATAAAATGCTCCCACATGATAAATAAACCACAACATAAATATATGTCTACATATGTATATGTGTACATATATTATAACAAAAACTAGATAACATCCTAATATCATGTCTCTAAAATGATTGGATCCATTCTACTCGATAAAATAAAATAAAAAAAAAAGCTACATAAGGAGGTCCTGTACTTGCAATATTACATTCATAAACAAGATTTCTTCTGTGAATTGTAATGTTGACAAACAACCTTAAATGACTTTTTTATCAAACTTATATATAATCGCTATAGTTCTACTACTCTCTAGTTTATTCTTAACTTTAGAAATTGTAAACGCACATGTGTAACAGAAATAACAGGATGAATAAACTTATTATTATTATTATTATTATTATTATTATTAAAGAATGCCTACTTTTATCTCCACTTTTGAAAATAGTGAATTTTCATTGAATAATACCACCTACTATAATAAAAATGACAATAATTAATAGCCGAAAGACACTTACTTGTCGGCTACCAACAAATAAATGACACTTGGCAACATTGATGAAAATAAAATAAATAGATAGGTTATGCTATCTTATTTACGATTTACGTTGTGATAGTACAGATCTAGTATTTTGACTTCATAACTGTATTCTAAAAGTGTGTGTGTGTGTACTGTGTAGCTTGATGACATGTCTGTCAATTCGGTAAAGGTAGAAAGAGACAAACACTTATACATCAAACATTTTTTCGCGAGCTTACCACCACTAACTATAGTAAGATGTAAAAGAGATTACATAACCAATCCACATCTTAATTATATATAGCCATCTCTTTTACACCTTACCACAATCAGTTGTGGTAAGCTCGCGAAAAAATGCCTGGACAATCTGGTCATATGTAGCCTCTACCAAGGGTGCTAGAATAAACTGATTGGTCATTCCTCTCAATATGTCATCAGTGTAGAAATATTGCCGCTAATTTTAAATTCATATAACATAATAATTTTTTCTGTAGTAAAGAAGCTTTCGCAAAAAAGAAAAAATACGGGTGAGTTTTTTTAAAGAGAACTTCTCAAATACTCAATAAAAGAAAGGTGGGAAAGGCCCACTCACTGAATCTGCAAATGTCTTACAGCCTATCCCCGGTTCAAATCCTGAACATATAAGTTTTTTTGTTCATATAAAAATTGATTTTTATCACCATTCTAAAGCATATTCAAGAAGCTACAAATTAAGAAACAATAAGTCTTATTGTGACCAAATGGCAGTTTTTATTATGAAGCTCTAAAAATTTTCCAAAAATATCGTTTGTCTAAGGAAAATAATGAACATTATTTTTTGTAATTTTTCATAATAGTTTACATTCACAATTACACCACGTCTCATTAAAAAAAAAATTATTTGTTTAGTAATTTCGGTTTATGTAAAATTAGAAATTTTCGTGATTTATTTTTTGAATAAAAACAAAATGGCGGATCGTATTTGGACCCATGCATAATTGATTTACAGACATTTTGATTTTATGTTTGGCCTGATCCGATGAACAGAACCAGAGATATTAAAAATAATCAACACAAGAACAAGTTTTCTAAAATTAAAACTTAATTTCCAAAAAACGTTCACCACTTAGATTGAACAAAACTTTACTGTAACCTTATGATAACATACAGATTAAATTGCCATAAAAGAATTACCCCCAAACAATTATTAAAATCGCATTTTTGATGTTTTGTTTTATTCGACTAAAAGTATATTTTTGTTATTGCTGGCTAATTACTGTAACAGAAGGCGACATTGTTATTTAAATAATATGACGATGCACAATGTTTCGGTCTTTGTTTTTGTGGTATAGAAACAAAAAATATAATTTGAAAGCTTAATTAATAACTTTTAAATTTGGTGATTAGTATTTTTGACGTATCATAGTTTCGGAGACATTTAACATTTAAACTAAATAGGTATTTCATCTTATGAATGTTCAGACGCCGGCGCCATCGCATCTATAAACTTCCATATCTTAAAAACTATTAACCCTACAAAAATTTTAAAAATCGAATTCATCCTCAGTTGGTCTCTAGTGTTTCTTTATTCAATCTGATACTTTTTGAGTAATCAGACGAAAACCATTTTGAGATACCTACTTTCTCCTGCTAGACAATGAATTTTTATGAAAAATTTCATAGAACTTTTTTCTCAAATATTAATTCTCTTTCAGTTCCAATGATTAATTTTTTTGGGTGCTATCCCTCTCCAAGAGATAGCGCTTATCCCCCGTGAATTAGCTAACCCTCACATTATATAAAAACACGTCTTTGATATATTTACTATAGGCGTCTGAATTTAAGATGCCAGCGCCAAAGTGGAGAACTCGTGAACTAATTATAGGCTTTTTGTTTATTTATGTGGCGAATACTCATATTGATTTCTTTCTGTTTATTGTTATTTTTGGCATTAAAAATAATAACATTAATAATATATGACCTAAAGGTTTGCAAGATTTTGTTGTAAGTGATTTGCAATATGTTAATGGCATTATTCAGCAAAATTCATATTTTTTTAGGTTATCTAGTTTTTCCCTTGAAAAGTACAGTTTCTTCGACATAAACGGTGTCTGGCCAGTTATTAAAAAACTAAAAATATTTCTTTAAATTTATGTACAGTTGTAGTTTAAATCACTTCTTTCTGGAAACATGAGTGACATTTAGGTTAAGCATACTGCAATGTATGGAACATTTGGGAAGCACTAAAAATGTAAAAATTCTAAGGGTGTGTATGAAGGGGAATATGTTTTAAATGCAGGACATATTATTTTGTGTGGTATTCAGCACAAAATTTAATAAAGGTGTACGCTCTATGTTCACAAACAAGTGTTTCAGATTCAAATACCTATGAAATTAGTGGTACAGTGAATATAACTGAAAAGACATTTATTAAGTCTAAGTAAAATAAATGAAACAGTATTTTGTAAAATATGAAATAGAAATATTCAGGGGTAAAACATAATAGTGTATGGTGCAATAGTATATATTACTTTTATAAATATACTGAAATTGCATATATTTACTTATTTCAAAAATTTCACTTACAATGAGTGATTTTCCAGGTTATTATTATTTCTACTCGGACCACCGTTATTTACACCAGCTTTTCCCCTCTCAATGCCTGGTTAAAGGTGTCTACATTAAAGAGGCTATGCTTTGAACATTGCAGTGCAACTCAACTTTCACGAGTTGTCCCTGCAATCTACAAAGGATATCGACTAGGTTGGCTCCAGCAAATTATATCTTGTATAGCCCCTTTAAACGCTATCATATTTTTAATAACAGCATCTCAGTTTATCATTTTACTTATTGTTGATATCATCGTACACTAAAGAGACAATGACAGTAGGGATTGCAATTTACCGGAAGTTTTAATAACCGGTAAATCGGTAAATAAAAATGTAAATAACCGGTTAACCGGTATTTACCGGTAATTTTTAGAATGAATGATTAGGGTGGCGAAAATGGCAATTATCTTTTTCCATGTACAAAATTATCTAAATTTGACAAAAAAAAATTTTGTCCACGACTATTAAATAAGGTACTCATTATGTACGTGTTTCTTCAAGGATAATGCTATCCATTATTCTCTGCAGTGAATAATGATTTCAGTATTCACTAGTGAATAATGACAATCAGTCTTTTATCATACAATTTTGTTTTTAAATTTGATTGAGTAGGCCGTTATGTGTCAAAGAACGGCTTGTCAAATTAAATTTAAACATCAACGTTATTTACAATAATTTTACATATTACTCAAAAAGAATAATATAAATAATTCATTAATTATTTTCTTCAGTAAACAATTTAACAAAAATATCTAATAGTCGTGGACAAAGTATAGTATTCTACTTGCATATAATGGCTACTCTGGTGATTCACGACATTCGCCTACAGCTCGTGTCTTAAAGTTCACCCTCGTGAATAATAGCCATCATTATATGCTCGTTGAATAATATACTATTATATACCTATATTTAATATAATGAACAAACCAAAGGTTTTTTATCAAAAGGAAAAAATATAAATGAAATAAATTTAAATAAATAATTATTCTGTAAATAACAAAAATTATAAACATAAACTCAAATAGGGCATTTACTGAATACCTGATCTAAAAATACAATATTTTTTAAAAACGGCCTGTTAAAAGGGTTAGTTTTTCAAAGCTATATCTGTCAGTCGTCTGATATTTGTGCATAGAATACCACCAGCTGAAGATGTCCTTCCCCAATCGATATTGGTGGGTCGATAAGTTAATAAGAATTGGTAATAACATACTTCTAAATGTATTCCACGGATATTTGTGGCAGTGAAATATTCAATTTCCTATCGCACGATATTGTCAATGTCTCTCTTACTTGTATTTCTTGGGGCTTGGTGTCTGGGTTTTACTTTTTATAATATTATTTACTTATTGTTAAAAGTACTCAGTGTTGGGACAGTCACTTTGTATTTAGTGAATACTAGTCACTGACATAAATAGAAACGTGGAATACGTGACATATCGTAAGTTCAGAATTTACCGAAATAACCGGTAAAAAATTAAAATAACCGGTAATTATCGTCATGTGTTTTTTGTCCTAATAACCGGTTAACCGGTTAACCGGTATTGCAATCCCTAAAAAAGCCCATAATTAGTTTGACTATAGACCACCAGGTGGCGTACTCCTTATTTTCAGACGCCTATTGAATTATAAAAAAAAATAAATATAATTCATATTACATTTAAAATTTCTAATTACTGTACTATAACTATATATTGTTTAGAGTTTATTGTAAACTTTACCAAGTGCAATTAGTGCTAACTTCGAAGTTAAATGTGTGCCTAAAATCAATTGAAACGCCTAAAAATGGAACTTGATATCATAGTAAATGCAGTAATGGCACAAACTACCATTTAACAACACATGCTGCCCAGTCCGTCTGGTCCGAAGGGTCGATTTCGGTACGTCAATTTAATTTTAACGAGCAGTGTTATACCAGAACATGACCATTCATACTATTTACAACACTGTTATTGTAAAGCTTGATAGTACAAATTAAACCGGACATAAAATTATAAAACATTAAATACCTATCTAAACAATGGCGAATAATTTTTCGTCGAAATATAGAACTGCATCGTATATATAAACAATATCTAATTGTTCAGAAAAGTATTAAAAAAGGCTAACAAGTACAAACATTTCTTGTTTTTGTTTGTGTTCCATTACGTAAAAAAAAACTTACCGACTTTTTATCTCGTAATACAAATCACGGTATAATATATTCAATTGTTAATGAATCTCGGCTTATGAGAAAATAATATTAGGGCCGTTACTTTCTGTCAACGTTAAACGTGGTTAAACTTTAATCGTCGGCTAAATCATTGAAAGTACAATTGTTTCCATGGTAACTGAATTGGTTTGACCCACCGTTAACGTTTAATCGGGTTTAATTGGGACCGAAAGTAACGGCCCTTAAAGAAACAAAATTCGGGTTAGCGGTATTGTTCTCAAGTAAACAGTCACAATACATTAATCTTCAGTTATAGTTGTCTACAGATTTATTCTGCTTATAAAAAATGTCGGCGTCTTTGATCTTTACCGCACGATCAAACACGCCGACATTTTACTTCCACATCCAGTGGAAGTATAGTAACGACAAAAAAATTTTTAAAAATTTTTATTGTTCAAATAGGCTTAAAATGTCATGAAACGTCGAGATTTTAAGTTTGAGCGAAAAAAAAATTCTGTCTGTCTGTAACTTTTTTTTGTGTGCACGCTTACTCTGGAACCGTTTGAGATATTGACTTGAAATTTGGTACACATATGTACTTTAACGAGATCTAGAACTAGATTATATTTTCATCTTGTTCCGCCGAAGGGTTGGGGGGTAAATTGGGGTAAATTTGGGGTAAATGGGTAAATCAAACAGGTAAGAGTCCATAAAATTGGTATTTAGTATATACAAGAAAAGCTAAGGTCTCAAAAAAAATTTTGGCTTTAGCCACGCCCCCCATTACCAACCCCCACCCCCTTATTAAAGGGGATGTAAAAAAATTATGATTTAGTGTATGTACAAGAACCAGAAACCTCAAAACATTTTTTTACTTCATCCACCCCCACTACCACCCCCCTATCACAACTCCCACCCCACTACCAATGTGGGGTATCGTTTTATGGGTTTTTAAGGTAGAGGATTTCAAATACTATATTATTAAAGTTCCGTAAACAATTATTTCCACATACAAAGTTTTTTCGTTGTGAGTTCACTTGGATAGAGAATTGGATGTGGAAGTAGTGATTCCTTGGGCAGCGGTTTTTTATATGCAGAATAAATTGAAGTCAACTATACCATCATCTACGTACAAATACCGGTGTAACTGATATTTAAACGAGCGGTATAGTGCGTCAAAAGTTATATGCACTTTTGACGAGCTTTCACGGATTTTCAACTTATCTGCTTAATATATCTTGTATTAGTAATCGAAATTTAAAAAATCAAATTTTATGGCTTATTTGAAATAAAAAGTTCTTAAAAAAACCGCTGCCCAAGGAATCACTACTTCCACATCCAGATTTTTTATCCAAGTCACTCAACGAAAAAATTTTGTATGTGGAAATAATTGTTTAAGGAACTTAATAATATAATATTTGAAATCCTCTACCCCAAAAACCCATGAAACGACACCCCACATCGGTAGCGGGGTGGGGGGTGGATGAAGTAAGAAAATATTTTGAGGTTTCTGGTTCTTGTACACACACAAAATCACAATTTTTTTTCATCCCCTTTAATAATGGGGGGGTGGTAATGGGGGTGGCTAATGCCAAATTTTTCTTTGAGACCTTAGCTTCTCTTGTATATTGCGCGCACAAAAAAGTTACAGACAGACAGACCGACAGACAGAAATTTTTTTTCGCTCAAACTTAAAATCTCGACGTTTCGTGACATTCTAAGCCTATTTGAACAATAAAAATTTTTAAAACTTTTTTTGTCGTTACTATACTTCCACTGGATGTGGAAGTAATATAGATCTGTCCCATATGTATAGGTAAATCCGCCATCTTCGGAAAAAATAGAAAACAGCAAAAATGGCCAAAAAAAATAAAATTGAATATCTTTTCGATAAGAAGGAGTAATTTCGCCAAAGTTGGCAAAAATAAAACTTACCTATGATCAAACATAATGCATCAAACCCGGACGCTCTAAGTCAAATAGAACGGTCAAAGATGGCGGACGAAATAAAATTTTTAATCCTTTGTCAAGTATCAAGGAGGCATTGTGGGTCACTTTTCTTTTTCTTGATTGTAGATTATTTTAGGTCATTTAACGAGAAAGTTCAATTTTTTTTATTTTCATTTTCAGTGCATTTTTACAATTTTCAAAAACGCATTTTATTTGACCCTCTTTTTTTCACCCAATTTTCATAAATAGAAATAGTTTTTTAATATCTTAAGGGATAGATGGCGCTGCGGTACAAATTATTTCTTGGATGAACTTAGAAATATTATCTATGTTAAAGAGACTTTAATTTCAAGTAGATTTCGTGATACGAGAAAAATTCGAAAATCCAACCGTTTTCGAATAATTTGAGTTTAAATTATTTAATTTTTGAAAAACTAAAATCGCTGTAACTTTCTTACATTAAATTTTATACGATAGTTCTTTCAAACTCTCTTCATAGAAAGATAATGTGAATAATTTGGCAATAAAACAACTTCAGGTTAAACCGGAAATTACATTTATTACAATTTTGAAGCGCCCGCCCCTGTATTTTATTAAACAATATTGCATAAAAGTATGTTCCATGCATTTTTTCCAGTGCCAAAATAGTAGCAACTTAGCAATAAAGGAAATAACAATGAAATAAAAAACTTCTTTTTATTTTATTCAGAGGAAACCGAGGAAACTTTCCTTGATAAAAGTCTGTAAAAGTCATGTAAATAATATACTTGTATGCACTTATTTGGTATCAAAATGAATCATCACGAATCTTCAACATAAAATAGCCTATCAATATACCCAATGGAAAGTTAGAAGGAAAACTTCCTGAAAATTTTCGGAGTGTTCAAGACGGAAAATTTCCAGGAAGTTTTCCTTCTAACTTTCCATTGGGTATATTGATAGCCTATTTTATGGTGAAATCTGATTCGTAATGATGCAAGCTTCATTTTGATACCAAATAAGTGCCTACAATTATATTATTTACATTACTTTTGCAGATTTTTATCAAATATGGAAAGTTTCCTCGGCACATCTCTGATTTTATTTAATAAAAACAAAAAAATAACTAACAAGTAATAAGTTATGGAAGAAAGTGTTCGAAATTATTGCCATTTTCTTTTGTACAGATGGAGAATCTTTTCAATAGCTCAACCCCACAAACTTTAAGTTGTGTATTCCTGTTGATGGCTCCAGCACTTGCATACATTTTATTATAAAGGTCTATGATTGGTTCTTTATAAACCTCACTTTTCAGATAACCCCACAAATAGAAATCTAATGGGTTAATATCAGGAGATCTAGCTGGCCACTTGAATACCCCATTTGTACCAATCCATCTTCCTGGATATGTTTTTAAATAATTCACCATAATATTGCTATTACTGGGCCAGCACCATCTTGGTGAAACCACATAATATCTAATTGAACTGGTAAATTATTCAATAGCACAGGTAAATCATTTTGTAAGAAGTGTAAATAACGTCAACCATTTAGATTTCCTTGATAAAGGTATGGACCAACAATATATCCATTTAGGATGTCACACCAAACATTTTCACCAAATTTCGTCTGGAATCCGGTTTGTCTCATCCATTTGGGAATTTCTTTAGACCAGTATCGGCAGTTATGTCTGGTTATTACTCCGTTGTTATGGAATCATTCGTCACTCCACATAATTTGATTTAACAAATTAGGATTTTCCTCTAAGATAATGGAAAATTATACCAAAAAAAAATCTAGTCTGTGCAGATTATCTCCCGGTATTGAGTGGTGCACCAAATGAATTTTATATGGATAAAGTTTATTATTTTTTAGAATCTTTCTACACGAAGTTACAAAAATATTAGTTTGCTCATTTAACTTACGTAATGACGTGTGGGAATTATTTTCTATTGTTTCTAACACTAACGCTGTATTTTCAACTACTGCAGCTCTCTTTCTTCTAAGTGTTTTTGTTTTTTTAAAACTTCGATAATGATCTAAATTACCACATACACTTACAAAATTTTTGCGATCAAGCCTTGGTCTCTCAGGAAAACGTCTTCTTTATAATTTCATAGCTGCAGAAGAATTTTTACGACACTCACCATAAATTAAAACCATGTTTAATTTATCCCGGTTTGTATGAAGTACCATGTTTCATAAAAAAATTCAAGAACTAAATACACATCATTTGACAATCAAAAACTAAAACAATGCCTAAAGCAATGTCAATATTGACAGTATTGTTTATGAAGAATTCCAAAGGCACCTATGATTGTATTTTGCGTGTGAAGTCATTTTATTTCATCAAGGTGAATGTAATCCAATATAAAATGTATTTTTTCACCCACGTTAATATTTCCTTTATTGGTACTATGGTTGCACTGGAAAAATACATGGAGCATATTTTTATTGTATAATAAAATACAGGGGCGGGCGCTTTAAAATTGTAATAAATGTAATTTCCGGTTTAACCGGAAGTTGCAAAAAAAGTTTTATTGCCAAATTATTCACATTATCTTTCTGTGACGAAAGTTTGAAACGAACTATGGTATAAAATTTAATGTAAGAAAGTTGCGGCAATTTTAGTTTTTCAAAAATTAAATATTTTAAACTCAAATTTCTCGAAAACGGTTGGATTTTCGAATTTTTTTCGTATCTCGAAATCTACTTGAAATTAAATTCTCCTTAACAGAGATAACATTTCTAAGTTCCAGTCATCCAAAAAATAATTTGTACCACAGCGCCATCTATCCCCTAACATATTAAAAAACTATTTCTATTTAAAACTACAGCCATTTATGTGTTCTAGCAATGGGCTCTTATAGAACTCAAATATCTCCAGTAGTTTCCGAAATATTTCACCTGGGAGTTTTTATTGGCACACCCTGTATACTAACATTTCACATATAATGTACCAGTAACAATTAAAGTTCGTGGTATGTTAGGTCTTGTGTCTGGTATATACATAACTAGTATAGCTACCAAATCTTCGATATTTTCCAAAATCAACTGGTCCAATTCGTCCTGATGACAGACTTTAAATATACCGATAATTATAGAAACCGATATACTTTTCCTCCTGCGCTCTGTGAGAAATATATCGATTTTTCCTTGGACAAGATTTTAGTTTTCTCGGTCGTTATCATTCACTCTTTCATTTAAAAAATGCAGTAAGCTTATTTGTTTATGTCTTGATTGTTCAATATATTCAGCATCCTTTTTATCACGGAGTATTTTGACCAAAGCGCTAATGATGTCCATATCTTGAACTTCTCCTCGAAATATGCCAGAAACCCATTATTTCTGTAATTGGAACTTTCTTAACGGCTTCTTCAATTGAAATTGAAGAATCGGTCTAATTTCTTGATTATTATCCATTTCACAACAGACTCGTAGACTAGTATTACTATGAGAAGATGCCAGGGCGGAGCCAAAATGCGCGAATATTTTTACCAGTGGCATAGCTTTATCTGGGGTATAGGGATGTGTAATTGCAATAAAAGTTTCGCGGTCAAGGAACTGTGAAAATGGAGTAGATTAAAACTTGCCAACTGTTACGAGTAACCTTTGTTCAGGAGAAGTGTAAGAATAGTAAATTCTACTAAACTTTGTCTAATAAAGTTGTTTTATTATTATTATTACCGTCGCCGCCGCTCTACTACAGGGCACCGCCGCCACTGGTGTTGACATTGAATGTCACGCAATTCTTTCTCATTGGTTTAGAATGATGGAGCGCACAAACTCGTTTCTGCGCATATTTTTTGCTGGCATCTTCTCATAGTAATACTACTTTAAAATTTTTCACTGAACAGTTCGAGTGTTGTTTGTCAACAAGCCATAGAAAGAAACTTTCATTACCTTATAGTGGAAGACCAGACCCTCTGAATTCGACACCCTTTATACAACTCGCGAACACCCACCTAAAAAATAGGTAATCTGATGTAAGATAACTTGCTAAACTTGATTTTTGAATTCGCCCATTGATTTGAGATTGCCAAAATGACCAAACTGGCAATTTTCTAAAAAAAATAGAAATTATGTGTTATTTTTTGTTTTTCATATAACACGTCATATATTTTTTATTTTACTTCAGAATTTTTTAATTTTTTTACATAATATTCTCTAACTATTCTTTGATATGTTGAAAGTAAAAAACTTTTCCTAAAAAATAATTTGTTGGCAAAAAAAAATAACAACTTTTCTTTGACGCAAAATCTTTAAAATTTGCAGAGTAAAATGTCCGATCGAGGTAACTTTTTTATTTTTAAAGTTAGGTGCCTACTGTAACCGAAGAAAATGTTCCGAATGAACTAAATAAAATCTTTTATAAGAAGTTTTTTTTGAAATTTTGCTCCCTTATCGAAATATTCATTGATTGTTTCAGCGTCCGAACGAATGCGCGCTACTATGAATCGGCCGCAATCGCATCTAGAGCTAAACGCAGACACGTGCCGGGTGATTATTATTTTCCAGTGTCCATTTATGTTAAGTTGAAAGTGCTTTTTGTCTCAGTTCTTATATTTAGTGCGTTATAAACACATAGTTTGGCATAATAAATTATAATTACTCGGATAGGAAATCAAAGGAAACAAGCTAAAAACGTACTCTTCGCCTGTTCACTGGATTTTTATATAATTGTTATACATTCAATAGGATACTTTTCACCGATTTTTGTAAATAATGTTACTTTTAGACATTTTTAATTTTATAGTACGATCTTAGTTGGTAAAAGACTTGGAAAAAAAAACTATGCCAAACCCCATTTGGGTTTCGATTCCGAGTCAAAAGAACTACACCACCACCTTACACGTAAAAGAAGGTAAATTTTACTTCCACATCCAGTGGAAGTATAGTAACGACAAAAAATTTTTTTAAAATTTTTATTGTTCGAATAGGCTTAGAATGTCACGAAACGTCGAGATTTTAAGTTTGAGCGAAAAAAAAATTTCTGTCTGTCGGTCTGTCGGTCTGTCTGTAACTTTTTTGTGCGCACGTTTACTCTGGAACCGTTTGAGATATTGACTTGAAATTTGGTACACATATGTACTTTAACGAGATCTAGAACTAGATTATATTTCCGTCTTGTTCCGTCGAAGGGTTGGGGGGTAAATCGGGGGAAATTTGGGGAAAATAGGTAAATCAAGCAGGTAAGAGTCCATAAAATTGGTATTTAGTATATACAAGAAAAGCTGAGGTCTCAAAAAAAAATGTTGGCATTAGCCACCCCCATTACCACCCCCACCCCATTATTAAAGGGGATGAAAAAAAAATGTGATTTAGGGTGTGTACAAGAACCAGAAACCTCAAAATGTTTTTTACTTCATCCACCTCCACTACCACCCCCTATCACCACCCCCACCCCGCTACCGATGTGGGGTATCGTCTTATGGGTTTTTGGGGTAGAGGATTTCAAATATTATATTATCAAAGTTCCATAAACAATTATTTTTCTGAAATCGATCGGCAATGTCTACATTTTCGGCGCGATTTTAGATCGAAAAATGCACAATTCCAGTGTTTTAGTCCGTTGCCAAGCAACGATCAACATTCCCGTACGGTTTTTTATGTATATTTTAGACAGTAAATAAATACACGCAGACAAACCAACTCACATTAAAATTGCATTTATTAGTAAGCAGTTTGATTGTAATGAAGAAATGTGATGCATTAATACAAATTCTTTAATTTATAATAATATTGATTGTGATTTCAGAAAAAATAGTATGTGTACTTCGGTGTGAAAGCACATTCCCGGACTTCGATGCTTGTTAGCCTCGGCTAGCGCCTCGGCCAACAATTTGCATCGTCGTCCGGGAATGTATTACTTTCACACTTAAATACACAATATACTATTTCACATACAAAATTTTTTCGTTGTGAATGACTTAGATAAAAAATTTGGATGTGGAAGTAGTGATTCCTTGGGCAGCAGTTTTTACATTATAAGACACGAGCTAAAATCATATTTTCACGGTTGTATATTACATTATCAAATATATATTTGTAAAATATATAAATATTTAGATATTAAAATGAAATATCATTTCACCAGATTTCTATTCAATTACAAAAACATAAAAATTTAAAAAAAAATTTTTCAAATTTAAATCATTAAGTAATAACATTTTTATTTACCGATCGATTTTGTTCAAATAGGGTTCTTCCTCTAGCTAACACTAATTTACTGTCCAAATTTCAGTACAATCGGAATTTTCTTTCTTCAGTTATCGTGCTTACAAGAAACGTGACGGACGGACAGACGGACATTTTGAAAGTTGTTAAGAATTCGTTCACTAACACAATGGTATGAAAATTTTTTGTCTGCGAGCGATATTTACGGTTTTAGAAATGTACCGATCAAATGCAAAATCCGATGACATTTCTGTGGCTCTAAAACAATATTTAGAACAGAAAAATTTATTTTTATCACTAAATCCAGTTTACCATGCACAATGTAGAAGATCGTATACCCGAACTGCTTATAAAAGAAAATAAAAAATTGTAAATCCTAGTACAGAGAATACAAGTAAAAAGGGCATTTCTGCAATGTGCTATTTACAAGACAGCCTACCAAATTAAGCCCAGAATTCCAAATGTTTTAGATTTTGGATGGTACCTAAAGGAGGAAATCTTATTTCCAAAGATGATTTCAAAAAGCCCAAAACCCAATTTTATTGAGTTAACTCAATTTTGTAAATGTAAATTATATAACTGTACTACAAGCTGAAGTGTAGCAAAGCAAACGTGCAATGTAACGTAAGTTGTTTATGTGAAGGAAAATGTAATCTTTAGTACCCACTGGCTGTTATAATTAATGAAAATATATTTTTTAATGTGTATGTTTCGAGATTAATTTTATAACATTTAATTGCAAATAGAAACTAAATAATCCGCAGACTCACTTGATCGCTTAAACGACACCACAGATGGGCGACGTTAACAGAAGTTATGCTTTAAATTAATGCGGACGAGTTGCGCGACCGCATTCAATAGCGTCATCTCGTTACATGAGCCGAATTTCAAAAAAATCTCTTTATAAAAAAGTTTGTTTAAAGTATATGGAACATTTTTCTCTCGTTTATACTATAACTCTCTCTTTAAAAATAAAAAAGTTACCTCGATCGGGTAGTTTTCAATGCAAATTTTAAAAAACCACTACAATAGAGGGTAATTATATATTTTTTAGCCACTATATTATTAGTTACACTATATTCTTTGCCGTCAGCCTGTCCAAGAATATTAGAGGGATAATGTGAGAAATATTGGTCTAAATCGGAATTAAAATAAAGATGATGTGTTATGTGCAAAACAAAAATTAACACATAATTTTAAAATTTTTCAAAAAATTTGCGAATTGACCGATTTGGCAATCTCAAATTAACGGGCGAACTCAAAAATCAAATCCAGAAGGTCATTTTACATAATATCTGTTTTTTAGGTGGGTGTTCGCGAGTTGTATAGACTACTTTTAAAATGCTTCCTACAGATTGGCTGCTCTCCGACTATTAGTTACAGTCCTCTGTGCGTCGAGTTCCAAACTTCCCTCACAAAATAAAATATCACTTTTAACATTTATATCATAAATAGCTATTTCTTTTACAATTTACTCAAAATGTTAAATACCATCTTTCATTTTGATTATTTATTCTCATCTTTACCTTGAATGCATTTACAACGAGTTGTTTCCGAAGAACACAAATACTGTGGAACATGCTCGAAGATTGCCGGAAAGACTTACTTTTGAAAGGCCGTAGCTCGCGAGCTATCAGGGTTAACGGATTGTTATTTTTTTTATAGAAAATTTTTTTGAATATTCAGGATAGCGGATGAAGAAAATGTACTTCCGAGATCCGTTTAGCCTAATCCATTTATTTTATAAAAACATCAATTAAGTTAATCGAATCCTATTATGGACGTGCAACTTTTTGTTCAATCAAACGATGCGCTACCGGAAAACCGAATTAATTAAAACTAGTTCATTCGAGTAGCATACTGTGGATACATATTAATTTCGTATATTAATTTTCAAACTATGCACGACCACCACAGTACGTATGTACCAATATTACTGGAATATCCGTATACACAAAATTATTCCAGCAATACAAACGTTGTCGATCCTTGGATCGGTTTTATTTAATGAGCTAAGAACGTTATTAAACCAATACCAACTTTATAATAAATTACGTTGACTGACTCAATAAAGGAGTATTCATATGCATACGATATCCGACAACCGAATCGGATATCGGATGTTTCCCATGGTTATATAAAAATGTCAATTCACATGGACCCGGAATATGTTATCCGATAATCGTATATTTTAGTGACATTTATGTTTGATTTTAGTAACTTTAAGAATAGTTTCCGATCACTGCAAATGTGAGCAAAAACCTACTTTATATGTCGACTAACTGATGCCCGCGACTTCGTCCGCATGGAACTTCGTTCGGGTGGAACTTCGTCTGCTTGGAATTAAGAACATTGAGATACTAACTCACTGCACATTCATTGCATTTAAGGAAGCCGTCTTCCCATCGAAAAAGCAGATGGGTGGGTATGTGTCAAATTCCATGCTTAAAAACATCTCTCTCCCTGTTCACACGTTCGGGGAGGGGAAAACCGTCGAATACGTGCTTCCTTATTTTCTCAAAAGATCCCGTCACTGAAATATCACGTTTCTGACTTACGCGATTTCAGAGATACGGATATCTCAGCGCCCTCACTGTTATGGGACATAATTAAAAATTCGTTCCAATAGTCTAACACAAATCTGACTGTTTACGAACCTCCAACACTCTTTCTTGTGAGCCGTACATTAAGAATGAAAGGGAACGGAATAAACAGTCTTCGTCACCTACAACAGTATGTTGTACAACTTCTCCATTAATACTTAGGTTTTCTTAAAAATCCACAGATTTCCCAATCCTTGCAACCACTGGAGACATTGGAAATGATAACACCATATGGGTCGCGTGCGCCGACGTCACAGATTTTGAGACCTTAGGAAAAACAAACAGCTGTCATTGAGAAATCCGCCGATTAAACGTGTTTCTTTAAAGTGAATTTTGCAGTGTTTGTGCCATTTAAGAACTTGTTGTTGGATTATTCAACATCTACAACTATTTTTAATACTGTTATATAAACAATTTTGTTCGTCAGGATGACGGTTAGTTCGTATTTTGCAGAATTGTCTCCTGATGTAGAGGTTAGGTATACGGCTGTCATCGAATTAAATCCTTATATTCTGAGAAAAAAATACTTTAGTACAAATATTGATGTATTTCCAAATGTTACACATAGGGATGTTGCGAATTATTTGATTTTTGAAAGAATTACGTAGACAGAAGAACGAATTCAAGGCATTGAAAAGCCTTGAAGCTGTTTGTGGTTAGGCGAAAGAAGTACTCTGCAAGAAATTTGCAGGATAAAAGGTTGTTACAACGGTAAGAATTAGTTATCAACCATTTTTTTCATATATGCTTGCCTAATTAAATGTTGGATAAATAATTACTAATGCAGAAATTAATTTTTCAGGATATGAACTCTTAGCATCATGAATAAAAGCCATTGACTCCTTGAACTATTGCAGATTCAGACGGTTCCTTAATGCTCACTGGGATTGTGTTGCCAGTCTATACAAAACATGTTCACCACTTAACAGGAAATCTTTCCTTTTAGTTTTTTAGCAATGAACATGGCTAGGGTTGGAGATTAACCACTGTAAATTTTGTGAAAGACATTTTATAAAATAAACAATGAAAGACTGACGTACCTACTGTAAACTATTTGAAGTATGTAATAAGATGTACACAATTTCTTCCAGCGGTTGACCCCTCCTCTATACCTTATATACCTATAGATTGGACTACGCAAACCTTTGCAATTTTTGTAAATTTTTTATTATAATATATTATATAAAATGTCTAACATGTATTTTACTATATTATGTAGGTCAATTGTTAATTATGACTTGTATTCTATTAAATATACTCTCCCTCCGTGCAGTTCATGCTTCGCTCAACTAAAATTTAAATGAGAAATAGTTACAAATACAGACAAACTACCTAATAAAAATGTTAATTTTCTTTACCATGGATTGTTTATTGTTTGTTTGAGCAGCAGTTATTACTATCACAATCATTCTTGCATTAACATGCAACAACTTAAAGCATTTCTTTTAATTGCCTGGAATTGTTTAACCTAACCTCTTCTGGCTGTAAATCGACGTTATTTTATAAAAACTGATGTTGTCTCGGATTGCCACACTTCCACAATTAATAATACAATAAAAACTAGCCATTTTGTATGATATAATATCGATAAAAACTTTAGGATTACGAAAAATTTTATTCTGAGGTTCAGTGTCGCCATTTGACAGCTAATATTTTATCTTCTGACGTGTCAAAATGACTTAATTATAGACATAATTTTCTGTGTCAAAATGATATACTTTATCGGACTGACGGCCGTTTGCACCGTATGTGTTAAAACCATCCACCCGTTTTCAACCCCTTCAAAAAGTGAAAATCGAAATCGAAATTTCGTCTTACACGTATCTATTAGATTTCAACAAAAAATATTTCTGCCAAATTTCACGCATCTAGTTCTGGCCGTTTCCGAAAAAGACTACATTTTCAACCCCCCCTTTTTTACCCTCTTGGGGGTCGAATTTCGAAAAATCCCTTCTTAGTGGATGCCTACGTCAGTCATTCTATGCAAAATTTGAAGTTTCTAGACCAGTGGTTTGAGCTGTGCTTTGATAGATGAGTCAGTCAGTCAGGGTATTCTTTTATATAGATATATAGATTGTAGATAAATTAACTATTAACTCTATAATGGATAGTACTACTTTTCACTAGGCAGCTAAGCCCTTTGGTCCTAGTAGACTGGCGGTACATGACCAGTCAGGTGCAACGTTTTTAAAATGCATGCCAATCATATATATGAATGAAATTACCATGAATATGCCAGAAATGCAAATTTTAGGCAGTCGTCGCATGCACAAGGGGGTGCAAATCGGTTTTTTTTGTGTCTTTTTTTTGGGTTTTATTTTTTTATTTTTTTTAATGGATGCCAATAGTGCCAAACGAAAAGCCTTCAAAAAAAATCCAAAATCAAAATCATCCAAAATCAAGAACACCAAAAAATTTTACGATTTAATGTGCACATTAACAGTTGTTTTGAGCGCGGAAACTGCATGCCAATGAATTTCTGCTGGATTTTTTTTCACGACTTTTCGTTTGGCACTATTGGCATCCATTAAAAAAAATAAAAAAATAAAACCCAAAAAAAAGACACAAAAAAAACCGATTTGCACCCCCTTGTGCACGCGACGACTGCCTAAAATTTGCATTTCTGGCATATTCATGGTAATTTCATTAATATATATGATTGGCATGCATTTTAAAAACGTTGCACCTGACTGGTCATGTACCGCCAGTCTATAGAGATTTACAATTTACCGTGGACTTCAAACCATGATCCTTGTCCACCAACTTTAATCTACCATGATACCACCGCCTTTCTCGCGGTTCCACCATCAATGATCCGGGGATTATCACGTGGATAGCGACAGGCCACAGGGGCTATTTCCCTCCTTACTTGGCGTGATAATGGTCCCGGATTGTCTCAGTTGATAGCCTACTGACTGTTAGATGTGGTCACCTATTCTAATATCGGACCCGATCAGCGTTGCTTACTCTACTGATCGAGTGTCGGAATTTAAACCGGTGACCCTACCTTATCCCTAACTGTTACCTATAATTATTACTAGGATGAAAAATCTAATAAAGAATGCAATCGACATATACCGAGTGTGACAGACAAATGAGCGCTTATAAAAGTTCCATAACTTACTATTTACTCCAGTCAATAAAGGAGGTGTAGATTGCGTGAGCAGGGACCTAAGCGATTCCTTTGGAAAGTTGTTCAAGGTGTTCAGGGAGTGAATATACTGAAAGTCCTGACGTCTAGGAGGTGAGCCGAAGGAGGGCGGCACAAAGAAAGTCCCACTTTTGGTTTTTTCGCTTATATCTCTAAAATGGTGCGTCGTAGGGAAAATGAAAGCTCATGAAATTCTCTATAACTTTCATTTTATATATTTTTTTCGAATCTGCAACCGTTTTTGAGCTACACGCTCCGGAAAAGTGAAAATTTTCCAAAAACAGATTTTTTACCTCTTCAACTTTAAGGACAAGCAAGGTGGGCTTCTCAAGATTGTACTTACGTCAGAAATCATCAAGGAAGCGTATCGTAACCTAGCTTCGACTTGGGCGTAATATACACTTAGTTGATGCGAATGCAAAACTAAACGTAAATTTCTAAACATATATGTAATAGAATTTATTTTGGAAATCAAATCTGTACAGTGAGATTTCTAGTTCAAGCATTCATCCATGTTCACATCCAATAATTTTACATCTGAATGTTTGTTTTGAAGAATAGTGTTATTAAAGTTGAATTTTAAATCTTCTGTCACCTTGTGTTAGTTATGAAATCGTACCACTCGTGCCTTACATAGTATTAAAATGTAGATCATACGAACTGAAATAATTAGAAATTGAAGTTACAACTTGTTCATATTTATTATTAATATTGTCTGTTTTCTCTGCAAAGGTAAGTACAACATAAGTACAGAAACATACATAACAAAGTGTAGATGTGATATTTCTGCTTCTAATTGATTCATATATAATAAGAGTCCGACAGGTCCCAATACGGAACCTTGAGGGACGCTTATTTAAACCGATCTTATTTCAGATATAGTATTTGATATTAGATTCTAATCTTGATACTTACTACTTGATACATACTGATAATGATTTTTCATTACAGAGGAAATCCAGCTCAAGGAAACTCCTCTTACAGCACAATATTCTAACAAACACAGCAATTTATCATGATTTACGCAGTCGAATGCCCTGCTTAGGTCACAAAATACTACAGCAGGGCACTCCCTCGCATCAATAAAGTTTATTAGTTTCTTGAAAAAGGTGAGTAATGTCGTAGATGTTTCTCCTGAACGAAAACCGTGTTGTTTCGACGTTAAAATATTTTGTTTGTTTATGAAATTTAGAAAACGATCACGAACCAGTAGTATATTGGATACACCAAAGAAAGCTGCACTTTTTGATTGGAATGTGCGACTTTCTGAGGTCATAGTTGATACCAACAGATAACTTTTCAGATAGGGAGCCACTTGAAAATCCGTGTAGAACAACAAAATGGCGCACATTAAAGATGGCCACCATTAGATGCATTAATTTTTTTTTATCTCGGCTCCTAATGGTCCAATTTCCATTTTCTTTTTTTTGTTTGAAAGCTCTTGTGTTTTTTGTCCCTATGTATCTTAACAGTTCTGAGCAATGTTCAAAAACCTAAAAAATATCGCTTTTCTCACGAATTTCATTGATATGTAAGTTTTTAATTGTGCTCAATATCCCTTTATTTCCACACAAAAAAGGGTTTATGTATATATCAAGAAAGACTTGTCTTCATAAACAACAGTGATTTTAATTACTTTGATAACATTTAAAATTGAAGTTGGACATTAGGAGCTGAGATACAACAAAATTTAGTGCGGCCATTGAAGATGGCCGCCATTTTGGTGTTCTACATGGATTTTCAAGTGACTCCCTATCTGGAAAGTTACCTTTTGGCATCAAAATGGCATCACAGAAAGTGGCACATTCCAATCAAAAAGTTCAGCTTTCTGGCTTTTTTAGCTATGTACCCGACGTACTATAACAACAAAAATTTGGGCGGCTAACTAAATCGCGATTTTTTCATTCTTGCACTATCTCTTTATATGGCTGACAATTTAAGTCTTTATGCAAAATGCGTCAGAAACTCCTATCCGAAATGTTAACGAAACTGCGTGATGACGTGCAAAATACCGTGGACCATGTTCGACGGAGGTCCTGACAGTCGATACGTTTTCTGGCTTACTTGCACTTCTTCCGTTACCCAGAAACTATTTTTTTCGTGAAAACCGATTTTTATAAATACCCGTTTCTCTGCCGCTTAAGATTGGAGAAGTGTCTGCGTAGAGGAGCAGATGATTACTTTCAAGATATCATCTTTAAAAAATTATATGTTTTTTTCTGTACTTAAAGATGGCATATTAACAATTTCTTAAATAAAACATTTCTATAAGTATTGCGGCGTTTTTATAATTGCCCGTTACTCTGCCGTACCCTGGTACAACCATTCATATATCAGTGGTACTTTAAGATTTTGATATACAGTAAACTTAACTTGTTTTCTTTACAGATATATGTATATGTATATGTCGCTATATTTCAACACTGCACTGTTCGAATGGTTACACTACCCTAGCCATTCTTTGATTTTAGATAGATAGATAGATAGCTAGATAATCTTGGACAAATTGCAGGTTGGCCTAAGTTAAAAAAGAATTTGACTTTGAAGCCCGATGAAGTCATTGAGCGAAAAGCAGCAAAGAAAGATGACAAAAAAGGAAAAGGGAATGACAAGAAGGGCAAGAAAAAATAAAATTTCTCTGGTAATTGTAAAATGTATTGTTTTTGTTATAAATTATTTGTATTTATAGATTTACCAATAAAGGTTATTTGTCTGAGAGAAGGCGGGTCTAGATTTATTTGATCGCCTGATAAAATGGTAAAATGTCACGTAAATTAAATTTTGTGTTCATTTTGATAACACAGCCCCACAAAAAAAAAGTTTTGTACCAGAGACGTGAATACGTAGATTTTGTGTATTTTTTTATGCTGAATCCGAATCCGCAGCCAAAAATATGGGTTACCCAGGTAGTTTTTTAGTAAAACGCAAAAACATTTAAACGGTAAAGCTTTATAATGAAATGCAACCATTTGTAAATAATTTGATAAAACATTTTAAAATAAAATTTTGAGCATTAGAAAGAAATATATGCAAATTAAATCCATACCCACTCCTACAAGAGTATTAATTCCATCCCCAAGATCAAATAACGAATGTTATAGTGAAAAACAATGTGAAAAGCCATAGACTCGTAGTTTGTAATTCCAAATATACAAATGTAGGTTGACAGACAATATACCTAAAAAATATAACATAATCTTATTTTTAAGGGGCTTAAAACCACCTCTGCAGACCTAGGTATTTCTTACCTCTTTGAGTCACATATTTCTCTATTCAATGGTTTGGTCTAAATTTTGTTACCGCGGGTTCTTGGGGTTGCTGATTATGAATCTGAAGTCCGAATCAGAAAATTCCTGAATAAAAGATGGCGGATCCAATATGGCGGACGTAAAAATCGGAAAAGCATTCAAAATTTGAAGATTATGGCTGAAACTTATTACTCGGGGGTTTTTGGGTCTTAATTCGCAAATTCTTAAATCCAAAATGGCGGACCCATTATGGCGGATTAAAAAGTACCATAGAATTGGTATTGGTATTGGTATTTACCACCTAAAGAAATACGTTATGAATGTTTAAAAAAATGGAAGCATTTGAGTAAAAATAGGCAAATGTCTAAAAATGAGAAACAAGGAATATAAATTCGATTTACAGTGTGCACTCTCGCTTAAATGTGAAAGTGAGGACGAATGAAATAGGGACGATTTGGTGTAAAATATATAAAACTGATCATCGTGGCAATATCGTGGGAAATTATAATTTAGAGCTTGAAAGTACCCCTTTCCTAACGAGTTACATGAGCTGGCTGGAAAATTTGAATGGCGAATAGTACATTATTATAACTAATCTTATGATCATGTCTATCCAGGCAGAGGGGGGTAGCTGTCAGTTTGACATCTGTCAAAGTGACGTTTATCCCGTTTGACATTTGTCAGTTTGACACTGTCAAAGTGACGTTTCCTTCCTTCGAGGTCTGTCAGTTTGACACCTGTCAAAAGTGACGTTCATCCCGTTTGACATCTGTCAGTTTGACATCTGTCAAAATGACGTTTATCCCGTTTGACATCTGTCAGTTTGTCATATGTCAGGTTGACAACTGCCAGTTTGAGTCTGACATCTGCCAGTTTGACATCTGTCAAAGTGTCGTTAATCCCGTTTGACATCTGTCAAAATGTCGTTTATCCCGTTTGACATCTGCCAGTTTGACATCTGTTAAAGTGACGTTTATCTCGTTTGGCAACTGTCAGTGTGACATCTGTCAGTTTGACATCTATCAGTTTGACATCTGTCAGTTTGATATTTTAACGTTTGTTAAAAGCATTTAAGATAATAAAGATAGATTTAAGTTGGTAACTATTTGCGGAAATTGATTTATAAGTAATTATTCTGATTAAAGTATATGGAAATAGATGCCCAAAATGCCGACTAGATTATTTATTATTATTATTATTATATAATATGTTTCCGCAGGATATTTAAAATGTGGCGCGAAAAATTTTTTTTTATATAATTTTTACCAAATAGGCGTTTACGGAGAATCGCGATCAGCGACTCCAAAAACCCCCGAGAAGCAAGTTTCAGCCATAATCTTCAAATTTTGAATGCTTTTCCAATTTTTACATCCGCCATCTTTTATTCAGGAATTTTCGGATTCGGATTCGTATTCAGCGACCTCAAAAACCGGCGGTAACAAAATTTAGACCAAACCATTGAATAGAAAAATATGTGACAAAGAAAGAAATACCTAGGTCTGCAAAGGTGGTTTCAAGCCCCTTAAAAATAAGATTATATTATATTTTTTAGGTATATTGTCTGTCAACCTACATTTGTATATTTGGAATTACAAACTACGAGGCTATAGCTTTTCACAATGTTTTGCACTATAACGGTAGAATTAACCCCCTCGTAGGGGTGGATACGGATTTAATTTGCATATATTTCTTTCTAATGCTCAAAATCATATTTTAAAATGTTTTCTCAAAGTAGTTACAAATTGTTGCATTTCATTATAAAGCTTTACCGTATCACTCTATTTTAGGGGATGTTTTTGCGTTTTGCTAAAAAACTACCTGGGTAACCCATATTTTTGGCTACGGATTCGGATTCAGCATAAAAGAAATACACAAAATCTATGTATTCACGTCCCTGGTACAGAACTTTTTTTTTGTGGGGCTGTGTAATTCAATATATAGTAAAGAAACATTTTCATTATATGTGATATTTTATAAGGAATAGATGTCAAGCCTTTTCAGGTGTTAGCATCCAAAAAAAATAACCATTAGACTGCAAGAGAACCAAATTTTAAGAAAAAAAAAATGTATTTTTCATATAAATTGATAAGTAATAAGTTACAACTTGAAATTGCGATTTTAACTTGAAAAACTTGTATATCAAGACAGTTTTCGTCGCGTAACTCGAAAAGTTTCACATTTAGCAAAAATATGTCAGGGATCAATTAGAAAACAAAAACTGAGTATGAATTTGGTTTTGATCTTATTTATGTGAGATTAATAGTTTCGGAGATATGGAAGTTTAAAAACGACGTCTGGACGTTTGTATGATGTAGTGTTTAGTTTAAATGTTAAATATCTCAAAAACTATAGTACTTATATAAAAAATGCTAATGACCATAATCAATTACACAGCCCCACAAAAAAAAAAAAGTTCAGACCAGCGAACCAGACCCATGTATCCCCATGTATTTTCGGTCGCTGAATCCGAATCCGAGGTCAAAAAAATTCGTACACCCCAGAATCTTGAGCTAGAGCCAAAAAACACCCCTGGACTGGGGTAAAAAGAATATTAAGCTACGAGAATAGTTGTTACATCCTAATCTATTGAATTATACAAATTAAGGTTAAACAGCAGCGTACATACAATAGATATGAAACACACCCCCAGTGAGGGGTGAAAACTAGCCACCATTTATAAAAAAATCGATCCAAAACAGCAGTGACTGTTGAAAAAGCTCGAAAGGTCTAAGTTTTGTTAAAGTGTATCAGATCCGACGTAATCTTCATAAACTGCCCGTATAGGGTTGAGAACAACCACCCTTAAGTTTAAAGGACACAAAACAAGAGAAAATGTAAAATCCGACAGGATTTCTATTTTGCGTAGTACTCTAAAATAGAACTAGAAACTTACGTACCATCAACGCCCTACAGTGTCAACCCTCAGATGGTGTGAAAACTACCCCCTATGTAAGATTTATCTATAAAAAGTTACAGTGACTTTTATAAAAATTCGAAACACCTACGTTGTGTGGAAGTGACAAGAAACTAGACTATGTTCGGCGCTGTGCTTGAAAACCACCCCCATGGGGTTGCGAGATGCTACCCCTATATTCGTAGGACACTGGAAGTGTGCATCACGATTTTTGCTAATCATAGCATAAAAATGTAAATCCGGTTAGTTTCTCTCTGTTTTTCCAGCATCCTACAGATATAGGGGTGGTATCTCGCAACCCCGTGGGGCTGGTTTTCAAGCATAGCGTCGAACATAGTCTAGTTTCTTCTCACTTCCACACAACGCAGGTGTTTCGAATTTTTACACTACATTTTTATACTGTAACTTTTTAGTTTAGGGGGTAGTTTTCACACCCTCTGAGGGTTGACATTGTAGGGCGTTAATGATACGTAAGTTTCTAGTTCTATTTTAGAGTACTACGCAATTTCAGCCAATCATAGCATTCATGAAAATAGAAATCCTGTTGGATTTTACGTTTTTTCTTGTTTTTCTCGTGTCCTTTAAACTTGAAGGTGGTTGTTCTCAACCCTATAGTGGCAGTTTATGAAAATTACGTTGGACCTGATAAAGTTTGTTATCACTTTAACAAAATTTAGACATTTCGAGCTTTTTCAGTACTCATTGATGTTTTCGATCTATTTCTCACCCCTCCCTGGGGGTGTGTTTCATATCTGTTGTATGTACGCTGCTGTTTAACCTTAATTTGTATAATTCGATAGATTAGGATGTAACGACTATTCTCGTAGCTTAATATTCTTTTTACCCCAGTCCAGGGATGTTTTTTGGCTCTAGCTCAAGATTTTGGGGGTGTACGAATTTTTTTGACCTCGGATTCGGATTCAGCGACCGAAAATAAATAGGGATACAAGGGTCTGGTTCGCTGGTCTGAACTTTTTTTTTTTGTGGGGCTGTGTTATTATTCACTAACCCTAAATGTTTTTTTGTGCATCTTTAAAAAAAAATGTCATTTTGTTACTGTTGCTGTTGCTACTAATTAAAAAAAAACTCAAATACTTAATTATTATGAAGTGTGATACTGAGATATAGCTCACTTCAATTGTTTGTCTATTAACTAAAATATTTTTTTTTTGTCAATGAAAAGATATTTTTTATTATTTTCGATTTTAAAATGATAGTATATCAGATTTTAATCATTATTGTAATTTTATGGATTTTTGATAGATCATTAAATTTTGAGTTCGACAATGTGATATACTTTGATGTTTGGCTTTTGTTTTCCTTTATTATCCTCGATATATTATTAAATGCGGAAATCACGGTAGGCTTTTAAAAATTTTAAATATTCATTCCAGATGCTTCTTTATTAGTGGAAGTAAGGAGTCGGGATTTTCTCGAAAAAGAGCAAAATCGTGCTAAAGTTATGAAACCTATCCCCCCCCCTCCGTTTTCGAGAGTGCTGAACACGAATAACAGGGTGAAAAAAGTTTTTAGTCATGCGCACTCCCTGAAACGGCGAAAACCACCCCTTTTTCCTTATTTCTCATACGACAGTTTGGCATCGACTATTTTTGCAGGGATTCTTTGTTTTTTGTGGAAGGGGTAGATTCCACCGCTAAGGGCGATTGCGGTCTACTACCTGATATTGTTGTAGAACTCTCCAAAATCGTCTTAAGTTGAAGACAGAATCAAAATTCGACTTAGGCAAAAATTTCATTTAAGGACATTTTTAAGAGTCTGCAGAGGCACAGATCAGTCCATAAGGACCGTTATGAGTTCTATAAGGTGTCAGAAATGACCAGGTGAAAATTTGGAGAAACACCGAATATTCACTTCAGGAAAATATGTTTTGGTTCAGGATATGAGAGCGAAAGTATATAATGGAAAAGGATTTATGAATAATATACTTTTTTCAGAGGTGCAACAAAGTTGGACTTTGAAAAATATTATTTTTAAAAAGTGCGTTGAAATTTGGCTTGAAAATTGATTTATCAAAAGTACGCCAAAATTTTACTTGCAGATTAATTTTTCAAAACTGCGTCGAAGTTTGGCTTGAAAATTAATTTATCAAAAGTACGCCGAAATTTCACTTGCAGATAATTACTTCCACATCCAGTGGAAGTATAGTAACGACAAAAATTTTTTTAAAAGTTTTTATTGTTCAAATAGGCTTAAAATGTCATGAAACGTCGAGATTTTAAGTTTGAGCGAAAAAAAAATTTCTGTCTGTCGGTCTGTCTGTAACTTTTTTTGTGCGCACGTTTACTCTGGAACCGTTTAAGATATTGACTTGAAATTTGGTACACATATGTACTTTAACGAGATCTAGAAGTAGATTATTTTCATCTTGTTCCGTCGAAGGGTTGGGGGGTAAATTGGGGTAAATTTCGGGTAAATGGGTAAATCAAGCAAGTAAGAGTCCATAAAATGGGTATTTAGTATACAAAAGAGAAGCTAAGGTCTAAAAAAAATTTTTGGCATTAACCACCCAGATTACCACCCCCACCCCCTTATTAAATGGGATGAAAAAAAAATTGTGATTTAGTGTGTGTACAAGAACCAAAAGCTTCAAAATATTTTTTTACTTCATCCACCCCCACTACCAACCCTCTACCACCACCCCCACTACCGATGTAGCATATCGTTTTATATGTTTTTGGGGTAGACGATTTCAAATATTATGTTGTTAAAGTTACCTTGAGTAGTATGGATGCGCAGTGGCTTTCCTCGAATATTTGGATACTCAGTGACTTTTTTCGAGTATTATAGTAGGTTACCTCAAGTAGTATGGATGCGCAGTGGGTTACTTTAAGTAGTATGGATGCGCAGTGGCTTTCCTCGAGTACAATGGATGCGCAGTAGGTTATCACGAGTAGTGTGGATGCGCAGTGGCTTTTCTCGAGTGCCATAGATGCGTAATAGGTTACCTCAAGTGATATGGATGCGCAGTGGGTTTCCTCGAGTAAAATGGATGCGAGTGGGTTACTTCAAGAAGTATGAATGCGCAGTGGCTTTACTCGAGTAAATTGGATGCACAGTGGGTTACCTTGAGTTGTATGGATGCGTAGTAGGTTTCCTCGAAGAAAATGCTTGTAGTAGAGGCTTTACTTCTATCGTGTAGTTTACGGCACACAATGATTTTTTATATCTTTGTCTTGCCATTTTCTGCGTATTAGTTCGACATTCAGTTGAAGTATATTAACGTAAAAAAAAATTTTGGAAATTTTCATTGTTTAAATAGGCTTATAATATCAAGAAACGTCAATATTTTAAGTCTGAGCAAAATAAATTTGTCTGTTGCGTCGGTGTGTATGTTAGTCTTGTATCGTTTTGGTGCTCACGATTACTCTGGAACCGTTTAAGATATTCACTTAAAATATGGCACACGTATGTTTTTTAACGAGATCTGGAACTAGATTATATTTTCATCTTATTCCTTTGCAGAGTTGAAGGGTAAATTGAGGTAAATGGGGGTAAATAGGTAAATCAAGCAAGTAAGAGTCCATGAAATTGGTATTTAGTGAATATAAGAGGAGCTAAGGCCTCAAAAAAAATGGCATTAACCATCCCCATTACCGCCCCCACCATATTATTAAAGGTGGTGAAAAAATAGTGTGATTAAGTGTGTGTACAAGAGTCAAAGTCATCAAGAATTTTTTTCACTTCATTCACCCCCACCTCTATTTATGGGGTTTTGGGGTACATGATTTCAAATATTATACCATTAAAGTTCCATAAACAATTATTTCCACATAGTGGAGTGCAAATATAGTATTTTGTTGTAAGAGACTTGGATATGGAAGTAGTGATTCCTTGGGCAGCGGTTTTTTTCAAAACTGCGTCGAAATTTGGCTTGAAAATTAATTTATCAAAAGTACGCCGAAATTTCACTTAAAAGTAACTTTTTCAAAAGTACCCCAAAACCAGTTTAAAAAGCACTTCGAAAATATACATTAAAAAAATGATGAAATATTCTTCATCTTTATTCCTCCACCAAAGACATTGACCTTTGAGGTACGATCATTGAATGTCCTGTTCTAAAGTATGACCATAAAATTTTAGCGACGCATTGCATCCAAAAGGCAAAATAGACGATTTTGACAAAGCCGGCGTAGTGCCGATAAGCAAAAATTGATAAAAATCAATGCACATGCACAAGGCCGGTTTCTCGCATAGAAAGAGTTTGGACTAACTCAGCGGCTCGCAATTTGGTCGAGCGCGTTGAGTGGTCTCGATAAAGCGATGGTAGGAAAACCAATAGCGGGGCTTTCCAAATGACAAAGTTATAGAGGAAAACGCCTTGTGCATAAAAAATTAAAAATTCAATTTTGCCTAAAAGTCGCTCAAAGGTGGGTTGCTGCCATATCGATAATATTGAACAACTGCATAGGGGCAAATAAATTGTGGACTGATTGAACGCCATTAAACTTATGCAGTAATAAGTCCTCACGAATGTGTTTGAGTATGTGAACCGCCACGATACAAGAACTTTAAAGCTAAGTAGTCTCTAGCGAAACTAAATTCATTTAGGGCCGGTTTTATAGGTACAGATTAAACCAAACTTTAACTAAAAGTTTAAACTGAAGTTTTACTGGAGGTTTAAACTTTAGATTTTAGTATTCGCTAGAATGCCGTTTTATAGGTGTTTGTCAAGATCGTCAGTTCTATCGTCGTTTTGTTAGTTGGTAGCATAGTGACAAATTGGCGATTGATGTCATTTTCATTACTGGTACTTTGACTTTTCGCGATGGGTGAAATATCTTTAAATTTCTACGTCAGTGAAATAAAACTATTGATTAAATTAGTTAAAAGGCGTAAAGATATAATCGAATGCAAGAAAAGTGATTCGGTTACTTGGAAGGATAAAGCAAATGTTAGTCGAATTAAATATGGACTAATATATTCTAATACTATATGCACACATTCTTTAGATATTCGAAATAGATCTATAAATTCTTCGTTATTCCATATCTTGGTCTCTCGGAATTTTCGTGCACGACGAGGTGCTTCTATTTTATTTGTAGCACCATCTTCATCTCTTGATAAAATGTCCTAAAAAATATCGAAAATCTCCATTTTCTATAACTTTTTCTTTACAGAATATATAATAGGTAATTATTTGTAGGTTAAGTTGAAATTTGAAGTTTGCATTGAGTGCAACATCCAAAATATTGCTAATTAATCAACGTAAGCGTAAAAGTAAAACTTTTTTAAGTTAAAATCAGTCAATCGTAATTATGAAATTACAAATAGTCTCAGACTTCTCTAAAAAGCTCGCATTTTGATTCTGAGAAGGTATGCATGAATCTTTTCATCTTTTATGCCTAATAGATCGTTAGCGTAAGCGCTCTCGCTTGTATGGTCTGAAAGCCATCGCCTTGATTGGGGAAGGCACGATTCTTACTTTAAGAATTTTGTGTAACCATTTCTGTTAAATAAACGGATTCTTTGAACTTTTGCATCTTAATTGATCTTGAGGCCTGTTGACGGTCTATAATCCCTGGAACTTTCGTATCGAAAACCGGATGTGTCGAGTTAACTCACATTAACACTTGACCTTCTGGTTGCCTTACGGAGGTTTAATAGGGATTTTTTTATGCGTTTTTTGAGAAATCCCTAAGGTGTAGAGTCCGTTATTAACAGATAAAAACGTGGATACTACGTACAGAATTAATCCCTCCGAAGAACAATTCTTCGGTTGGGATTTTTTTATATAAAAATTCAGAATTTCAAACGGTACCTAAACCTCTAACGAGGAAATTCATGTCCAGAAAGAGCGTCGTTACCGATCTGTGGTAGTGCAGCCTTGGTCCATTATTCGGCTATCGAAGTGCATCTTATCTCGAACCCGCCTGGGAGGTAAAAGAACGGGGTAACACGCGACTAGCGCCCCCTGAGAAATTAAATTGTGTCGCGTCATTAGACGCCCGGTAGTGCGTCCTTCTACAATATAACCTTTCACCATCTGTTATATCCCCATGAAAAAAACAAGGAATCCCTGCCAAACTGTCGTATGAGAAATAAGCAAATAGGGGTGGTTTTGATACATATGTCCAAATTTATTAAGTATGTATCCTATGTTGTTGTTTGTGTTTAAAAAAAATAAATGTCCTGATAGATCCCAAGACGAGAAGCATGTGTCCCTGTTTTTTCTCCTTTGTTGATCTTCAATATTTGTTTTTTCATTGTCGACATAGGTTAATTGGAATAAATGGTTTTTAGGGCAGCGGTTGGCTGTATGGCTAGTGGCCAGATGCCAAAAAAAAGGACTATAAATTAATTATTCCACTCTATGTTTATGAGCGTAATTTTTTTTATGGGTTTTCTAATTTAAAATGACAGAAAAATCTCTGTTAACATATAAAATGTTTATGCATATTTTAAAGTAATATAGTATTTTATTACAAAAGCTTCACAGATTTTATTAGAATAACATTTGCCTAGTAGGTGAAAAACAAGCGTCGCCCTGACAACCGTTATCAAAATCTAATGTCAAATAATTTTTATTGATGCATTAACCAAAAAAATTTCTCTAAGTTAAAAGTCACCCAGTATAACATGGCCTAAATAGACCATGTGCCAGACCTCCTAAAGTCATTATAATTTGGGGGGACTGAATGAAACTTTTACCAGCTGTTTATGGGCTCATGTGGAGCAAAAAAGTCGGGGAGGTCCATCATGGGGAGGTAGCTTTCAAATATGGCGGCCGTTCAAAATGGCGGCCCGACTGCGAATTTTTTAATTCAGTTATCTCGAAATCGGGTGGAGCAATCTTGAATTTCTTTTTTTCTAAATGTAGGTTAATAAATTGACTACATTTTTGTTCGTAATGTTTATGGCCAAAAAACCAGTATTTATCGGTCAAAATTCGAAAAAACGAAAAATTGGGTTTTTTGAAATTTACGTTTTCCTGCTTATTGGACTAACGGTTGGATATATCGAGAACGTGTTTTCAATAAGAGTTTTAGAGCAACATCTCACCTTTAAAACGCAAGAAAGAAATTGAAGATCGGATCAATAGAACCCGACATTTTGAGATTCAAAGTGGACGGGGCGGGGTTGAGCATTAATACTGTATTTTAAAATAATAGGGTTTTTCTACACCCATTTAATTATATGACGATTATTAGCATTTTTTTGGTGGAAAATCGTACTTATAATTCACTGTAGTGAATTATCGATTCATAATTCACTGCAGCCGGCCAATCACAAATACAAATTCAAAAATCACCGTTTCGCTGATTCAGTTATATTTTAAATCGACATCTGTACTCTGGGTTTTTGGAATGGGTTAGACCTTTCCTACGTCTCTCAATGCTTCACTTCTCTGAGTCGTGAGACGAACCATGCATCCCATAACTCTGTTCTTCAAGATGAACATGTTCAAGCCACTCTAAACACTCTTTTGACAACTACTTGACACATCTTCGTACAAGTAATGGAGCAATGTCGTCCTTTTGGATGAAATATATAGACCCAGTGGAGCTACTTTTCGCTTTTATTCGAACTAATCGGGAAGGAAATTGGTTTCTGTTCTTAGCTGCGGTTGAAAAAATGGTGCCTTGGTGTTTTGCACTGGATAGGGTGAACTACTCACGCTATCTATTATACCACTTCATTGAATTAACTAAATTGTTAATTTGTTCACCAATACTTTGTAGATGGAGGTTTTTCAGTACAACTAAGAAGCAAAAACCCTTTTTCTAGAATTCCAGTAAACCAAGCCATCGAAGAGACTGTGAACAAAGACACCCAAACTGCTGGAGGTACTAAGGGTTTCAGTCTAAAAAAGCAGGCTGTAGGACGGTACTATGTTAATGCTGAGCACAGAGCTTCTGCAGTTGGAATCCTCCGCAGCGTTCTATCATCCTGCGAAACAAATCACTGCCACCCTGACCTCCGAAGCCCACGGATAATTGGAGATGAGAAAGATGTGACAGGTCTCACAGAACTTCTAGCCCACGAGTGGACGAACCCCTTTGATCCTAATCCTTCAGATATTGTACATTTATCTACTGAAATATGTGTTGATGAATCAACAGCTGCTGATCTCATTAATTCGGAAAACAAGGGGAAAATAGCGTATCAAGAGTTCACGTTTCGCCTAGCCAAAGAAGAATGGTTTCATAATCCTGCCAGTCTGCCGAAAAAAGATTCGGCCTGCATAATTGACGCAGTCCATCAAAGGAGAACAAAAAACGTTTGACGAATTGACAACGACTTTTCTCAAGAAGATTTTGAATATAGGTAGGAGTTGCGTTCAGCAAGGTAGGAAGAGATTGGGTGCTGTCTAATGATGTTGATGACACCATAGAGGAATTCGTCTGCCAGTTATATGCCCCTAAATGCAAGGTGAAACCTGTTTATGAGCTGCATTACCAGATGTTCAGAGGGAAGGAGGGGCAAATTGAGAGTTTCCAAATGCCTCCTTGTAAAGACACCTTGAGACAGCACAATAAACGTGCCAACTACCAGGCCGGAATATGGCTCAAAAGCCTGGAAACCAGGCCCATAATTTCTTTGCCCAGGAGTGGGAAAAGGACATTTCTGGTAACTTATGCGTCAAGTGGATGGAAGGCTTGCCAGCACCGGAGTGCGTATTTTCCTTTTTGCGGTACCACTGCAAGAGGAACTGTGTACCAGAAAGTTGCTCGTGCTTAGCAACTCAAATCCAATGCATTGAGAACTGTGGGTGCAAGGGGTGTACCAAAGCAACAGTAGATGAGGAAGAGTACAATTACAATAGCTGAATAGTGAAGAAGAATAAATTCAAGTTTATTAATAATATTAATAAGGCATTTTTATTTCTCTTAGTTGTTCACATATCCCTCTGTTGTTTTCAAATATGGCTGGCCGTCTCGTCTCGCCTCACGGTGCTCAAAGCATCAAGCGCTTTGTCAATGCGCTCAACCCTGCCCCGTCTGCTTTGAATCTCGATATCTCGGGTTCTGTTTATCCGATCTTCAATTTCTTTTTTGCATTTTAAAGGCGAGATGTTTCTCTAAAACCCTTATTCAGAACATGTTCTCAATAAACCCAACCGTTAGTCCAATAAACAGCAAACCGCAAATTTTAAGAATCCTTATTTTTCGTTTTTTCGAGTTTTGACGGATAAATACTGTTTTTTCGGCAATAAACATTGGGAACAAAACTATAGTTCGTTCATTCACCTACATTTAGAAAAAAAGAAATTCAAGATTTCTCCATCCAATCTCGAGATAATTGAATTTAAAAATTCATAGTCGGGCCGCCATTTTGAACGGCCGCCATATTTGAAAGCTACCTCCCCATGATGGACCTCCCCGAATTTTTTGCTCCATGTGACCTCAGAAACCCGTGGTAAAGGTTTCATTCAGTCCCCCCAAATTATAATGACTGGTAGGTCTGGCACATGGTCTAAAATGCTCAAATTTTTTATCCGTTTACAGCACTTACTTTAGAAAAAATTACAATTTAAACTATAAAGGTATTTTCGAAAAATCACAAAATATTTTCTTTTCTTGCAAATGTCCCAATAAACATTAGCTTTAGCAAAAGAACAGTGAAAACTAAAAATAAAGGTTATGAACTGGGGATGAATTTGATATTATTGTTATTTATGTAAGATTAACTTTGGAGATGGACACAGGTTTAGAAATAGCGCCTGGACGTTTATAAGACGAAGTATTTAGTTTAAATGTTGAATACCTCAGAAACTGACATTAACGTAAAAAATTATAAATACCAAAAGCTTTCAAATGATTTTTCGTATATTTCTGTAGCGTAACAAACAAAGAAGTTATATTATTTTGCCTAATCACTTGCTTGAGAATAAATTGCACTTTAAAGCATAAATGTATTTTCAAAAAAACATTATTTTTTGCTTTGCAGATACCTTAATAAATATTAGTTTTGGCGAAAATAAAGTCACTATTTTGTAAAAAGCGTTGTCAATTAAAAACTGGTTTCCTCTATTTTTAAACTTTTTACAATTATTCATATTGATAACGAATTAAATAATATAGAGACGTGATATGGACAATGCTTGGAATTAATAGTAGAATGCTTAGGGACAATAAGTATTGTATTGTGTTGTGGTTTATGCTTTAAAAACAATCATATCGGCAGTATTTTGAAATATTTAAAAAAAATTATAATCTGTGAATTATTTATTTTACTATTTTTACTCGCCAGAATTAAAATGATAAATACATATTTACATCTTACATTTAAAATATACTTTCGAATTTTTAAGTTAGGATAAAATGTGAAATCTAGCAATTTTTTACACATTTCATTTTTGTCTGTCACATTGGAGTCGCATTTTTGAATATTTAATTTTGAAGATGATCTGTCTGTCCATAATGATTCAAGTCTCAGAGGCGTGAAGAAATACGGAGAAAAATGTAGTTCGAAAGACTCGCATCAGATTTTGCTCTGGAATTTATTTCCAGCTAATAGTTGCGAAGGGTGCTTCTTTGGAAAAAAAATACAGACAGCTTTAGTGTTATCTGTGCCACAACTTTTCTCCAACGCTTTCGAAGAATTGACCCATACTCTTGGAACACCTTGTATATACCAATTTTTACCTACCTAAACAGTTAATCGACTTGTACACAGTTTTCAGCAAAAAGATTTATATGAATGATTCCAACTTTTTTCCAGGTCAATTTAGTTTTTATTTCTTACCATTTCTTGTAAACGCCTGACATCCTCATTACTAGCTACGAACCGAACGTGTCTAATGATGTTCATTCTTTTTGTACTACCGAAAGATATTCTTCTGGCTAGCTCGCAATCAAAAATCTTTTTCAGTCGGTTCTAATTAGTAAGATGAAAGGAAAGAAAGAAAAACGAATTAGAGAAGGTATCACGTCTATATACACAGGGTGTCCCCATTTTTATGTTTAAGATGTATAGTCATTAACTTCAACATACATACCACAGAAATAGTTTCCACAGACACCAAAAACTGTTAATCACTAAAACTGCCACTCAATGTGCGTTTTGCCAACCATGTTGGCATCTTCTGGACATGATTAAAATTAAAGTACAGCTAAAAATGTTACCTAAGTCTGTTTGCTAATAGAGTCCCGGTGTGACGTCACGAATGTCTAAACTAAGATGCCGTAGGCTCGTTGGTATTTTCGAATGCATAGTGTTGCTCTATTCTGTTAGCTCCAGTTATTTGAAGCAATTCGGCTTTAAATGCAGTATCAATGAAATCTATTTCTTTGATTTTTAATTAGGTTTGTATTTTTTCTTTCGTTCAAGATCGGGTTGGTTGTTTTTCTTCAACCCGAGAGGGGTACTTAACATTATCTAAAACAATAATGCTTGGATTTTTTAACCCCGGCGAAAGTATTTCTGTCCTTACACTATACGACCGGGATTCTATCAGCGAACAGACTTTATATTTATACCAAAATAATGCCATGGTTGAACGCCTTCAACAAATCCTGTCGTGCCTACCTAAATTCTGTCTCGGTTCGACGAACCATGACGTAATAACCAAGAAATCGGAATATGTAGGATAAGTCATTTTTCAATATTCGTACTATTTTTACATTTTGCAGTGTATAAGCTTTCAAGAGCATCCAGCTGTATAATAATAACACAGCCCCACAAAAAAAAAAAAGTTCAGACCAGCGAACCAGACCCATGTATCCCTATGTATTTTCGGTCGTTGAATCCGAATCCGAGGTCAAAAAAATTCGTACACCCCCAAAATCTTGAGCTAGAGCCAAAAAACACCCCTGGACTGGGGTAAAAAGAATATTAAGCTACGAGAATAGTTGTTACATCCTAATCTATCGAATTATACAAATTAAGGTTAAACAGCAGCGTACATACAACAGATATGAAACATACCCCCAGGGAGGGGTGAGAAATCGATCGAAAACATCAATGAGTACTGAAAAAGCTCGAAATGTCTAAATTTTGTTAAAGTGATAACAAACTTCATCAGGTCCAACGTAATCTTCATAAACTGCCCCTATAGGGTTGAGAACAACCACCTTCAAATTTAAAGGACACGAGAAAAACAAGAAAAAACGTAAAATCCAACAGGATTTCTATTTTCATGAATGCTATGATTGGCTGAAATTGCGTAGTACTCTAAAATAGAACTAGAAACTTACGTATCATTAACGCCCTACAGTGTCAACCCTCAGAGGGTGTGAAAACTACCCCCTAAACTAAAAAGTTACAGTATAAAAATGTAGTGTAAAAATTCGAAACACCTGCGTTGTGTGGAAGTGAGAAGAAACTAGACTATGTTCGACGCTATGCTTGAAAACCAGCCCCACGGGGTTGCGAGATACCACCCCTATATCTGTAGGATGCTGGAAAAACAGAGAGAAATTAACCGGATTTACATTTTTATGCTATGATTAGCAAAAATCGTGATGCACACTTCCAGTGTCCTACGGATATAGGGGTAGCATCTCGCAACCCCATGGGTGTGGTTTTCAAGCACAGCGCCGAACTTAGTCTAGTTTCTTCTCACTTCCATACAACGTAGGTGTTTCGAATTTTTATAGAAGTCACTGTAACTTTTTATAGATAAATCTTACATAGGGGGTAGTTTTCACACCATCTGAAGGTTGACACTGTAGGGCGTGGATGGTACGTAAGTTTCTAGTTCTATTTTAGAGTACTACGCAAAATATAAATCCTGTCGGATTTTACATTTTCTCTTGTTTTGTGTCCTTTAAACTTAAGGGTGGTCGTTCTCAACCTTATACGGGCAGTTTATGAAGATTACGTCGGATCTGATGCACTTTAACAAAACTTAGACCTTTCGAGCTTTTTCAACAGTCACTGCTGTTTTGGATCGATTTTTTTTATAAATGGGGGCTAGTTTTCACCCCTCACGGGGGGTGTGTTTCATATCTATTGTATGTACGCTGCTGTTTAACCTTAATTTGTATAATTCGATAGATTAGGATGTAACAACTATTCTCGTAGCTTAATATTCTTTTTACCCCAGTCCAGGGGTGTTTTTTGGCTCTAGCTCAAGATTTTGGGGGTGTACGAATTTTTTTGACCTCGGATTCGGATTCAGCGACCGAAAATACATAGGGATACATGGGTCTGGTTCGCTGGTCTGAACTTTTTTTTTTGTGGGGCTGTGTAATAATAATAATAATCATAATAACAATAATAATTTTATTTATTCCAAGAGACCAATGTACAAAGGTATAGAAAAAGTCACCGGCACTTAAAGTACCATTTAAAAAATATTTAAGTGTTATCCGGTTAAAATCTAAGTACAACAATAAACAAAATAGATTCATAAATAAAATCGGCATACTTAGTAACACACTAAGTTAATGTTAATTTAACAGATACTAAAAACTTGTAAATGACATGTGCACAACACGATAATATAACAAATACATTTACAGTAATATACATTTTAGTACAAATTACAATAATTCTTTACTGATTTAAGAATTCAGCAACACTAAAAACATGCCGTCATGTAAATAAGCAAACAGTTTTTTCTTAAATGCTCATATTGTTTATACATTTGAGATTATTTGGTAGCTTGTTGAAGCAATTAATTCCAACAAATTTGGCACTTGTTCATATAGCGTTAAGCTGTGATCTGGTACTACCAAGTTCATTTTATTACGAGTATCATGTGTATGTAAATCATTGTTACTAATAAATTCCTCTAAGTTATTTTTTACGTAGATCAATACTTCATAAATATATATACATGGCAAGGGTAGAATGTTCAAATTTTTGAAAATGTGCTTACAAGATTGAGGTCTAGTAACACCAACAATGTTTCTTACTGCCATTTAAATTATTTGTTACATTTCTAGTTGACGTTAAGGTATTGATATTCAATCTACGATTGTTATCAATGGCATGTTGGATAATACTAGACTTATCCATTTAGATATTTTTGAGATGGGCCATATGTCCGTTGAATCCTGTTATAATTGAACGTTTTGTTTGTCCAACAAACTCCTTACAACTAATTTCGTTAATCCCAGAACTTTCGTTTTATTCAATTTTATCATTTGGGTTGCCTAAAAGTTGCTGCAATTTCGGATGGATGAACAACTATCATATTTAAGTCCTGCTTAGCTCATGAGTAAACCGGGATTTATATGATATCGATACAAATTTTGAATCTTCCTCAATTTGAAAGGTCCGGGAATCCCGAAAGGTTTCTTTAAATCAGATTTTCATAATTAATTTTTCATCTAAACTTACAGGGTATTCTTTGCTCTTAGCTGTGTCCTTAATCATAACTATCTCCGTTCATTCAGAGGGAAACTTAACAGACGATGAATTAAGAAACTGCGACCAGTTATTTTGCGTTGGTGATAATGGTGTGAGTCAACAGATACCTTAGAGTCTGGTGTTTTTTTGTATAATTCAAATTTCAACTTATTATCACTATTCCTAATTACCACTGTAGCTAAAATTAAAAATCTAAAAAGATACATGGCATGGAAGTTTAATAAAAAATATTCTAGACATATCATGGTAATTAACGAAACAATTGTCTTTAAACTTAATAATACTTTAGTCACTTTATTTTTATTATACTTCACAGTCCTGTCCTCATTATTACAACTTGTAGTAGTGCTAACTTCTACCAATACCGTACAACGTTTAAAGAATTTTTCTCCGCCCGTAGTTATCCTGTCCCTGCGCCGGCCCTGTCGCATCCTACTCGACGCGCCACATATCGTGTCCATACCACATCCTCACTTTGTTTTAATTTGTACCATTCCGTAAACAACAAATTATATAACCCAATGGAAAAAACTTCCAAGAAAGTCGAGAAATCGACCAGAAAATTAAATAAAAATACGAAAATGTTAAAGGAGATTAAGAAGTTACAAAAGAAAATGGAGTTGACTTCGTCAAGCAAGTATCTCATTGAATTTTTAGGTTTTTTAGCTTCCTAAAAATGGCGAACACGGACTAATTTAAGAGAACTTGAAAAGTGGTATGATCACATGAAGTACCTAAACTTTTCACATGGAAATAATTCTAGTTAGTCGATTTTATTGCAATGGTAAATCATAATAATAACTATACAAAGTGGTATGATTACATGAAGTACCAATACTTTGTTCACCAAGGAATCCAGGGGCGATTTTTAAGGGGGAGATATGAGCAATCACTCCCTAAACTAATATAATAGGCATACTGATGGCATAGTATGAAACAATTATAGAAATCATTGTCCTTCAGAAATCCATAGATGACAAATGTGTTGCATTCGACCTTTTTTCCGGGAAAGCCTGAAGCTGTTCCGTTATTGATAATAATTAGTGTTATCACATGAAGCACTATTTTCCCTTCTTTAAATAACGAGTTCTGCACCACAGGTAATCCCTTAATTCAGGTTCTGACTCGCGCTAGTCTTGACTGACTTAAGAACCAGTAACTTATCATCAAATGAGGACGAAGTGCCTATCGAACAACATATTATCGAGCAGGTTAATGACAATATAGTTTTTGGGTGAAGACCCACTAGGTAATATGCCTTAAGAACTCCTCACATTTCAGCTGTTGGGAAGAAATAATTTAAAAAGGCCTTGGGAAAGACGACAGGACAAACACTCGAAATGTTTACCAAACAGAACAACACCTAGAGGGATTAGTTAACACAGGCGCATTATTATGTGGCTTACATTAAGCAATGTCAATACATATTAGGTTTGTAATGGCACCGCACATTAATCCCAACATTAGAAAGAAACAAAGAAGGGGGATCGTAGAAACCAGAACGCAGACTCAAGTACCGACACAAGAAGAGGACATTAGAAGGAAACATCATTATTATTAGAGGGAACAGACAAATATGCTGGTCGACTTAAATAACTTAACGAATGGCAAATACTAACAGATAATTCAATTATCCTATATATGATAAAAGGTATAAAAATAAACTTTACATCCATCCCAAACCAAAATTGTTTGCCTAAAGTGAATCTGGGCAATGATATATCAAATTTTGAAAAAAGCATCGGTCACCTATTATATATTAGGGCCATAGAAAGTTGTGTTCACAGAAAGGGGGAATTTCTTTCCTCGTATTCTTTTAAACAAAAACCAAGGGTGATTACAGGTTTATTCTAAATTTAAAAAACCTAAACAAGTTCGCTAATCCACCTCATTTTAAAATTGAAGATTATCGTACAGTTTTTAAAGCTAATCTCACAGAATTCCCTCCGCACAGCCAGTGACATGAAAGGGTGTAAAATACTGAGGCAGTACTTAGTCAGTTATCCACACTTGGTTTCGAAATCAATAAGGAAAAGAGAGTATTAACACTAAAAGACATGCACATGACAATTTCTAGGTTTCGAATATAATTCGGTAGATATAACAATATCAGTGCTGAGAGAGAAATGCGTCAAAATTTTAAAATTACTGAATAATTTTTTGAAATGTTCTAGTTGTAAAATTCGAAACCTGGCTGAAGTAATTAGTACATTAATAGCTATATGTCTAGGTGTACCTTATAGCTGGTTGTATACAAAAATACTAGAAAAGTAAAAAATGTTAGGTCTTAAAAGGAAGGGAAATTATGAGGGAATAATGATTATCAAACAACAGGTTAAGAAAGACCCACTACGGTGGGTCAGTCACATACCAAATGCCAACAGTTCTATGAGATCTTTACATCATCAACTTATTATCTATACCGATGTTTTTACAACAGCTTGGGGTGCTTCCTGTGGAGACAAGATTACTCATGGTTTTTTGGCCTCCGTCATCAGTGACGGATTAAAGTATTTGCCGCTTTATTTACGCAAACCTAAAATTGCCGCCTCTAATAATAATAAGAAAGTTGCTAACTTCATATTAAATATATAAAAAAAAAGGGTAACTTATTGTGACTTGCTTAATACCTAAATAATCATTTCTAAAACATGATAAAAGCAAATAAATAAGAAATAATTAGGTAATTGGAAATATAATATGTATTAAAACAGGTTTCGCCATGATTTTCATGCGACAAAGTCATTAATGGTAGACTCAAAGTCAATATCTGCTGCCCCTAAATATCTGCCACTTTACGCATGTGCGTAATTGGCATATAGGGTAATCTAGCACTAGCCTCCGCAAGAAGCAGCATACCATATGAACTATTTAGAATTTTTGGCTGCTGAAAATGGTCTTAAAGCATTCACAAAAAACGTGAAACTGTGATATTCTTTCTGAGGGTAGACAGCATAACGGCCATTTTTTCACATAAACAGAAGGAGTAAAAATTGAAAATCTAAATACAGAAGCAAGAAACATCTGCCAATATTGTGAACAAAAAGGAATAAAAAGACTATATGCTTCTTACATAAACTTAAAACTCAATATAGAAGCAGATACAGAATCTGTAGATACTTAGTATGAGATCTCTACCTCTCACTTAAATATTATTTGTAACGAATTTGGCATACGGGATATATTTGTAATTCACCCAAATACAAAATTTAAATTATATGTCTCATGGCAACCAGATCCATACTCAATATGTACAGGTTGTTTTACTATTTCTTGGGCCAAGATATTTTTTCTTGTGCTTTTCCTCCATTCTCCATGGTTCCCAAAGTTCTCAACAAGATTATTATTGAAGAGAAAGCTAGGGGGGCAGTGGTAATACCTAAATGGGTCGTTTCCCTTATTTTAAAACTGGTAGAAAAAGTCAACCTAAATCAGACACTCTTGTTATCACCTTTCAGAACACCACAGCCAATGTGGAGGAATATTTCACTGAAGACAGGTCTTTTATCTGACAGTCTTGTTTAAAACTGAACTTCCCGGAAGCTGGAATTCACGTAATAATTGCCTCTATATCTGCGGGACCCTTAAATAGTATGAATTCTCCTACACAAGATTGTGGGAATTTTTTAAAAACAAGCAATAAGTTAACCCATTCGCTTATAGTTCGGAACATTTTATACAATTCTTGAATGGATTAAATATAAAGGGTAAGTCTTATTAAGCAATTAACAGCTACAAAGCGGCTCTATACCTCAGTTTTCCGATCGCCAATAAAAACGAAAAATTAATAGATTCCTCAGAGGAATCTATAATATAAAACCTCAAAAACCTAATTATACTCAACCTGGAATGCTAATCTTGTCCCGATATATTTGGAGAAACTTCAGCCCACAAACAAATTGTTTTCTGAAAATATGAGTCGTAAGTCGGTGACACTGCTAGCAATTATTTCAGCTCACCGGTTACAAACCTTTTCAAAATAAAATTTAAACATATAAAAAAAAGTTCGAGGACAGGTTTGAAATATATGTCCCTGATTGAGTTAAGACTACTGGAAAAGGAAGATACCAACCGCTAATCATTATACCCTTCAATGAAAGGACAAGTTTGTGTCTTGCGAGTTTACTTACTGCCTACATAGTAAAGACAAAAGATTTCAGAACTACTGATAATGACACATTAATTCTTACCTATAAGAAGCCTCCATAACCCAGCAGCAGTGCAATCAATAAGCAGCTAGGTCAAAAAGGGTTGGTATATATTCAAGCTGTACTACTAGATACGCTTCAACCTCAGTGCAGCCCGAAAAAGGTCTGGGTGGTCAAGTAAATTCAGCACTTTTTTAGATTTTTTATAATAAGCCTGCCAATATGTCGATACAAACTTATTTCCTCAGGGGATTCTAAAAGACTCGGCTAATATCTTCTACCTCAAGCCGAGTAGTTATACGAAGTTTTTTATTTTTACTATCAGTATCATTTTTTGTTCAGCCTTAAATGATAAGACTGCTTGCAGACTTTCTCAAGTCTTGTTTCTAGGATAAACTTTTGTATTCTTATTTTCCAAGTAAGTTTACAGTTAAGTAACTGTGATAACAAGTGTTATCTATTCCTGTAAAACGAAAAACGTGTCTTTTATCTATAGTAAGAAATACATTTATAAAACGTATTTTTTCAAAACAACCCTCCAGCTCTATAGATCGTTTATTTTTTCTCTAAACATCTACAAGTTGTAATAATGAGGACAGGACTGTGAAGTATAATTAACAGATCAAACGACTTACCTGTAAGGAAATTTGATCATAATTATACGAACAGTCCTGTCCGAAATTTTTACACCCCTCCCAGGTGCCCAAAAATGTATACGTATGTTTAATGAAACCCCTGTTGAGATATAAAAACGATCTACAGATACAGGATTCTTTAAACTACAGTGAGGATGTGGTATGGACACGATAGGTGGGGCGTCGAGTAGGACGCAACAGGGCCGGCGTAGGGACAGGATAACTACGGGCGGAGAAAAATTCTTTAAACGTTGTACGGTATTGGTAGAAGTTAGCACTACTACAAGTTGTAATAATTTCGGACAGGACTGTTCGTATAATTATGATCAAATTTCCTTACAGGTAAGTCGTTTGATCAGTTAATTATATCACAAAACATGAGACTAACCCAGAAGGCCGCAACTGCGACTGCCGATTTATTTTCAATTCTATATAGACATCGAATGCATTTTGTAAGACGATTTGCAAGGAATGTTGATTCTTCAATAGTAAATGCATCTTTCAGGACCATTTTGGCATCATTTTATGATGAAACTTATTTTTGGCACCTTTTATAACCTTTATTAACATCAAGTTGTCTTTGTGTAACAATGGTTAGAATTGACCAAAGATCTTTAACTACTAGATGGTTTAACTCATAAGGAATTCGTATATGACAAAGCTGCAAACATCTCAACGGAGAGAGCAATATTAACTCGCCTGAAAAAGCGAGACAGCAATGCTGGAATTGCCGAACTTTACCGTTGCTAGTGTCGGGAAAGTTCGAGTTTGTCAACGAGATTTTATGCTCTTAAAGCGCAAATGCAATCAAATCTCAACCGGCACTAACAATTGTCCGGAGCAACCAGTGGTGTTGCCACACTGTCACCATTTTCTCTACATTTTCTGATCGCTCAACGTTATTGCGTTTGACCACTTTAAAATTCCCCGCTTTAAGCGGCTTTTGTCTCTGATCTTTGACAACGTCGCGAAGGTTTGCGACAGGATACCAACTAGAAGCGAGGCATGCGCATAGACAACACGCGTATTTGGAGTTGGGCCCGGAGTGGAAGCAAAGTGGGAGAGATAATGGGCGGTTCTTGTTTTACACAGAATTGAGATAGGATTGAGCGATCTAGGAGTTAAAACATCTTTGGAATTGACCTAAGGTCTTCCAGCTTCTTTGGAAATGGGTATCCAGTTATCTTTGACGTTTCCCAGATCTGCTCATTAGGGTTTAGATTTGATGATGGCATGATGAACCTATTCTTATGTTCCTCTAAAAACGTTATTTCTTGTTTCTGAATTATTACTACAGTACCTAGAGGTAAAAAATATGCAAAACTTCGGAATAATGTCATATTGAACGGATTTCTATATAGACATCGAATGCATTTTGTAAGACGATTTGCAAGGAATGTTGATTCTTCAATAGTAAATGCATCTTTCAGGGCCATTTTGGCATCATTTTATGATGAAACTTATTTTTGGCACCTTTTATAACCTTTATTAACATCAAGTTGTCTTTGTGTAACAATGGTTAGAATTGACCAAAGATCTTTAACTACTAGATGGTTTAACTCATAAGGAATTCGTATATGACAAAGCTGCAAACATCTCAACGGAGAGAGCAATATTAACTCGCCTGAAAAAGCGAGACAGCAATGCTGGAATTGCCGAACTTTACCGTTGTTAGTGTCGGGAAAGTTCGAGTTTGTCAACGAGATTTTATGCTCTTAAAGCGCAAATGCAATCAAATCTCAACCGGCACTAACAATTGTCCGGAGCAACCTGTGGTGTTGCCACACTGTCACCATTTTCTCTACATTTTCTGATCGCTCAACGTTATTGCGTTTGACCACTTTAAAATTCCCCGCTTTAAGCGGCTTTTGTCTCTGATCTTTGACAACGTCGCGAAGGTTTGCGACAGGATACCAACTAGAAGCGAGGCATGCGCATAGACAACACGCGTATTTGAAGTTGGGCCCGGAGTGGTAGCAAAGTGGGAGAGATAATGGGCGGTTCTTGTTTTACACAGAATTGAGATAGGATTGAGCGATCTAGGAGTTAAAACATCTTTGGAATTGACCTAAGGTCTTCCAGCTTCTTTGGAAATGGGTATCCAGTTCTTTTTGACGTTTCCCAGATCTGCTCATTAGGGTTTAGATTTGATGATGGCATGATGAACCTATTCTTATGTTCCTCTAAAAACGTTATTTCTTGTTTCTGAATTATTACTACAGTACCTAGAGGTAAAAAATATGCAAAACTTCGGAATAATGTCATATTGAACGGATTTCGTTCATTTTTGGCAGTATAATAGTAAATGCTTCACAGAAAAGTTTCTATATTGCCGTCCCCTCTCAGGGGGTCGCACTTAAAAAATATATATTTATTGGAGCTGAAACAGAATCAAATTTTAAGAAGAAAAGGTTCTATGCAATTTTTCACATAAATTGATATTTTTTAAGTTATAACGACTTCAAAATTGCGACTTTAGCTTAAAAAGAAGGTATTTCGTCAAGTATCTCGAAAAGTATTACTTTAGTGCCACCCCCTGAGAAATCCACCCCCTATAAATTAGCAAGCCCCCCGCACAATATAGAAACTTTTCTGTGAAGCATTTACTATTATATTGCCAAAAATGAACGAAATCCGTTCAATATGACATTATTCGGAAGTTAAAACCTCTAGTAAGTGTACTAAATGGTGTTAAGTAAGGGTTTTTCAATGAATGCTAGTTAAGTTGCTACAAATATAAGTTAAAGCAGCATAGCACTACATATATAAAAACCGCTGCCCAAGGAATCACTACTTCCACATCCACTTCCACAACGAAAAAATTTCGTAAATTTTTAAAAAAATTTTTGTCGTTACTATACTTCCACTGGATATGGAAGTAAAATACATATGGGTCGAATGAGAACCTGCTCTTGCTCTTTTTAAAATTTTTATTTGAAGTCGGTTCGCATCGACCATGTCCCGTGATCCACTCGAGAAGCCCGCATTCACTCGGGGAAGACGGGAAGTTTCGAGTTGGTATCTACAGTAGAAACCACAATGCTGCGAATGTAAACACATTATTATTAGTTCGGGGAAATCACACCGCTGCGTATGCGAACATAGCGCGATATTAATATTTCGTGGGACCTGGAGGGGCCCCTAAAAGCCTGGGGCCTCGCACAACTGCTCGAATTGCCCGTGAATAGCTACGCCTCTGTATTGATAATGCCAGAGATGAGCGAATACAGTCCCCAATCAGTACCAAATTGGCCATCAGTTAAAATTATACCACAAAGAGCGACCTATACCTAACGCAGAATGGTAAAGCCGTTTTGCTAGTATTAATCACGCACCGAGGTAGAGGGCCACCGTTAAGTGGATGACAGATGACAACTGTCGACCGTTGGTCTTGTACACTTTAGGTCTAATGGACCGTAACGTGAGTTTCCCCAACTTTGCCAAAGAGTAAAATACAAATACCTCAACTATGTTACCAAGTTTGTGAATTCAATCTTTACTACACTAATGAATAATCATTGTTCAGCCCAGTCAAATGTACAACAAGGCTAGGCTATTATTCTTAGTTTCAAACTCTAAAATGTGTTATTGGGAGAAACTGCATAGAGATCCATTAGCAGTCATGAAAAACTCATAGTATACCAGACACTAAAGTGGCTAAAACTTTTCTTGAATAAAAAATGAGAGTTCTTTATTGCTGTAGACCTTGCAAGCAAGCATCATCAAAAGTTTAGTTTTTTCTTTTTCTAATAGTATGTGATATTATAATATGATGAATGTATTGTTTTCGTATAGAGCAGTTATTAACTGAATAAAGTCTCTTATTATAAGAACCATACAAATACATAAAGTGCATAGCAAAATATAGGATATTACGCCCAGAGCAAAAATGAAAACTCCATATACAAATATACAAGGTGTTCCAGAAATATGTAGCAATACTTTGAAAGCCTATAGTTTGGCTCAAAATAGCACTATAAGTACTTGCAACTTTCCCCCCTTTGGAGCTAATCTCTCTTAGAAATTAAATCTTGAGGTAGCTTTTTTGCTCATAACTTTCAAACTACTGGGTTAGGTTAGCTTGATGTGAGTGGGCTATTATACAGACCCTCCACTTCTAATTACATTTCACCCGATAGGTTCAGCTTTTTAATAAAGCCTACTACCTTATTGGGTGAGAGATTGTTCAGGTCCTCTGACAGCAGTTTGCCAAAAAGTGAGAACCTGATTTTTTCTGCAGCAGGATAGGTACATAGAACGTGCGCTTCAAACTACTATGTCGATTTTCATAAAATAATTCGGGTAGTATACACAGTAAGTATCAATAACCCAGGTCTACAAAAAAAAATCTACTCCGAGGACTAAACCACGACCGGCTTTAATATGAACAGGCCGTAGTGTACGATGTGACAACGCTGCAATCTTAAACTCTGTCAGTCCTACTAATAGTCTATATAATGAAGGAAAAATAGTGTAAATATTTCGTGCAAAGACGAGATTATCTCCCCCCCCCATTTTCGAGGGGGAAGTAGTGGAAGTTTTTGACCGCCGCAACCCCCTGAAGCGTCCAAAAACCATCCCTTTTAACCACCCCCTTTATGTATCCCTTTATGTTTTCATATATGAACTGGTCTGGGGAGTGATTTATAGACGGATTATACTTGAAATTATGTGGAAGAGTAAGTGAAATCCAGACCGTAGGCCTAGGGGATTGATTGACCCTCCCTAGGAAAATCATTTTTTTTTCAAATGATTCCGTTCAAACGCGTATCCCCTCGTTTTTTGAGGTCGCTGATCACGGGAAAAATATTCATTTTTAGTTCTAACCCCTCCTTATCCCTCAAACGGGCAGAAACCACCTCTCACTCGACAGAAAGCATGCCAGGATTTACAGGTTTTTCGACACATGTTCGTTATTCCTGTGCATATCCCTTCATTTTTCATGGAAGAGAAGGTCGTAGCGACCTAGGGGGTTGCTTCAACCCTTCCAAGGGGTGTACAATTCATTAATTACGCTTTGGATCTTCAATACGCCCTCCCCCGTTTTCGCAGGTGCTGGTCACGATAAAAATATTCACCGTCATCTCCGACTCTCCTCAACCTCTATAATGGACGGAAACTTACCCTCATCCACCAGTTATCGCTAGGGCGATGATTGTGTGGGTTGCTGAGTAGGGTATAATGATTTCTTTATCGGGGAGTGATGAATAATAAATTTTATTGTCAATGGCAATGTTGCTTATTCAAAGAATTACATGAAAATATTTTTGTGACATTTATTCCTCAAAATGCACATCGCACGCGATCTCTTCTCCTTCATCATCCCTGCGATAACTGGTGGATGAGGGTAAGTTTCCGTTACCCGGGGCACTGCACCAGACACTAACATAAACTTTTCCATTTCTTTCTCCTTCCACACACCATAAGCATCTTTGTATCGTTCAGATTTGGATATTGCACTGTCATAAAAATGTTTTATGCACACCAATGAATATTTTGTAGGCTTCTAATTTTTCCTAGAAATTCTCTTTAGCCACTGTTTCCTCAGTTCTGGTTCTTTTGGAAATCTAAAGGCTCGGACATAACCTTCAGATGAAGAACTGTAATTGCTTGTTTAGCCAGGTACACAACATTTATCCGGCATGTTGTTATTGTTTTCAGACCCCAGACCTAGAATCAATTAAAATTATTTTATTGGTTTTGGCAGTAAATGTGAATTGAATTAAAAATATAGATTGCATAAAAAGTAAGGTTATAACGTAATTTGACGCACAAAAAGTGATTTCAGGTGCGAGCGATGCGATAGATACCATATAATTATAATTAAAATGATAACTACTTACTTTATAAAACACAATTTGTGAAATTACACCAACAGAGAGGTACTTTTTTGCATTATAATGCCAAGTTATTCGTGACAGATTACTGCACAACTGTTTTGTTTTTCCAAGAACGGACTGAACCACACGTTGCCACATTTCCATATACTGGCCTGTTCACATTAAAGCCGGTCGTGACTAAACTTATCATGGCTTAAGTATATTTGTGTGCTGAATCCAAATTTTCAATTTAAAAAATTTTCTACTGCGTAGATTTCGAGTAAATTCCGGTTTTTATTGTCAAAAACCGTATTGTTGGGTTGGGGGTATTGTATAGTAGTAGGGGGAGCTTTGGGTATAGTTTATTCAAAGGAAATATGATTTTCAAGTTCAAAAACATCTGAGCATGTGTGCTAATGTAAACTGATTCTATAATAATTTAATGAAGGGGGATGGGTTGGGGAAGTTCTGTTTTGGGTGGAATAGATTAGATATTGAATATATATGATAATTTTTTTTTTTAATTTTTTGACCAAAAATAAAAAAGGCCGAAAACCGGCCTTATAGACCCTCCTACTTTTGTGTTAATACCTGTTTTAACATGCGATGAAGAGTTTGCGATTTTTTCAGTAAAGTAGCCGTATTTACAAACGAAAAAATATTTCCGAAGCTGGGCAGGTGCGTCATATTATGACTAATACAACTTTAAATTTATATTTTTAAAGTTTATTCTCATTTTCAATTTTTCTATCTGCATTTTTAGCTTGGAGACATACATACTGACTCCAAGCCCAATTCACCGAAATAAATTTTGATCATTGCTGATGAATAAAAACGGATTGCTAATTATAGATTGGATTCTCAATCAGCAAAATACGTCTTATTATACCTATTTGATTGAGTCAAACAGGTATATTTCAAACCGGACAACATTTTCTTATAATCATTTTTTTGTGCAGAAAAAAAAAAGATAATAATAAAAAAGCCTGTGTGAATACGTATGTGTATATATGTCGGAAGGCCGTTTCTTGTAAATAGACTTAAAACTTTTGTTTCAAATTTGGCATATGTAAAATAACATGGCAGAATACCCCCATTGAAATTGGATAATGTCCATCATATGGATGATCGTTAGAGTCGTGCAAACTATCGTATTGTATACAATCAATGTTTTATTACAATTCTAGAGCAAAATGTCATTAAGGTTTTTGATTAAGCACACAAGGATATACGTACTGCAAGATATCTAAACAGTGTCTCTCAGGTTGGAATGAACTCTAGTTAGGTTAGATGATACATCCATTTTACCATAAAATGTTATTCAGATATTTTTAATGACTATTATGAAACCAATTAAAGTTGCTTAAAATTTCTAATGTAAAATTGAATCATAAATAAAATGATACGGTGCAATACTTCCTTTTGAAATTGAACCATATCCGTCATACACGGTGATCGTCAGAGGCATGCAAACTGTCTTGTTTTACATGAACTATGCTTTATTATAATTTTAGAGATGTGCAAAATATCGAAGCTACAATATGAAGTATGTCTCTCAGGTTGGAACAAACTATATGTAGATTACGCGATGTATCAATTTTACTTTAAATGTTTATGTTTAATAATAAATAATATTACGAAACGTATGAACGTGGCAGTTAGAAGACGCTGACTGCGACTGCCTAATTTGAAAAATAAAAATATAAAATCTATCGACTCTGTACTTAATCACAGTGGCACCCCTTAAAAATGTTCGAGCAAAATGTTAATCAAACAGGCGTTCGCAGTCGGCCACGCCCGACTGGAACTTCTAATCGTTTTATTGAGAAAATATTTAAAACTTCATAAACATTACATTGAACAAGATTTTAAGTAAAAGTACGGAAACCAGGCAGAAATTTGTATAATAGCGAGATCATACTTAGCCCCGAATATATCAAATTAGAATATAGATAATAATACAGGTCTACAAAAAAAAGTCTTGTCCTTAGGTTCTAATCCAACTTTTCTGATGTATTCTGACGCGCTGAAGCCGATTTTTGACAATTTTTTTTATTATGTTAGTTTCCCTCTACGACCTCCTTTTAACTCCTAGTGGTCACAGAAGGAAACTGACTGAAAAAAATAGTAGTAGTACCCTCCCGCCAAACCAGTTTGGTTTTACCGGTTTTACTTGAAGACGCTTCCAAAGGGAATGTATATATTATTATTTCAGTTTTAACGTACTCGTTTCACTTATGTTCTCTGAAAATTTTAGTAACCTCATATTACTTGTGTTCTCTGTGTTGTGATTGTGCTTGTGAATTTATATTATGGCAGCGTACATTGTTAACCTTACCACACCACCCGCATCTCCTGCTATTGATCTAACAGCCTTCGATTTAAGATATGCTTGTAAATACCACGATTTGATAGATTGTAACATCTGTGCTATGAATTCCACAGAGTTTGCTTCATTTTTTGATAAATGTGATTCTGATAGTACCAGTCAAACATTGCATGAACAATATTTCACCTTACCAGCCTCTACCTCTGATTTTATAAATCGTTTACATGAAACATATGAACATTTTGCAAGAAATTAGTACAATGACTTCTGTTCGACAATAGATATTAGCGATTTAAATTTAGACAATACTGAGGACATTTTATGTAAGAAAATAGTTATAGTAACTTCTGTTCGACAATTGACATCAGCGATTTAAATTTAGATAATACTGATAATATTTCATGTAAAAAAAATAAGTTAGACACTGACGAAAATTTGAAGTTGAATTTTCGTTCGATGCACAAAATGATTAGCTCAATCAGAGATGGGCCGAGGAAACTTTCCATATTTGTTAAAAGTCTATAAAAGTCATGTAAATAATATAATTGTATGCACTTATTTGGTATTAAAATGAAGCTTACATCATTACGAATCAGATTTCACCATAAAATAGGCTATCAATATACCCAATGGAAAGATAGAAGGAAAACTTCCTGGAAACTTTCGGAGTTTTCAAAAAAGAAAGTTTCCAGGAAGTTTTCCTTCTAACTTTCCATTGGGTATATTGATAGCCTATTGTATGGTGAAATCTGATTCGTGATGATGCAAGCTTCATTGTGATATCAAATAAGTGCATACAATTATATTATTTACATGACTTTTACAGACTTTTATCAAATGTGGAAAGTTTCCTTGACCCATCTCTGGCTACAATATTATAAAGAGACTATTGATCAATCTTTAATCCTACTAACACTTGACGTGCAACAACATTTAGTTGTTTACAGGAGGAAGCTAAAATGTTGGTTACACAAAGTGTTGATGGGGAAAATACAATACTGAAAGCATCAAAACTTGACATGGATATAGATAGCTTACTGAAGGAATATTCACCGTTAGTGAATCAACAACAGATTCCTTTTGAAAAATTTTACAGTGAAGATAAGTTCAATAAGTTATGTGCATCAACATTGAACTCAAGTTTTGATACTTGCAGTAGCATAGTAAAAGAACCACGCGTTTCAAAATATTCACCAATATCATCTGTTGATCAATCTGTAAATGAGAATATTGAAAACAATGTGCCATCTGTCAAAAATTCGATATAATTTTTTTTGTCCAAAATTGGCTTCAGTTCATCAAATTACTTCAGAAAAGTTAGATCAAAACATTAGGAGGAGACCTTTTCTTTGTCCTTTTTAGAGGATAAAAGAGGAGGTAGAGAGAAACTGATTTGATAGAATTTTTTTGTCCAAATTTGGCCTCAGCGCGTCAAAATACTTCAGAAAAGTTAGACGGGAACCTTTGGGCAAGACTTTTTATTTTGTAGACCTGTGCAATTTATTATTGGTAACATTCGAATGCAACTCTCACAAATTTAGAAATTTTTTATTTTTTATTAAATGAAAACTAAAAGTATAAGTTTTAAACATTACGTAACATAAAAACATTTTTGGCGATGATGTAAAAAGTTCGAGGCGTCACACTATGTCTTATCTGAGGCGTTCTGAAGTGTCATACAGGTCCCTGGAGAATGCCCACCATCACGACGTGTGAAATTTGATTTTAGAACTCTAATAACTAGAAAATGCTCAGCTCAACTTATTTTTCAAGGGTATAAAAGTGAAAGTAAATTTTAGTAAGCTACAAATATACGAGAAGATATATATTATATGACTATCTTGTACTTATTTTAAATTCTTACCTATATGCCAACTAGTAAATGAAATATAAAATATAAAGATATTTGAAAAATATGTTCTTTAATAATGGATGCTTTATACAGAGTGTTCTATGAATCTAAGCCAATCAATCAGGAGTGCAAAGTGGTGGCTTCCAAATTAGCTATTTTTAACCAAAATTCCGAAGCTTATGACACTTTAAAAATCCCACTGATAAATTTTGATGGTTTTTAGGGAGTGAAAATAAAAATAACTAAGTAAAATTCTGAAGTTTCGTTCACGGAATCAATAAAAATTGGTGAACATAATCTCCTTGATGAATTAGGATAGTTTCAAGTGGTAGAAATCATAATAAACAGAATGAAGTTTCGAAACTTTGGATGAGTACATATAGAATTCACATAGAATTCGACCTTCAAATATACAACTGACCGCGGAAGAAAATTGTTTTTTTTTTGTAATGGCATTTGGGCGATAGACCCAAGGCCAGACTCTAAACTGTTAATTATGTTGATATACCTAATTCTAACCTATTCGACGAGCTAAAACCATTTCGCATCACAAAAGGATATATAGACAGGGACACACGCTTCTCGCCCAGAGCATTTTTTTTTTGTTAGACATACATATAGTAGACCACGGGTAATTAGGGTCGCTATAACAATAGGACAAACATAAGGTGACAAAGCTAAACTTACTCTAGATATTTACATTTGTTGTATTTATGAATAAAATTATGCAATCGATTATGGGTTTTGTATTTAAAGCCAGAAGGTTCAGTAAATTAAATGGGGTTTCTACTTTGTGTTTCATTAAATTTTTATATAGTTCATTCAAAAATACCCTCAAGAAAGGAGGGTATTTTTGACAATTAAAAAATATATGATCTAGGTCCCCTATTTCATTACACTGCTCCACATATTTGATGGCAATAATATGCCTATTTTATGTAGGTGGTAAGTATAACAGCCATGGCAAATTTAAGTCTGCTTATATGTGTTATGCTCCTTCTTGAATAATTAACTCTGTTATACCAATGTTCTTTTGGGATTTTTTGTTTGATAAGTGTATATCTTGTTGGATTAGTGAAACAATATTCATTCCATTGTTGAGACCACTGTTTTTTTTTTAAATAAAGTTTCACCTATATCAATGCCATCTTTAAGGAAAATTGTTCAAGCGAAAGTTTTAGGGAATTTGATAACCTACACGTTGATAGTAACTAATTACTACCTAGGAGTAACTAGGCAGAAATAAATGAAAAATAATACACTGAAACACAAATTTTTACCTTTCTCGCCGCTGTAAATCGTAAAGTATTAACAATAAAGAAAAAAGCTAATTTTAGGGTAGAACTAGCAAAAAAGGAGATCACCGAGAAATACCTATTTTGACCGTAATTTTTTTCAACATGGCGGCCTACAATGGGCCAGAGCAGGATTTTAGCTCATCATAAATCATCATAAGTCTAATCAACGAATGCCCAAAAGGGAATTGTAGGAGACATAGTGGGGGAGAATTTTCCTCTTCAGGAGTATGTTGAGGGTAGCTAGGAGGTAAACATACTAAAATTCCCCGCCCCGAGCCCTGCCACTTCGATTCTTCGCTTATAACTCGGTAAAGATGAGTCGTACGGAAAAAAGCATTCTATGCAAAATTAAACATAATTAAATTTCTTACAAAGAATGTCTATATTCATTTTCTTTCTAAGTGTTATAGTTTCCGGGATATCTGCCAGCGAATATCGATCATTAATAAATAAATTAATTAGCTTTCTGTCAAAGCGGTTTACCGTGTCTGCTAATAAATCATAGTCACAAAACAATTTTTATTTTACGACACTCGACGTACTTACTAATACTACGGGAGCCTAACTGTACGTGCACCCCCGATCCAGTGGCGGCTGGTGAAATTTCAATATTTTTTTTCTCGTCTGTGACGCATGGGACCCATACGAAACTTGGGAAATAACATCTAGAGAAGCACTTCTCTAATGACCCCTAAAAAATTTTGAAAAAGCAGTTTGCGAAAAAATTTTTGAAAATTCGCTAGCCTCCTCTGGGTCTAGGGACCCCTGTTTACTTTTATTTTTTTTTGTCATATGCATTTGACTTTTCATAAAAATGCATCGACAGATTTTGGAGTTTGTGAAAATATTTTCATTACTAACTGAGATACAACGAATTGAAATATTGTAATTTGTTAAATTGTAAATTACAAAATTTCAGTTCATTGTATTTCAGTTAGTAATGAAAATATTTTCACAAACTCTAAAATCTGTCGATGCATTTTTATGAAAAGTCAAATGCATATGACAAAAAAAAATAAAAGTAAACAGGGGTCCCTAGACCCAGGGGAGGCTAGCAAATTTTCAAAAATTTTTTCGCAAACTGCTTTTTCAAAATTTTTTAGGGGTCATTAGAGAAGTGCTTCTCTAGATGTTATTTCCCAAATTTCGTATGGGTCCCATGCGCCACAGACGAGAAAAAAAATATTGAAATTTCACCAGCCGCCGCTGCCCCGATCCTTGGGAACAATATTTTTCATAAAGAACAATTCTAGACATGTCCCCATGTTAAGAGAAAGCGGTGCAAATGTTGTTTTTGTCATTTAACACAAAAACTAAAAAAGATGGAGAAAGACTTTCTGCACAAAAAACAAAGTGCATAAAATTTTCCACAATTTTGTTTCTATACAATATTTGGATTGAAGCTGCCGTTTTCCAGATAAATGAATTAGCTCTTAAAATAAAATATAAATCTCAATATAAAACGTCAGTAACACCTCATTCGCTTTCAGATTCGCTATAGCTGTCTCCCAATACATCGAATATTTCTTCCAAGTATTCTTCCTCTACTGCTTCATTTATGATATCGTTATCATCCTCACTTTCGATTTGATTTGGAATCATCTCCTGAAGAATTCCAATAAGCGATTGAGGCAGTATTTTATTTGCTGAACACCAAAGATATTCTCCAGTTTCTTGCCATCTATAATCATTCCAAGGCTTTGGAATATTGTGAATACCTTCGTCGGCTAATCGCCAAATACGAGTTTGGTAAACACTCCTTTTAATATGCTCGATAAGACAAGCTCCTCGTGGTGGAATCGAAGAAAAATCAACTTTAGTGTCAATTGATAAAAACAAATCTATGTCACCGCATTTCTGTCTAATGGCAATTAGGCGAAGCTCATCCACGCTAGCGCATTTCTTTGATCCATATACGGCGCATGTAAACTCCTCTAATGATGCGACTAATTTATCATCAATATTCCAGCTGTTCCCCCAATCTTGAAATGTTCGGATATATTTGGTATATTTGGGAGAAAGTAGATTTTTAGGGGTTTTATCTTCCCTTTTCCCCTATAAGCGCTGACTGAGTCACATCCAGTAAATGAATGAAGGCCCAGTAATGCTGAACATTTTTGAGGTCTATACTCTTCTGCTAATGCGGATATGTTAATATGCCTTCTTTTATTGCCAAATCCTGTATCAAAGAGTAATTTACATTTTATTGGAATGAGAAAGAAAAATTCAAAAGATGTCACTAGCAACACTTTTAACCCTAATCTGTTCATAACCCATTGTTACCGTTTTCGAGATAAATTTCTGCAAATTATATGATTATTATTATTAATATTAATTGTTTTCAGTTTATTTTATTTTTTGTTATGTTAATAATATAAAATTATATACGTCTTACAATAATTGTCAAAGTTATTTCCTCTAAATGATTTACCTATATATGAATTGCCATGTTTTCTTACTTTTGGACTCATTTATCTGGAAAATGGTAACTCTTATCAAAATATTGTATAGAAATAAAATTGTAGAAAATTTTTATGCATGTTGTTTTTTGTGAAAAAAGTTTTTGTCCATCTTTTTTAGTTTAGTGTTAAATGATAAAAACAACATTGGCAACAGTTTTTTTTAACATATGGCCGCCATTTTGAAAGTACAGCCAGTTTTATTTTTTGGGGACATGTCTAAAATTGTTCCTTAGGCTTTAATCTTTATGAAGAACATTGTCCCCTAGTTACTAGTTTTCAGATTGAATTTCAATAAAAAAAAATGTACTTTCTGATTTTATAGACGAATTCCAATATTTGGCATATTGGCATAACAGTATTGATAATAACATTTAAGTATACTTAGATAATGTTTTAATAAATCAAAATTTCTCTTTAACTAAAAATTTGTTTTTGGCGAGTTACGATTCCATTCCGGCCCACTGTGCGGCAACAATATTTTTGTGGAAAACTTGTATTACTGGTTATGATAATGCCTTACATTATAAAAGAAGAAAATATCTTATAGAAAATATTCACTCTCTTTTTGCCCTACAGACTATATCAAATATGTAAAGCTGTTTGACATGTATGTGTGTATATTATATATATTATTTATTATCATAATTTACATATGTCTTTCACATTTTTCCACAACAAGGAATTTATTCGATACATCCATTTTATGTATCTAAATTCCAAATATATTACACATGCTCCGTTTAAATGTATTATATCGCCAAATATTCGTAAGCGAAAACGATTTTTTATATTCATGTCTATAGCTATACGTGAAAATGAGTTTTAGTATACTTACCGTTCAAGTAATAATGCGCCAGAGGGAAACATGGGAGCATTATGAATGAATAAACTGTGTAACAATAGGTTCACTTACGACGCCGACGCTATTCTGTTTTATTAAGGGTTCTTTTATGAAGAAATATAATTATTTATGTTCATCTCGGATTAGAGAAGGTTTAAGATACGTAAGCGTATATTTGCTAAAATAGGAAACTTCAAGGTGTATTAATAAGTAAACATACATATATATGTGTATGTATATACAGGGTCAATGTTTATAAACTTCTTGATTAATTATAAAAATGGGCAACCGATTATACCCTGTGTGCAATACGAGGGCAATAAGACACACTGTTTTCTTTGTCGCCTAAACTATTTATTTGTCTTTATACTGTACACTTAACTACACAATTAACAACTATTTGTTGACACGACTATGTAAACAACAATAAATTCTTGACTATAAAAATAACGACCATGTTAAACACTTCCGTATTTGCTCCGATATGCTTTACACGATCAGCACTTGACTCACTGCAGCTTCCTGTTATCGCATTATCACAACGCACAACGGTCTACAAAATTCATCTTTTTTTTAACTTCAGTACTTTAACTCTTCCTTGTCTTAGCTCTGCTTCTCCGGTGAGGAAGGGGGTGTCCATGGTGGCAGAGGCGGACTAACCGGGTGCGGGGCCCTGGGCTATTAATGCTTTGGGACCCTTCCCATCTGATAAGATAACATTTTTTGGAGATCAGACCAGATCACGCACCACCAAGACACGTGTCACTTTGTTTTGGCTAAATACTGAACAAAACTATAATAATAATAATAATAATAATAATAGCAAGTAGCTTCATTACACTGGGCCTTGGTTGCGACTAGTCAAATCCAAATGCACACAGTGACGCAAAGACTGTGGATTGCGATGCGGAAGCAGACAAGAGCAAAAAATGTTATATTTTTATATTTATTATAGAGATGGGTCGAGGAAACATTCCATATATGATGAAAGTCTGTAAAATTCATGTAAATAATAGTATATGCACTTATTTGATATCAAAATGAGTCTTGCATCATCACGAATAAGATTTCACCATAAAATAGCCTATCAATATACCCAATGGAAAGTTATAGAAGGAAAACTTCCTGGAAACTTTCCGTTTTGAAAACTCTGAAAGTTTCCAGGAAGTTTTCCTTCTAACTTTCCATTAGGTATATTGATAGGCTATTTTATGGTGAAATCTGATTCGTGATGATGCAAGCTCCATTTTGATACCAAATAAATGCATACAATTATATTATTTAGATGACTTTTACAGGCTTTTATCAAATATGAAAAGTTTCCTCAACCCATCTCTGATTTATTATATATACTGTCAATCATATAACAGAGCATAGTCATACTCATATCGTATTTGATTTCTAAGTCCGTTTTCATCATTAGGGGGCCCCTTCAGTATCCGGGGCCCTGGGCTTAAGCCCCTAAAGCCCCCCCTTTAGTCCGCCCCTGCATGGTGGCATCGTCTGGTGGTCTGGTGGGAACCGAAATTGTTGGTGAATGCTCCGCCGCTTCAGTCAATCCCTCTGGTAGTTCTTTGACACGGGTAGCATGACGTTTCAAGAGTTCTTTAACGTTTCATTGCTGTAACTCCATTTCCGTTTCTCTCGATCACCTAGTACTCCTCATTTCCTTCTTACGTATTTTGATGGTCCCACCGTTCCATCAAAATTGTATTGATGGTGATTCGTGCCCACATCAGCAAAATTGGATACTAATATTGTTGTTAAAAATCTATGATTGATTTCAAGTGGACTTCCGAAAGCATGTGACTTCAGTACATCCAAGGTCCATGAAGCAACATCGCTAACGACCACTCCATTCTCAGAAAGTAGTTTTTAATCTCGACCTTTGGCCATGTTGACCGTTGATCCATAATCAATAAGGACTGTGAATCGCTCTGCATCCTCTAACCATCCCAACCTTGTCGCCAGTTTGTGGTACCCTACGAGGCGAATAAGACACACTGTTTTCGTTGTCGTCCAAACTATTTATTTGCCAATAACTTTATACTGTATTAAACACTTAACTACACAATTAACAACAACTATTTATCATTTACTATTTATGACTATGTATACAACAACTATAATAAATACTCGAGTACATAAATAACAACATTAAACACTTTCGTAAATGATCCGATCTGCTCTACACGATCGGCACTCGACTACTGATTGACTGCAGCTTCCTATTATCACCTTATCACACAAGTCTGGTATTACATACAGAGGGAATCTTAAATTCATCGGCGTTCTAGTTGAAGGTTTAATCTAATGAAAATGTAATAGCAACAATATAACATTAATGTATTATCATGAATGTACTTATTGAATTAAAATAAATGATATAGGCCAGGAGCTAGGACGCATTTTCGACATGTCGTCAATTTTAATCGTGTCCAGATGATGGCAACAAGGTTGACGAAACACGCGTCGAGTAATAGTATTCAAGTGTTTTGGCGTTTGTAGAAACTACTTCATTTTCTGCTTTATGAGTTATTTTTATTGTTTTATCGTATGTAATATCACTAGTTAAAATTGTATCGAAAATTTTTTCGAAAGCGTGTTGCCTGGTAATATAAAGAGTGCAAATTGGCAGTTTATTATCTGATTAAATCCCGACCGCTTTAGCGGGAGGGATTTAATCTTTGATAATAAACTGCCAATTTGCACGAGTTATATTAACTAGGGGCGAGTTAGCTTGAGAAAAAATTTTTAGATAAAATTTAAAGCACAAGTGGTATTTGTGGAGAATATTTCACGAATAAATAATTCATTAAGTATATCTTCAATATTATGTTCAGTAATTAATTGCCTTCAGACGTTTCCTTGTTGCTTTTTAGAGATTACTCACTCACCTTTAATTTCAATTTCATCATTTACGTCCCATAAAAATGCATTTCCAAAGCGACTCATCTAATAAAAAACAAAGTAGGTTTAAATTATGACAATCAAGAAAAACAATATACGTTAAACCATAGGTACTGTAACTTATAAGACTAGTCATCACAACAAAGCACGCTTCGACCAATCACATTACCGGTGAAATCACACAAATTGCATATTACCAATCTATTCCTTTTACGTTCTAAGGCTGCCGGCTCAGATGGTATGGTACCGCCATCTAGTAACGCTAGCTTAACTTAGTTACTAGCCTAGTAAACAGTGAATTGAATTATTATATTAAAGTGTTTATTAATATATATTTATGTATTTAATCCTTGTTTCTAATTTGAGAAGTTTGATAGTTAAGTTAAGGTTTACTTGTTTAAGTAGAGAGACTTTAAGTGCAACGAATTATAATGTATATAGTGATACTGCAGAGTTTTGATTTTCCAAATAAGTGTTAGCTTCTTTGTAATGATTGATGAATTACCATAAGTAAGTACCTACATTTGAGTATTTCTCATGAAATAACTGATTTGTCCGCTTCGTAGATATTCATATTTATTTTTAGTTGGGAAAATTATTTTGTAATTATGTTAGGTATTAAGCCATTGAAAGCTGTGTACCTATAACTTGTCCCGAACCTATATAAGTTCCACACAACATTGGCTTTTTAGGTTATTAATACAGTACTACAATTTACAATTTACGTTAACAATTAGTAATAAGCTAGAGAAGATATTTATAGATAACATTTAAAGGCACGATTTGTCCTATTTGCCGAAGACATATCACGACACAAAACGTCAAAAAATTTTCGCAATATTTGCCGCTGCAGCGACCTAAAAAATTAGAGCGATAAATTTTGCATGTTGGTCCTGTCAAAAGCAGATCTAGCTTGAATTACCACTAATAATGACGTTTGATTGGTGCAATGTTGTGAAAAAACGGGCTCTCATTGGCTATAGCCTTAATGAGTGAAATAATCGGTGCTATTACCAGTTCAGTCGATAAAATTATCGACTCTGTTTAACCCATTTTATCTACTCGTCTATTATGAGTTTATGGCATCGGAAAAAATAACTCTTTTTACATATTATTTTGAGCTAAGTTCACCCTATTATTATCGATTAGATAAAAATTAATCGCTCTCGGTGGAATTTATCGATGTTGGTTCTGTAATTGACTTTTAGGACAAACTCGATAAAAAAAATTATCTACATTAAAGTTATCGATGGTCGATATTTTTAGCGATGGAGACTGGTAATAGCACTGTATGTATGATAAAGATTCACAAAATCGATTTCTAGCGTGCCACTCAGTGTGGTATAGTCCCACAAAAAAAATGATCAGTACGGGGGTACTGACCACACGTATCCCTTATATTTTGAGCCGCTGAAGACAAATCTGATATTAATTTTTCCCCAGCACGTCAGGTTTTTCTTTTAACGCAAATAAATATATAAATATTACGATCCAACAGACTTTTTTGCTTTAAAAAAAAACCTGACGTGCTGGGGAAAAACTAAGGTCAGATTCGTGTTCAGCAGGTCAAAATACAAGGTATGGTCAGTACCCGGCGCAGACCACTTTTTTTTGTGGGCCTGTGAAATCAGCGAACAAGAATGAAAATTTGTGAACATATACTTTTTATGATTAAAATAAATAAAATCATAAGGTGCCTTATGCACAGATTAGAAACAAATCAGATATTTCACTTATGACGTATCATGGTTTCAATAATAACTCAACTCCAGGCAGGTACCAATTTGTGCCGTGATCTGCGCATTGTCCAATCAGTCTTAACCAGCGAGTATAGTCTCAGGAGGGACCTTATGATGCGTAACAATAATTAAAAGTGACCTGATAAATACTCAAAAAACCACTTTAATGTATAACAATAACAACTCTAACCTTCAATAGGATACACCACATTCCAAAATAATTAATATCACCGGTGGAGCTGTTGACGACGTCTCTAAGATTTCAGTACTAAATACTCCCTCCTGTGAAATTATGCTCGCTAGTCTTAACTTCCATGTCAACCGCAAGATTTCTCTGTTTATGTTTTCTGCGCAGAATCCTGGCAGGTATACGTCAAATCACAAAAAATGAAACTGGTAACATAGGGAATACTATTGAGTGAAACATCTGATTTGTTTTAGTCTGTGCCTTAGGAACAGCTTTGCCAGGTGTACGATAATTATCGTTTTGTAGGGTAATTTTAGCTTCTGCACAATGTACGATAGTACATGTACGATAATCGTAAAAAATACGACAATTTTAGTATAGGTAACAGCAAAAAAATTGTTTTGTTAAATTCCAAATGAAAGCGACTTTTTAAAGCATAAAGCAACTATAATCAAGAATAATATTACAATGTGGCAACTGCGCGAAACCACTGTTGATCCATCAGCACGGTGTATTAAATACACCCTGTCCATCAGTGAGCTCGAACAATGGCGGGAAGGTTCTCTGTTTCCCTCGCACTTGTAAACTATGTATTAGGCAACAGAGACAGGTGACCTGCACAGCTAAACAGCGTTGACGGCTCTTACTGTAATTATTAGATTAATACTTTCGTTCAGGGGCGAGCGTAGAGGCGACTTCAATGTGAATGTCAGTCGATATTCCGTTGAAGCAACGTCGAGCGCGGTTAGTACTTGGATGGGTGACCCATCTTGGGAAATACAGCGTTCTCGTCCCACCTTATAGCGGCTTGTATATCAGTGTATACACGGAAGCTACGTAATTTCAGACGAGGATTACGTAGTGGATATACCATCCTTTGGAGGGGATATAAAGCAGGCGGTCCCTTGTCTATTAAATGTTAGGCAAGTAAAAGATCCCTACTCTTCTTAAGGGAAGAGGTTCGGCAAAATTTCCAGGTTGGGGGTAGCTCGTCTCCTGGCGTCGGGGATAGGCCCTGGTAGCGGAAATAGGTCGACGTTAAATGAATAGACAAAAAAAAAATAATTTCACCTTTTATTTTATTGTTTTGTAACAGAAAAATAAAACATTGTAGAATATATTTTTAAATTTAGCACTTTGTTATGTTGGTATTTAAGTTGGTGAAAACGAAATGTTACTAGACGGTTTTGAAAGGGAAAACAGTAGAAAACGGTGTCTGTAGAAAAATGTGGATTCTTATGAAATGAATAAAATAAGTTTAAAAAATCAATGTATTTGTAGTTTTTTATGGCCATCCTACAACATTTCAATTTTATGATCTTGTAATTTATTTTTCCAATAAAAAATAAGTAAGTGGGATAATATGTACGACAAAATACGATAATTTTGACAACATTGTACGATTTTTAGATTTCAACGACCTGGCAACACTGCTTAGGAAGCGCAGCCAGAAAAATCAAAGTTATAAAAAGTTGAGTTATAGCACATGCTCATTACAACCTACTTTTTAGGTTGAGAATATTTATTTAAACATTTTGAATATAGAAAACTATTTCCAGAATGAAAGTTCTGTTAGTTTAACCAGATTCAAATTTTAAAGAAAATTCGCCATGTATTTATCTTAGAAGATAGAGAAGAACTCTAAAATTATTAGTAATAGTAAGTTTCTTTTACAAAACCTAGATATATGTTCCCTTATTAACAAAATAACCTTCCCAGAATGTTATGATTGTTATCAAAAGTACCACACTCCCTCAAATCTACAGGGATTGCTAGGCTGGATATCTACAGCATCTCACGTGCATTTTATCATTATTGAAAATCAATTTTTATTTTAATAATTTGTTATGTTACCTGAATGAAAAAAATTACTTAAGAGACAATGCACTTCTCAAATTTTTTTTGGTTTAGTTTGACTCTACTATTTAGAAATAACTTGTGCTGGATATTTTCTCTTCAAGTCAAGAAAATCAATTTCACACGTAATTATGGTGAATATTCTCCAGGGACAGAGATATGTCACTTTATTTCAGACTCTAATAAAAGTCGAATGCGGATATTACCCACGCGAAATTTTTACAAACATTTTAATATAAAATACCCACACATATCTCCATTTTAGTTCAAGTTTGAAATTATGAGAAACTCCAAAACCACATTAACTAATACTGTACCTAGAGGTAAAAAATATATAAAATTTCGGAATAATCCCATAGGTAATGATAAACTTTTTTATGGGATAATATTGTAGTAAGGGTGTCGTCTCAGGGGGTGAAAAACACCCCTAAATTTAAATATGCAATATTTGAAAAATTATTACTGATTTATTTTTGAACCGTAGGATAGTTATGTTTTTGAGATCGCCGATTAAACACAGGTCCACAAAAAAATAAAAAATCTGCTCCAAAGACCAAACCATCATGTCTTTTTGTCTGCTGAATCCGAATTTTCAATTTAAAAAATTTTCTACTGCGTAGATTTCGAGTAAATCCCGGTTTTTATAGTCAAAAAACCGTATTTTGACGATAAAAACTGGGATTTACTCAAAATCTACGCGGTAGAAATTTTTTTAAATTGAAAATTCGGATCCAGCACACAAAAATACTTAAGGCATGATAGGTTTAGTGCTTGTAACAGAAATTTTTTTTGTAGACTTGTGCACAGGTCGTATTTAAGCTATTTATTATACACCAAATTTTTTTTTGAGACCTTAGCTTCTCTTGTATATACTAAATACCAATTTTATGGACTCTTACCTGCTTGATTTACCTATTTACCCCAAATTTACCCCAATTTACCCCCAACCGAACAAGACGGATCAAGATCAAAATATAATCTAGTTCCAGATCTAGTTAAAGTACATATGTTTATCAAATTTCAAGTCAATATCTTAAACGGTTCCCGAGTAAACGTGCACACAAAAAGGTTACAGACCGACAGACAGACAGAGAGACGACAGATAGACAGACAGAAATTTTTTTCGCTCAAACTTAAAATCTCGACGTTTCATGACATTTTAAGTCTATTTAAATAATAAAAATTATGAAAAAATTTTTTGTCATTACTATACTTCCACTGGATGTGGAAGTAAAAACAAATCCATTCTCATTGTATTAGTCCCATTTTTGATGTCTATCAATTTTTTGCTAAAATTAATATTTATCGAGATATTTACAAAGAAACAAGAATGTTACGTTTTTTATAAAATTCCTTCACATTTTAGAATGCAATTTGTTTCTGAAACAAGCGCTGTGAGCATCTAGGTCATACTTATTAATGAAAAACAGTATATAGGAATATTTTTTTTTAAATTACTGACTACTTACTACTTAAATGGGGATGTTTTTATCAAAAAATGTCAGGAAGCAGGTTTTTATTTAAAAAATTTTAGAAATGGTAGAGCTCTTAACAATTTCATCGCAAATCTCTTATGTTCCGACTTCATATATGTACTATTCCCACATACATTAATTTTTATATTCGAAAACATAACAGTCCAATAGCTACATGTTTATTCTTTCATTTAAGCTTTTGTGAGGTCAATTTCATTAATTAGTTCGAAAGTTACAATAAATTTAACGCGCCGTACTTACATGTCTTCGCGTTCCATTCTCGTGCGTTAAACAAAAAAGTCTGGAGCCTACATTTTTGGTCGTACAAAAAAACTTCTTTTACATTTTTGATGTGAAATTTCCCGTACTTTCGAATGGCGCAATTAGTTTTTGAAAGAAAAAAATATTTTTTGTGCAGCCGTACGTGAAATGAGTATTTCACGTTCTCAAAACAGGCCGAGAAATTCAATTTCACGGCCGTTACCCTTAGTAACGGCCAAAAAACTAAAAGTCACTTTCATAATAATTGACGTTTCAGTCACTTCAAAATTGACATTTCCAAAATATGACAAACAAAAATTGTTATATTTTAACTCGCTGTAACATTTTTCGTATATCAGTTTGGATTTTTCTGGTATTACATAGGCAAGCACCGAATTTATAATACTTTTTAACTCTGGAGGAGTACAAGAAATTGAAATCTCATTATCGCTCTGACATTTTTACGATTATTCGAGAATTGTCAAGTATATATTCAAAATATGCCGTTTCCATAGAAACGCTCTGACGTTAAGGCCACCGTGTTTATTTAGCAAAATACAGCATAAACGGTGGTGTTATTTTCAGCATCTATACTAACTATAATTTACGGTCGCACAAAAAATAGTGTTTATACCATGGCCGCGAAATTTTTTTAGCGCCCTCGAGATTATCTTGCCTCGGCCGCAAGCGGCCTCGGCGATAATTTTTCTCTTGGTACGTAAAAAGGAATTTCGAGGGGTATAAAAATAACTATTAAGATATACAGTGTGTCCCAGAATAGATGTAACAAGAGGTGTAATTGACCAAAAATTTTGGAATTTTGGAATGGTATTTGGGGATTGAGTCCTGCTTGTTGTAAAACTAAAGTATACCAAAAATGACTTGATTTGGTGTTCTACAGGGTGTTTTATAAGCAAAGTTGTAAAAATCACCACTAATAAAGTACCTTTATTTTTCAAAATATAAAAAAATTCCACTAAGAAAAGTTATTTAGAATGCAATTTTATACCTCTATACCAAATTTCAGGAATATAAAATTAGTTTTTTTGGAACTTCCCATTTTTTGCGAATTAAGAGTAGAATTCATATTTAAAGTTGTGTAGGAGCAAATGTTAATCATCCACTGCTTTTCTCATAGCCTACTTTTGGCTTCTACATAACTTTAAATATTAACTCACAAAAAATAATTTCTATGCAGGTACTTTATTAGTGGTGATTTTTACAACTTTGCTTATAAAACACCCTGTAGAACACCAAATCAAGTCATTTTTGGTATACTTTAGTTTTACAACAAGCAGGACTCAATCCCCAAATACCATTCCAAAATTCCAAAATTTTTGGTCCATTACACCTTTTGTTACATCTATTCTGGGACACACTGTATTTCACAATGCGTAAATTTCGAGTTCTCGAACACAAATTTATGCGCCTCATTTCTGATTCCGGCAGATACACCTCCCTCAGAGATCTATACGCACGATGTCACGACATAACCCCACTAGCGGACTTTGTCCAAGAAATCTTCCAAAAATTCTGTACCTTCAAACTGGGCCTTAGTCCGCTAACCAGCAACATAACCAAAATCAGAATGCATAATGCCCCATTCCAGATCAAACACCCCCCACCATACCAAGCGTTGCCTATCTTCCGGCAACCTCTTCCCTAGCCATACTTTCCTATACCACAACCTACCATTTCCCCACCTTTGATCTTTCCTCAACTTTATCTTTCCAATCCTTTCTATTCTTTTTCTGTATGTTCTATTTTTGTTCCGTTTTTTATTGTCTTTGTTCTTTTTGTCACTAAAAATTCCATTTTGACCGATAAACCTTTAAAAAATTCAAACATTTTGAACCCTATCCTTTTTTCCACCACATTTTCCTGGTGTCGGGGAGACCACCAGGTCGGCAGTTCTCGCACGGGTTTTTTCGTTTAGCTTTTTACCCGAGTCAACAGCCAAAATTTATTCAGTGTTAAAACCAGTAAGTAAGTTTTTTATGCATTAGTTTTAGGTCTTTGTGGGCAGCATTTTTAAACATATTATTAATTTTAAACCCACGCTAGGTGGGTAGGAATTTTAATTGTTCTTTTTCTTTTTATCGTTGTCGCCAAGCCGAACCGAACTTGCCCCGCCCAGCCTACAATCACCACGGCGCGTAGCGCCGTGGTTGTCTGGCTGGCTCCGGGCCAAGTTTTTTTAAACCCTATCCTTTTTTCCACCACATTTTCCTGGTGACAGGGAGACCACCAGGTCGGCAGTTCTCGCACGGGTTTTTTCGTTTAGCTTTTTACACGAGTCAACAGCAAAAATTTATTCAGTCTTACAACCAGTAAAAGTTTTATATGCATTAGTTTTAGGCCTTTGTGGGCAGCATTTTTAAACATATTATTAATTTTAAGCCCACGCTAGGTGGGTAGGAATTTTAATTGTTCTTTTTCTTTTTGTCATTGTCGCCAAGCCGAACCGAACTTGCCCCGCCTAGCCCTACAATCACCACAGCGCTACGCGCCGTGGTTGTCTGGCTGGCTCTGGGCCAAGTTTTAGGGAGGCACATATGTATTTATTAATGTTAATACATTTTATTTGCTTGCTTGCTTGCTGGTATTTTAAAAATTACGCTCAAGGACTATTTATTGTTGGTAACTTTTGGTATGTTGTTCCTGACATGTTTAGAGATGTATTCTCAAAAGTTACCGCTTCCCGGATTTTTTCCGAAGTGAAAATCACTATTGACTCCACTATATTGATTTTCTTTTTTTTTTAAATTGGGCAGATTGTTCCAAAATGCTTATATTTCTCTTTCTGCTACAGTTTCGTATTTTTATTTTTGCGATACGATTACTATGATCTGAGATACTAAGGGAAATAGAAGTCAATTTCTGTGTTGAAAAATAATTTGTTAAAATTTTACAAGAAGCCATGGACGGATTTAGTACAAAACTGCTCACAGCGCTTGTTATTATACCCACAACAAATTAAAACAATAAAATTGTTGTAGCCAGAGAATTTCTTATTCACCTATTTTGATCCTTAATTTCACTCCACTATAAACGAAAGGAACTGACGAATTAACAACAAGCAAATGTTTTAATTTCGAAAATGGGGCGACTTTTCAACGTGATGTTATTTAAGCACGGTTGCTGACAAACATACATACTAACACTTGTCAATGTTTTCCTACCGCCAGTGTTTCAACACTGTTTTTCAATGAGAGTAAAGCCCTATAATCGACCACTTCAGTCATTTTCCATAACTACTTCAGTAGTGTTAATTTATGTAATAAAGTGTATGATTAAGAACCCTAATTAGACCGCCATTAAAGTTATTAGAAGATCCTTTGTATTGTACCTACTTGAACTGTCTTGGGACTCAAGCGAAAACCCTTAATCAAATTTAATGCTTTATTTTACAACCAGGATTTATGTGCCTGTAATACACTACTAGATTCAATTTCAAGAGAAATTAATGTCTTGAGATAAGCAGAAAATTTGTATCATTTGTATTTCAAAATAGTATTTCTATATAGGGCGTTAACGAAAGTAATTTAAAAATATATGACAGAATCTACAACTGAACAGGAGAAAAAAGTTCCAATCAACATTTCTTCGGAAACGCCTTATTTCCGAGACCTAGAAAGTTAAAAATAATATCCCATACCATGCGAAATCATATTTATATTTGATTGAATTTTTTCGGGCCAAATGAAAGATGACATATTGTAGGGTCATTAACAATATATCAATGTATGAAATATACAAAATCGTTGGATAATTTCCAATAGAAATTCGTAATTTTCAATTTTCATTAATTAGTAAATGACCCTTATTTGAGGGAGAAAATTAAGCCTCCTCCCCCATGAAGTATCTCCTAAAAACCGTAAGCCTAAAATTTTGTTTTCATTCGTTTAACGGTGAGTCTGTCAGGCTTTTCAACATACAAACATCTAAAATCTAGCAATTTGGGTACGTTTGACTTTCTTCACAAAGTAAAAAATCACTTGTATCCTTGGTATTCTGTATGCCATTATTCAGTGGACCATTTTTGTTATTATTTTCCATATTTTATGAAAAGTTTACACTACCTACCGATATTTACAGTAAGTTTTATTTGCCTTTTTAATTTTGGAATCAGCAGTAATTTAGAATAGGCAGGCTGGCAGAATTTAAAAAAATAAAATAGAAATGGGAAATTTTCTTACTCGTAAGTGATGGTTGTAAAAGTTGTCTAATCCAGAAGGGTTTTACAACTCTTCGTGTGAACTAAAACCAAAGTAGTTTTTACGCAACAGTTTTTATGCAACATTCCAAAGACATTAAATTTTGTATGTTAAAGTTTTCTTCCAAAACATTGCATTCGATTTGATAACCCTTTCTATTTTAAGGTCTAAATGCACGACTAAATTTTTACTTCTCTCGCTTACCAAAGGAAATCGTTAACTGTAAGCGTGGAAAAATTACTCTCCGCGATTTATTGGGATTTTCACGTCAGATTATATACAGTGTGTCGCATTTAAGGGTGTAAAACCCTTATAACTTTTATAGTGTTTTTCCGATTTAAATCTAATTTTACTTAAATATAACCACAACAGGATCCACTTGTGGTAACAAAACATTCGCCTCCTACAAATGCAAAACCACCTGCGGTACCAAAATAAACAAAAAAAATCAAAAAATCATATTAGGCATGTTTATCAGAAAATCTTATTATTGAAATTAGCTGAGAATTATCCAAAAACCTTTGACCCAAAATTTTATCAAAAATGAAAAATATTGAAATTTCGAAAGTCCGAAAATAACATTTTAATAGGTTCATTGTTTAGAAAAATATGCTATGACAATTCTGTTTCAAATTAGACGCAAGTAACTTGTAATTTTTTTATTTCTATTTATTTTCTTGATTTATTTTCTTTTACTACTATTTGAGTAAAATTCGGTTCAAATATGATAAAAAATAAAAAAGTTTTAAGGGTGTCTTTTAAGTGCGACATATTGTAGATTACGAAAATTGCCGGTCTGCCCATTGGCGCTATGTCTAAAAAAATATATAACAGAGAAGAATAATAATTGGCAGGTAGTTATCGCTATTGCTATACTTGGTATAGTTTTAATAGGAAATTATGGTGAAATAATTAATTAAAAAACGATGACGAAAAGTAATGTTTGGAATGTAGTTAATACTATTATCAGCGAAGAAAACTTTATATACTTTTAGTAAAAAAAAAAAAGGTGACCACCCTGTATTATTTTTTTTTATTAAATAGACATAATTAAAAACAAAAGATGGCAAATAGAGATGGAAGTATTATATAAATACCTTTATACATTTTTCGCAAGGTAACCACAAGTATTTTTTAGAGAACTTAAGTCGTCTAGCTTTCTGGGTGGCAAAGAGGGAACTAAATAAATAAAGGAATAAACCTCACCTTAAAGATTTTCATAAAATGAAAACTTGTTAAACCGTACGACTAAGGCCCGGTACTTTCATCTCCAGTTAAGTCTATTCTATAGATAGATCCCATGGAAACAATTACTGACACAATTGTATCCAAGGAAATTATCTGGAGAATAGCCTTAACTGAAGATGAAAGTACCGAGCCTAAAAGGAATATAAAAAAACTTAAAGAAAGGTATTTAATATAAGAAATTATTTAATTATTTAAACGTTTACGAACACTTCTCTTATAGTACAGTACCTAGAGGTAAAAAATATGCAAAACTTCGAAATAATGTCATATTAAACGGATTTCGTTCATTTTTGGCAGTATAATAGTAAATGCTTCACAGAAAAGTTTCTATATTGTGCGGAGGCTTGCTAATTGGATGCCACCCCCACTCAGGGGGAGGCACTTAAAAATATATATATTTATTATTGACAAATTTTAAGAAGAAAAGATTCTATGCAATTTTTCACATAAATTGATAGTTTTTAAGTTATAACGACTTCAAAATTCCGATTTTAGCTTAAAAAAAAAGGTATTTCCTAACGGCCTTCGTCAAGTATCTCGAAAAGTATTACTTTATCGAAAAAATGTTGCAGATAAATTACAGAAAGTACAAAGAGGGAATTAATTATATTTTTTGTTTATTGATGTGAGATTAATAATTTCGGAGATATTTAAGTTTACATTTGGCATCCAAGTACTCATAAGATAATTATTTAGAGTGAGAGTTAAATATCTCAGAAACTGTGACACCTACGTCAAGGATGCTAATAGGTAGAATAATAGGTTATTAATTAAGCTTTCAACTATTTTTCTATTTGTTTCTGTGGCATAAGAAACAAAGAAGTTGTGACCGAAGTAATGTACGTCTACAAATTTTTTTATTAACAACGTCGCCATTTTGTTACTGTAATTAGCCAGTAATTAAAAAAAAGGAATTTCAAACACTGTTTCTCATTAATATATAGCATGACGCAGATGCTCAAATTTTTTGGTTTGTATACAGCACTTGCTTTAGAAAAAAATACAGTTTAGACTATAAAGTTATTTCAATAAAACGTATTTTTTTTTCCTCTTCCAAATATCTCAAGAAATATTAGTTTTATTGAAAAATTGGTAGAGACCAAAAATAAAGCTCGTAAATTGAAAATGAATTTCGCTTGTTTATTTATTTGCATAGATTTAATAGTATCGGAGATATGAAAGTTTACAAATGGCGTCCAAACGTTTATAAGACGAAAAATGCAGTTTAAATGTTAAATATCCAGAAATTGTGACACCTACGTCTCGCATGCTAAGAAATGAAATTGAAACAATTAATTGCGCTTTCAAATTATTTTTTACTCGTTCCACTGGCATAAGAAATAAAGAAGTTATGATGGAAAAATATGCGTATTTATATTTTTTTATATAAAAAGGTCGTCATTTTGTTACTCTAATTAGCCAGTAATTTAAAAACATTATCTCAAATACAGTTTTTCGTTAAAATGTAGCATTGATGCTCAAATTTTTTTGCTCATTTAAAGCACTTGCTTTAGAAAAAAATGCATTTTGAACTTTAAAGGTAATTTCGAAACACTTGGATACCAAATATAAACCTAACTATCTCCGAAATTATTAATCCTACATCAATAAACAAAAAATATAATTAATTCTCAGTTTGTACTTTCTGTAATTGATCTTTAACATTTTTTCGATAAAGTAATACTTTTCGAGATATTTGACGAAAGCCGTTTGGAAATACTTTTTTTTAAAGCTAAAATCGCAATTTTGATGTCGTTATAACTTAAAAGCTATAAATTTATGTGAAAAATTGCATAGAACCTTTTCTTCTTAAAATTTGATTCTATTTCAGCTCCAATAAATATATATATTTTTTAAGTGCCACCTCCTGAGAGGGGGTGGCATCTACCCCCTATAACTTAGCAAGCCCCCGCATAATATAGAAACTTTTCTGTGAAGCATTTACTATTATACTGCCAAAAATGAACGAAATCCGTTCAATATGACATTATTCCGAAGTTAAAACCTCTAGTTACTGTACTATTAGAGGTTAATGTAAGAATATTTTTAACATGAAATGTAAAATTAGCGAATAGAAAACCTTTCGATGCTATCTATACATTTTTCTTCGAATTTGAGCTATACAAAGGTAGATCCATACTTGTCCAGTATACAACGTGAAGTTATCGTTTTGATTTAGTGGCGAGATGTTACCTGATATATTTCACAAATTTATTATCATTTACTTTATTTCGTTTAGGCCCATATAGGTATCCTGAAACATATTGAAAAGATTACCATACATAAAATGACACCAAAGATCAAATATCTGGTACAAAAAAACATTTTCATTCGAGATGACACGATTTTTCAATAGCAATATTGAAAAAGTGTGTTTCGAGTAAACTTTTTATTATCGAAGATAGAGAGTGTACCGAGTGAAATATAGTTTAAGGTCTGAATTAATTTTTTAAAAACAAAAGTTGATGGTCATAGAAGTGTAATAAATTTGAGAGTTGTGCACGATACTTGAAATCCAGCAGATGCAGCAGATCCTTACTTTAATCGTTAATATCTCAAAAACGGAGGAGTTGAAAAATTGAAAAAATCACGTGTTCATTATATGTCTATTTTTTAAATTAAAACAATATTTACAATAATGTGTCCTAAACTGTAATGAACTAAATACTCCATACCCACATAGAAAGCAATAAAACGACATCAGCATTTCGTTGGTGAATACCAGTAAGAAAGTTGTGTGCAAAGTGCAACCGTAAGCGATTTTCAGCTTCCTTCTCTCATGGACACGTCTGTGTCTTTCCCATACAGTGAGGTACCTGGGACTCCAAACTGTCATAGAAGGACCACGTGGAAGCTCAAGCGAGGAAAGCCTGCGCATCCCTATGGATGTGCAAATGTATCTTCAGTCTTAAGTGGGGAATAAATCCAAGGACCACCCTCTGGATGTGCACCGTTATGATGAAACCCCTCATAACACTTGCGGCTCTTGTGTGGTGGCGCTCCCAGAAGCGCTCCAAAATTAGGGCTCGCCTATGTCAAGTTCAAAGGCTAGCTTGCCTAGGAATAACAGGAGCAATCAGGATCACCCTAACGGCTGCAATGGAGACCATTCTTGGACTCACTCCCTTCCATATCGAAGTGGAACTAGGAGCTAGGAAAGCAGCATGTAGATGTTTAAAAGTGGAATGTGGAATGCGACGGGATAAGGGCTGAGGCACACAAAGGCTTTTACTCTACCAAGGTACCAGGTCGTTGCTCAGTTAGAGGACGATCGGTTTCTCCCCGTCTATAAGTTCACTGTTCCATATACAGACGTGTTCCCTAGTCAAGATGACTAGGAACGCGATAAAATGAATCTTCTGAGTCCCGGTGGTCTCTAATGATACACAGACGGATCGAACACACAGGAGGGAACCGGTGCTGGTGTACATGGATGCAAGCCAAGGGCTCGTATATCGGCGCCACTTGGTAAGTATCCTAGTGTGTTTTAGGCTGATATATAAGCCATTTTACTGTGTGCAAGCGAAAACCTCAAAAGGAGTTTCGTTAATAAGCATATTTATATATGTAGCGACAGTCAGGCAGGTCTGAAGGCTCTTGCATCAAACAAGGTGACCTTTAATCTGGTGCTGAACTGTCGAAACATTCTGACTGAGCTGTGTAAACGCAACTCAGTTAAACTTATATGGGTTCCCGGACACAGTGGAGTCGAGGGCAACGAAGAAGCAGACCGTTTGGCGGGTGAAGGAGCAAAAACACCTTTCCCTGGTCCCGACCCAGCCTTCGATCTGCCACGAAGAGCTGCAAGACTACAACTATTGGGCTCAGGCCCCTGAAGTCGAGGCTCCATATAAAGTGGCCTTCGACTGACTCCACCGTAAAGTGGCTGATTGAGCTCGATAGAGAGCGATTGAGACGAATGGTAGGCTTATTAACAGGACACTGTCCTCTGAACAAGCACCTGCATACAATGCAGTTGAAAGATGATTCTATTTGTAGGATGTGTGGAGTGGAGGATGAAACCATCACTCATATCCTATGCCATTGTACACCAATAGGAGTGTCAAGGTATAGGTATTTTGGAAGACATTTTCTACAGCCGGAGGAACTACGGGATCTACCCTGAAAAGGGCTGCTCTCCTTCGTGGAGAGCACTGGTCTTTTCTATGTCGCGAATGTACAATGGGCCGATAGGCCTGAGTACTGTGGATCTTCGGATCTGCTCGCGTCTTCTAATAATAAATAAATAAAGCAACTGTAAAGAAAGTGCAGGTGGGGAGTGTTGGTATGTTTTTGCAATGCTTCTCCATATAATTAAATTTGAAATTATGCCACAATACAATGCAAAATGCAAAAATGAATGAATGCAAAAATACGAACTTTTATATATGTTCTTGGTGAAACAATATCTTTAGAGCAACATACCTACGCTATATGCACATTATCTATGCTTCACCATGATAAAATAATGTATTTGGATCTACGTCCCATTTTAAAATTACAACTGATGATGTCAGTGGCGACATGACATGACATGACCATCATGCTACATGATATTTTAGGCACATAAACAGTTCATCTGTCTACGTTAACTTAGTTTTATTATTATCAAATTTAGCCAAAAATGGTCTTCACAACAGCCAATCCCTGACCTCTAGGTATAGCGTAGTTTTAATAAATTATACCCATCTTGATCTTCTGATGATATTCTTTAGCAGACTAATTTAGTAGGATTATTTTCACTGTTGTTAGAGCAACAAGATACAATACACTGTCTAAATAGCAACAACAGAATTAAAATTAAAGAACAATAGCTTTCGTAAAAGATTGGTTAGGTTTATATTAGTGATGGGCAGAATCGGAATAAAGAATCGGTAGATTCCGATTATCTTATAAATTTCATTCGATTCCTAATTTCGAACCCTAATTTCATCAAGTACATCATTTATTAGACTTGGATTTAAAAAAATCCCCCCGCTCATCAATTATTAAACCTGGAGAAAATTTAACAACATTTTGGTTATGGTTTTCGAATTATGGCCCCCTAAATTTACATTTTACAGCTAAGATTCCGGTTTCCAGTATCCGATTATTATTCCGATTTTCAAGAATATCCGATTCCGACGATTCTCAAAATCGCCGATTCTGCCCATCACTAGTTTATATTTTGATTTGACATGAATTGTTGACCTTGTTGCTAATTTCATGCACCTTCAGTTAAGTGAATAACTTTCGCGATGGATATTGGCCGGTGTCGTCACAGAATCTATCTCTTTCTGAGTTAAAATGAAATAAATCTTCAATAATAACACATCTTATAAATTTCCTGTTCACATTATTTTGAGGGCAGATTATAAGACCGGAAGTGCAAACATTATTTACACATTTTTATGTTAGATAAGCGATTCACGGAGCGCATATCTCCCTGTCCCATTTCTCGTTCAACGTCATCCATATACCTACCCTCCAACAATTATTTCCACTGTCTACCGTTCAACTAATGGCCAACTACCGAAATTCAGCGGCGTTACCGGCGGTCCAAATGGAAGTTTAATGAATGCGGTGATTTTTATACATTTCCCATACCTACAAAAAGTTTCCATTGTTTGCATATTCGGCTCTCTTTCGTAGATTAAGTCAATTAATTAAATATTTGGTGGCAGCTTAGCGAAAACGTAATTCATTAATTTAAAAGACTTTGCGAAATCCTCAAATGTTATATCCGAATCCTATAACTTCTATTTAAATAATCGCTTTTGTATACTTTAAAGCTAGCGATAACAAAATGTACGCCCACTTCCCAATAGACAACCTAGGTTTGTGTACAAAATATTCAGCATAAATACCAGTGACATCATATAACGAGTAGAAGTTGCAGTCGGACGTGACCGACTGCGAATAACTATTTGATTCATATTTTGCACAAACACAGCACGAGTTATCATTAAATCGTGCCACTAAGATTGACCAACCCCAGTGGGAAACCATCAGGCCGGACGAGAGCGGGAGAGATGGTCCACCGAAAAAGAGGTTGGCACGGGGCTAACAACCCAGTCCGTAAAGGACCTTTGTTACGAAATCTCAAGTTTTTGAAGCCGGACGGATTCCAAGACGACGACAAAGGCACCGAAGTAAGGAAAATGATTTAGGTATATTCACATGGAACGTGAGCACTCTGTTTGCAACGGGAGCGCTAAGGAAGCTTGAGAACGAATTAGAGGGTCACAAGGCTGATATTACAGCCATTCAAGAAGTTCGTTGGGTAGGTCAAGGTGTTATCCAGAAAAGGAAATATAGTATATACTATATCTGCCATAAAAATAGGCACAAATTCGGCACGGCATTCATTATAGTCAACAGAGTTAAACATCTCATCATAGATAGCCACTTAACCCCCAAATTAGCATTCTGAGGATAAAAGGCAAGTTTTTCAACATAAGTCTCATTAACGCCCACGCTCCAATGGAGGAGTAGACCGACGACCTTAAAGACGAGTTCTATGAAGAAATAGAAGCCGCGTATGACCACTGCCCAGCACATGATATTAAGGTTATCATCGGTGACCTCAGCGCCAAAATTGACAAAGAAGACAAATACCAACAGCACATAGGCCAGTCTAGTTCACATAATGCCACAAATGATAACGGCAATGAACTAGTCAATTTTGCAGCATCCAAGAGCATGGTCGTGGAAAGCACATATTTTCCACATAAGAGAACCCACAAAGTGACGTGAACGTCACTGGACGGCCAAACGCAAAACCAGATTGACCATGTGTTAATAGATGCCAGACACTTTTCTAACCTTCTGGACGTGAGATCATATCGAGGTGCAAATGTGGACTCTGACCACTACTTGGTAGGGATGCGTTTACGCGCAAGGATTTCTAATGTCCAGAAAGCGAGAGGTGAATGACAGCTTAGGTATAATACTTACCCACTAAAAGATCCCCAAACAGCCGAACAGTTTCAGAATATTATAAATGAAAATATAGATACCATAGAAGAAGCTACAACAGCACCAGAGACTTGGGCAGCATGCAAAGAGGCTATAAAGGCAGCAGCTAGGGATGTACTGGGGACGGAAAGACACAAACCATCAGAGGATTGGTTTGATGATGAATGCTGCGATATAACGTTAAGAAAAAACGAAGCACATTGGGCCATACAACATAGAAGAACACTCGCAGCCCTAGATATATACAGAGCATTAAGAAGAGAAGAAAAAAGAATATACAGAAGAAAAAAGAAACAAATAGAGCACAATATTCTAGAGGAGCTGAAGGCACACAGAAACCAGACGGAAATTCTACCAAAGGTTTAACAACATGAGAAAAAGTTTAAGCCAAGGACTAACGCATGTAGAGATAAACAGGGGAACATAGTAAACAGCGAGAACAGGATACTAACGCGATTGGTTGAGTACTTCATAGAACTACTCGAAGAACACAATGAGGGTCTTTCCACGCCATATACTGACGACGACATTGCCCCACCAAATTCTTTGAACGAAGTACAAGAAGCTATTAATACCTTAAGAACAACAAATTCCCGGGTAGCGATGGCATTCCAGCGGAGCTCTATATTTACAAAAGACAAAATCTGGCTAATCTAATTTGGACCATGATCAAGAAGGCCTGGGAAAATGAAGATATGCCGCAGGAATGGAAGGTCGATCTTATTTGCCCTCTGCTTAAAAAGGGCCATCAACTGGGGTGCTTAAACTACAGAGGCATCACCCTACTTAACACAATATATAAAATATTCTCCCATATTGTATGTAGAAGATTGAGCCATTGTACTGAAGATGCACTGGGAGAATATCGAAGCGGTTTCCAGTCAGGTAGATCTACCATTGACCAGATTTTTGTATTGCGACAAATCCTACAAAAGACCACGGAATACAACATCGACACGTTCCACATGTTTATAGAATTTAAGGCAGCCTATGACTGAGAATACCTGCTAAACTAATAAGACTCGTCACAACAACAATGAGACAAGTAACCTGCCAAATGAAAATACAAGATAAAATGTCTGACTCTTTTAACACAAATAAAGGACTAAGGTAGGGGGGTGCGCTGGCGTGTCACCTTTATAACATAGCACTAGAAAAAGTAGTCAGAGACGCAGAGCTGGACAACGGGGGTACAATATTATTTAATAAGAGCATACAGATAATGGCATACGCAGATGACGTGGATGTTGTTTCATGCACAATACGACATTCCAAAGAGAAGTTGGTGCAGCGAAAAATATGGGTCTGACGGTGAATGAGGGAAAAACAAAAGTTATGGCGTCAACACCAGGTAATAGAGCTAGAGTCACAAACATCGGACAAAATATGACTATCGATGATTACAACTTTGAGGTAGTGCAAGCATTTACTTACCTGGGGTCTTCAGTAAATAATAAAGGAAGGAAATAAAACGCAGAATAGTACTTGCCAACAAGTGCTATTTTGGACTTGGAAAACACCTCAAAAGCCGGCAATTATCATTTAAGACAAAGCTGATGCTGCATAAAACGTTAAACGGCCCTGACGTATGGATCCGAGACATGGACCCTGAGTAAAGCTGACGAAACCCTACTCCAAACTTTTGAAAGGAAAATCCTGAGGCGGATCTTTGGAGCTGTATGTGATAACGGTGTATGCCGTCGGAAATACAAACAGGTGGCAAAGGGTAGGGATGTGGTAACAAACATAAATATAAGACGATTCAGGTGGGCAGGACAGTCAATATAGCTGATGACAATAACCCCCTAATAAAGATCATGGTTTCGGAATCAGCGGGAGATGGAAGCCTAGGCAGACTAAGATTACGGTGGAGGAATAGTGTCGATGAGGATGCACGAAAAATCGGTGCAAGGAATTGGAAGCAAGAGTCGCGGAATCGGCAGGAATTGTGGAAGAAACTAGAGAAAGTCGGTGCCTACATAGGGCTGTAGCACTAGGGATGATGATGATGAAGATTAAGTACACTATCTACGTACATTTAATTTTCATTTTTGAAATCGATGTCGGCAACGGCTGACTGCAACTATCGTTCGTTTCGTAATAGTCGGCTCTGCTATTCTACATATAAAATGTTTCTGTCAGAAGTCATAGTGTTTATGAAGTGTTCGGCAACGCCCGATTGTAAATTTTATTTTTGTAATAATCTTTCATGTAACAGTCTTTTTCTGAAATCGATCGGCAATGTCTACATTTTCGGCGCGATTTCAGATCGAAAAATGCACAATTCCAGCATTTCAGTCCGTTGCTAAGAAACTATCAGAAAACATACCGGAAAAAATCCGTTGCCAAACAACGATCAACAAAACCGTACGGGAATGTGACTTTCCCGGCCTAAGCCGATAAAGTAACTTTCCCGTACGGTTTTTTATGTATATTTTAGACAATAAATAAATACACGCAGACAAACCACATTAAAATTGCATTTATTAGTAAGCAGTTAGAATGTTATGAAGAACTCTTATGCATTAATACAAATTCCTTAATTTATAATAATATTGATTGTGATTTCAGAAAAAAAAATAGTATGTTTACTTCGGTGTGAAAGCACATTCCCGGACTTCGATGCTTGTTGATGCATCGTCGTCCGGGAATGTATTGCTTTCACACCTAAATATACAATATACTATATTAAAGATACCGTAGAGGCGAGCGTAGGGGCGACTTCAATGTGAATATCAGTCGATATTCCGTTGAAGCAACGTCGAGCGCTGTTAGTACTTGGATGGGTGACCCATCTTGGGAAATACAGCGTTCTCGTCCCACCTTCTAGCGGCTTGTATATCAGTGTATACGCGGAAGTTACGTAATTTCAGACGAGGATTACGTAGTGAATATACCATCCTTCGGAGGGGATGTAAAGCAGGCGGTCCCTTGTCTATTCAATGTTAAGCAAGTAAAAGATCCCTACTCTTCTTAAGGGAAGAGGTTCGGCAAGATTTCCAGGTTGGGGGTAGCTCGCCTCCTGGGGACGGTGATAGGCCCTGGTAGCGGAAATAGGCCGACGTTAAATAAATAAATAAAAAAAAAATAAAGATACCGTAATAACATTTTAAGATTTTAGGGTAAAATTGTTATATAATCTAACCTACATAAAGTTCGTTCGAACCTGAAAGACGCACTTTATATTGCAGTTCAGATATCTTACATTTTTACGATCTTAATCAAAAATCTGTGGAACATGTTTTCTCTAGTCACAAAAACTCATAGTTTATATAAAATGATCTGATAATCACTCTGTATACCAGAGATGACCCAGTTTTTCCCATGCTATTCTGTACATGTTTTGTATTTTGCATATGTATAAAAAAATTTAAATTAACAGAAATCATCGTGTTTAACAGACATTCGTAGTTGGCAACGCCCGACTGCAACTTTTATTCTTGTATGGTTATTTTTGTTTCAATTTCAATGGGAAGTATTCTACCATGCTGTTTTATATATATATATATACATATTCCAAATTCTAAAAAATATATTAAGCCCAACCGAGTTTATCTTTTTAAGAGATATTCGCAGTCGGCAATCCCATACTGTAACTTTATTTCGTAATAGTCTTACCAAAAATGCAATATACCATGTTTTAGGGTAAAATTGATATATCATCTAATCTACATAAAGTTGGTTCGAACCTAAGAGACACCTTGCATATTATGGTTTAGAAATTTTGTGCGTTTTCATATGCTTAATTAACAATCTTAGTAACATTTAACTCAAAAATTAAAATAAAAAAAGCTCTTTCACATAAAAATGAGAGTTTGCAGTCTTCTGGTGATCACCCTGTATGAGAAATATGGCCCAATTTCAATAGGGAGTATTCTACAATTAGTACAGTACCTAGTGGTAAAAAATATGTTGAATTACGGAATAATTTCATATGTAATGCTAATTTTTCTTTGTGGGTTATTGTAGTAAAAGGTTTCGTTTTCAGTTTCTATATTCAAAATTAAAAAATTCAGAATGGTGGCTCTAGTATGGCGGATGGAATTTTTTTTTAAAGCAAGTGTTTTAAACCAGCAAAACAAATGAGCATCTAGGTGATGCTATATATTAACGAAAATCAGCATTTTGAAAAAAAATTATAATAAAATAATGATGACATTTTGTAAAAAAAAATGTGAAAACGCACATTGTATCTGCCATAACTTCTTTATTCTTTGTGATGTAGAAACAAACAAAAATAATTTTAAAGATTGATTAATAACCTTTAATTTTGTTCATTAGAATTTTTTAGTGTTACAGTTTCAACATTTTAAACTAAATACTTCATCCTAAAAACGGTCGGATGCCAATTATAAAATAAAATATCTCCGGAACTATTAACCCTACCCAAATATATAAAAAGAATAAATTCATTCTCAGTTTATAAGCTACATTTTTTATATCTGCCATATTTTCTCTAAAACTAATATTTATTGAGATATTTGCAGACAAACAAGAATGTTACGTTTTTTCTAAAATCCCTCTACAGTTTAAAATGCAATTTTTTTCTGAAACAAGCGCTGTAAGCGGAGGAGAAAATTTAAGCAGGTGGATCATACTATATATTAACGAAAAACAGTATATGTGAATATATTTTTTTATTACTGACTACTTACATTAACAAATTGGCGACGCATTTATTAAGAAAATATGAAAAGTACATAGTTTCTGTCATAACTTCTTTGTTTTTTATGCTATAGAAATACGCAAAAAATCATTTAAAAGCCTAATTAACAGTCTTTTATCCCTTTGTGGACTAGTGGTTACCCTGTGGAACCACCTTATGTATGCAAAAATGAAATAATGAAATCATGTGAATTTTGTCAGAAAAAGAATCTATGATCTTTTTATTTTTCTTTTTCATTATCTGAGATAATGTTGACACTCATTTGTCAAGATTTCTTTGATTTCATGTACTTGGTAGAAGAATGATGTCCCAGTGTCTCATGTGCAGAGGTACGCAGCACTGAAGATCCCCGAATGAAACATTTGAATTGCAAACTGTCCATTGGAAAAAAAATTGGATAACGATATCGATAGAACTGGTAGGCAATATCTTCACCACGAAAATTATTTCCAACTCAGATAATAAGTTCCAAAGCCTTTAATGATAATCGTAAGGTTCATAAGGGCTATAATCGTATCTCTTGTCGTTTTTTATCAGGCCACAAAGGCTTATTTCGGTTGTTAACGCATTTGGCCTAAGTTCCACAGTTTCTGAGATATTTAACATTTAAACTAAATACTTCGTCTTATAAACGTTCGGACATCACCTTTATACTTCCAGATATCCGAAACCATTAACTCTACAGAAATTAGAAAAAAACGAAATTCATTCTCAATTTAGTAGCTTTCTTATTTGACTATCTAGCTTGTTTTCGCTCAATGTAATACCTTTCGAGTTATTTGATAAAAACCTATTTGAAATGCTTCTTTTTCAAGCAATTTTCTAGTCGTTGTAACATAAAGACTATCAATTTATATGAAAAGTTGCATAGACCCTTTTCTTCTTAAAATTTGATTCTCTTTCAGCTCCAATGTTTTTGTTTTTTTTGCTCCCCCCTGAAAAGATCCCCTATAAATTAGCAAGACTCCATATAATATATAAAACTTTTCTTTGACGCATTTACTATTAAGTTGCCAAAAATGAACAAAATCCATTTCATATGACATTATTCCGAAGTTAAAACCTATATGCTGTTTTATATATGTTCCAAATTTGAATTAAATAAAAATAAAAATTTTAGATCTAACAGAAGTTATCGTGTTTACAGGAAATGGTCTACACACACAGACAAACAGTTTTTATTCGATATTTGAATTCAGTCTGTTATGAAAGAGATTTCTGTACAAAATTTTTTTTTCTACGATAATGATTAAAAATTTTTGTCTGGTTATATAATAAAATCATTAAAAATTTACTCAGTACTCAACAAAATTTATATTTTCTTAACTCGACGGTTCCAGAGTTTGTATCACCTTCAGGATTCTTCGTTATAGGCCGGGAGCCCGTGTATAAAATGACTGACTATCTGGCGAATTTTGACAATATGAAAAATGGATTGTTCTTATATAAGTTAGTAATGAATGGACCGTCAGCTGGTTGGGTAGCGGTGGGGGTGGCTGTCAAAGGGTTGAAAACACGTAAAATAAATGAGAAAAAAAACTATCCGGCGAACGCTGAAACTTATATGAGGGGAAGATTATGTTATATAATGAAAGTAGAACATAGTCAGCTGGACGGGGGGCGGTGGATTTACCGTCAGCTGATCGATCAAACAGGTCCAAAAACATGAAAAATTTAAATTATTCGGCGAACTTTAAAATTTGGGCATAAGATAATATTTATACTGAGATTCACGAAAAACAGCTGCAAGTATGTGGGTGGAAAAGTCGTCAGCTGGTACAGAACAGTACTGAGAGTTGATCGCCTGCAATGCAGCGCGCATCACCTTTTTTGCATCAGCTGACGACTTTTCCACCCACATGCTTGCAGCTGACTGTATTTATCGTTAATCTTAGTATGAATATTATCATATACCCGAATTTCAAAGTTCGCCATACAGATTTAATTAGTAATATCGATATTGGTAACTTTATGTTAGAAAACGTGCGTGCGGCATTCCCGAGTTTCTTTTTTAATTTTATTAAATATTCAATTTATTATTAATATACATTATTTTATGAGAATACAAATTAATACATTTCAAAATTATACAGGATGATCTGCTCAAAAAATTTATTTAGTTTAGTGAAAATAAAAATAAATTTATTCGGCTTCCGATACAGATCTTCCTCATCCTCATTTTCATCAAACTCATCACTCTCTTGATGCTCAGTGGGTGAAAGATCATTTTTCTCTTTGTCACTCGCATCTAAAAAAAAATAATTATTTATAAAAAAAAATGATTAAGATTATAATAGGATGAAAAGTGGAAAGCACAAATGATATAATACCTTCAGTATTTTGGGCTTCTCGGATAATCATTTCCACTTATGGAGGTAATTGATCGCCATCAAACCACTTGCAAGTTAAATTTGTTTTCCTCAAGCTGTCACCCGTAACCAAGGGATCTAATATAGTTGGCACTTGTTTGTGTGCGTTGTTTCAAATCGTACAGTTCTTAAAACGTGCTGTATAAGTTCCGATTTCGACGGAGGCGACAGAGATGCATCAAAATTTTTGTCTGATAACCGAAATTCGTTATCATTTTCGCTAAATTTATACATCTTAGTGAAGGTAGCTACACGACGTTTTTTTGTAGCTTTAAACCCATACATCGTGGAAACAAACTTCTCTATTATGTTAACGACATTATTTAGGTTCTCCTCTGGTAAATTGTTCAAACTTTTAGAAGCTCTAATCAAGTTTCTTTCAATGTATTGGGCAAGTGACTCCTTTCTTAGGTAATAAAACCCTATACCTAAGCGCTGAAAACTGCTATAGTTATTGAGTTCGAAACGACGATATCCAATCTAGTGTCACTCAGGAAACCCTGGAAAGCTTATCGTGTTTTAGTCATGAGGAGGCGGACACTAAAATGATTTTTCACTTATAAATGAGAACACCAGTGTGGTCATAAGATTAGATACTGACATTCCTATCATCATACTGGGAAACATGAAAAATGTACAATGTAAAAATTTGGATAAAAATGGAAATGAAGAAACGTAGGAAATAAAGAACGATTTTTATATCTAAACGATTTGTATTCAGCACTTGGAGACGACTTGTGTAACGCATTGCCCGCTTTCCACGGTTTCGCGGGATGTGATTATAATCCCGCATTTTTCAAAAAAGGAGAAAAAAAGCCTTTTACTTTATTAAGAAAAGGTCAAGAGTTTATTGAAACATTTAACAGTTTGAATAATTTACCAGAGGAGAACCTAAATAATGTCGTTAACATAATAGAGAAGTTTGATTGCACGATGTATGGGTTTAAAGCTATAAAAAATGTCAATGATGCTCGTGTAGCTACCTTCACGAAGGTGTATAAATTTGACGAAAATAATAACGAATTCCGGTTACCAGACAAAAATTTTGATGCATCTCTCCGATGCCACCGTCGAAATCGGAACTTGTACAGCACGTTTTAAAAACTGTGTATGATGTATACGATTTGGAACAACGCACACAAACAAGTGCCATCTACATTAAATCCCTTGGGTAACAGGCTTGAGGAAAACAAATTTAACTTGCAAATGGTTTGATGGAGATCAATTACCTCCATAAGTGGAAATGATTATTCGAGATGCCGAAAATACTGAAGGTATTATATCATTTGTGCTTTTCACTTTTCATCCTATTATAATCTTAATCAATTTTTTATAAATAATAATTTTTTTTTAGATGCGAGTGACAAAGATAAAAATGATCTTTTGCCCACTGAGCATCAAGAGAGTGATGAGTTGGATGAAAATGAGAATGAGGAAGATCTGTTACCAGAAGCCGAATAAATTTATTTTTATTTTTACTAAACTAAATAAATTTTCTGAACAGATCATTCTGTATAATTTTGAAATATACGAATGTATTAATTTGTATTCTCATACATTAACGTATATTAATAATAAATTTAATATTTAATTAAATTAAAAAAGGAAACTCGGGAATGCAGCACGCACGTTTTCTAACATTAAGTTATCAATATCGATATTACTAATTAAATTTTTATGGCGAACTTTGCAATTCTGGTATATGATACTATTCATACTAAGATTAACGATAAACACAGTCAGCTGCAAGGATGTGGGTGGAAAAGTCGTCAGCTGATGCAATAAAGGTGATGCGAGCTGCCTCGCAGGCGATCAGCACTCAGCGCTGTTCTGTACCAGCTGACGACTTTTTCACCCACATACTTCCAGCTTACTATGTTTTTCGTGAATTTCAGTATAAATATTATCTTGTACCCAAATTTTCAAGTTCGCCGAATTATATATTTCATGTTTTTGGACCTGTTTGATCGATCAGCTGACTGTGAATCCACCGCCCCCCGTCCAGCTGACTCTGTTCTACTTTCATTGTATAACATAATCTTTCCCTCATATAAGTTTCAGCGTTCGCCGGATAATTTTCTCAATTTTTTTTACGTGTTTTCAACCCTTTGACAGCCACCTCCACCGCTACCCAACCAGCTGACGGTCCATTCATTGCTAACTTATATAAGAACAATCCATTTTACATATTTTCAAAGTTCGCCAGATAGTCAGTCATTTTATACACGGGCTCCCGGCCTATTACGTATTATGTTATATTATATGACAATATTTATTAAAATCAAAATTCATTAAATCGTAATTAATGTAGTGGTACGCCCCTGCAAGGAGGCTAAGAGCTTTCAGTAAAATTTATAGATCTTGTAGAATTCTTGTAGAAATTATAGGCGTAATAATGAACTGATGTTTTGCTACGAGAATAATTTAATGCTATACATACGATTTTCTACTGTTACTCCAGAGCTACAGCGCGATGTGTCTTTACTTTAAACTTTCTATACGACATTTATTTATGAAAACTGATATTGTTAATGACAAATATGTTGGCGAGTGCTTCTATACAAATGTTAGATAAGCCATACATACGTGCATCACTTCCTACTACCTCTACTTGGAGGATTATTCTTATAACTTAGTGTCCAATATCTCTAAGAAACAAATCTTCTCTAACAACATTCAAACTACAGTCCAGTGAATAATTTCCGACAATGTACCAGAAAATAAACATCTGAGATTTTCATTTTGCGCATTTATCTTTAACAGATCTCTGATCCAGAACGTGCGGCTAGGTATACATTTCCACCCAGTACACTAGTATGCTAATTATACAGTGTGTCCCCGGATGAGGTACCCTATTCTTGTAAACTTCCTTATTTTTGATTCGCCGAGAAAATAATATTCCTTATAAGATTTGCTTGTCTTAGGAAGTCATAAACAGTTGTCAAACTTAAGATAAATTATACAGGCTATTCTAAAAATTAGAAAATATGAAATCGGGTTTAAACAAACTCCCTCTTTTTACATTTTTATTGAAAATTTCATTTAACAAAGTTTTTCAATTATGAAGAAAACCTTAAATATGGAGTTTAGTTGCAAAATAAGGAAATATCAATTTTCAAAAAAAAAACATTTTATTCAACTAAGTTGAGAACGTAATATTGCAAAATATGCCTTATTTAGTTCACTGCAAACAAGTTCTACGTGTCTATAGCAGGATAGCTTGGAACCAATTTAGAGTAGCAAGTAATTTGTCAGAATCAGATAACATAATATAATCACTAACAACATTCAAACTACAGTCCAGTGAATAATTTCCGACAATGTACCAGAAAATAAACATCTGATATTTTGATTTGATGAAATTTTCCTACAAAAGATTACTGGAGGTGTTTTTTTTTCATTTAGCATCAGTTTGTTTCTTTGACACCATGTAGTCAAAGATTCTGTTATATTATTTATCTAATTATGAAGATCTTCGGGTGTATCAACTAATACGGTAACTCTTGTGTCGTCCGCAAACATTATTGCACGACCAAGGTCTATGTAACTTGGTAAATCATTTACGTAGAGCATGAACAGTAATGGGCCTAACACTAAACCCTGAGGAACTCCAAGTGTAACATCAAATATATCCATACGGCTTTTAGTCATTAATCTATTTTCCATGTTGGAAAGGTTAACTTATACAGAATCCACGTTATAAAATTAAGATACCAGTAATATTTATAATAAGTTCGAATGCTGTTTTCTAAGTTTTAGTATCATAAAATAAATAAAGTATATCTTCATAGAAGATGATGTCAAAATATTAATAACAATGTTTGTTTCAGGATGGACTTCAACATAATGAATTCGCTCATGGGAAACACATAAACTTCACTGTATATGGGGAAGATATTGGAAATAATAACCCTGATATCGATTATAAAGAAGGTAATTTAAAACTTTGTGGTATACCATTATTTATAAATAAATCCTTGATAGTCAACATCAAAGATAAAAATATATTTATTTTATTTTATATTCGTAACACAAATTCTTCTCTCGCACTGTAGCTGTTGAATATGCTAATGTATTTTCGTATGTTTTTCAACGTTACGGAAATGTTCAATGTTATTAATCTTAAATTAGGAATGATTGTAAACAAATCAATACGCTTACCCAAGAACAAGCGCATCTAGATTTTATGTTATTATTTTATACGCCAACGCAAGGCGCGTTGGCGCCAGTAATAGTCCGTCAACAACAAATCAGTTGCACCAAACAAGTAAATTACCGTATTCCGTTATATTGCGGATGATTTTCGTTCACCCTCGATAATTAGAAATGTTCTAATAGGTGGTGATTTCAATATCCTCAGAAATTAAATGTATGGTGGAATATCAATTGTTCGGTTTATTTTTTATCGATGGTACACTAAATAACCCTAAGTACTTGGATCTATTGGAGCAGCAAACTATTCCGGAAATTAAGCGGCTAGCGGGGTCAAGATTTAACCAGGCCTAGCTTCAACAGGATGGTTGTCGTCTCCATGATAGTGTTAGGATTTCCTGAACAACACATTTCCAAGTCGTTTATTGAGTGGACAGAGAAATACCTTATGTCCAACTGGATCTCCCGATCTTGTTCCAAACGACGCGCAAAATCTCACATTTATAGCATCCAGGAGAGTAGGGCTGATAATTTTGAAGAATTGCAATTGAAAATCATAAACGAATTCCAAAAAATTGATTCCGATATGTTGTTAAGTATTAGAAGAAGTTCTTATGATCAATTAGGTTATTATTTAGCTCAAAAAGGTGGCCTGTTTGAACAATTATTACATTTTTCGTTACCTATACAATATGCTTAACTGATTTAATTTTTCACCTTGTCCACCACTTTCTGTCCTCCACGTATATCATCAAAATAATGGATATTAATCATCCATTGCTTTTATATATCTCTGCTACTTTGTTACTAAATATTTAATTAGATCGCAAATTGTTTTGTTAAAGTTAAGTTTCCTAAGTTTAAGTGCCTTATGCATTATACAAGAGTCTGCAACTTTAAACTTAGCAACCCCTAAAATATCGTGTCAGACTCGTTAATAAAGAATGACATTCCCGCTTTCAGTCAAAACATCAATTATTTTACAAGGTCCCAAAATAGATTTTGCTACAAGAAAAATAATTTTCAATTATAAGAATACATGGTTGGTTGAAACTTTGGCGATGCGTTTTTGCGTGCTTTTTGGTAAATATTTTATAAACATTAATTTATACAAAAATTGTAAATAAGCGTTTTTGTAGGTAGTAAAATAATCTTAAATTTAGTTTACTTTTTTTTTCTCTTGGATAATTGGATAATTTGAATAATTTGAATAATTTGAACGAGGTACAATTATTTGAATAGATACATAACTTTTGGACTTTATTACTTATTTAAAAAATGCAGTTATTTGAAAATAAACACAAAAATACTCTCTTTGCCAAAAAATACTACTCTTTACCTTTTGTAGGTTATCAAATTGGCTTTCTTTTGTCTTCTTTACGATAAAAACATTCCATGTTTTGACAATAAACATATAATTATAACGTACTAACTGAAAAACGAAATAATAAAAAAGAATGTAATTATCTTTATTAGTGAATTACTTGCAATTAAAAGGAATTGTCCCTTTTTTACAAAGAAATGATAATTTTGCAACAATTCGTTTAAAAATCATTATTTACAGAAATAAATGTCTTAGGCCAATATTCTTGGCTAAAGATGTCGGTCTCGGATGTCTGGGGCCGGGCAGGACTATTGCCCTTTACCCCAGTACATCGCTGTAGACCGGGGACCAGCCTCGTGCAGGGCGGGCGAACTTACTTTACGTCGGCCCCACTCACAAATGTGAGCGGTGCAGACGATTTCGGCCCACCTCCCTGGGTCCTGGCTCGTTGGACCTTGCTGGCTAAGGCCTCTTCTGGCGTTCTTCTGTCTTCGTTTTCTTTTCTTCGCCAGCTTGTTTCCCCCCGGGGGGTAGTCGTCTGTCTGTTGGGTGTGTTGGGAGTTTTGGCAGGAGAGACTGCCGGTACACAGGATGCCAAATGACATCCTGTCATCCGGATCATCGGTAAGGTAAGGATGAGCTATGTAGCTCGAGGAAGGGCAGACCTAAATGCTATTGGTAGCATTTTTGGTCTGCCCGGAGCCAGGGGGACTACAGGTACTGGACGGTATGTTGTCCGGTACCCGCAGGGTCTTGGGTGGGGTGTTGTGGTATCGTCATGTCTCTTCGGGTAGCTTCTCCATCGACTGGGTGATCCGGGTGGCGTCACTGGGGGGTGAGGTGGGGCAGGTTTGCGAACAGGGCCCCCATCATGGTACACATCTGCTGCATTTGAGCCAGTACAGCAGCGAGTTGTCCAGCCTCTAGGGGGGCCTGTGGTGGTTGGGCAGGGTTGGTGGTTGTCCCCGCTGCACCCTGGGCTGCTCTGGCGTAGCTTAGCCCGGGGGTTGTCCTGGTGGTGGCTGACTTGTGGGCTGGTGTCTTCCGGGGGGCTGGGGTCTGTGGGCTGGCTTTCCTTTTGGGGCATCGGGGGCATCCTCTATAACTTGCGGGGTGCGCTCCCTGGCAATTTGCACATTTGGCTGGAGTGTCTTTTGGCTTCTGGCAGGTGGAAGTGTGGTGGGTCTCGCCGCATTTTACACATTTGGGAGTGGCCATACACCGTCCTTGTGCATGGCCGAAAGTCTGGCATCTGTGACACTGGGTGATCGTCTGTTTGGCTCTCTGTTTTTCTACTTTCACTACCAGGTAGCAGCAACGGGTCACTTTTAGGATGTCTTCCTGATTTGGGGGAACCTGCACCAGCATCATTGGAATTTCCTGTTTCGTCCTCCTAGATGACATTCTTTGTACAGAGACTGGTGTGTGCCCCTGCATTTCAAGGTCTGTCTTGACTTCCTCACTGGTTACACTGGTCGGTATCCCACGTATTACTACCCTGAGAAGCCTCTCCTCCGGCAGGGCGTATGTGTGGTATTCTTGTTTTTCGTCTTTGAATAGCCGGGTTAGTCTGCGGTGGTCTTCGGGTGTTGAGGGCTCTATGGCGATACCATCTCTCACAGCCTTGGCTTTCTTGATGTCAACCCGGGCTTGTTGTAATTTTCGGGTTACCGTTGACCATGACTCGTGGCTGCGCAGGACAACTGGGGGCATCCGGGGGGGTTTGGGGGGCTCGGGGGTCTCTGTGTCTGTGTTCATTTGGCTTGTCTTGTCCTGGCTTGTGGAGGGTTTGTCTGGGGGTGACTGCTGCTTGGATGTCTTAGTAGGGGGGTTTGTTTCCCCGTTGTCTTGAATATTTTTCCTTTTTGTGGTTTCTTTCTGCCGTTTTTCCGGGGGGATTTCCAGGGGGTTTTCGTTACCCGTTGTTGGTTTCCTGGAGTTTTGTAGTGCCCTCATGGCTTCCATCATTTCTTTATGCTGTTTAGCGTTCTGCTCTCTTGTACTCCTGATTGAGTCTTTTAACTGCGATATTTCCTCCCGCAGTTTTCGGTTCTCGTCTTCTAATAATTCGCATCGTGCCCTTGATGACATCCTCCCTGCTGAGAATGTTCTGGATGAGGCCCTGGAGGATGCTATCCTAGCGTCTACTAAGGCTAGCTCCATCTCTATGTCTGCCTCTGACACTTCGTATTTTTCCATGTCGTCACTCACGTTGTTTAACCTAAAAGAGAAATAAGGATAGGAAATGGGAAGGTTTACACAGTGTCCCCAGGCGGGGGACTTTATTTATCTTTTTTATACCAGCGTCTTGATAAAGACGACTGATATTTCTCCACTTGCACTCTCTGTGGGGCTTCCACTTCGCTAGTTCGCTTCGCACTGTCTTCAACTGCACACTGGAGGTCTGCACTCGTCGACTGCCACTTGAACTATGATGTCTTAGGGTGAATTATACCAACTAAGTTCAGCCCAAATTCAGCTTGATCCAAGATCAGTTCCAATTACAGCACCTTGGTGACGATTGTTGTAACAATCGTAACTTGGCTTTTGATCCTGGATCAAGCTGAACTTGGCTTGAACTTAGATGGTACAACTCGCCCTCAATGTTTTTATAAAATTTTAAAGCTACAGATCTTAACTCTAAATTGAGGTCATTATGGCAACACCAGTGATCAGAATTGACGCATATATATGTGGAAAATGTACCGTTTTCATTATTACTATCAAGAAGTGGGTCCTAAAATAATTTTTTAGAAGAAATATTTAGCTTACCTTTTAAATGAAATATAATATCTGAAAGATCATTAATAGTCCAGTGTTTGACAGTAAAAATGAGGTATTACCTCAGAATTCTTTCGTACAACATCAGTTTTGATGAAAATTTGTAATTAAGCTTATCTAACCCTCCTCTGCAAAAGTTATATGTTCCTGATGTGTCCTTTTTGTTTTTTGGGGGTGAAAACTACCGAAAACATAGATTTAAGCGTTACATAGATTGAAATCATGTTTAAATATGTAGAATAAACATTATTTCATGTCCTGGAATATAATTTATGATGTGTTACAACGTTTCAACCCTTTCAAACCATGCCTTATGACGAAATTTAAAAAAAAAACTAGTTTTCAACAGCTCGAAATGTTTTAATGGTGCATTTATAATGAATTAACATCCCGTTACTGTTTATAATACAATTTATGATTTATTGCAACGTTTCATCCATTACAAACCGCCTTCGTGATAATGAATTGAACTGCCATATTTATTTGAAATTAAAAACTGAAATTATTGAATGAGTTTAATAATAGTCCAGTTAACGAATGGCCCAAAGGGTGGTGTAGAGTGCGTGAGTAGGGACCTAAGCGATTCCTTTAGAAAGTTGTTCAGGGTACTTAGGGGGTGAACATACTCAAGTTTTGACGTCTAGGAGGTGAGCCGGAAGGTGGGGGGTACAAAGAAAGTCCCACTTTTGTTTTTTTCGCTTATCCTCCTCGGACCCCAGGTATCATATATGATACCTCGGTTCTAAATTTTTTTCTCAGTTCATAGTTGGGAATCATGAATTGTGCCTACGAGAATCATATATGATATGCACCCAGAATTGCGCACAAAATTTTGCATGCGAATCAGACGCGTTTTAAGCTCAGTATTGGTTTGTTTATGTGAGCGAACACTTGGGTTATGGCAACCATTAAGGAAATAAATTGTTTGAAACGTAAGTAGTCTATATTTATTGATTTTAGTTATCACATTAACTGAAATAATATTAGTTCTGATAGTAATATGTTGCATTTGTCTGAATTAGCTGAAATTTACTTTTTTTTTAACCCTTGAACTTAAGGTATCAATACTGATACTTTGGGTCTCTCTCAATACAAAAATATAAATATTGCAAACTACTTCTAGATTCGCTCACCCAGGAAGAACTGCAGCTGTTAGTCGATAATATAGACTTGAATGATTTGGAGGTGGATGATAATCTTCTTTGTGATGAGGAGGAAGAAGAGGATGAGATTGCTTGGACCGCAGCTAGCCAAGATCAAGAGGAAATAGTATTAGAAAGTGAAAATGAAGGTGATGACAACACCAAGGAAAGTGAAGATGAGTACAATAACGACGAAGCGTCGCCAAAAGGAAAAAAATAAGATACTAGCGAGGATGAAGAAACTGTCCAGCCAAGTGTTAAACAACGAGGAGTTGTACCCATTCCTGTTAAAAGTCAGCGTAACCAGGAAGGAAAACATCTTCCTGAATTTGTGAATGACAAGCAAAAATCGTGGTCAAAGTGCAGATATGGAGGCTGCAAAACCTGACATTTTCAAAATGTAAAGTTTGTAATGTATTTTTATGCTGTAGTGTTCAGCAAACCGTTTTTCTAAATTCAATAAATAAATGTGACACCTAAAATTATTTGATTCTTGTCGTGTTAAAGACCCAACGTATCATATATGATACTCAATTTTTCAAAAAACCCAAAAACTTTATCGAAAATGTGGGCACATTACAGTGTTATTTAGACCCCATTGAACAACTTTATGTCACGTGGCATTAATATTTTAAGACAAATTAGTGTTGTGGGTCCGAGGAGGCATCATAGAGAAAGATTTTTCTTATACCAAATGAAAGCTCATGAAATTCTCCACAACTTTCATTTTATATTTTTTTTTCGAATTCGCAACCATTTTCGAGCTACAGGCTCCGGAAAAGTGAAAATTTTCGAAAAACAGATTTTTACCTCACATTTTTCATTAAACATTCCTTCATATCGTATAAACTATTAATCATCAAGGAAGCGGCAGTGATCTTTTACAACCCTTCCTCCACTCAAGGCGAGGTTGAAGAGGCTGGGAAGATTTACTTCCTCAAATGGTATGGGGCACCAGCAAAACAGACCTCCCTCAACCAGTACCGCTTCCAGTCATTCATGAGGTCAGTGGCAATCAGCTCCCTCCCACCAACTGAGAGCGCAGCTAAACAGCATTCCCGGCGCACCTACCACCAAGTGCAGCAGTGGCTCTGGAATGAGCTGTCCCCTCAAGAGTGAGGGTGAAAACATGTAGGAGACACCCTGGTGCCAATTACAACAGAAGATCCACCAGCACCGGAGGTCCTACTGAAAACGATATTTTGCCGCTGCACCAAGGATTGTTGTAGTGGCAAAAGTGGATGACGGAAAGCAATGCTGAACTGTTCTGCGGCGTGCCTCCACTGCCAAGGGAAATGCCTCAAAGGCGTGCCTGTTTACGACGAGGACGACGATGAAGACATGTAGAGTAGACCCCTTCAGCAAGAACCACCCACCACTGGGGATGAGGATGCCATGGACCCCTTGCCAGGAGCCTCACGACCAAAGATGATGAAAACGTGAATGCAGAGAAAGTTGTGAGTTTAACATTGAGAAGTTATTGAGAGTGAGAACAATGAGAATTATTGAAATCGAATAAAATTACTTACCTTATATTTTATCATCTTTAAAATACAATTTTCTGTTTTTCAGGTAAAAATCTGTTTTTCGAACATTTTCACTTTCCGGAGCGTGTAGTTCGAAAACGGTTGCGAATTCGAAAAAAATATATAAAATGAAAGTTGTACAGAATTTCATGAGCTTTTATTTGGTATAAAAAAATTCCCTGCAAAAAAAACAAAAGTGGGACTTTCTATCATCACTATCGACCTCCTCCTCTTGGTCCGTAATTGGAGGACAATTTTGACAGTTGTCACCGGAGCATATTCCGCATGTTCCGTTACAGAAAAGTCCAACTTTTCGGCAGCTACAAGCTCCGCCGTATCCTTTTTTGCAATTACAGAATATCATTTTGAGGTGTTCTTCCGATGCAGGCATATCCAGCATTTTGATTGGTAGTAAATATCCTTCATTATTAATCCATCCCCAATCAGTTGGACGAATATTATTGTTTCCAAGCCACATCTGGGTTTGTAAATAAACCCTCTTAATGTGCTCATTCAGAGCATCAACTGTCGGAACAAGGGATGATAATCTCACAGCACTGTTTTTAGTGGTAGCTTTAATAAAGGAATCATAGCGCATCTGCTCGAGAAACGCTGATAAGTCTTCGACACGGCTCAATTTTTTTAACTGTATCTCCTTAGCAGCTCCGTACAATAATATTGTACAGTACCTACGTGCCTTTAAAATTTCTTCCAGCTCTGATAAAATATGTCCACCTGATCTCTTAAATATATAGTGTGTGTGTGTGTGTGCGCGTGTCGTGTATGAAGATATACTTATACATATATAGATACAGGCATATGTATTTACATGTATTTATAAATGCTCCAAAATAGGCGAAAATAAAACAATTTACATGCTCCGAAAATTTCACCGAAAAAAACGGGCGATTATTTCTTCAACGATAACTTCCTTCATTTTTAAGCTATTCAATCGCTCCAAAAATCATTTTGCAGAGAATTTTAAGGGCTACAATTAATGTAAAGTTGAACTCTCTTGAGCCCTTCGTATTTGAGATTTTTGAGTTTAAAGGGCTCGGGGAAGGTGGTCATCGTACTCAAATGCAAACTTATAATGGTGTTATCTAAATTAAATTTTATCTTACAAAAATTAAAGAAAAAAGTTCAGCAAAAGAAAAACTTAATTTTGGTACTCTAGTATTTTTTACGTATCTTCTTTAGTTTTTGAATTATTGTGAAAAAATGAAAATATTTTAAGAAATTTCAAAAATCATTTCAAATTTGAATCAAACTTTTTTTCAAATCTAGGCATCCTAAACCTCTAGAACATATTGTTAGTACTTAAATAAAGTAAATTGTAAATGGATTACGTTTAATTTCAATTCTTGCGGTGAAGCCATTGTAGAGTGAGATCCCAGAGCCGCCAGACCTACGTCATTTTAGCAAGGCTAATATTTTGACAACAAATAGTGTAATATCTAGTTAAGAACGTATGCGTATTTGCTAGTTTGAAAGCGGGGCCCTTTTGCAGAAAACAGGTATAAAAGGTACATAAAAATTTTACTCAGTACGTTAAAGTATGATAGCTGGATTATTTTACAAGTGACATGCTAACTACATGGTGTAAGTTCAACCTTCGAAACTTAAGGTCCGAGGTTCGATCCCTGAGCGTTCTCATTTTTTTTTTCAAATATCCGTACTAAGAAAAAAAGTTATGGCCAAAAATAATAAATATTTCCCTATCGGTTGTCTCCGTCTTGGTAATCGCCACTTTAAGTTAATATTTGTTGAAAAAAAAAAAGCTGAGAACGCTCAGGATCGAACCTCGGACCTTAAGATTCGGAGGTTGACGCTTACACCACGTCTCAATTTTGTGTCCACCCTACCTTCCTTGTCGGCGATCAGACCACAAGGTCGTCATTTGTTCGAACGGGTTTTTTCGTTTAGTTGTGTTCCCCGTATCAACAATCAAAATTACGAAGTGCGCTCGCCTACGATTTTAGTGTTCTCAGTGTTGTATTTATTTTTAAGCTACTTTTAGGTCCATGTGGACACATAAAAATTGTAATCTAGCTTCTAAGTCTGCACGTGGCAGACAGGAGATTCTACCCCCCCCCCCTCGAATTTACTTCCAGGCCGAACCGGACCTACTCCGCCCAGCCTCACACCCACCTCGGCGATGTTCGCCGTGGTTGTCTGGCTGGCTCCGGGCTAGGATCCGGTGAGGCACATAAATGTATAAAACTGTTAATAAATTATTTATTGATTGATTGATTGATTGTTAGTGTGTCACGTGAAAAATAAACCAGCTAACATACTTTAACGAACTGAGTAAAATTTGTATGTACCTTTTGTACCTGTTTTCTGCAAAAGGGCCCCGCTTTCAAACTAGCAAATACGCATACGTTCTTAATTAGATATTACACTATTTGTTGTCAAAATATTAGCTTTGCTAAAATGACGTAGGTCTGGCAGCTCTGGGATCTTGGACTATATATATTACAGCTTTATATAACAATAGTCCGGTCGAATTATCACGAATAATATTAAAATGTGGCGAAAATACATAACCACGATTTTATTGTTTTAAGTTGATGGGTTGGACATCCAAAACAAGCCCTTATAGTTTGCCAATGTCATGCCGGATAAAGTGGATGGGGGGGTCGTAAAGTTGAAAAGTCGGTTTTTCGCGTTTAAATAGAAGGCTAATAATCTGAGAGGAAAGTTCAAATGGGAAAGTTATAGGTATTTAAAAAACCTATAAAATGAGCCCCCGAACATTAAGATTTATTAGGTCAGGAGTGAATTCAAAAGAACCGAAATTTTGAAAAAAAAATTTAATTTCAGCAATATTTTAGAAAAATGTTTGAAATTTTACTAAAATATATGCTATATAGGAGGGAACATCTGATAAAAATTTCAAATCGATATCTGCATTATTTTTTGACATATTCATTTTTTTTGAAAAAAAAAAGGGTCTTTGAAAAATGGCTATAACTACTTTATTTTCTGTCAGATTTTGCTATGAGAAGAAAAATTCTATTCTTCGAGAGTTGCTCAATATTTACAATTTTTTTCTATATGATCATTATTCAGAAAAAAGTGGTGAAAATTTAATTTGAAAAAATAGAATTTTTTTTTTGCATAAAAAAATCCAATTAAAGTTAAATATCTTTTGAATGGAATGCAGTATCGAAAAATGATGTCTATCATTTTGAAGAGCTGTTTTTTTTTTTGGTTCACCTCAAAAAAAAACTGCATTCCATTCAAAAGATTTTAACTTTAATTGGATTTTTTATGCAAAAAAATGTTCTATTTTTTCAAATTAAATTTTCACCACTTTTTTCTGAATAATGACCATATAGAAAAAAATTGTAAATATTGAACAACTCTCGAAGAATAGAATATTTCTTCTCATAGCAAAATCTGACAGAAAATGAAGTACTTATAACCATTTTTCGAAGACTTTTGAGATTTTTGAAAAATTTGAATATATCAAAAAATAATGCGGATATCGATCTGAAATTTTTATCAGATATTTCCTCCTATATAGCACGTACTCTAGTAAAATTTCAAAAATTTTTCGAAAATATTGCTGAAATTAAAAATTTTTTTCAAAATTTCGGTTTTTTTTGAATTTACTCCTGACCTAATAAAGCTATCGAGGGCTCATTTTATAGGTTTTTTAATATCTATAACGTTCCCATTTGAACTTTCCTCTCAGATTATTAGCCTTCTATTTAAACGCGAAAAACCGACTTTTCAAATTTACGACCCCCCACCCCCTTTATCCGGTATGACATCAGTTGGCAAACTATAAGGAATTGTTTTGGATGTCCAACCCGTCAACTTAAAATAATAAAATCGTGGTTATGTATTTTCGCCGTGTCAAATTACGATTCGACAGTACTACAATGTTTTTACGTATATTTACGTGTCCAGAGAATTATTTGGGTACTTACCGATGAACTATAAACTTGAAATTGGGTATGGATGCATAGGCAGGGAGTATCTCTTCGACCAAAAATTTCCAAAACTTGGAAAATTTAATGTCGGCTCCAATATTACTTCAGGCATAGACCACATAGGGCACTTACCTGGAAAAATTCATGGTAGTTCTGGAAATAGGCTTACTTTACGATTTTTGGAGCGCTGAATCCGAATTTTTAACTTCCCACCAAAAATTCCCCCCGCAACCTCCTCAAAAATTTGAATAAAACCAAAAAATCGTTTTTTTAATCTTTTTTTTATCTTCGTTTTAGGAAAAAGAAACCTAGAAATTCGAAAAGTAGACAAAATTTGAACAAAAAAGGTCCTTTGACATTTTGACGTTGAATGAACTAGGAAGCGCTAGCACACCTCGAAACACGAGCCTCGGTGCTGCACAGTGGTTCCAAATTGAGTTTTTTGGTTCAAAAATGGCTAGAGAGCGCAAATCTTGTTGGAAATGAACCATTGTTTTTTTTTAAATTAAAGCTTACCGAAATTCCAACAAATCCTCGGAGCCCGAATTTTGGAAAAAAAAAATTTTTGTTATATTAAGTTAAAAGCCAAAAAATTTTTTTTTCGATCAATAGTTCGAGTTCCACTTCTTGAGAATCATTTTCATCCAGATCCATTGTTGCACTCAAGGCACATGATGGAACACTTCAACCCGCTTTCCTCACAGCTACACGCGCCGCGGTAGCCTTTTTTTACCTGCAAGAGATAATCTTTAGAAGTTTTGGTGGAGCAGGAGGTTTCAAAGCAGTGACAGGGAAAGTCTGTAACTGGATTTTTTCCAGCCCAATTTTTCTGGCTCGAAAACATTTCCTTGCCAAAGTTGGACTTCGTGGTATATTCTCAATGAGTGTTGCGCAGCAGCAGCTTCAGTTGAGGGCAAAGAGGCAATGTTGTGTTTACTGTTGTATGCGATCTTGATGATAATCACTGATGTCTAAAACCGTTCAAAGTCATGTTTTCATTGTTACAACCATACAAACAAAGAAAACATTGATTGCCAGCTTTTGTGATACCTTGTGGATCGGTATTTGGATTCCGGAACAGCTGAGCGAGGGGATGCAAATCTGGATTTCGGACGAGAACTTTGATCAATTTAGTTTTTCCGTGACCGAAAATTGCAGCTGTAGTGTCACAGCCATTGAAAGCATGTAAAAATAATATATTTTCAGCGGCTGCCTTTTCTTCAAGACCAGAAGATTGAATAGATTTTGTGTGAAACTTTGCCTTTGTCCGGCTTCATAAAGTAAACATTTGCGGATTGAGAAAAGGCAGTTAATAAGGCCAATACAATAATCACGGATTCATAGATTAGTGCCATTTCAACTGCTGCATTGACGATGGGAGAGTCGCGTCTTCGTCAGGTTATCTCCCTGACAAATTTGCCATCTCAAACTTTCTTTTGATCATTAAAATAAGGCGATATTTACCTATTTATATTTATTTTCGAGGTGAAAAGGGAATTGCCTCTTGACAACAGCATGCTAGCTCGAGGGGCGTGGCAAGAAGATCGAAAAACGAGAGAGCAACTGTGTAGTTGCCGTGTGATACCTAAATGCATGCGCGGCGTCGAGGCGCATGTCTCGGGACCCATTCGCTCCCCTCCCGTTCGTCGTACGTCAAAATGTTAAAGGACTTTTTTTGTTGCAAATTCTGTTTACTTTCTGAATGTCTGGCTATTTTTTCCGTAAAACGAAAAAGAAACGATAAAAGAATCAAAAACCAATTTTTGTTTTTTTTTCTCTAAATTTGAGGGTGTTGCGGAGGAATTTTTGGTGGGAAGTTAAAAATTTGGATTCAGCGATCCAAAAACGTAAAGTAAACCTATTTCCAGAACTACCATGAATTATTCTAGGTAAATTCTAATGTCAAACTCGGTGTTCCACAAGGATCTGTACTAGGCCCATTACTGTTTTTGTTATTTATTAACGACCTTCCTATCCATATCCCTGGGGGCTTAGTTACAATGTTCGCAGATGATACAACTATAACTGTATCAGCAGAATCACCACAAGAGCTAGAATATCTGATTCAAAGTGCTATATGTGATTTAATCATATGGTGCGAGAGGAACAGACTTGTTTTGAATAAAACCAAAACCAAATGTATAAATTTTTTTATAAGAAAGGGCGGCATTCCTGCTAGCAAAATACAGACCGGTGATATGGAATTTTCAGATTCAGTAATGTTCCTAGGTACTTGCATTGATAATAGACTTACCTGGGACGCTCATGTGGACGGTGTTTGTAAAAAACTAAACAAGTCGTATTATGCGATCTTACAAATGAAAGATATCCTAACTGTTTCAGGACTTCTAAGCATATATTATGCCATGGCATACTCACATATTTCTCTCAATATAATAAACTGGTGATGTCTTCTGTGCGAGGAATGGTCGCGAGAGGCTGCCCGCAGGGAGGTGTAATATCACCACTGCTATGGAACTTAGTTCTCGACAGCCTCTTGCGCCACCTCAACTCAGAGGGTTTTCACACAATCGCTTACGCAGATGATGTAACAATACTGCTCAACGGAAAATTTGAAGGAGTCCTCTGTGAAAGGATGCAGGGGGCCCTAAGAATAATTGAAAAATGGTGCAGAGAACACTCGTTGTCTGTTAATCCCAGGAAGACGGAGATGGTTCGCTTCACAAGAAAAAGGAAACCAGGGGCACTGAAAGCACCAGTTCTCCTGGATACAACACTAAGTTTCACATCAGAAGTGAAATACCTTGGGGTAACCTTTGACGCCAAACTAACATGGAATCTTCACTTAGACAGAAGACTAAAAAAGGCTTACATTTCTTATGAGCAGTGTCGCAGGACCGTGGGGAAAACCTGGGGAATAAAACCCAAAGTGGTCATGTGGGTATACACTGCCATCATAAGACCAATGATAACCTATGGAGCTGTGGTCTGGTGGCCTAAGAGTAAACAGGCTACAGCGAGAGCCAAGCTCAGCCAAGTGCAGAGAGTTGCCTGCCTAAGCATAACAGGAGCTATGCGAACAACGCCAACGAGAACAATGGAGGTAATGCTGTGTCTGCCATCACTGGATCTATATCTAGGAGAAGTGGCTTTAATAACAATGGCACGCCTCAAGTCCGTTGGCTTACAACCAAATGTAGGCTGTGGAGAAACCAGAAGTTGCCTGTGGAATGAGGCTGTCAGGAAGACGCCTCTTCTACAGGCATGCACAGATGGCATCTCTCCCCGATTTGTCTTTGATAGACCCTACGCAATACAGACAAATAGTGAAAACGAGACCGCCGGTGAAGGTGTGATCAACATTTTCACAGACGGATCAAGAAAGAAGGGGCAGGATGTGGAATATACTCCAGAAGCCTGCAAATCCAATACAAATGGACTATGGATGAGCGAGCCAGCATAGTACAAACTGAACTGGCGGGCATAACCATAGCCGCAAAAGAGATTGTCCGCAGACAAACTACGGGCAAAACAATCAGGATCTACACAGACTGTAGACAATCACTACTAGCCCTGAGAAGTTACAAAATAACCACAGGAGCAGTATGGGAATGTCATCAAGCACTTGTGGGTGCCTCCAGCACGAACAACATCTCGGTATGCTGGGTGAAAGGACACGCACAGTGCAGTGGCAACAAAAAAGCCGACAAACTGGCCAAGAAGGCAGCAGGCCAACTTATCTTTAGACCAGGCCCGGCCAGTCTGTTACAGATTACGGCGACAGCACAATTAATTAAGGAGAACACCCACAACGAATTTAAGAAGCTGTGGGATGAAACAAGCAGATGTCAGCTTGCTAGGGAACTACTCATGTATCCCAACAAGAAAACAGCAATGGACTACCTGGCAATGACCAGAAGGAATCTACCTTTTATAACAGGAATCCAGACTGGACACTGTCCGCTAAGGAAACATCTATACAATATGAGATTAAGCGAAACACCTCTTTGCAGAGGTTGTGAGCCGGTACAACACGTACTCTGTGACTGTTCAGCCGTCTCATCAACCAGAGAATCCACTTTGGGAGAGCGTTGGCCTACCTTGGCCAACGTAAGGGATATGCCCCTAGGCAACATCACCACCTACTTCGAGAGATTAGGTTGGTTGAAGGCCTAGGTGAGTGTCTGCCTAGAGGGAGGATGTACAAGGGGTCCAATGGGGCCTAAGTGCTGTGGTTTTTGACCGCCCTCCTGCTAATTCCATACTCCAAACTGGGGATGTGCTAGAGATTTTAACAGAATTTTTGTAGCCCAAAAGAAACTTTTAAGGCTGATTTTTAATATGAGGAGCATTGAAAGTTGTAGGCAGGTTTTTATAAATAATAAAATTCTCACTGCCCCTTCAATATATATATACAAATGCGTAACATTTGTTAAAAGGCAGTATCATCTATTCACCAATAATTCCTGTTTTCATGAACACAATACGAGGCACGGTGAGCTATTGAATATTCCTCGTCATAATATTACAACATACAAACATTCAGCAAATTATAACTGCATCAAATTATACAATAAATTGCCTACTAATTTGAAAAATGTTGCAAGTTTAGATATGTTTAAAAAATATATAAAAGTCATGTTGGTTAATGGATGTTTTTATAGCACCAAGGAATTTTTATCTGCATCTCTTGATTACCAATAATATATTATTTTATTTCATTTTAATGTTTATTTTGTTATATACACTATTTGGCATTTTTATTTTATATACTTTAAATCGTAATTTTATGTTGTTTATTCTAGTTATATTTGTCTTATTGTGTTTCGTATGTGACTGTTAATATTGTTGTATTTTTATATTATATCTGATATTTCAGATAATTTCTTGACATATCCTATAGGTATCATGTACATGATCATTTGGATGAAATAAAATTATTATTATTATTATTATTATTATATGACTGCTTATTTTTTCGTAATTTTACGTATATTATCTATATTACGTCAAATCTAATTTTCACCTAACAAAACCAAAAATGCAACTGCTCACTTATCCTTTATTCCATTAACGGCAATAAGCGTTAACTGGGCCCAGAAACTTATTACAATTTTAACTAAAAATTATTAGTAAAGAACCCAAATTGACACAACTACAATGCTATTGTGTCTTAATTGGTTGCAGTAGTATATATGCAGGGCCGGATTAAGGATTGGGATGGTTCCTAGGCTAATCATGTATTTGCCCCCTCTTATTCATAATGGAAAAAAAAATGATGAGCGAGGAGAAATCTGAAAAGAAAAATTTTTGTCCAGATTCAAAATTGACGAGCGAGGGGGGGAAATCTAAAAAAAAGAATTAACCAAAATTGATAAGCAGGGTCAGGGAGAAGAAAATGGGAAAAAAATTGGAGACAAAATATATTTTTTTTAATAACCAGAGAGCGACGAGCGACGCCCCTCATGCATTGTCACCCCTAGTCTATAGCCTAGCCGGCCCTGTATATATGAGAAAGCACTTTTCTTCTAATCAAATCGTATACCCAACATAAATGCAAATATTCTGTAGTTTTTTCATAAACTATAACTATTGTATTATTCATGTTACGTTTGGGAAACCATCTGTGTAATATTTTCACACTACTGAAAGAAAAGATAACAGAAGGTTTATTTTTTTTATTTGGAAATAAACGTGAATGCTGTCGATACAATTCTACTTTCAGTGTACCTAATAAATTAAGACCTTTTGTTTGTTTGTTTGTTCCAGCAATGAAAGGGGAAATAATAAACTGCTCTGCTCACAAAGATATTTACTTTTTGGAGACCAACACGAAGAACGAGGTAACTATCGCACATTTAACTAATTGTTTCCGTTTTCTATTAGCGCCAGATTTCTCTCTTTCACAATAACAATTCATTCGTTAATTGTATATTCTTTGAACTATCTATTGTGAAGGTGGCATATGTTTTTTTTATTGCAATCATTAGCGTTACAACTGAGGTCTTTTCAAAAAAATCTTATATAAGTGGGAATTTGTAGACGTAATCACCTTCTGATTGAAATATTATAAATTTACAAAAAAAAAAGTTGTTCTCAAGCCGCTATCTTGGACAGTGGACGGGAAAATACTATTTTTGATTTTTTTTTAGACCATTCATTTTACAGAAAAAAAAGTTAAAATAAAATAAATCCATTTTGCAGACATCCATCGATATCCATGAAGTTGACCAGATGTTTGCATGTCTTGTTGGAGCACGGACATAATTGTGTTTAAATTTTTATAATGTTTTCTTCTAAAGTGACCATTTAATTTAAGAATTCGTTTTAGCGATGGATGACTTATATTAATAGTATTAGTTTGTGGACAGAAAATACAAAATTTCACTTTGGGTCAAACCGAAATAAAACTTAATTAGTTTGTAAAGAGACATTATATAAATTAATTAATACTAGTTAATGTTATAGAACCTCCCAGAATCGACCTAAGTCGAAGGCAAAATGAAAATTCCACTTAGGTAAAAAATTCATTTAAAGGCATTTTCGACTTCAGAGCTTTGGCTAGCACAAAAAGGACCGATTTGAGTTCGCCAAAACGTAAGGCACAACCAGGTGAAAATTCGAAGAAACACCGAATTTTCACTCATTTGTTTTGGTCTAGGTCATGAGAGTGAAAGTATATTGTGGTCATGGAAAAATGTATTAAAAATAAAAGCATAATTTTTGGTCAAGGAAAAAGAAATAATATACTTTTACGAAGTACTTTAAAAATATTTTTAACTTTTTAATTTCTCCATAAAAGACAATGGAAATAAATATACAGTCATTATGGGTGCCATTCAAAAAAACGAATATAAAGTTTTATCGATGCGACGCCTGACGGCGACGTACCGAAAAAGGCAAAATCGGCAAATGTAGCGAAGACCTATAGAAAATTATTAGCAAAAAATAGTCAAAATGGACAAGGCCTGTTTCTCACAAAAAAACAAGTTTGTATTCATTCCGCGGCTCGTAATTTGGACGAGTACGTTGAATAATCAATAAAAAGCGGTGTCATTTTTCCCATATTGTACCTACATGGGGACCAGTAAGTCATGAGACTGACCAAAAGTTATTCAACTCATGTATTAGTTGAACGCACTTTTAAACGATTTTGTGATAGTCCAATAAAGATATCATTTTTCAAAAAAATTTCTCCCGGCAAGCTGATTTTTTCAGGGTCGATGGAGGTCCCAAGTATCCGACCAAAAAGTCACAGTCCACACCCTTTGTAGGCTGTTGCAATAGGGGTGGTTTCTTATTTTTTTTTTTTTTTTGAAATTTCCTTTTTCCATCTTGTACATAATAATATTCTCTACAACATTTCCTAATAAAATATTTTTGTTAACTTTGATTTTTGACGGTCCAGCGCCCATTATATGGGAAATCATACACCATATTTATTTATTATGGTTCAGGAAATATACAAACAAAAGGCTGAATAGCTGATTTTTGCAGAGTTGATTGAGAACTGTCTCCTGAGTCTCCAACCAAAAAATCGCAGTCCAACCCCTTCGGGGTTTAACGCAATGGGGGTAGTCTCCTTACTTAAAAATATCTACTTGTACTTAATAAAAGTCACACCGCTTTTCCAGATTGTTTATTTTTTAACATTTAAGCATATATAATAGGGATGTTCAAATGAAATTTTGAGGTACGACGGTTGAAACAAATGGGATGTAATGTCCAAGTAACTTTGTGTTTTCAGTGATGTGCTTTACATGTAAATGTTAATTGTCAATTGAACTTATTTCCGCACCACCCCTGAGGTACAGTTCTGGGCGCGTTTTTTTTACGTGATTTTCCCAGAAGGCATAATTTACGATCGTTTTCCCATCATTCGAACCGTCCTCTCTTTGAGGAGGGACCGGGTTCGCTTATGGTTTGTGCATGATCATCGTCAGTGAGGTTTAAAATGAGCGAGGTCGCACACCATACGTAATTTGGTGGGAAATGGACGTGCACAAACGTTTCCATGAATCCAGCGAACCCTTCTTGTCCGTCAATATAAGTTCGTCTAAAAAAACACTCAAGGGGACAGGTATTGTACTCTCCACTTCATCCAAGAAACTGTCTGTTCAAGGATATGAGGTAGTGTCGTATGGCTGCGCACGAATGTAGCGGCGAAGAGCGCGTCCTGTATGCTTCATCAATTTGATTACATCCTCGTCAGTGTCTAAGGGGCTGTCTTTTAAATATTCTCTGAGCAACTTGGGTCCTGCACTTTTAAAGCATACCAGAGAACCCATTCCCCGCCATTCAAAGAAAACAACTTCCTCGCCATAGTGATTTTGCAACCACAGTTTAGCAGTAGCTAGAGCAGGCTTGTAGTCACCACGAATCTACTGCATTAAATGAGCAATGGAAAATTGACATTCATCAACGTTAGCATACAAACACTCATAGATGTCATTATTGCCTGATCCACCTGATCGCACACTGGACGTCCTATTGTTTTTGCACCTAGACTCAATCGACCAGTGACTTTTTTGAAGCAGTCCCAATGATAACGCGCACCAACAGCAGTAAGGTCCTGAACATTCTGGATGCGCGTAAGCATAACACGTGCGAAGTCGTCATTGAACAGTTGTAATCTTTCGAGAAAAGTCTCTCGAGCACTGTTTTTCACAACAATTGAAAATGGACGTCAATTCACCACAAACAAAACAACGTTGGCCAAAATCGAACACTTCCGGTACAACCTGAGGTTCCGCCACTTCTTGCACAGATGTGGATGTTGAACCTGATCCTTCTGCTTCGTATTGGCTTCGGCGATGTGCAGCTGCGGACATCAGCCCTGGATTTGCGTACTTCTTACGGCACTTAGTATGGACACGAACAGTATCTACGCTTTGCAGCAACAACTGATTGTCCTCGTCGCCTCGACTAATACTTGCCGCCAAAAGGGTTGAAACATCCTTTGCCTTAACCACAACAACCTCACCAACGGTCAAAAAGTCTTTACATATAAAGCACGTATTCATTTTAGGTGCACAGTTAAAACTATAACGTCGTAAACTACACTTAAACTATGAACTGACTCTCTACCAGCTATGCAGCTAAACACGCTCCCCTCCTCCTATTGAAATAGACAGATGTTCACTACATTCAGTGTGACCTTCCATTCCTCTCTTAAACCTGTAAACAACAGAAAAAAATCAGTATTGTAGCCACATATATTTTTCATTTAATGAGGCCTCTACTGGTTAATATCAACATTAAAAAAAATAATTATAAGGAAATAACGCTGTAGAGATTTTTATTAAATACGTAACCCAAAAAAAACAGCCCCAAAATAATGAGACCACCCCTATTGCGCTAAACCCCGAAGGGGTTGGACTGCGATTTTTTGGTTGGAGACTCAGGAGACAGTTCTCAATCAACTCTGCAAAAACCAGCTATTCAGCCTTTTGTTTGTATATTTCCTGAACCATAATAAATAAATATGGTGAATGTTTTCCCATATAATGGGCACTGGACCGTCAAAAATCAAAGTTACCAAAAAATTTTATTAGGCAAAGTTGTAGAGAATATTATTATGTACAAGCTGGACAAAGAAAATTAAACAAAAAAATAAGAAACCACCCCCATTGCAACACCCTACAAGGGGTGTGGACTGTGACTTTTTGGTTGGATACTCGGGAGACACCACTCCATCGACCCCAAAAAAATCAGCTTGCCGGGACTTATTTGTGAGCACCCCCTATAGAGAAGGTCGACTTTTACTGTACTATGAATGATATAATCACAATCGCAAACCCTAAAGCTAATCATAAGCGAATCAAAATTTTTTAAGTAAAATATTTTTATATTATTTTCAGTCAGCCATAGTTCCATAATTCATAAATCTAAATGCTTTCATTTAATTCTGGAGAAGCTGCATGAATCTTTTCTGCCTAATTAATTGTTAGCGCACGCTCTCATTTGTATGGCAAAATTTACCTTGTCTAAATTGGGGAAGCGATCATTTTTGCATTTTATTGATATTATGACTTGCTGCTAGCCTTAATCCCTTGAGGGTTTTCGTTATGTTCTGGTCACCTTACGGGAGCTCCATAGGGATTTTTTTATGCGAAAATCTCAGAAATCCATTATTAGTAGGTACATAAGTAAAATCCCGTCAGAGAGAAAGACCAAATTCTTATTAGAGAGAGAAAAATAAATTTTTATTAGAGAGGGAACGTCGCTTATAATAATCTAAGGTGGTGCAGCCTTGGCCTATTACTTATTTTATCGAGTTGTATCTTACCTCGAACCCGCCTGGGAGTGGAAGAACGGGGTAGAACGTGACTGGTGCCTTTAATTAATAAATTGGTGGAGTTCTTTTACATGGCGCCCAACGTGGGAAGTTGTCATTAAATGTCTTTAACTCCTTGTGAAGGAGAAGGTTCGCTAGAATCTACTCCTTGTGGAGGAGAAGGTTCGCTAGAATCTACTCCAGTTCATTTTTACGAGGAACAAACCGCTATAATGGACAACGTCTCCAGAGGGCTAGAGTCTGTTCGCTGAGGCACTATTAATATTGCTAAAATATTGGTTTTCTTACAAATAATTATTCAGATTTGACATTTAAATAATTATGACATTTCTTAATGTCACTTAAATTTATTTTAAAAATAGAGTTGATTAATCTTAATTTCACAATTTCTGGATTTCAAGAAACATAATATGCACCTAAAGTTTCTTTTAACACTTATATGGTACACCAAATTCCACATCGTGATAAAAACTTTAGTGCCTAGATACGTAATAGTATATTAAGTATCAAGAACGATAGAGGACGGTTACCGGTCGATAGCAATGTTTGAAGGCTGAGGATAGCGAAGGCTCCAATTTTGCCGGAGTTCGAACCCTTAACGTTCTCGATGTTTTTTACACGATCGTATTAAATTACACTTCAATTAAAATACATAATTTAATTTCTACTAAATAAACGAAAAGTCAAAAGTGACGTTTATATTTCGCGACAAGTCCAGCGTGTCAAATATGATATTTGTATTTTGACTTTTTGTTTATTTAGAAATTAAATTGTTTTAATTGAAGTGTAATTTAATACGATCGTGCAGAAAATAATGTTATCCTTCTTTAAATAGATAGAAATTTACTTATTTCTTGTCGTTATTTTTGTGAAATAACAAATTATATTATATCAATTTTACTTACCGTTCAGTTCAGACGTCGGTAAGTAAATTGCTTACTAACGAGTTTGGCTGAGCAATCGCTTAACATAAGCTATCGACTTGGCAACAGATACTGTAAATAGATAAAAAATCTCGATCGTGCGAAAATAACTATTTTGGGAGAAAAATATTTTTAATTTTTATTACATTATTTTGTTGAATAATGGATTAGTATAAGTATTTCATCGTAATCAAACCACGGTCGGTTTTCTTATTGAGCGTTGCGGTGCGCGCACTCAGAAAAAAAGACCCGAATCGAATTGTAATCAAACCGGCCAAAGTTTGTGGCAAATGTTTTCAATTGTCCAAAAAATGAAAGAAATACAACTGGCGGGAATTTTGAAAGAGGGGAGGAAGAGTTATTGGAGCAATTATGAGCATAAAATCCAGGTTTACACTATAAATGTCGTCAAACAAGGAATTCAAGCTAAAAACTATCACCTAAATTTTTACATACTCCAAATACCCTATAAAACATGATGTTATCATCGGCAAGAATTTGTATTAAAATCTACCCCATTGGGGGGGAATCGTATTGACGTTAACTCTATTGCCGTCTATTGCAATTTCGAGCTTTTTTGAGCAGAAATCTCTAGTGTCATTTTATTCTTGATTATTCAACGGTACTTACCCTCAAAAAATGCTGAAACCACCCCTATAAGGGTGGTTTCAATTTGCGGTGAAGATTCTCGTTTTCACCCCTATAAGGGGTGAAAACGAGAATCTTCACCGCAAATTGATTGATTTTAATCGAAATAACATTCGTCCTGTAGATTAGTTTATGATTACATGTTTTTGAAAACATGATGATGCAACGGTTATTCATCTCCTTCTTCTACAGAGGGTGGTGGTGAGGGGTAAATTCGCCCTTTAAATTTTAATAAAAGTTAATTTCGGATAAAACCAAAAAATTTTTTCTACAGAGATGGGAACGAATACGTACAAAGAAGGATTTCGACTCCCTCGAAACTACTCTTTTCATCCCCATTTTATTGGGGGGAGGGAGGGGGAGTACACTATCCAAAAAAATTTATATATTCCGATTTTTTTTTTTTTCATAAAATCGCCAATATCTCATAAAATATGCGTTTTGAAGTAAAACATCAAATAGGTAAAAAGAAAATTCAAGAAAATTCCTATCGAAATTTTCTAGTCCTATACTCATATTTTCCATTCAATTTTTTTCTTTAAGGTGATGTAACGTGATAGCATACACGCGTTTACTTTTTTTTATTGATTGCATTTTTTATCATTTTTGTAAAACATTTTTGTAACTTACAAACATATTAAAACGGAAAAAAATTCTTTTTATACGGACAAGACTGTCCTGTTGCTCAATCAATCAACTATTTGCTTGATAAAATAACTACCAATTTTAGTCATAAAAAACGAAAAATTCTATTCCATAATTTAAGTAATCAATATAAATATAGCTTATACAAATATAGCTTATAGCTTATCAATATAGCTTATCGTAAAATAATACATATTAGATAAGACAGAAAACTTAAAAAAAATCAATAACAATGGTACTTTATGCACTTTTAAATTTCAATCTTCTATTCATTTTTTATTCGAATTTATTACTTGTATCAGTGCAAATATATGATTTTACCGTGTTTTTAATTTACCCCTCACAGGGGGTGGGCCCCTGTGTAGAAGATAGGGATGAATAACCGTTGCATCATCATGTCTTCAAAAACATGTAATCATAAACTAATCTACAGGATGAATGTTATTTTGATTAAAATCAATCAGTTTGCGGTGAAGATTCTCGTTTTCACCCCTTAGAGGGGTGGTTTGAGCATTTTTTGAGGGTAAGTACCATTGAATAATCAAGAATAAAATGACACTAGAGATTTCTGCTCAAAAAAAATGCTCGAAATTGCAATAGACGGCAATATAGTTAACGTCACTACGATTCATCGCCAATGGGGTAGTTTTGGGGGGTTGATTTTAATACAAATTCTCGCCGATTATAACATAATGTTTTATAGGGTATTTGGAGTATGTAAAAATTTAGGTGTTAGTTTTTAGCTTGAATTCCTTGTTTGACGACATTTATAGTGTAAACCTGGATTTTATGCTCATAATTGCCCCAATAACTCTTCCTCCCCTCTTTCAAAATTCCCGCCAGTTGTATTTCTTTCATTTTTTGGACAATTGAAAACATTTGCCACAAACTTTGGCCGGTTTGATTACAATTCGATTCGGGTCTTTTTTTCTGAGTGCGCGCACCGCAACGCTCAATGAGAGAACCGACTGTATCAATGCAATCCTTTCACCTACAACTACAGTCAAACCGAAGAACCTAGTGGTTTGATTACGATGAAATACGTTCAATTTTTCACAGGCCCGCAATATAAATTGCCGGCCCTTAAGGCCCATATTCACAAGAGACGAGTTTGCTTGTTTAGACGAATACTATCATCAAACCACTTCGGTAAATGGTTTGATAAATTTTTCACATTTCGACACTAGCTCCTAGAATATAAATCTGTGGCTTGGTGCTAAAAGGCCCAATGTCACTTTTTCTTTAAAATGACTTATTGACACCAACGAACTACATTTGTTCAGATTATAACTTGAAAAAAAGGCCAATGTCAAACTCTCATAAATGACTGAGAATTTTAAGTTTTTAGGGAAAATGTAAAGGACCCCGCACACCATATAGGGGGATTTCTGCCTCCAGTCAAATTTAATCTAACCCACGTAAAAATGTTCTTATGAACCCCCTGAACAAATGTTCAAATGCAGCCAGGTCCAAAAAGGCCTTCGTTTCGAGATATGGAGCCCTAAAGATCGTTCCAAATCCAAAATCGCCCAAAGTTACCTTGTCTTCTATTGTTTTATTGCACACTTTTTTATTTATTTCTCACTTGTCAATAATGACATTGTTTTGATTCATTGAATTTCCTACTATCCAAGAACGAGTGAGTTATTTTTTAAAAAATATCAGCATTTTTTGAGTACGTGGACACGAATTACTGATCGAAATTGTTTAGGTAAGATTACCACAGAAAATTTCATAATCATAGTTCAAATAAAAACAATGGACCTGATTAAATTGCCCATTTAATGGGCATTTAAAATAAAAAACATGATACACTCTGAAAGTTCAGATAAAAAAAGAACAATTATAATCCTAGGAAGCTCGGAAAACAATGATTCATCATAAGATTTTGAGTCACAGAACTTAATAGAAGTTTTTTATTTAAAAAAAAAGTATCACAACTTTATTCATGAATTGAAATCTGCAGCGAAGCCCTTGACGACCCACGGTGTCATTAACACGAGTAAGAAATATGATGTTATTTCAGAATTAATTATGCAGTTCTGAATTTCCATAAAATCAAAGCCAACTTTAATTTAATTTTTTCAATTTTAAAACGTATTTGGAACGATCTTTAGAGCTCCATACCTCGAAAACTCTACGCACGTTGTCACGACATAACCCCACTAGCGGACTTCGTCCAGGAAATATCACAAAAATTCTACCAATTCAAACTGGGCGATAGTCCACTAACCCGCGATATAACACGAATCAGACAGCATAATGCCATACTTTTCAACCTGAAACGCCCATTACCATACCAGGCGTTGCCTATCTTTCGGCAACCTCCCTAGCCACACGTTTCTATATCATAATTATTCCTTTCACCAGCTTTTACCTCAAACCTCTTTCTATCCCCTCTATTGACCTCCCTTTTTCTTAATTTTTATTATTTTTTGTTCTTTTGTCCTTTTTTGTTTCCTTTTCAAAATCCCCCCTCGGCCAATAACTTCTTGTAAAATCCAAACTTTTTAAACTACAACATCCCCTCACCCTACCTTCCTGGAGGCGGTACGACCACCAGGACGAAGGATGTCATTAGTTCGAACGGGTTTTTTCATTGAGTTTTCCCCGTATCAGTAACCGAAACTTTTAACAGTGCAGTGCGCCCTAACAAGTGCACCGTAAATAAAAACCAATAAGTTTAATTTTAAGTTTCTAAAAGCTTTCTCCTATATATAGTCATATTGTTAGTTTTAAGTCTTACCTATTTTTTAAGACAGGAGCACTAACGCCCCGCTTCAACTTATTGTTCTAGCCGAACCAGACCCGCTCCGCCCAGCCACACACACACCACGACGCCACGCGCTGTGGTTGTGCGGCTGGCTCCGGACCGGAATCCGGCTAGGCGCATATAATGTAACTAAAATGTTAAATAAATTATTATTGATTGATACCTCGAAACGAAGACCTTTTCGGACCTGGCTGCATTTGAGCATTTGTTCAGGAGGTTCAAAAGAACATTTTTACGTGGGTTAGATTAAATTTGACTGGAGGCAGAAATCCCCCTATAGTGCGGGGTCCTTTGTAAAAAAAAATTTGTAAAATAGATAAAAGGGCCAATTGTAACATAGACTGTATTAAAAAGATGTGTTTCGTTTCTAGAAAGCTCAAAGTAGACTTTGGCCGTTTTATCATAATAACTTCCACAAATAATAATAATAATATAATTTTCCATAAAAACTTTAAACCTCATTTCCTCAAATTGTAAATTTTTGACATTAGCCCTTTTAGCACCAAGCCACAGAAATAATATTAAAGCCAGCTCATACAGCTGCGTTTTCAAAATCGTCCGTCATTCTCTTTAGCTTCTGACAGATGCTAGGGGTGCGCTAGTGTCACCGATGGTTCAGAATATTAACGTGTATTGGGTCGTCTTACTAAAGTTAATGTGTCTATCGTTATAACCTCGGCAATATGATCCTGATCGTACGCTGTGTATAACTGTATAATGCTTAAAAAATTATATAAATCAAGTAAAACGTTAAATCCACAATTATTTCATTTTCAGAGCACGGATTTAGCAAATCTATTTGCTCCGCCTACTGGTAGAGATGTCTTCAAATATAAACCAAGGCTTAAATTAAAACAGAAAGTAAATCCAGCTTTAGAGGTAAGTTTTTTTCTTTGACCAGCTGGTAGCCTTAATATTGAATTTCTATAGTAGCTACAGGAATATTTTGAAACTTTAAAATGTATTAGTTTCAATTTCAAGTAAAATATTATCATTTTTAACTGTAGTCAATTTTAGTATTATACGAAGCAATTTCTTGTCATGCATATGCTAGGATATAGTTACTACGTGATTAATCCCGTCAGCATCTAGGGGTTTCAGTGTATTTAATTATAAAATTTTAATTAATGCTGTGCCCTCGTTTTCCTAGTTAAAGAGGAAGATTATAGCAACCCAATTAATTTTATAGGTGAGGCAAAGAACATAAAATAATTAATCTTATATTGGAAAAATGGAGAGTTAAGTGAACCGGAAAATAATATTTTCAGAGTAAAATATAAATTTTCCTCCCTTCTAATAAATTAAAATTTATAAAATCTATGTGTTAGTATAATACAATGTCTTTGCTAACATTAGTATTCTCCCTCACTACTGTGTGTGGACTTTATCCGATAAAGTTTTGGCGATCTTTTACTGTTCCCTTATGTTCTGAGGGTATCTTTTTGTTTTTAATTTTATTACTCAAGCAGTAAAGTTAGTCGAAACTGTAACTTTGGATTAATATATTCAATTTTCAATTGTGAACGTTACTAAACATTATTAATGTATTATACAGGGTGCCCCGGCACTATGGGGCAATACTTCGGGAACGTATAGTTTGGGTCAAAATAACACTAAAAGTACCTATAATTTTTTTTCTTAGAGCGGCCCCCTACGGAGATATTCCCTTTAAAGGTTACATATTCAAGAATGTTTTTTGCCTATTACTTCTAAGCCGTTCTATCGATTTTAATAAAATTTGGACTGTGTACATATTAAATGAGTATCTTTATTCCAGAAATATGGCACCCTTCGTATCTTGTCTAGGAAGCCTAATGCTTTTTATCCCTAAATTTTGACATAAATCAATTTTTGAAAATTAAGGTCACATTTTTAAATTTCTTAAACAAATTTCTAAAAAAAGATATTCTTGTTTTACATCGATAAAGCGATCCGTTTTTGAGAAAAAATAATTTTACTGATAAGGGACAAAGACTGACATTTCGTTAACACATAACTACATACTACAACTACAATACACACATAACTAAAATAAATGTTCGACGTGAGCACCATGTACAAGAATACATTCTCGTAAGCGAGATAAGTTGGATCGCTGAACCTGAAATAGCATTCCAGGGTTGTTCCGAATGGCTTCACATTGGGTAGTGATTCTCTGTAACATCTCTTCCCTTGTTTTTACCAGTGTTTTATACACTAAATTTTTGAGATGAGCCCAAAATAAAAAATCTAATAGGTTTAGATCAGGAGAACGAGAAGGCCATAGTACTGTACCTCCTCGGCCAATCCATCGGTGGAAAAATTTTTGATCTAAATATTCCCTGACTGTGATGCTGAAATGAGGTGGAGCTCCATCATGCATGTACGTCATGTTTCTTACAGTTGCTAATGGCACATCTTCCAATAAACCATCTAGATTTTCTTGTAAAAACCTTAAGTAATTTTCCCCATTTAACCGATTTTCCAAAACAAATGGCCCTATTAAATAATTTCCAATTATTCCTGCCCAGACGTTAATTTGGAATTGTCGTTGGTGATGAGTTTGAATAATTGCATGAGGATTTTCATCGTTCCTTCTATGTAGATTGTGAGAATTTATTACACCATCCCTGCGAAATCCTGCTTCATCCGTAAACAAAACACTACCAATAAACTTGCGGTCTTTCTGTTGCTTTTGCAGGAACCAATTAGCATATTGAACTCGAGCAGGGTAGTCGTCCGGGGACATTGCATGAACTATCTGGATGTGGAAAGGATGGGGAAGCTGTTCTTTCAAAATTCTGTGAACCACCGACTTCGAAGTGTTAAATTGCGCTGAGAGCTTCCTAACGTTTATTGAGTCTTCGGCAACAGCATCTAATACAGCTTCTTCTAGTACAACTGTACGAACAGTTCTAAGACCACCTTCACCTCCTTGTTTCGGTTCCATGCTCCCTAAAAATTAATAGGATTATTTTTTTAAATAGTTATTTATTTTTTAATTTTTATTATTTTGTTTTTTTTATTGCTAAGATGGATATTTACCTGTTTCTCGTACTCGACGGTTTACCTGTTCAAAAGTTTTCCTGTTTGGAATAACTCTATTAGGAAAGTGTTCCCCATAAAGCCGTCTGGCTTCCGAATCATTATCGGCGCCAAGTCTGTACATAAGTTTCATGTCGGCATATTCACCAGATAAAAAAATTTTCCATGTCAATAAACTACTATCACAGAACTATTTACAACTTACTTATTAGTTGCTACTCAAATTTGACGTTTAAATTTATTCAGTTGTTTTCTCACAGGTATCATGCGGTTCTTTATATTACTAGTATTCCTTAGTCCCTTATCAGTAAAATTATTTTTTCTCAAAAACGGATCGCTTTATCGATGTCAAACAAGAATAACTTTTTTTAGAAAATTGTTTAAGGAATTTAAAAATGTGACCTTAATTTTCAAAAATTAATTTAAAATTAGGGATAAAAGGCATTAGGAATGTTCCATCAATGGCTTCCTAGACAAGATACGAGGGGCGCCGTATTTCTGGAATAAAGATACTCATTTAATATGTACACAGTCCAAATTTTATTAAAATCGATAGAATGGTTTGGAGGTAATAGGCAAACAACCTTTTTGAATATGTAACATTTAAAGGGTAATATTTCCGTAGGGGGGGGCGGCCTAGGTACTCTTAGTATTATTTTGACCCAAACTATACGATTCCGAAGTATTTCGCCATAGTGCCGGGACACCCGGTATATTATATATTATATATTATATATTATTTATTATATATTATATATTATATATTATATATTATATATTATATATTATATATTATATATTATATATTATATATTATATATTATATATTATATATTATATATTATATATTATATATTATATATTATATATTATATATTATATATTATATATTATATATTATATATTATATATTATATATTATATATTATATATTATATATTATATATTATATATCACATATCGTATATCGAAGATCGTATATCTTATGTCATATATCACATATTGTATATCGGGTGTCAACGTAACCATTAGGCAAGCCAGTTTTTCCAAAATTTTCTGAGACTCCAACTTGGCAGGAGTAATATACACCAAAATGACCATTTACTTTTAACTTGTAAATGGAACACCCTGTATACTTTTACATTTTTTGATTCCGGAGATGATCTTAATACCACCATTGCATAGTTAAAAAAAACTCTACTTGATTTCTTAGGGTCATATTTATTTTTATATCTACAGTGCAGTGAAATCAATCTAATGTACCAAAATGATAATAGAAAAATGTAAACGTGACATACCTATTTCCAAATCATGTTTTCATTTGAATTAATTTGAGTAGTGCTACTCTGTTTACACCAACTATATGTTTTTTACCTCAATTTTAATATTTAAATTCCGTATTGTTGTATTTCCTTTAAGCGCTGCTAGAATCTATGAGCTAAATATAAAGAACTTCTTTGATCTATACTGACTTACAACAGAAAGGCATTCTAAATGTTGTTGATTTTTGCCTTGTATTATAATTATAATTATTTTAATGTCGCATAAAATGATTGTTGTGTTGTTGTATGTTATTGAATGTGTGTGTCTCATTGAGTACTATGTTCCCAAAGAAATAAAAAGAAATTGCGTTGCAAAATAACAGGACATTGCCGTATTAATAGGACAGACTGTATATCAATTTTACTTTAAATATTTACGTTTAGAGAAATACCTATTTGAACAATAAAAGTAAAGAAGATATTCACTGTGTATTTAATTTCAGTAGCACCACGTAAACGTGAATTGTGACGTGTTCGAGCTAAATTATAATTAAATAGGCATTCGCGTTCGGCCACGCCCGACTGCAACTTCTCGTTAATACTTATCAGCACTGAGCACTTCCGTACGCTGGATATCTTTCTCCTGGTCTTCTGCACAAATGAAAAAAGAAATAATGCTAGTAAATTAACTTCAACCGCCCTTCATATCCCGGGGGATTAATGACTGTAGATAACAGAATTATGTGTCCTAAGTAAACAAAGAAAGTCCAGGATAACCTGCGTTCTGCATTTCCTGTGCCAATTACTCTGCTAATTTTTGGTAGGCCGATATGGTCTTTAAGTTTAAGACATAGGTATTAATATTATTAACTGTAAAGTTGCCGCGTTACGGCTTCTTCATTATCTGAATTTGATAACTCAATCTTTCATTGATCTCAGTAACACGAAAAATATTTCATTCTGTAACGATGCCATATTTCAAGAGAACGAATATTCTTAAAATCGGTATTATCCGATGAAATATGTATGCAATATTTTTATGGTAATCAGAGCAGGCTGCGGAAACAAAGGAATGTCTGCTAACAAATGGCCACAAAGTAAATTTTTAGAAAACAATGTATCTGTTATCCGTTACAAATCCAATTTGAATAGGAAACAAACTTCTAACAAAAGTAAAATGCAGATAACACATTGTGCATTTATTGTGGAACATATATTTCATTTCTACCCGTTTTGCCATTCTGTTGCATGAAATAAATGGGTTATTAAATTATAGTCAAGACTTGTTCAGTTATCCATAATATAATAAGAACATAGACGACGGACTGTGTGTAACATATTTTCTATATGATTTTCGTGATGTTTTTGTAAATATGAATATCATAATGTTGTCTGCTAAAGTTACTTTTTAATTATACATTGGACAAGTAGTCCATTTTCTAAACGTTAAAAATTCGCCAAAGTTCTAACTTCGTTGACTCAAAACCGATTTTTATTATTTTTTTTAATTTCAGAAACAGTTTACAGAAAAGTTCACAAAGTTCATAGGTGAAAAGGTCTGCTTTTTATCTTTTCAATTGTTATTAACAAATAAGTGTTTTTTTAATCAGTCTTAAAAAATGTATAACTCTTTTATTTATTTAAACAATTACCTGAAATTTAATATCATAAAGTTTTTGGGGTCGCAGATTACGAATCTGGCCTCAAAATCAACCTAGAAATTAAATAACGTCGAAAGTCTAATTTTTTATTTTTAATTTGACATTAATGCTCAACTAAACCCAAAAATATCGAATCCAAAATGGCGGAAAAATGTCATTTTTTTATTCGGATTTTATTTTTTATACAGGGGTTTTGTGGGTCGTTGATCTCAATTTCTAAGTAAAAATTTATCAAAAATGAAAACGATATCTGAAAAATGGTGGATACAAATGATAGAGGAGTAAATGAGAATTAAAGATTTTATATTTTACGCGATATATTAAAATTAACCAAAGATACATTTAAGAAAAAAAATATTTAGTTTTTAATTCTTCCTCTTCTTCCTTCACAGACACACTGCCGCTCGTGAATTAAGGTAACTATTTTCGCCTTATTCACTGGAAACCGTCGAGCAATTGCTAGTTTCAAATATTTTGGCAAATTTATTTTACTTCCACATCCAGTGGAAGTATAGTAACGACAAAAAAAATTTATTGTTCAAATAGGCTTAGAATGTCATGAAACGTCGAGATTTTGAATTTGAGCGAAAAAATTTTCTGTCTGTCGGTCTGTAGCTTTTTTTGTGCGCACGTTTATTCTGGAACCGTTTGAGATATTGACTTGAAATTTGATACACATATGTACTTTAACGAGATCTAGATCTAGATTATATTTTTATCTTGTTCCGTCGAAAGTTTGGGGGGTAAATTTGGGGTAAATAGCTAAATCAAGCAGGTAAGAGTCCATAAAATTGGTATTTAGTATATACAAGAGAAGCTAAGGTCTCAAAAAAAATTTTGGCATTAGCCACCCCCATTACCACCCAATAAAGGGGATGAAAAAAAATTGTGATTTAGTGTATGTATAAGAACCAGAAAACTCAAAATATTTTTTTACTTCATCCACCCCCATTACCACCCCCTATCACCACCCCCACCTCACTACCGATATGGGGTATCGTTTTATGGGTTTTTGGGGTAGAGGATTTCAAATATTATATTATTAAAGTTCCATAAACAATTTCCACATACAAAATTTACTTGGATAGAAAATCTGGATGTGGAAGTAGTGATTCCTTGGGTAGCGGTTTTTCCTCTGTTAAAACATGCTGAAGTTGTGTCACATCCAATTACGCACTATAAGATATTTCTGTGGAAATATGATATAGGAAAGTACTTTCCAATCTCAGTGACACAAGAACCAGCTCCACAACATCCTGAAAATTAATTTTTTCAATTGCGAAACTGGTTGCGTGCCAGCTTGAGGTTGTAGGAAAAATAGCCTTTTTTGTTCGGCAGCTTGCCATGAATGTTGCGAAAATAGTTGCCTTAATTCACGACCGGTAGTGTCTATGGTAGCAGTAGAGGAAAAAGAAATTAAAAACTAAATATATTTTTTTCTTGCTTTTAAATGTATATTGAGTTAATTTTAATGAATCGATTACAATTCCAAAAAAAAAAATAATAATATATTCAATACTCATTTAACTCTTCTATTATTTGGTTCCATCATTTTTCACACAACGTAAAATTTGAGATCACCGACCCAAAAAATCCTTATATAAGAAATAAAATCCGAACAAAGAAAACTGACCTCTTTCCGCCATTTTGGACCCGTAATTTTCTATTTTGGTTGAGTTTTAATGTCAAATTCGTAATCAACGACTCCAAAAGCCCCCAGACACCCAATAAAAATAAAAAAAAGGAAATAAAAAATTAGACTTTCGGCGCCGTTTTTTTTAGACCGATTTTGAGGCGACCCCAAAAACCTTATGTTATCAAATTTCAGGCATTAATAACAATTGAAAAAACAAAAAGCACACCTTCTCACCTATGGAAAATTTTCTATAAACTTTTTCGGAAATTCAAAAAAAAAATGATCAAAATCGGTTTTGGGCCAACGAAGTTACAACTTTTTTTCTTTAGTAAATGTACTAAAGACAAATAATACTTTTACTTCCACGTCCAGTGGAAGTATAGTAACGACAAAAAAATTTTTAAAAATTTGTATTGCCCAAATAGGCTTAAAATGTCATAAAACGTCGAGATTTTAAGTTTGAGCGAAAAAAAATTTTCTGTCTGTCGGTCTGTCTGTCTGTCGGTCTGTCTGTCTGTCGGTCTGTCTGTCTGTCTGTAACTTTTTTTGTGCGCACGTTTACTCTGGAACCGCTTGAGATATTGACTTGAAATTTGGTACACATATGTACTTTAACGAGATCTAGAACTAGATTATATTTTCATCTTGTTCCGTCGAAGGGTTGGGGGGTAAATTGAGGTAAATTTGGGGTAAATGGGTAAGTCAAGCAGGTAAGAGTCCATGAAATTGGTATTTAGTATATACAAGAGAAGCTGAGGTCTCAAAAAAATTTTTGGCATTAGCCACCCCGATTACCACCCCCACCTCCTTATTAAAGGGGATGAAAAAAAAATGTGATTTAGTGCATGTACAGGAACCAGAAACCTCAAAATATTTTTTTACTTCATTCACCCCTCACTACCACCCCCCTATCACCACCCCCACCCCACTACCGATGTGGGGTATCGTTTTATGGGTTTTTGGGGTAGAGGATTTCAAATATTATATTATTAAAGTTCCATAAACAATTATTTTCACATACAAAGTTTTTCGTTGTGAGTGACTTGGATAGAGAATCTGGATGTGGAAGTAGTGATTCCTTGGGCAGCGGTTTTTTCTATGGAATATTTACTGTTTTGTAATAAAAAAATGTGGCTGTTTTTGTAGTTCAACTCCCTTTGAGAGAGTCCAAATCAAAATGGGACAAGCATTGTACCATGCGATAACATGGAAAAGTGTGTAATATTTTGCATTATCTATTTTTTTAATGTAAAAAATAATTGACATTACCATAATGTCGTGTTTACGCCCCTTTCTAAACACCCTGTATCATGGATCCGGAAATTATAACACTAAACATTAATTTATTAACTTACGTATTAATTACCATAAATACTTTTTCTCTAATATAACACAGAAAACTGTAATTCAATAATTAGGTGTTTTCACTGTATGGTGCTTTTTTGATATTATTAAAATGAAGTACTCCATACATTAAAGCACTTACCAATATTTAAACACCATTCTTTCATCTATCAATTTAAAATTTCAACAAATAAATAACAAAACTGAATAACTGAACGAGTATTATACAAAACGGGCTGTGACGTCATCGGTTGCATTAACAACCTCAATTTTTAGGTTTTTTAAGTTTATTGTCATTTTTAATGATTAAATCCGCACTTCTCATTTGAAACCAGTATGGCTCCAAGCAAACATTTAAAAATTGACGCATATGATGTCTCAATATTGTTGATTACTAAAAATGGGCTGCTAATTATAGGTTGGATTTCCAACATACAAAAATCGACTTATTTTATTGGGAGAAGATATTTAAAACTTTAAGAACATTACATTGAACAAGAATTTAGTTGAAAATACGAGAACCAAGCGGAACTTTTCATAATAGTGACATATTACTAGGAAATTTTTAAAAAATATATATTTTTGAGGCTAGGTGTTTATGACCGATGACGTCAACAATATAGCTTAGTGTTTTGGGCGGTAAAATTTTAATTCAAATTTAAAAATACTTTGTCTTGGATATTACTCAACTGATTGTGGAAATTCAAATGTTTTTAGTTATAATTAAGTATTACCTTCACAGTCAATGAGATTTTAAAATTTGTGAAAACACCGAATTCAGTCACTTTATTAATTTGTTCACTTCTTGATCTTTCTGAACTAGCTATCTGAACTGTGCGGCGACTCGCCCTCTATATTCCTGGGTAATTGGTTCTGGAAATATCCAAATATCCAGCTTCTAGATGTTTCTAGATGCAGAGCCATCTCTCGGACTATTGACGAAATAACCAACTAACTTAGTTTTCTGTCACTTATACATGGAACTTAGAGGAAATTCTTATAGACGGGGACAGAATAGACTATTTGGGAAAAAAATGTCTGTTGTACTCCATACCTACTTCTATCTGTCTAGAACATAATTTATTTGAGAATAGTTCATTTATATTATGGAGTTCACGAATATTATTTTAAATTTGTTTTGTTTCTTGTCATTGACTGCCTATATTAAAATTTTCTTGTCATTTCATTTTCTTGCTAACTACGCTAGCTAATCTAGTTTCCATTAAGTACTACCTAATAAATAATAATAAAGATGACGCGTACCATATTATTGTCTGACTCTACCTTATCACCTTCTTCCTTTAGCAGGAAGCTCTATATTCACGGCTTTATTTGATGTAAAAATACGACTAGCTATCTACTCGAAGTATGTAGATGTCCACGATGAATATTGACTGAAGCTGTTTCTCATTTTCTAGTTTTTCGTGCAAAACAAACCGAAGAATTCTTCATTGGATCAGTCAAACCATAAATCAAGTAGTAGTTACCAAGATGACGGAAAATGTCCGCTTGCCAGTTCGAGTGGGACACTAGATAGTTGTAGAACGAGAAGAAGTAGTATAGATCTCTACGAAGAGGCTGCCTCTATACTAGGACTAACGTGTGCACAAACTGATGACTGTAAATGTTTAGAATGTCAGGTAAGTATTTTAGTAAGTGTTTTAGAAATTGTAGCCGGAGACCGAGACCTTCGAAATATGCAAAATAAAAGTGGTCTATGCAACTCGCGAACACAAAAAAACTGAAGTCATATTCTTATGTAAAATGATCTGCCGAATTCGAATATGGAGGTCGCGATTTAATTTGGAATTGCGAAATCGGAGAAAATTGCATCACTTTTCTCTGAAATTTCGCGAAAATACAGTATTTTATGTTTCTCATCCCATAACTTTGTTAATAACAATTAACTCGGCTTGAAAATTGGGACACATATATTTCGAAACATGATGAATCGATTGCCATACATAAAATTATACTAGAGATAAATTATCTGGTGGAAAGAAATATTTTCGAGTTCACATGAATTTTTCAGTAGCGACATTGAAAAAGTCTGTATCGAGGAAACTTTTTTATTATTGAAGATAAAGTACTAGTATAACGAGTGAAATGTAGTTTAAGGTATGCATTAATTTTTGAAAAACATAAAATCGTTGTTTACAACAGTTTGGTGGTCATAAAAGTGTAATAAGCTTGAGCGTTGTACGCGCTGCATTAAATTCTGGGTGCATCATGCACCAGATCATGAAATGACACGGTACGGCATTCGTTTCCAGATGTATTCATAAAGTAATATTGATAATATTATACTGGGTAATAGAATTCTGCAGTAGCACACAATAAATACATTTTTATTCGATATATACACACTTGCCTTCACATAAACAGCTTATGGAACAAAGTACATTTGCTTTAGCACAGGAATATGATTTGTTACAAATTAGGTGTTTGCACTTACAAAATGGTGTTATGTTTAGAAAATCTGGCTTCGCATTAATTGTCACCGTGATTGGCATTATGTTGGTGTCTGTCTTGTGCCATCCAAATTCAAAAAGGTTTGGTATTTTTGGCTGAACGAAATAGGCAGTTTTGAAAAAAAAATTGTATAACGAATTCGGAATAATTTTAGAAGCACATTCTTTAGTAATTTCTACGTTATCAGCTGCAGATTTACATAATTAAATATCTGTTTTTAAGACTTTAGCAAGTTGGTAGATGTCAGACTGTAGGTGACAAGAAGAATTGGTCTGTCCGGCAACATCCTTTTATCTGATGACTGAGATGTGCTCTTTTCTGGGACGTTCAATAATTTTATTATTTTTGCCGTTGAACAAACATAACTAGACAACTTTGAACCCCTTGCAATTATTAATAATTTATCTCCGAAATGTTACTTTAATTTCTTCGAAATCTCATCTGAACTTGGATATGATTCAGTCCAATAGATGTATTTAGTGGCATCTGTATGAAGAAGATGACGAATTTGAGCTATTGTTAAAACTTCAGCATTTACCAATAAAATTTTTTCTAATTTTAATAAGGCTTGCAAAAACAGGTCTTTAAATTGAAGAATATTAGTTTTGTTTTGTTTCTTTGAAGTATTAGTTTTTTTTTAAATCTAATATACATAAATTTTGATATTTCAAATCATTTGCTATCATGTCTATGCAGCTGTCGCTGAATCCTTGAATTCCATATAGTATTTCCTCGTCGTTTAACTCCTTAGCTTTCTGGAAAATTTCGTTTTGCCCGTTAAATGACCCTACATACAGTTGCTTTCGGTTTCGTTTAATGTCGCGTTCTTTATGGCAAATAAGACATTTTTTTAGTAGTGCCCGTATTGTCGGCATTTTTCATAGGAACATGTATGTCTTGATAAAAAATCCTCATATACGATCTTCTACACTTGGCGTGATAAACGGGATTCTTAGAAATAAAATCTCCTTATTTTCCAAATGAGCTCCCAATGCCATTGATATATTGTCCGATTTAAATGACGCCGAGTGTAATAGTTTTGTGTAGTTTTCTTCTGTAACATTTTATACAGTTTCTGATGTTCCTGCCTGATAAAAAATACATTGATCAAAGTCAATGTTGACCACAGATAAAGGTAAAAAATTACATTTAGGAATATGCACGTGTTTACATTAAAAGTTTCTCACCCAATCTCTTCATGTTATACCAATATTATGAATCATAAACCACTTGAAAATATTGAAAATATTATGTATTTTTTTTTAAAACAATAATGTTTTTCTGAAATCGATCGGCAATGTCTACATTTTCGGCGTGATTTCAGATCGAAAAATGCGCAATTCCAGTATTTTAGTCCGTTGCTAAGAAACTATCAGAAAACAGACCGGAAAAGATCCGTTGCCAAGCAACGATCAACAAAACCGTACGGGAATGTTACTTTCCCGGCCTAGGCCGGAAAAGTAACATTCGCGTACGGTTTTTTTATGTATATTTTAGACAGTAAATAAATACACGCTAACAAACCAACTCAGATTAAAATTGCATTTATCAGTAAGCAGTTAGATTGTAATGAAGAAATGTTACGCATTAATACAAATTCCTTAATTTATAATAATATTGACTGTGATTTCAGAAAAAATAGTATGTGTACTTCGGTGTGAAATAGAGATGGGCGCGTGATTCAATTTTGACTCACGCTCACACACGTTCACGACTTTAAACCTTTAGCTCACGCACGACTGATATATGTTAAGGCAAACTCACGCACGCTCACGCACGGGATCTTTTGACTCACGCACACTCACGAAATCTTCCGTGATTTGGTACCTTAAATGTACACGCTCACGCCGTGACACGGCGTGACACGGTGAAATTCACGTCACGTGCCCATCTCTGGACCAGAGTGACCAGACCAGGCCAGGAGGGCTAGACGACTGGCGAATGCAGTAGAGAGAGATTACAATTACGCATGAAATAATTTGAATGTTACGTCATTCATCCTGTCTCCTGTCCTTTTCCCTCCCTTCTCGCGCTCGTGTTCCGTCTTCCGTCTATCGCTTCGCTTCTTATTCTTGTCACGACACGACAGGTTGAAGTTTTAAAGCAGAGATGGGGCATCGTGTCACGGCGTGAATATTATCTCACGCACGCTCACGCACGGGATCTTTTGACTCACGCACACTCACGAAATCTTCCGTGATTTGGTACCTTAAATGTACACGCTCACGCCGTGACACGGCGTGACACGGTGAAATTCACGTCACGTGCCCATCTCTAGTGTGAAAGCACATTCCCGGACTTCGATACTTGTTTGCCTCGGCTAGCGCCTCGGCCAACAATTTGCATCGTCGTCCGGAAATGTATTGCTTTCACACCTAAATACACAATATACTATTTCAATAATGTAAAAAAAGTAACAGCAGTGAACTATTATACCACTCCTTACTCACATAGAACGTATTCAAATGAAAATTATCTGTTGCCCGATACGGTTAGGGATTGCGAGCCAGAGCGCCGCGCGTATGATTCATGTTACACCGCCTTTTTCTCACTTGATATACATTTTATGAAAAAACGCTCGGAATAAAAAAACTTTCTCATTTCAATAGCTACAGCTTACTCGATTACAGTATGCAGTTATTTTGAAAAATAAAAAAGTTACCTCGATCCACACTTTATCGCTCTAAAATATACAAAAGTACTGCCCCTTTCATTAATAATTATTTATTTTTCAGTCATATCAAAACATATATTGTTTTTGCATACACCGTTGGAAAGCGAAAGATTTGAGTATTGCAGTACAAAAATATCAATTTTTTATGTCAACGAATAACAGATATAGAGAAGTGGGAACATTAAAAATGCGAAAATAGTGATTTCCGTAAAAAGCATGAGAAAGTGCAATTTTTTCCAATTTCGCAATTCCAAAAAAAATCGCGACCTCAAAAATATATTTTGTGAGGTGTTTTTACATAAGAATCAACTGTCTGTTTTTGTATGTTCGAGAGTTGCATAGCTTGTGTCGAATTCAGGGGTCTCGCTCTTCGGCTTTTGTGTATGTATGCATGTACGTATATTCATTTATTTTGTCAAATGTAAACCCTCATTTATTTGGTTAATATATTTTTTTAAATGGAAGCAGGTTATAACTAAAATTCGTACCAACGTTTTCAATATTTTATCATTTGAAATTATTATTTTGAATGAATACCATTTGAATGCATTTTTATTTATAAACACACGTGTTCGGCAATGTAAACAAGGTCAGTGTCATTAAACATTGACCTTGTTTGCACTTAACAAAACGCTGACGCACCATTTATCTCAGGTATTTAAACGAAGAAATAAATGAGCTTATGGGGTGTCTGAATATTGGAATGTCTGCCCGGCATTATATGCTACAACTACCATTTCCTATAGTGGTCGGAAAATTATCAGAGGTGGATAAGAAATAAAATCAGTTATTGAACAACTAAATTTAGCTACTAATTAGCTACATAGGCAATGGGCTATATAAGATAATGCAAAATTGGCATACCACACTCACATAATGGAAGCGAAGTGTATCAATGAATTCGAAACTCTACTCCCCGTTTATCTTTGATTGGGGAATATTTATATCCTCAGTAAATACTTGACTAGCAGATTTCATACATGCACAGAGAGTGTACAGTTGTACAGTTCAGACAAGCTTGTTACTGTTTAATGTTATTGATTAGGTAGGTAGTTGTCATAACTTTACATTCTTTATTGCTGATGGAAATTATTTGTATTCTGGGTTTATGAATTAAATAAATTAATGATGCCTAATTTGATGAATTACTTTAAACTTGGTAGTCATTTATTAGACGTTACTATGTTTATAGTCCATTTACTAATCAAGCTATTCCTAAATAGTATATTAAAAATTGATCATAAATATTCCCTATAGGACAATATACTACCATTCCTAACGCCTGACCTGGCTCATTCCTAAAAAAGAAATTAAAATGATCTATATAATCTTTTAATAGTTTTCCACATACAAGGTGTTTGATTTATCATTCTACAGTTTATATCTTTTGAACTAATGGAGATTTTAAAAAAACGCATGTAACACATTTTTTTACGTTTAGCTACGTTTTAAAATTTTCAAAAAAAAAATATAAGCATCGTCCCGGTCAGGCAATTCAGCCTCTTTCACATACTTCGCCAGTCTATCCAAGTGTACGATCTTCATCTTGGACTTTTTGTTTCGTTGAATACGATAGACGACATCATTAATTCGGGTAATAACAGTATACGGTCCATCCCAAGGAGGTTGAAGTTTCGGGGATCTCCATTCCTTCCGCTGTGGGTTGTACAGCCAAACCAGATCCCCCACCTTGAATCCCCCTGTACTGGCATTCTGATCATAACGAGCCTTCAAGCGGTTACTAGTTCTATTCATCTGCTCTCGATCATTCTTTGGCTGTTCTCGACTTCCATTTCTGTAGTTGCTCATCGAAAATGGTTCTCCACGGGCAGCACAATTTTTACACTTGTGACACCAGGCCTCCACATCCTGGCGACTATTAACCCAATAGAACTGTTCTCGTGCTCTACTCAATGTCTTGTTTATGCCGAAGTGTCTGCTGGACGTTTCATTATGCGCTTCCTGGAGTACTTCTGGTACACGACACCTGGGAATCACTAGACGCATGGCAACCTGCTTCCCATCTGGGCTTTCCCATGCTCTCCTCAAAAGCCCATCTACGACCGTAAGTGAATCCCATTGTGACCATAAAGCCTTCAGCCCCACTTCTTTGTTGGAAACATCCTTCCATGCCGGACGCGTTCCGCCTTCTTTTGCTCTCAACATGGGTCCGATTTCTACATCGCGCAATTGCTCTTGCCTCAGAGTTTCCTTTGGCCAACTGTCTGGAAGATCGACCTTGACAGTGTTGACTTCAACCATGTTCGGCACTTTTCTCACCTGAGGGTAGCGCTTGCAATTTTCCTTGTCTGGTTTTCTGGATAATGCAGGAGTTTTGACTACCTGCGTTGTCAACAGCCTGGTTTTCTCGTATTGGTTGTTCACTTTTGACAGAATAAATTGTTCGTTCCCAATTCTTAAGACTCGCTTTCCTACGTCAACGATAAACCCATACTGTTCCATAATGTCCAGTCCCAAAATGAAGTCATCCGTGATGTCAGCCACGATGACCCTGTGGTCGAACCTTAACTGTCCAATCTGCAAACCCAGGTCTACTTCTCCATGAACCGTAGCCCTGTCCCTAGTAGCTGTCCGGACGATCACTTCATTTTGCCTCTTGGTAATCTTTATGCCTGATATAAATCCTGGCCGTACTATTGATGACGTAGTACCTGTGTCGATGGTAAACAAACATTTCCTTCCATTCACGTGGCCTTGTAACAATAGACTATTCGAAATTCCTCGAAGCTGGGAAATCTTTATTTCTCTGGGGTCACTGCATTCCCTAGCCAGAACAACCCCATTGGTACTGCTTTCCTGCTTCTCTTCAAGATTCACAGCATTTACTCGACTCTCCGAATTCTGCTGTCGACAGTCTCGCTTCATGTGTCCTACCTTGCCGCAGTTGAAACATTTAATACCTCCGCTCGGCTTTCCTCTATTTTGTTGTTTTTCTTGGTTTCCGAGGCCATCCAATTTATCGCATAATTTGGTGAATATTTTCTGCATCTCAGTCAGCAAGGGGTTCTGGTTCATTTCTGGTTGCGATTCTTCGAGAGTCACAGCTCGCACTCTCTACCTTGGAGTATCCCTGTAAGCGGCTTCTACTTCGAGTGCACGCACCAAAGCTTCGCTACTACTTTGGTGTCTCGTCAGCCTCAGAACTCGCCTGACCTCTTCGTCCCTTATACCATCTAAAAAGGCCCCCACGGCTAATTGTTCCTGGAATTCTTTAGGTGCACTCGGATACGCCAGGTGTGCCAGTCTCTCTATCGCAGCTTCAAATTCTTGTAAACTTTCCCCAGCTTTTTGCATCCGGGATTTCAGCTGAGCCTGGTATAATTGGGCAAGGTGTTGATCGCCATACCTCAAGTCTAATGCAGCTTCCAAGACTTTGAAGTCCCTTTGTTTATCCACTGGGATAGTTTGAAGCAACTCTGAGGCTTGGCCCCTTAATGCTAGAACTAATGCCTTTTCCTCATTATCCCTATTGTTCGCACACGCTGCTGCCTCAAACTGCCTCTTGTACGTCGTCCAGGAACTTTGGCCATCAAAAGAAGGAGGTTTTAGTCACTGTCCTGATGATACCACTTGCTGGCTTCCTCTATCTCTCAACTGTCGTTTAAGCCGGTCTATTTCTCCTTTGACTTCTTCTTCGAACTTGTTTACTTTCTCTTTAACTTCGGTTACTTCTCCTTTTACTTGACTGACTTCTGTCTCGACTACTCCTACTTTACCTTCGACCTTGTTTATCTCTTCTTTGACTTCACATTTTAGTACTTCATTGGCAGAAATTATAGCGTCCTGTTGTATTTTGATTTGTTCATTTAGAATTTTCCTTAATTCTTCCTGGCGTCTTTCTTGCTCCTGTTTTTCCTCTTGATGTCGTCTTTCTTGTTCTTCTTTCTCCTCTTGCTGTCGTATCTTCAGGTCTTCCATAATTTGTCTCAATTCGTCTTTCTCTTCTTGACGTCTTCTTTCTTCATCCTCTTTTTCTTTCTGACGTCTTGTTTCTTCATCCTCTTTTTCTTTCTGACGTCTTGTTTCTTCATCCTCTTTCTCTTTCTGACGTCTTCTTTCTTCATCCTCTTTTTCTTTCTGACGTCTTATTTCCTGATCTTCCATAATTTTTTTTAATTCGTCCCTTTCTTCTTGACGCCGTTTTTCTTCCTCCTGGCGTTTTCTTTCTTGCTCTTCTTTTTCTTCCTGACGTTTTTTCTCCTGTTCTTCTTTGTCTTCCTGCCGTTGCTGCGCCATCATTTTTTGGAATTGTTCGAATAAGTCCTGTATTTGTTTATCGGATGCCATACTTCTTGTTGTTACGGGCATACGATGAAATTAAAATAAAATAAATTTAACTGTCACGTCAATATCGGTAATGGAACTTTCTAGACAAATCTCGAAATAGCACGAAAAAAGTCTTATCCAGAGTCTTTTGTCACTATCCAGTTCAGAGAATTTAATAATCTCCACTAATGTCCAAATAGAAAAGTTCTAGAAATTTTCACGCACTAAATGAGTCTTTTTCAGTGTCTCCATCACTTCTCAGTTCAAAGGATTTAATTATCACACTAATGTCCTAATAAAATGTTCTACAATGTCTCAAAAATGCACTTAACACTATTTTCCTGTTCGATAATAACCCTCGAACAAATGTCCAGTAAATGAGTCCTCCGTGTTAGCACTAACCCTCGAGAATACTTCTCGAACACTCCAGCACAACTTCAGAGCTCCTCTTGTCATAAAATTCCGCTTTCTGACACCAATTTGTCGCGTGTTTCTACCCTTAGGAAACCACCCTCGCAAATTCCGTGGGTTCCAAAAATTATAACAAGAGATGTCCACTAACACACTTTATTAAATATTTACTGGATACTTCACAATACTATTATTAATTTAAATACACTTTACTGACTAAAATCACAATGTTTATCACTTTGTTTATCTTTGAAGTCTTAACCTCACTTTCTATACTTTCTGAACTTTCTGAACTCCTCGCCGAGAATGCGGTCGGTCTTTTATACCTAAAAATGACAGATCTCGATTGTTCTGTGATGACGCCACCATTCTCTAGAGAATTCCAGATGTCACTTTGGAATCTTCTGGTAGGTTCTTTTTCGAGTAGGTGCAAATACACTACATTCATTCTAAGGGTTGTAACACATTACAGCTATATCACTTAATTGTTGCTATGGTAGTATGTACAAAAGAAAATTAAGTCAAAAGCAAATTTTAGAACTACAGTTTTTTATGTCAATTTTACATTCTTCGCCTATAAATTATCTTAATTATGTTACTTGCCTAAGAGTTCTATTTTCCTAGCCTTGTTCAAACAGAAACATCAGTTTAAAATATTCCCACATATATACCTACACATATTCAGACAAATACAATTATGTTTTATAACTTATTCCATCACACGTCTACTAAAATTTCATTATTTCTATTATATTAACGTCTGTGTATTGTTTGAGTTGGTAGAAACTTGTTATTGTTAGCACTATTGCATTAGACATATCTTCGTAGCATTGCTAATGCTCAGCCGCTTGGCGTATAAACACTGAGAACAAGCTACATTTCCCACATGCCCCAATTTGTAAATAAACGTATCTATACTCAACACCAGCAATTAGACCGTTTACGAGAGAGCTGAAGTAAAACATTTAAGCTTTATTTAAAAATATATTTCTTCCGCAAATCTCTAGAAAGTTAACTGTTTTTAATGTACTGGTCGAGTAAAGTGACGTCTTCTTCTTATTCAAACATCTTGGCAGGAATTTTGTAATCCATGCAATATTGTAGTTGGCCTCCCTTTGCTGTATAGTACGTCCAAAAATATATGTCGTGGCTGCCAGTCGGTCTCGAGGCCTCACTTCTTTCCCATCAGTTCAACGTTGTGGAGGGCATCCTTTTCACCTCTTGTCATCTGGTTTTCCTGAACTGTCTACCGATATTGTCTTCTGTATTCTTTGTCAAATTTCACAATCGCAGTTGCAGGTATTGTCCACAATGTATTTATTCATCTAATGCAGATACCTTCATAATTCTATCAGACTATCGTTTCTTCTTCATTAGAAAACAGTATCTCCTTCAACATCAAAACCAACCCCTATATTCCAAAAATAAAGAAACTGCTACACAACGGTATTAAAATGGGAGTCATTGCGTATAAAAGAATGTTTCAGACAAAAAATGTTTGATTTTTGCGTAGAATAAGCATACCGAATAACTCGTATGCCAAAATATCTAAATTTTTATTTTTGTAATTTTTTTATTAGAGAATAATTAAAGACCATCTACCACATTTTTAAAATGGGGGTCATTGCATATAAAAAAATGTTTCAAACAAAATATGTTTGATTTTTTGCGTAGAATAAATTTACGTCGTCGTACGTCAAGTAGATAAATAGAATTTGAAATAATTTTTCGAGTTTTAATAAAATAATATACATTGTGTCCACGGATGGAGTCCGGAAGAGAAAAAAAAATTTAATTTTTGATTTTATGAAAAAAAGTAATTCTCGATGAAACGTCTTCACTAGAAACCCTTTTTTCCGTTATCGGATGCTTGCCAGCCCCAGGGTTAGCTAAGAATGTCAATTTGAATATAGATAATTTTCGAATATTTTTAAAATATTTTCGAAAAGTTTTTAAAATGACATTTTATACATTATATAACAAGAAAATATATGCTGATCTGGTATATCCAAATTAAAAATCGAGATATTTCAATTTCAAATAAGAAGAATAATTTTTATGAAAAATAACACATTTTGTTAAATAAAAATAACAACTCATCAGCAGATGAGACGTATTGTGTGATAAATACGCTGGTCGTACTATCGATCGCGTACTGAGTTCGATCCTTAGCCCCGGCACTGACAATGCCGGGGGTTATGGATGTATGTCCGCGTTTTTCCAAACGGGTAACCTCCTTCCGGACAGCATTGGCTTTAGATTAGGGAGTTGTCTTCTATATGTAGTGTGTTTATATTTATTAAAAGCTAAACAAAAGTATCACTACCAACTTCTGCACTTAGTTCTACTTGAGCTCTCAACTTCCGGTAACTGTTTCGAATGGTTTAGTGGTGTATCGACTCCTTCTTATCGAAAAGATATTCAATTTTGATTTTTTCGGCTATGTTTGGTGTTTTAAAGCAAAAATTATAATTCGTACATACCTACCTGCCTAACAAATAATCTTCATTAAAGATCTAAGTAAGCCATGAAACAAAACTTATTGCAAGTGTCAATTTATTTAATTTATTTATTTATTTATTTATTTATCTTTGTTTATATTGTTATCCTTATTAAATAAATAATTATTTTGTTGCATAATCAATTTAAACTAGTACAACACATTATTCTGAACAAAGAATGAAGAATACATTTTTTTCGTTTGAGAATCCGGTTTACAGATAAAAATTATTTTCAGTTGAAAAAATTGTTAAATTATGACCTTCTTTGGCCAATATCTCGAAACCCTGTCATTAAATTTTGAGACTTTTGATCGATATGTCATAAACTACCACTGAGTAAAGTTTCAATTCCCGGAAGTGAAACTCAAATTACATATAAAAAGTGCGGGGTCCTTTGTGAAGATGTGTTTTTTGCAGATTTTAATTTAGCCCGCAGCAAATGCATTTTATTTTCGAAAATTAGAATAATGTAGCAACGCTGTAATGTAAGTCCAAAAATAATATATGCGTGGATAGAGAATTAAAAGTCAAATACATATATGCAAAGAGTATCGGATGTTCCATTCATAAAGTTCCATTATTAGCTTGCCACCACTTTGTGAAACACCCTGTAGATGTTTAAATAATTTTAGAATATGCCACTCTTGATCTTCCATGATTTTTATTTAATATATTTTACCAAATTTCAAGCGGTTGAGAAGATATTGACCTTCCACACACCACTAACCCCGTGTAATTTTTTCGGTCAGTCTAATTACATATAATAGTTTTCAAGTAAATCCTTAGAAATATATTCCTCGCACAAAAAAATATATGAATCCCATATAAACTCAATCTCTCATTAAAACTCAATTTAATTAATGCTAGACGACTTTTTATGTGAAAACAGTAATTAGTTCGGTATTCCACCAAATCTTGCGTTATGGTCCAATTAAGAGTTGAATTTGTAACACGATTTTCTATATCGCGTTCAAATCATACTCTGTTTTACTGTAGGAATTCACCTTCCACTCATTAATTCCATGTTATGTTATGTCGTGTTTCATAATTTGGATCTCCGTAATTTTGACTTTATATTCTACCTATCTGCGTAACATTTATTCCATTTCATGTTAAGATTTCAATTCAATTTATATTATAATTTTAACACCACGTGTTTTAACTATACAATCCAATAATTACAGTACCTATCTCTATGAAAAGGGATAAGAGTAAAAATGTTACAATCTACATTTACTACAGTTCGGTCATAGCTAGTCTACGAGACGGAGTGTAATCGGAGCTTAATAAACCCAGTGTTCAAATAGTGTTATATACAAAAGGAAAACCCAAAACGAAAACGTGAAATGAGTGCTAAGAGCGGGGGTCAGCCCCCCGATAAAAAAAATAAATACGTGGATCTTACGATGGAGATAACGGCAGACGAAACACGGACTTCAGAACAAACAGACGGTAATGTACGACACACAAAAGAGAATACAGATACAACACAAAATGTAAGTACATACATAACTCAAAATAATAGTAGCAGCCAAATTAATCACAGAAATGTAGCAACATTAAATGCGGGAATTAATCAGGTAAACTCAGTGGACAAAAACACAGATTTACAACAAAAACAGCGCGTTAGCTATCTCTATGATAAAACCAATATAGGACCGTACCATATTTATGTAGAAAATACTACTGAAAATTATGCAGGTAAATTAAATCCAATAAAAATTGGACAAATTATTTACACTGCTCACCCCGAAATAGATAACAAAATAAAACAAATCGAATCTATAGGTAGAAATAGAGTAAGAATAATATTTAAAGAATATTTAAGTGCAAATGTATTGATCAACTCAGTGGCTCTAAAACAATTTAATTTAATAGCTTATATACCAAAGTTTATTCTGTATAGAACGGGTGTCATTAAAAAAATCGACACCGAAATCACCGAAGAATATTTGAAAGACAAAATTACTCAGTATGACTTTCATTCTAACTTTACGGTAGAAAATGTAAAAAGAATGTCTAGAAAAATAATCCACAACGATAATAGTGTCGAATATGTCCCGACTCAAACAGTCGTCGTTTCATTCAAATGTCAAACTCTTCCAAAATATGTTGCAATTAACCACGTTTTGTATGAAGTTGAAACTTATGTACAGAAGGTTATACTGTGCTATAATTGCTTTAGATACGGACACCTTGGGAAACAGTGCAAAAGTAGACCACGATGTGTAAAATGCTGTGGAGATCATCTTAGTAATTTATGTACATCTACAAATCACGAACTCAAATGTTTTTCTTGCGAAGGTAATCATTTAACAACGGAATTTAAAAATTGTCCTGAATTCTCCCGTCAAAAAAACATAAAAAAAGTAATGTCTGAGACTAGTGTGTCTTACAGAGATGCGTCATTGAGCGTCTCAAAAAAATCGTATGCTTCGGTACTAACATCTGTGGAAAATGAAAATGCGAAATTTCAAAACAATGTACCAACTAATAGTAAAAAAATATCTATACAAAGTAACACAACCCTGCAAAATCCAAACAGGCAGCCGCAAAAAAGGCAGCGCCAATCAACACTCAACACGACACAAGTAGCACATAAACAAATTCTCAAAAATTTCACACCTAGAACTAGTACAGGAAATATTCTAACAAATTCAGTATATCAGTCTAATATATCACAATCCACTAGTCAGTCTAACACTAAATCACAAATGTTCTGTAATGCTAATAACGATATTAGTGAGGTTATTTTAGAAGTAGTTATGTTTGTTATAAATTCCTTAAGACAGAAAAATTCTTTTGATGTTCAGAAACCCGAATTATTAAATGTTATTCAAACTCTTTTAAATCACTCCAATGGCGAATCAGACTCTGACACCTATTAACGTAGACGAATTTATCATAAATCAGTGGAACTGCAGGTCAGCTGTGGCAAATAAAAATAACTTAGAATATCTACTAAAATCTAACAATGTTCATGTGGCACTATTATGTGAAACATGGTTCAAATCTCAGGTATATGTAAACTTTTCTGGATATAATATTGTGCGACAAGATAGGAGAGATGGTAAAGGAGGGGTAGCTCTTCTTGTTAAATCAAATATTACTTTCAAAGAATTTAATGTTCCTGTTAACTTAGTCAACGTAAATTGCGCAGCCATAATGATTAACCTAACTAAAAATACTCATCTTACATTGGTATCTCTTTATATACCACCCAACACCAATATTACTAAACAACAGTGGAATGCCTTTTTTACTGCAATACCTAAACCTTTTCTGATTTGTGGCGACTTCAATGCTCACAATTTAGCTTGGGGCTGTGAACACACAGACCAACGAGGTAGAAATCTTCTAGATTCCCTGGATGAAAATAGTTTAATTTACCTAAATGATGGAAGCCCAACCTATGCAGGAAAATTCAACAATAGAACTAGTGCTATCGATCTAACTATTTGTAACCCAGAAATTGCTCATTTATTTCGATGGAACACTCTGCTAGATCCACACGGTTCAGATCACATCCCAATAATAATAAAATGTGAATTAAAACCTCAGTGCTTTACGTATGGATTTAAAAAAAAATGGAATGTGAAAAAAGCAGACTGGAATATGTACCGTAAAGAGGCAAATCAACAAATCACACAAAATCAAACATCAAACTATGACAATTTTATTAATAAATTAAATCAAACAGCTGAAAACTCCATACCTGAGTATAATCATAAACCTACATCTAAAGGCAAGCCATGGTGGAACGAGAAATGTGACGCTTCAGCGAAGGAGCGAAAACGGCTCTTCCAAATATACATAGATGATCCTAACCTAACAAATTTAATAAACTATAAAAAGCAAGATGCCATAGCAAAAAAGGTTTTTAAGGAAGCAAAAAGAAATGGATGGAGGGAGTACTGTTCCTCGTTAAATAAAAATATGCCTTTAAAGAAAATTTGGAACACAGTTAATTCCTATAAAAATCGAAAGCAGAGTAACAATATACCAATTGACATTAACTCCGAATGGATAGAACAATTTCACTTGAATCTAACACCCCCATCAGTATATTCTCCACATCTTAAGGAAATAAAGCATACCAACTCAAATACACAATACCTTCTAGAACCTTTTACTTTAACAGAACTCAATAGAGCTCTTAAGCAGAACAACAATTCTTCACCAGGTATAGACAATATTCACTACTCAATGCTCTCAAATCTTCCATCAGAATCAAAAAAAGTACTCCTAGCAATATTCAACAATATATGGTTACAAATAGAACCCATACCATCAGACTGGTCCAAATACATAATAATCCCAATTCTAAAACCCGGAAAACCACCTAACCAACCTGAATCTTACCGTCCCATAGCACTAGCCTCTTGTGTAATGAAAACATATGAGAGACTAATTAAAAATCGCCTGGAGCATTTTCTCGAATACAACCAACTATTTCCACCTACCCAGTTTGGATTCAGACGCGGAAAATCCACCAATGAAAATGTTGCTCACTTAGTCACCGACATTCAAATTGCCTTCTCAAAAAACAATTCTGTTAGTGCAGTCTTCGTGGACATAAAAGGGGCTTACGACAATGTCAATTTAAATATATTAACAGAAAAAATGTCGACACTAGGAATTCCACAATTATTTATAGAAAATATATATTTCTTGTACCAAAATCGAAATATATACATAAGAATCAATGAACACGTATTAGAACCTAGACAAACATCTCTTGGACTTCCTCAAGGAGGCATTTTGAGCCCCATTCTATACATAATATATGTTCAAGACCTGCAACATCTCCTGGGCACCAATGTGAAAATAATAGAATTTGCAGATGATTTTTGTTTTTATTCAGAAGAAAGAACTATAGAAAAGTGCAACACCAAATTACATCACGCCATGAGAAAAGTAGACAGATGGTCCTCACAAGTGGGTTTCACGATATCTGAAACCAAAAGTGCAGTAGTAACATTTACCAGGAAAAGATATCAACCGCCACCTCACATCAAACTACACAACTATCATTTTCCATATAAAACATGCATAAAATTCTTAGGCATAGTACTAGATCAAAAATTGAACTGGAAAGGACATATTAACCATATAATAAAGAAGTCAGAAAATGCCATAAACCTTCTAAAAACATTTTGTAGGCACAAATGGGGAGCAGATCCAAACGTTGCACTAATTTTTTACAGAACCTTAGTTAGATCCATCTTAGATTATGGGTGTATGTTTTATGGATCAGCAGCAGATACACATCTAAAGAAAATCGAGCAGGTTAAAAACAAGTGTCTTCGAATCTCAATAGGCTACTTACCAAGCACCCCTCTCATAGTATTAGAAGCGGAAACATGTGAACCCCCTTTGAATCTTCGAAGAAAATATATCTGTGACAAATTTATATTAAAACTGGAGTCTAAAAACAGCGATTTGTTGACGAAAATTTGTCACCTGAATATCTTTTGCCAAACCACCAAATATTGGAACGTTAAAAATCTCCCTTTATTAGTGGATAGCTTCACGAACGTGTCACAATACACAGAAGAGATACAAAAAGCAGACAGACTTCCAAATTTTTCAATTCCCTACAAAATATTTGAAGAACCTGTAACAACATATATTCTGCAAGACTATAAACTTATTCCAGAATCTCAAAAACAATACGTTTTTCAAGAGGATATCACGAAAATTTGGAAAGACTTTGAATATGTTTACACAGATGGATCTAAACTGAATGACAAAATAGGCTGTGCAATTTACTACCCAAGCGAAGAAGTATCACTGAAATACAAATTACCAACTAACTTTTCTATATTTAGTGCAGAGCTAGTGGCAATAAGAGAAGCTTTCCAATTGAGTTTAAATTCAAACAAAGATAAATATGTGATATTCACCGACTGCAAAAGTGCTGTTGAAAAGATTAAAAATGCTTCGCCAACTACTTATACTAACCACTTAATTTCTGAAATTTTATTAATTAATTATGAAGCGAGAAGACAATCAAAAACTATCCACCTTGCCTGGATTAGAGGACATTCAGGTTTGATAAATAATGAAATTGTTGACAAACTAGCAAAAGAAGCTACGGAAAAAGGATTAATTATGCTAAACCTCAGAACACCCAGAAACGACTTGTTTTTTACTGTGAAGCAAAACATGAAAGAATCCTGGCAACGTAAATATGAGGAATCCGAAGCGGGCAAGTTTTATCAAAATATCCAACCACAAATTCCCCCCTCTCCATGGTTTAAAAGTGTTACAGACAGACACTTCATACAAACAATATGCCGATTAAGAAGCAATCATGCCCTAACTCCTACCTATAAACATAAAATGGGGCTCTCGGACAACGCACAATGCATATGCGATGAAACCGCTGACCTGCAGCATATTATCTTGGAATGTATCCTAGAGGAAGAAAATATTGATAATTTGTATAAAAACCTAGTAAAAGAAAAAATTCAATTACCAGTGAATATATCCACATTGCTTTCACTGAAAAATATAAAAGCCTATTTCATCTTATATGAATTTATTAAAACAAATTATACAAAAATGTAATAATGTATAATGATAGTCGGCTAAGATGTAAATAAACTAACATTAGATAAGTATACTAATATATTCTGTTAAACATCATTGTGATAAAAGCTTTGTCTGTACATCAAAATTGGAAAAAAAAAATAAATAAAATAAAAAAAATATATAAAAAACAAAATTAAAAATTTAAAAAAAAAAAAAAAAAATCAAACAAATTTAAAATTATGTTTAAAAAAATAAACGAAAACAAAAAAGTAAAAATAAAAAAAAAGAGGAAAGAAAAGGAAAAAAAAATAAATAAATAAGAACAAAATCAGTACAAAATTAAAAAAAAAAAAAAAAAAAAACAATACTATATCTAAATCTACACTAATAATACTAACAACAATTATTTTATAGTATCTCGAATCTTAGGATATTTGAAATGTCTTTAAATAATGACTGTAATGTAGTTATTGGCATTTAAGAATATTATAAAATAACTTATTTAAATTACAATCTAAAACTGACTGGCTAGTTGGATATATCCAGTGCCATTGAAACATATACACACACACACACACATTTACTAATATATTCAGCATAAAAAAGTATTCTATTCGTCAAAGTCAACAAGAACCTCAGAAGATTTCATTGGTATTGGAAAAATAAGTTTACGGGGATAAAATCAATTCAGATGCTAAATTTATATTGCCTCGACTTTACTTTCTACTTTATAAGCACATTTGTTGGCCCAGTATTATTAAGGTCTAAGGAAAGACAAATTATACTCGGCTTTTATAGTTTAGACTCAGTAAGTTAATCAATTAGTCAAGATTGGCAGTGATTGGGGTTTTAATGGTAAAGTGAAGAAAATATATCTTGATAATCACACCGTGTTAACAAACGTTTCGTGATCCGTGTATTACTCTACTTGGTTTCCCTTCGCTGTATAGTACATCTGACAGCATCGTGCCATCTATTGAGGTTGTTTGTTAGACGCACGACCCCACGAAAGTTCCTTCCTCATCAGCTCCTTGGTGACATTATTCCAACATTTTGGAAGACGTCCTCTTCGCCTCTTGCCATCTGGTTCTTCTTGAACTCTTAACTATTCTACGCTGTCCTCTCTCTGGGTGATGTAGACCAATTTATTATGCTTGCTTTGGAAAATTATTTATTGCTTCTTTCTTCCAATGATATGAATGTATTTGCATGTTTTAGTTAAGCAATAACATGTTTACAATCTTTAGGTATCACAGTTATCTGTCTTTCCTTTTTTATGTAGTGGTTCGAAGACTGAGGTTCCCCAATCGTCGAACCAGATTCTAGTTTCACATACTCTGTGACATATTCTATAAAGGACTCTCACTCCATTTTGACCAACTAACTTAAGAGCACTCCGGAGTCGATAGCATCATCACTAGTTTTGTTATCTATCCCAATTGTAAATATCTTCACGTTAAACAAGGGGCTACGTTGTAGATATTTCATATCAAATAATATGTTCCCATTAAATGAGTTTTACGACCGTCTTTATGGATTTTTTATTTACTTAATTACGCGTCGCCGAGTTTTAACAACTGTTTTCAATAAGTCATAGGCGTGTTATACCTTGTAAAATATGTATTAATATGTCTTAGTCAAATTGTCAGCATTATTAATAATGAACACAAAAATAAATTATATAAAGCAATTAAATATTTAGTAAAATCGTTTTTTTATTGTTATTGCAAAACGGGGTTTACATAATTTTTTCTTTAAAAATTGCGCTGTTAGGTTGTGTTTAAAAAATAAATGGAAAGTAAAGGTAGAATTAGGTTATATAATTATGTACATATAATAATAAATCATACACAATAATTAATAATATAGGTATACTATTAAAAAAATATTTAATAGAAGAATTAAATATTTTTTTCTTGAACTGTATTTTTATTTCCAAATCCTTTAAATAACATGGATCTATCTACTCCGGTAGGATTCATTTTTGGGAAATGTTAATTTGGGTCGCATTATCTTCTAAAGTGTGTGTGTGTTAATAACAAATATATATAATCGTTGGTACAACTAAAAGTGCACACCGTAAGCTGTTTTATTCAATAAGCGCTATGCATTATAGTTCACTGGTCAAATTATTATTATACTTGTTGCAAATACAAAATCGAAAAGTGTATTGCATTTGGTCGGCACATATCTAAAGCTGTATTGTATATATCGCTCAGAAAGCAGATTTCCATATCAGTGTGATCGAGAAAAAATACTGAACAGCTTTTAAAATGTCCGTCTGTTCGAGTGTCTGGCTGTCCATGCGTTCGTCTGTCCATTCGATCCGCTTACAGCACGATAAGCACGTAAGTCCGATTGTCTTGAAATTTTGATAGTAAGTTAGTGTTAGATAGAAGAGGAGTCTTATTGTTTTTGATTAAAATCGATTAGTAAATGAAAAGGGTATTAATCATTTAAGTTTAAGAAATTTGGTTTCTTAACTTTTATTTTTATAATTGAATGAAAATGTTGTGGAACGTTATTTCCTGCCATTTCTTTTATATATTTTACTAATATACATTTCATAATAACATAAAATTCAACCGTCGATACGATTTTCATCTAGATAGATTATATGTTGAAGTTTACAATTAATAATAGCTTCGCTTACCGAAAGGAAGTATTGTAATCGTGAAAAAATCACCTTCCGGGATTTCTCAAGATTTTCACGTTACAAACTATGTAGATTATAAAAATTAAATTTTTTCTTATTCCGGCTGTCAGCCTGTCTGTCTCTCTGTTAGCGCTATACCTACAAAACCATTTGACGACGAAGAAAAATATTTCGTAGGTAGTTGACCCTACTGTTAATTAAGGAAGAAAGTGTGACGGAAGACAGTAATATTTTGCATACAGTTAACACAACTACTGTCAAATAAGAAAATACAAAAAATATAAAAAAAAATGTGATGGTGGGAAATAATATTTCGCATGTAGTTAACACAACTGTCAAGGAAGGAATTTCTAAAACATACAGGGTGATCACTCTGATGGAAATAATATTTGGACTGTAGTTGACACAATTATCGAGGAGGAAACCTGACATTATTTTAATGAAAAACAGAGTGGTCACTTTAAAAAATAAGAAACGACCAAAAATCGATCTGGTCTGATCATTTTAGTAAAGGAAACATACAGGGTGGTCATCCAACTGAAAAAGTTATAAATGAAGTATGCCAAACAGAGGAGGAAGTTTTTGTGTAAATACCTTTCAAATTTTTGTGTATTGTAGGGGGAAGGCTTTCATTAAGAATTAGAGTTTTAAATCTCGTACGTCAAGGGCATTTCGATAACTGTCTGAATAATTAAAACATGGGCATCTTCAGCAGCTTGACGTACTGTGAACTTGGATTCCTTGAATATATTACCATTATGATGGATTTATAGATGTAATTGGCGAATAATATTATTCAGCGAGAGTGAAATTATGGCTATTAGTCCATCATCCGACAGCAGAAATATACTTTCCTCAATTTTTTGTTGCCTGTTTGTCAGTAGGTGCAGGAGGAGGGGATGAAGTAGGGGTTAGATCTCTGCGCGGTCGGAGCGCTCATGTGACTTGTAAAATTCAAATTGAAATTTGACATAGTACTTTTAATGACATTTTTTGCTGGTCATTTAATACATGTTTTAAGATGCCCTAAAAACTCCAAAAATACCCTTGACAACATTTTTCGTGGTCAGGTCTGGCATCCAGACCCAACTTCCAGAAATTTCGAAAAAACGGCTCCAAGTGCCATGAACGTGGCGATTTTTTTTTAATCGAGATATTGCGTAAACGTAGTATTTATAAAGCTAAGATACTAGTGACAGCATATTTTTGTGTAATAGAGAGAGCAAAAATGGTTTGGCCAGGTCGTCCAATGGAAGCTGCTGTTTGCAGAGAATGTAATATCAGAATCAATCGTCTAAAGGTGTTTTTACTCTAGAAATATTTGTATGGCTGTTAACTAAAATTCTTTACTCTTGACAGCATTTTTCTTTGTAGTGGTATGTTTTATTTAAGCTAATTGCTGTCATGAATTTGGCAAATTAGAAAACATTTGTTTTAAAACACGTCGTGAATATAAGGGTGAATGGGGTAAAACCACTACATAGAAAAATGCTGTCAAGTGTAGACATTTTTAGTTAACAGCCATATGAACATTTTTAGACCATTGGATCTGATATTACATCCTCTGCAAACAACAGCTTCCTTTGGACGACCTGGCAAAAACCCTTTTTTGTGTTTCTGAACATGGGTAGAACCTAATTTGTTGTATACTTGTGTAAAATTTGATCCAAATCGGAAAGAAAATAAAAAACTTATAAGGATGTCTTCATTTTAAGAGAGTCACACTGTATATTTAAGGAAATGTATAGATTTCGACAAAATATTACGTTAGTAAATACGTCGAGTATTGTAAAATAAAGATTGTTTTGTGACTGTGATTTATTAGCAGACCACGATAAACCGCTTTGATATAAAAATTCCAGATACCTAAATAATTTATTTATCAATTATAGATTTTCGCTGGCGAATATCTCGGAAACTATAACACATAGGAAGAAAATGAATATAAACATTCTTGTAGGAAATTTAATTTAATTTAATTTTGCATGGAATATTTTTTTCGGTACAACGCATTGTTTCCAAGCGAAGAATTGAAAAAAAAGAGACCTTTCCACCTCCCTCCCTCCTTTGCATCCTAACCACTCCCAACACATTCCTGTAGAGGAAAATTCTCCCCCCCCCCCCTCAATGTCCTCTATAATCTTGTTTTGGGCATTCATTGATTGAACTAATAGTAATTTCCCTGTTTGAAATAATATGAATTAAGGTTTCTAGATTTCCGTACAACGCCCTCCTGTGTAGAACCAGTTGTAGGTGCAATTTTTTTGAGAGTAGGAAATTTATTTCAATTATTCTAACCTATACAGTTTTATGGAGACATTTACTGCGAACAATTTGAATTTTTCTTTCTTTTTCTTTTCTGAACCAGAAAAACCGCAAATTATCAAATAGCCAAACAGAGAGTTGGATGAAAAGATTTTAGCTGCAAACTTTTTGGATGAGCAAAACATATTTAAAAAAATTTTATCTATTCCCAGATTTTTCAAGTCATGCATATTTTCCGGTATATAACTCCTCTACAATATCTAAATATTTGAAACTAAATGACGTACTAGTCTAACAAGTAAAGTTACCTAAAACCTAAAACTCCAATTGTATAGTCTGATATTCAACACATAAAGCATTTGAATGGATTGGATAACTTCATTACAACTCGATTGAACTGAAATTAATGAATTTCTCTTTTTCAGTGTCACTATTTTGATTTCGAAGAGGAAATTGATTTCCCGACAGGAAGCGAATGCGTCGTGGAAGTGGATCACAGTTCATCGTGTTCTATCCAATAACGAACAAAGGCTGATTTTAGTAGCATTTCTCTGAATATAGAGACGATAGACATTTTTGGGGTACAATTATAAGATGTATTTTAAATAGTAATGGTATTTCTGACTTTTGTAAAGTAAGTAATTAGGATATAATTAGGTTTATTGAATTCGCATATACCATACGAGCACATTTAAAAGAATTTAGGAGTTTGTTATTTTATTATAATCTGAAATGTTACTTAGTTTTAAAATACTTTGTGTAATAATTACTTATGTTGGTATTTAACAACACTATATGTAATATGTACCATATTGAGTTCCTTTTTTAAACAAATGTTTGTTAATTCAAAAAACTTCTCTCTTCTTAATAATGAGAATACGAAACACAAACACATTTTTTGTGAATAAAACAACTATTTTATGGTTTGCATAATCTTTTATATTTAAGAGCATGTCAGTTGTTCCGCTAACATAGAAGCTTCATCGGATGCGAGTATAAAGACTGGCTATTATAATGCTGCATCTTTACAATAAGTAAAAATTTAAAAAATAGTATTTACACTTAAAAAAACATAAGTGGTTTAATAGTGGTGAGGATTTAGTCTCGACTTGGTCATTTAGAAGAATTTTTAAAGATTCCAATAAAGCTAAATTTTTAGCATTTTTTTTCTGTAAGTATGTAAGATATCAAAGTTCTCATTCAAGAAAAATGTTGTCCTTAAGATTTGTTCCTGTGTGTGTTCCAATATTTAAACTTTTCACAAGTACCATAGTTAACTTAGAGTCCTGATTTATTTTTCATTTAAATTCTGATAGTATCTTTAATCAATATACCGAGGGTATTCGTGGATTTCCAAATAATTTTAATATATCGCTTTCTTAAATTTTTATCAGCTTTTTCTCTAGGTTGACCAATGTATGTATAAATTTTTATTTTGATTCATTAAAAAACTTCTTTTGGAAGTGGAACTTTTAATAACCTATATGTCATACCGTTGAAGGCAGTTTGTTTGTATTTTAAAGTAGGTGTGGTGGTGTTATTTATTGTCGTGTCACTATGAGAATTTTATGCTACTCTAAAAATTAATAAAATTTTCTTGATATATTTCTATAGTGAATGTTATATTTAGATGGAAATTATGATAGAAATGTATTTAATTCTCTATTAGCTTGATTAAATAAAAATGTTTAAAAATTTGAACCTACTTCTAAATGATCATGTCAAAACTTGCGACTAATAAACCTGTTTGACTTAGTTTAATTGAAATAATACTTCTTTTATTTTAATTTTGTTACTTCTTGTGTTAGAGAGTGAATATTTCAAAATTCAGCCTGTAGAAAGGTTTACTATAATTAAATTTGTTAAAATCAGATTTATAGCCCTTAGGAAGCCATATTTATATACCTATGTAATATTCTAATAGTCAGTCTTTGTACATCCGATTAAGTGAAGCAATTGCCATGTTCTTTAAATATAAAAACTTGTGCTTCTTTCCATATCAATGCTAATATAAATTTTCATCAGGTAAAAGTTGAGTCAATCAACTGCATATTTTTTGAAAATAGTAAATATTATTCTGTTTATTCTTTAGGTAAAATTTAAGAAACCTTATTGGTGTAATTTATTTTATTTTACTTTTATTATTTGTCTTCTTTTTGTATATACAAAATGCACCATAACATTGAGTCAAATTTTAAATTATTATAAGTTAAGCACGAAGTAGTATTTTAATTAAACAACTTCACATCATTGACGAGGATGGGAATGCCCTTGAATGATTCGTTCTCTTCAAACACTCTTCTATTCCTAAATGGTTCTTTTCCTATTCTACTTCTTAGTACAATTAACAGTATCCCTTCAGTATACTTTATTGTGTTACTCCTGAACGGATTGGGCAATTGATATAAACTTGACTTTTAAGAGGATAATCTGCGTTAAGACAAAACATATTTTCATTGATATATATGAAAAAGGTATATACGGGTGGGCGTGCACCTTTGATCAATGAAATATGCCGACCAAGTAAAAAGGCGGAGAATAACATATTGTGTAATATATAAGAGAAATAGTTCAAACATATTTCTGTCGTACAGAGTCGAATTTCGCGTTGGGTGCACAAGAATTCTTATTTAAAGTAATTTGAGTAGGAAAACTGAATGCGGTTGTAGTGATTCCTTAGGCAGTGGTTTTTAATTAAAAGAAAAAACTATCTGTAGGTACATAATGTATATTTACAGTGTACAGGGTGTCCTAGTTAACGTGTTATGTCCGATTTTCTCGGTAGTTTTTGAGATAAGTATTTTTTTTTTTTTTTCGGGGAATCTATGCCGCTAAGAAACATATAATTGAACATCAAAGAAGAATTGATCGGATTATTTATGTTCTTAATTGACTATTAAAGCATTAAAGGAAAGTAAAAAAAGGCATGTAAATTTTAAATATCACTTCCGGTTTACATGGCAATGGCGTTCTTTTTCTTGAAAATAGAATATTGATTACTTCCACATCCAGTGGTAGTATAGTAACAAAAAAATTTTTGAAAATTTTTATTGTTCAAATAGGCTTAGACGTCTAACTTTTTTGTGCGCACGATTACTCTGGAACCGTTTAAGATATTGACTTGAAATTTGGTACACTTATGTACTTTAACGGGATCTGGAACTAGATTATATTTTCATCTTATTCCATCGAAGGGTTGGGTTGTAAATTGGGATAAATGGGGAGGTAAACAGGTAAATCAAGCAGGTAAGAGTCCGTAAAAATGGTATTTAGTATATATAAGAGAAGCTAGGGTCTCGAAAAAATTTTTGACATTAGCTACCCCCATTACCACCCCTACCCCACTTTTTAAGGGGACGAAAAAAAATGTGATTTAGTGTATGTACAAGAACCAAAAACCTCAAAATATTTTTTTACTTCATAGGCCAAGAATTTTTATTGAAAAATTACCAAAAATCCTCGTTATGTTGGGGTGATGCCTATTACGAATAACTGGCAAAATAAGGATACATATATTACTTCAATATCCAGTGGAAGTATAGTAACGACAAAAAAATTTTTTTAAAATTTTTATTGTTCAAATAGGCTTAGAATGTCATGAAACGTCGAGATTTTAAGTTTGAGCAAAAAAAATTCTGTCTGTCTGTCGGTCTAACTTTTTTTTTGTGCGCACGTTTACTCTGGAACCGTTTGAGATACTGACTTGAAATTTAGTACACTTATGTACTTTAACGAGATCTAGAACTAGATTATATTTTCATCATGTTCCGTCGAAGAGTTGGGGGTAAATTGGGGTAAATTTGGGGTAAATAGGTAAATCAAGCAGGTAAGAGTTCATAAAATTGGTATTTACTATATACAAGAGAAGCTAAGGTCTCAAAAAAAATTTTGGCATTAGCCCCCACCCCATTATTAAAGGGGATGAAAAAAAATTTAATTTAGTGTGTGTACAAGAACTAGAAACCTCAAAATATTTTTTTACCTTATCCACCCCCACTACCACCCTCTATCACCACCCTCACCCTATTACCGATGTGGGGTATCGTTTTATGGGTTTTTGAGGTAGAGAATTTCAAATATTATATTATTAAACAATTATTTCCACATACAACATTTTTTCGTTGTGAGTGACTTGGATAGAAAATGTGGATGTGGAAGTTGGGCAGCGGTTTTTTTTATTGTTAAATTAGTGTACAATATCGATAATTCTACCATTCCCAATTGAAATTAAAATTTTGTGGACATGCCTATTGAAAGTCGCATTTCGGAGATATGAACTTTACTTTGCTTTTTTTTAAAGGAACACTCCATATATGTACCATTTGAAACGCCATAAAAAAAGCTTTGTATTTATAATATAATACATGGTACTTATCTTAAACAAATTTTGTCTAATTTACTATAAATTTACAATTTATCAAATTAGCCATGGAAAACAAAAGTATGTAAATTAAAATAAACAATATGTTAGTTCTGTCTAATTTCACTTTATTTTAAATAAAATGGAGAATTTCAATAATTGATACAGTGTGTTTCACTTGAAATGGTAACACCCCAATAACTTTATTTTTTTTCCGATTTGAATCGCATTTTACTTAAGTATAGAACAAACTAGTATCTACTTATGATCAGAAAAACATACGCCTCCTACGGTACCAAAGCCACCTGCGGTACCAAAATATGTGGAGAAAATCGGAAAATCATATTAGGCATTTTTTTATCGGAAAATTTTGTTAATAAAACTTGTTCAGAATTGTCCAAAATGGCCAAAATTTAATCAAAATTAAAAAATGAAAAACTTGAAATTTAAAAAATTTTGAAAATAATTAGGTATTTAAAAAAAAACTGTTTTACAACTACCTGGCAGCTTGGGTTTAATTTCAAACAAAATTGTCATAGTACAGTTTTCTAAACGAAAAAACCCATTCAAATGATATTTTCGGACTTGGACATTATTTTAATAAAAATTTATAGATTTTTTTTGATTAAATTTTGGACTTAAGGTTTCTGAACAATTCTTTCATTAACAAAATTTTCCAATAAAAATATGCCTAATATGATTTTTTGATTTTATCCGCATATTTTGGTACCGCAGGTGGCTTTGCATTTGTAGGACGTGAATTTTTTTCTGGTAATAAGTAGATCCTAATTTGTTCCATAAGTAAAATTAGATTCAAATCGGAAAAAAAAATTAAAAAGTGAAACAGACTGTATATATTTTTCGGACTACCATGACTTAATTTAAGAAAATATAAAACTTAATATCTACTATAGTTTTTAAGAAAAATACTGGGTCATATATCATTGAAAAGATTTTTCTATGGCCTTTCAAATGGTGTAAAAATATATGGGGGTGTTCTATTTAAAAAAACCGCTGCCCAAGGAATCACTACTTCCGCATCCAGATTTTCGATCCAACTCATTCACAACGAAAAAATTTAGTAATGGGGTGGGGGTGGCTAATGCCAAACATTTTTTGAGACCTTAGCTTCTCTTGTATATACTAAATACCAATTTTCTGGACTCTTAGCTGCTTGATTTAGCTGGTTACCTCAAATTTACCTCAATTTACCCCCCAACCCTCTGACGGAACAAAATGAAAATATAATCTAGTTCCAGATCTCGTTAAAGTACATTTGTGTACCAAATTTCAAGTCAATATCTTAAACGGTTACAGAGTAAACGTGCGCACAAAAAAGTTACAGACCGACAGACAGAAATTTTTTTTTCGCTCAAACTTAAAATCTCGACGTTTCATGACATTCTGAGCCTATGTGAACAATAAAAATTTAAAAAAATTTTTTTTGGCGTTACTATACTTCCACTGGATGTGGAAGTAAAACCAAGGTAAAGCTCATATCTCCGAAATTCGACTTGTTTGAATTGTTTTGCTGAAATGATGTTTGGAAAATACATGTGATATCTCATAACTTTTATTTTTGAACGTATTTACGTAACTCCAAAAATAAAGAAGTTAAATGAGGTTCTAACGTTTGCACACCCACCCTGTACTGTTGACTATAATAAGGAACTTTAGTCTAGTTATTATAAAAAACACGTTCTCAAATAAATTAAACATGTTCTGATAGAACATATTAATAATAATAATTTTTTGTTTTTATGTCTTTGGTGTTTTTAAAAAAAATTGCCGCGCTTGGATTTTACCCTATAGCCCCCCCCCCCCCCTAAATCCGCCACTGACTGCGCTCCGTCAGAAACCCTAAAATACCTATATGCATGTTTGGAGCATATTTAATGTCCGATATATCAAAAAATATTACAGCTAGATCCTTATATGTTTGAAATCGGGGATAAAGGATCTAAAAGAATATGTAAAAATATACAGGGTTTTTCATTTAAAAAGCAACCTTCATTGTTATATCACGTGACATATCCAAGCAATTATTGTTTTTTAATTGCATTTAAAAAAATATGTATACAACCTTACAACTCTTATACGAAACTTTTTTTTGTCTCCAATAATAACATAAATAAAGGGGGGTCAAAATATAGTTATAATTCGTCCGCTGTCTTGGATTCCTAAATTTTTACCAAAAATTCGTAACCCGCATCCCGAAAATCCCCAGATATCGATTTTCATTCGAATAGGATCACAGATGACAAAATTCATCCGCCATCTTGGTTTCCTAAATTTTGACCAAAAATTCGTAACCCGCATCCCCGAAAACCCCCAGACATCGATTTTCAGCCAAATAGGACCATAGATGACGAAATTCGTCCGCCATCTTGGAGTCCTAAATTTTGATCAAAAATTCGTAACCCGCATCCCCGAAAACCCCCAGATATCGTTTTTGAGCCAAATAGGACCATAGATGACGAAATTCGTCCGCCATCTTGGAGTCCTAAATTTTGATCAAAAATTCGTAACCCGCATCCCCGAAAACCCCCAGATATCGATTTTCAGCCAAATAGGACCATAGATGACGAAATTCGTCCGCCATCTTGGAGTCCTAAATTTTGATCAAAAATTCGTAACCCGCATCCCCGAAAACCCCCAGATATCGATTTTCAGTCGAATAGGACTATAGATCGCGAAATTCGTCCGCCATCTTAGATTCCTAAATTTTGACCAAAAATTCGTAACCCGCATCCCCGAAAACCCTCCGATATCGATTTTTAGTCAAATAGGACCATAGATGACGAAATTCGTCCGCCATCTTGGAGTCCTAAATTTTGATCAAAAATTCATAACCCGCATCCCCGAAAACCCCCAGATATCGATTTTCAGTCGAATAGGTCCATAGATGACGAAATTCGTCCGCCATCTTGGATTCCTAAATTTTGACCAAAAATTCGTAAACCGCATCCCCGAAAACCCCCAGATATCGATTTTCAGTCGAATAGGATCGTAGATGACGAAATTCGTCCGTCATTTTGGATTCCTAAATATCTTAGCAGTATGAGATTCCTCGGAAAACCTACGTCAGATTGGATTTTGAACCATAAACTTATCTCAGAAACTACCGAGAAAACCCAGCATAGCGCGTTGACTGGGACACCCTGTACATTTTGCTTGGTAATAATTTCGAATAAATTGATTTCTGACCTAACTAAAAACCGCATTCAAATTTTCATAATAAAATTTGTAGGAGTGTTTATACAAAACGGTCCTCTCTATTTGGCACCTTTTATTTATGTATTAACATTTTCAAGAATTTCATCTATTAAGTCATTCCTGTAAGATAAAATAATTTATAAATAAATTTAAGATATTACCAGAACTCCTAAATGCTTCCCTGGCAAGCATTCATTCGCGTCAGGTCTCCATGACAACAAGTTCCTCCCTAAAGTCTGAGAGCGTGTAAAGCTATGCGAATGCCGAGGCGAGTGCCATCTATTGACGGCAAAATTGGAAACTATTTATTGAATCTATGTTTGAAAAACAAGAGGTTATATTTTATCCACGTAATTAATTATGGACTATCTAGGTCGTCACGATTTCGTTTTTTGTAAATTCCAATTTTTCGACGTCCATTTTTTCGTTGATCACGTGTTTTTGACTAAAACAAAAAAATAAAAACGTGACGAACTAGAATATATATTTTAATACATACGTACAAAATTTGAAGTTTCTATCTTCAAAAATAAGCCGAATAATTCGTTTCTTCATTTCACTGACCGCAGATTATACTCTTAAGACATACCAGTTTGAATCTTTTATCTTATTTGCAGATTTTTTTTTCATTTTCCCTGGTTTTCTTGTATTATTTCTTAACATTTATAGTTGGTTTAGTACTCGGGATTTCTGTTATGTATACAAGACATAAGATGAAACGTTTGAAAGGAAGCGAACAATAAGAAATACGTACAAGGGCAAATTCCTTACTAAAAAAGATGCCCATGATTGCAAGAATCAATGCACACATATGATATGCTATGTTAAGTATAGTTAGGAACTGTAAATATCGTGGATAAGTTTGTAACGTATTTTAATTCGAAAACATATAACTCATTAAATATTTTGGTAGAAGTTAACACAATCGAATATCTTTGATATTTATAACATTTCATTCCATCTTCAGAAGATCTTAGTTGTTTATATAACTGTTCTACTTTGAAAAAACTGTATATAAAACATTTATTAAAGACCTGTTCGAAATAAATAAATAATACACTTACATTTACATTCTGTATTAATGTGTTTTTGTATATAAGTCTTATAATATTTTTAAATAATATGTAAATGAGAAATTAAATAAATACCCCATCCTAAATTATTTAATAATAAAGCTTATTTTCAAAGAAATTTAGTGGTTTTAATTGCACGATCCCTAGCTAAAGGAAAGAACCTCAAGTTGATTTAAGTTATTAGTCCAATTACTATCGGATTTTTAGTCGAATAAAACTGGTTTTTTTTTGGGGGGGGGGGTATTTGTTTGTGGAAATACAATCACCATGTTATTAGGAAATTACAATACCGTTTTGTCCAATCTGGGAAGCGTTTTTTGAAAATTAAATTTAAATTTTGAAAAAAGTTTTTGTTTCGTTTTTTACTTCCCTCACTTAGAGTTCAGTCAACGACAGAGTTGTAGAGAACATTGAGAAGGGGAGAATTTTCCTCTTCAGGAATGTGTTGGAGGTAGTTAGGAGGTACACATAATAAAAATCCTCGCGCCTAGCCCCGCCGCTTCAGGAGGCGAGGGGGGTGGAAAGGTTTCTTTTTTCGATTCTTCGCTTGGAACTCGGAAACCATGCGTCACACCGAAAAAAGTAATATATGAAAAATTAAACATAATGAAATTTCCCACAAGAATGTTTATATTCATTTTCTTCCTATGTGCTACAGTTTACGAGATATTTGCCAGCGAAAATCGATAATTAATTAAAAAATCAGTTATCTACCTTGAATATTTCTGTCAAAGCGGTTTACCGTGGTCTGCTAATGAATCACAGTCACAAAACAATCTTTATTTTTCAACACTCGACGTATTTACTAACGTAATATTTTGTCGAAATCTATACATTTCCTTATATATACAGTGTGACTCACTTAAAATGAATATACCATTATAACTTTTTCATTTTGTATCCGATTTGAATCAAATTTTACTCAAGTATAGAACAAATTAGGATTTACTTATGACCAGAAAATCATTCACCTGCTATAAAGGCAAGGCCACCTGCGGTACCAAAATATGCGGAAAAATATTAAAAATCATATTGACGGGTCTTGACGAACTTCACCTAGCCACCACAAATTACGGAAACTGAGGATCCCCTTTGCCAGATGAGCTTATGTATTCCCCATCAATAACCAAATCAGATTTTGATGTATGTACGTTTGTGGCACAGATCGGGTGCATTTTTTAGAATGTTTAACATTCAAAATGTTTTTATTTTTTCAGCATATTTTGGTACCGCAGGTGGCTTTGCCTTTGTAGCAGCCGAATGTTTTTCTGGTCATAAGTAGATTCTAATTTGTTCTATACTTGGGTAAAATTTGATTCAAATAGGAAACAAAATAAAAAAGTTATAACGGTATCTTCATTTTAAGTGAGTCACACTGTATATTTAAGGAATTTTATAGACTTCGACAAAATATTACGTTAGTAAATACGTCGAGTGTTGTGAAATAAAGAATGTTTTGTGACTGTGATTTATTAGCAGACCAAGGTAAACCACTTTGATAGAAATATTCAAGGTACATAATTATTTTTTTTTTATTAATTATCGATTTTCGCTGGCGAATATCTCGTAAACCATAACAAATGGGAAGAAAATGCATTTAAATATTCTTGTAGGAAATTTAATTATGTTTAATTTTGCGTAGATTACTTTTTTCCGTGTGACGCATGGTTTCCGAGTTCCAAGCGAAGAATAGAAAAAAGGAACCTTTCCACCCTCCTCCCCCCTGAAGCGGTGGAGCTAGGGGCGGGGACTTTTAGTATGTTTACCTCCTAACTACCACCAACACATTCCTGGAGAAGAAAATTCTCCCTTCCTCAATGTTCTCTACAATCCCCTTTTGGGCATTCATTGATTGGGCTATTATCAAAGGGAAGTATTGTAATCATGAAAAAATCATCCTCGGAGATTTCTTCGTATTTTCACGTTTCAGACTATGCAGAATACAAAAATTAAAGTCAATCAATTATGTCAGTCTGTCTGGCTGTTCTGGTGTCCAGGCGCTTGCTGGGATCCTATAGGGGGCCCGGGCATATAAAGTCGGGGGGGGCTCGAGTAAAAATGCGGCGCAGCGAAAATTTTGAATTTTTCAAGGTCAAACGATCTTAAATGAACGAAGATAATTTCAGGTAAAAAAATATATTCTTGAAATAAATTGAAATAAACTATCATCAACTTTGGCAACTCCGCTGCCATTCGTTGCATTTCTGCTTTTCTTTTTAACAGACGTTTTTGATATCCGGAGGGCCCTGCTCCTACTTTTGTGTGATGTTCCATTTGGTCATCTGAATTTTGAAAAACGTTCTTATTAACAAGAAACAAAAGTATTATATCATTACGTGTGCATAGTATGCGAACTGCAATGACTTCGAACACCGTCCAATCGCTTCGCAATGTGTTACATTTCCTAAGCAACTAAGAATAAGCACTAAGTGAGCAATGGAGCATCGAAAGTGTATAGTTATCTTCAGTACGAAGCACTCAAAAAATGTCGGCGTCTTTGATTATCAAACACACCGCATCGCACCGCCAAAGACGTCGACATTTTTTATACGTCTATCAAGTGCGCAGTCAACTATACAGTGTTGCCAACAGAGCTATCTAAAATTCTCCGCCTACTGCCTTAAAATTCTCCGCAAATCGAAGAAATTCTCCGCCAAAAATAAAATATCAAAATCTTCTATACAACAAAAAATATATTGATCTTTATTTGCTTCTCAATATGTAATCCATTAGTCCATTACTAATTTGCACAAATTGATATTTTAATTAATCAGTAATGAATTAATAAAACTTGGTTGTGATAAATCACCACAACCAGGTTTGGAGCACGCTTGAGATTAGTGAACTCTATATACATACTGGAATGAGTATGAACAATTAGGAACCTATTGTTCCCTTTCAAAGAAACTTTAGAGATAAGCTGAATTTGGAGGCACTCTGGCTCCCTCTCACTTGTAAACTAATTATTCAGGAAACTGAGACAGATAACCTTCAAATATGGCTTTCTCCTTTCTCTCTCTAAAGCTTCTTCCAGCTCCAGCCTATCGGTGCTCACTCCAAAGTATCGAGCTCACTACTTGAGATCATTGGTCGACAACCGGCCTCTGTTGACCCTTAATGAAACTGAATACGCACATATCGCCATCTGTTATCATTTACATAAACTACTAAACTGCAAGAAAACAGAGCTACATTATTTTGTTATTTGTTTTAATAAAGAAATAATTATAAATTCTGTCACCCTATATTCTCCGCCAATTCTCCGTCAAAAAGGCATTCTCCGCCAGATTCTCCGCAGGCAGTCAAATTCTCCGAAAAGCGGAGAATTCTCCGGCAATTGGCAACACTGCAACTATATAAGTGTTAGTCTGTTAGTCACGTGTTACACCCCCACCACGTTACCGTACCTTCCGTACCCGACACATCTATTATGCAGCGGTTAATGGTCCAGAGACGGAGGCCGCGAAGGGGCCCGCAGACCAGGGGCCTACCGAGAAGTGCCCGGTAGCCCGGTGCGCCAGCACGTGCCTGCTGTTGTCTGACTGTTGGCGCTGTATCTACAAATAGGCGTGCAGTTCACCCCCAATAAGTGCTCTAGAAACTGAGTAACCGATTTGTGCGAGGTAACCACTTCTAACTTGGTTTTTCATCAAGCTGACATCGAAGAGTACTTACAGTAAAAAATTAGCCAAAGTTAGTTGATCGGAACATATAAATAATTGCAAAAAACTATAATTTTTTTATATCACGAATTTTGCCGAATTTCATCTTCAACTCGCGATATCTCGGAAAATAACGAATATTTTTAGATGAAATTTCAGCACGACATTGTTCAAGTTATTCGTTAAGATATTGAATTATTTATTTCACAGATGAAAATAGTGATTTTTCAAAAAATTTCTTTTGTCAAGCCTAATTTTTTTTTCAAACACAGAAATTGTGTGACGAACTTTTAATACGATAATTTTTACAAACTTATATTAAAGTACAATATTTAAAGAAGTTTTCTGTTAAGTTTGACGTATTCATATTGTATATATAAAAAGTTATCGCACTTTGAAGTAGCGTCTCCGCGCGCAGCAGACATGTTGTTTACGCGCGGCATGTTTCATTGTGGTGGTTGCCGTATGTAGTTCAGGCGTTTACTATCATATCAATGCAATGTTTCATTACATATTCCCTTTTTACAGGTTACTGTAAGGTGGAAATAAGTAATAATAAATTAATTGTTGATAAATTAAAAAATACATAATACATTGGGTTGTTTTCAATATTTTTAATTTGAATCAACATCTATGAGCTGCAACGAGCAATTTGATGTAGAGTTACAAATGAGACAGCATTTTATACCAGCAGCGTAGCACGAACAAAATTCTTTATCACAAGATGTTTTTTTTTAATCTGCAATTACAAATATACTTTTGAAGCTCCAAACTTGTTGGTCCTTCAAAATATATTGCCAAAATTAGTCAGATTGAGTGCTTCAAAAATGGGTATGTGAGCATTATACCATATGTGCACTTGCCAAAAACAGCGTTTCATGTGTTGAAGAAGAGCTGGGTACGATGGAGGTAATTTTTCAACGGAGGAGTTTTTTTTTTTTTCGAGCTAAGACAACATTAACGACGTGAGAGTATCACGTCTTTAATGTTGTCTTGTTTACTTTTGAAGTCATAAATTCCAATCACAAATTTTGTCCAAGCATTAACAATTTCAGGTGTTAATTTATTCTCAATCTGAGACATCTGGACTAAATGTTCTGTGCTCATTTTTTATGCTACGTTGAGAGCTTTTTTCTTACCAATTCCATAGAAAGCGGAAGTCGTATCGCATCCGGTTAATGTATGAATTATTGGTAATGCTAAACCAATACTACTTCCTATTTCTTGGCATATAATATGTATTGGTATAAAGTGCCGCAAATCCGTTTTGATGCTATTTTTTCCAGTTTGAAACCCTACTTGAATCTTTGTATTTATTTTAAAATAATGTGCGGTTAAAAGAATAAACACATCTGTATTTGGGGACTTAACGATCACTATTATGTCCTGAGTGTCTAAGTATTGTTTAGAAATGTAGATCAGATGACAAATTATTCGAAAGTCAGCTTCAGCATGATTCGAAAATAAATCTGTAACCTCACGTTTAAGTGAATTAGTGATTTCTTTAGTAACAAGATGATTTTTGTATCCACCAGCCAAATATAATTTTTTATTAATAATTTTATCAGAAGTCTGAGGGATTTCAATATATTTTTCGATGTAGTCGCATAAAAATAGGTTCAAAGCATTTTTATTTGCATCTGTAGACATAACTTTATCCCAATCTGGTATAAGTCGACTAGCATTAATATCGTAAGTATTAGAATTTCGTTTATATCTTTTTGACCTCTCTTGCGATTTAGGATTCATACTAACGTCATAGCGATCGAAAATGACGTGAATCTCAGAAAAGTTTCAAATAGTTTCCGAAAATACTTCAAAAAATATTGTCCAACATCTTCGAAACATTTCATATATTTCGTATTTAAACACTGCAAATTTGCCATCATATCTATTATTCTATCAAGTAGTTCTGTCCAGCAAGGTTCTGTAATCACAGATGTTACAATGATGAAGTAAAAAATATTTTGAGGTTTCTGGTTCCTGTACATGCACTAAATCACATTTTTTTTTCATCCCCTTTAATTAGGAGGTGGGGGTGGTAATGGGGGTGGCTAATGCCAAAAATTTTTTTAAGACCTCACCTTCTCTTGTATATGCAAAATACCAATTTCATGGATTCTTACCTGCTTGATTTACCCATTTACCCCAAATTCACCCCAATTTACCCCCCAACCCTTCGACGGAACAAGATGAAAATATAATCTAGTTCTAGATCTCGTTAAAGTACATATGTGTACCAAATTTCAAGTGAATATCTTAAACGGTTTCAGAGTAAACGTGCGCACAAAAAAAAGTTACAGACAGAGAGACAGACCGACAGACAGAAATTTTTTTTTCGTTTAAACTTAAAATCTCGACGTTTCATGACATTTTAAGCCTATTTGGACAATAAAAATTTTTAAAAATTTTTTTGTCGTTACTATACTACCACTGGACGTGAAAGTAATTATAGTTTTTTGCAATTATTTACATGTTCCGATCAACTAACTTTGGCTAATTTTTTACTGTAAGTACTCTTCGATGTCAACTTGAAGAAAAACCAAGTTAGAAGTGGTTACCTCAACCTAACCGGTTAGTTGGTTAAAACGGGGGTGATCTGCACGCCTAAAAACCGCTTGATAGTCTAGGAGATAGCTACATAATATATAGGGCATGCGATATAAAATGTTGGCATTGCTGTTATGTTTTAGCAAATATTTTTCTGAGTATTTTATCTTATGTGAGTCAGACCTCTCCCCTGTCCGTTTTGGCGCTAGTCGCCCCAGAAAATATTCAATTGTGAAACTGAGTATACCACTTTGGGGCTTGGTGCTAGTTGAAGAGGGTATCTTGGCGATCAACATTCGATATATGCCAACATTTTTTTCTCCGTGCAATTGGCAGCACTGGCGATATCAATTATGGCCAAAATTGGAACGTAGTAATAGTATAACACTTTCTGAACAGGCGGAAAATTTTCGTTGTCAATGCTCATTGCTGGAAAACCATATGCCAACATTTTCTGCTTTTTGGCTAAAAACGGGCCAAAACTGGTGCTTTTCAAAAAAAAAATTGTTGGCACCTTCTCAAACTTAGGTGCCAACATTTTTTTCTCAATGTAATTAAAAAACTGTGGAAAATAATTTTTGAAATGTAGTTGACACTATTACCAAGAAAGAAACCTGATATACTTTTAATGAAAAATATACAGGGTGGTCACTTTAAAACATAATTAAAACATGTAAATAACATTTGGAATTTATTTTTCACTAATTTTTGCAAGAAAGAAAAATTGATAAACTTTTAGTTAGAAAAATTCACAGGTATGTAGTTGACACTATTATACCGATGATGAAACCTGATACCAGTGGCGAATCCAGAGAGGGGCGCTGGGGGCCATCCCCCCCCCCCCCCCGGACCTTCGGAGGACTTTACCTGTCACCACATGTAAATAACAATAATTAATACTTAACACAGCTTTGAAAGTACAATTTTTAATGTAATATATTTAATTAGCTAATAACAAATCCGAGTCGTGACTTCCTTTCATGGCATTTCCGTAATGCTTAAAAATCTCAAATTATTTTATGAGCTGTAACGCATTTTCGAAGTTTAATAATCAATCTGGTTATTTATTTGTAACTGGTAGATAGTTGTCTGTTCTAAGTGCCTGTTTCTACGAATGAACGAATTCCGGTGGTCCCCGGCAAACTCTTTCTAAAGAACATGTGTCTGTGAAGTCTCCCGCAACGTAATAAATCTAAGGCAAATAGTCAAGTACTTTAAATTTTACTTTTACCCAAACAGAATTTAAGGATTCTTTTTTTATATTTTTTAAATCAAGCAAAATGTTACGGTTATTAAGTAATATAGTAATAAAGGCCAAAACAAAAAAAAAATATTATAAGTATTTTTGGTACCTTGGTATATTGTATTCTTTTAATTAAGAATGCGTCTTTTTACGTTTTATTTCTTTTAGTTAATAGTGTTTTTCTTATCTTTATACAGTACTTTTCAAAAAATTCGCATCATATGGGAATTTTTTTACTTTTGTTTTGCAGGTACGTAAGTACTTATTGTATAAAGGTTATTTCTACAAATTTTACTCATTGTTAGTTAACGCCCCCCCCCCCCCCCCGAAGCCTACTCTGGATCTGCCACTGCCTGATACTTTTAGTGAATAGTATGTACAGTAAACGTAGCAGTAAAAATGGTAAAATTTCCGACCCGAAAACGATGAAAGGAATTTCCTTAATTTTTTTGCAATATGCTTATAAAGCACGTACATCAAAATCTATATTGTCACATTACCTGCTTTTTATTTTTAATTATGTTATGTTATGTTTTTGAGGTCGCGAGGTCAAAACGTATGAGACGAAAATATTAATAATCCAGTCAATGAGTGCTCAAAAGAGTGTAGAGTACATGGAATATGTGAGACTTTTTAACTTCAGGACTTCGTTAGGTGTAGTTAGCAGGTAAACGTACTAAAAGTCCCCGCCCCTGGGAGGTGAGCTTACGGTGGGAGGAGGGGGGGAAGGTCCCATGTTAAATTGTTTCCATACATATTTGTCGAATTTCCAACGGTTTTCGAGATATACGTTATTGAAAATCGATACTTTTCGAAAAAATCATTTTTACCTAACTGTTTTTGTCAAATATTTGCTTCTAGTGCCTCCCACGATCGTTTCTCAGAAAATTTGTCAGAAACGAAGTTGTAGAGCATTAAATTTCATTCAATTTGATATACACTTAAAAAATAATTTTTTCGAAAATTATCGATTTTCAATAACGCATATCTCGAAAACCGTTGGAAATTCGACAAATATGTATGGAAACAATTTTATAGAAAAATTATCTTTCATTTTTATTTAGAACATATTTTTTTAGAGTCGACCGTTTCCGAGATATAATCGAAAAATCAAAAAATGGTACCTTCCACCCTCCCTCCCACCGTAAGCTCACCTCCCAGGGGCGGGGACTTTTAGTATGTTTACCTACTAACTACTCCTAACAAAGTTCTGAAGTCAAAAAGTCTCGCATATTCCATGCATTCTACAATATATCATTGACTGGACTATAAAGGTTGAAATCAGCCTTAAATACTGAAAAATTAATGACTTCTAATTTTACGAATAAAATCACGAAAATCCATATACTTATATTTTTGAGGTGACTGAATATAATTGTGAGGTCAAGACATAGGAAACACGAAAATATTAAGGGTTAAAACCACCCTTAAATACTGAAAAATTAATAATTCTTCTAATGTTACAAATAAATTCATGAGAATCCATATACTTATATATTTTATGTCGCTCAATATGATTATGAGTTCTAAATTTATTTTAAAAGATGGTAGACATTGTAAACTAATTAAATAACATTTTTAATCTGCAATCTAAACATGCAATGCAATGCAACCCGCTTTTTCTGCGAATTCTTCGAAAAAATAGACGGCTATTGCTCGTTTCTCTACCTACTATAATAGACATTTAAAATGCGCCTACAAACTGAAAAGTTTCAACATTATTTCAAATTCTGGAAGAGTTTGTCGTAGGAAAAAAAATAAAAACCCAAACTCTTCGTTTTTTTATATGCTTCATTTCATTCTTATGTCATGTTTTTATCAATCCTATAGTTTTTGAGATATTTCAATTTTATATACTAATTTTCTTGCGTATGCACTTAAGCGCCATCTTTAAACCTTTATATCTCTGGAATAGTTTGTCATAAGAAAATAAAAAAAACCTATTCGTTTTTTGATAAGCTTCATTTTTGTACTTTTACCATTTTTTATAAAAAAAATATTTTCTGAGCAATTTCCAAAAACCCGATTTTTTTTTTTTAAATTAGGAATATTTTCATTACTGAAAATGGATGCAGAATGAAAAATAATTATTTTAAGGAATTCTAAAAAATTTGAGCATGTTAATAATAATTTGCATTAACAATATCTAGAAGAATTTTTAAAAAATTTGAATTAATAAGAAATTAGAGCAATAAGACTAAAAAAAATGGCGCCTAAATTTTTAAATACCCTACTTTTTTGTTTGTAACTTTTTTAGTTTTCATTGTAAAAAGTCGTAATATGTCTCAATCGAAAGAAAATTTTAATACCTTTTATTTTTACAAGAATAAAAATTTTTCTCATAGTTGTTGATTTTGAGTAATTTTAGATTTTAACGTAGTATATTTTTTCTGAACGTTTCGGCACCATTTTGAAAATACCATATTTCCACAACTAAACACCGGAGAAAAAAAAGTGAAAACAATTCGATTTGTTTTCGTAAAAGCTTTAATTTTGTACTCTTGCATTTTTTTCTTTAAGTCCACATTTTCGAGTAATTTAAAAAAGAAACGTCTAGGAATACTGATTTTAGGGGGTGATAATTGCAATTTTCAGTTCGCAATATCTCGAAAAATATGCATTTTAGCAAAAAGTGTATAAGACCTTTCTTTCTTATAATTTGATTCTCTATCAGATTATGTGTATTTTTTGTTTTTTTTTGCGACAACCTTAAGAAGAGGTGGGAACCACCCCTAGCCCAGAAAAAGTGACAATATAGATTCTTATGTATATACTTTATGAAGCATGTTGAAGAAAAAAATTTGGAAATTCATTACATCGTTGTCGGGCTGGGATTTAAAAGTTTCACTTACTGTAATACTAGGAAGATACACTTTTAGTTTAAAAAACCTTAACCGTAAAATGTTCAAATTGCTATTTCAATATCTTGCTATATTGTTGTACTTTTGTTTCATCATAAACAGGTTTATTATTTCTCAGTTATAATCTTTAAAAATAATTAAGAAACTACTAACGACAACTTGCAAACTGACTTGCTCGTATTGTTCAAATTCAAATTCAAATTCAAATTATTTATTGGTGTCATTAACATAATACATGTTTTACACAGGTCAATACATAGCACAGAGCTTTGGATAAATATAATTTATAAAAACATATAGTTTATAAAAATTTGGCAAGACAATAATATGCAAAAAATAAATAAACATTAAAATAAGAAACACAGTACATGAAATATCACATAACACATTGCGATGCGTCTATATTTAGATATTTTAAAAACATTTATACATCCACAATTTGGCTAGAAAAGTTCATTGTCAAGGTTGCAATTTAAATATTCGTTCGCATCATAAAAAGCTTTCTTTGATAGGAAAGTTCTTATTGTATTATTGAAAGTGTTCTTTGGGAGACTTCTGACGTGTACAGGTAATTTATTAAAGAATTTTGGTCCGAAAAAATTGAATCCATTCCTACTCGAGCTTAGTCTGATAAAATCGGTTCTTAAATTATAATTATCTCTAGTGTCATGCGAGTGTAAGCTTTCATGAGTATTAAATAAATGAATATTTTCGTGTGTATATTTTAAGCAGGTAAATATGTATAATGACGGAAAAGTTAATACGTTGAGTTCAATAAACTTGTGTCTGACATCATCTCTATAGCCCAAATTAGTAATTATTCTTATTACCCTCCGTTGTAACCCAAAAATCCTTTTTGCACTAGGTGCATGACCCCAGTTTATCAAAGCATAAGACATATGTGATAATATCAGTGAATAATAGGCCGTTAATAATATATTAGTAGGCACTAACGTAACTAGCTTCCTAATGACAAATGTGTTTTTAGAAATTTTTTTAGCTACATGTTGAACATGATGGCACCAATTCAATTTTGGGTCCATGTAGACACCTAAAAACTTTACCACATCAGGGTTTGTAAAATCTTGTACCGGTCTATGAGTGAAAATCATATTGACTGTTTTTGTACGATTAAGTGATAGCCTGTTTGTTGAAAACCAGTTAGTAGCTTGGGCGCAAGAATCATTCATAGATTGTAGGATTCGCTTTATGTCTTTATTAGAATTGATAAGTGTAGTATCATCTGCGAATAACACGAGTTCGGCCCTGTGTACCGCCACACTAAGATCATTTACGTAAATCAAGAACAGAACAGGACCCAACACAGAGCCTTGTGGTACTCCGGAGTTTATTTCGCTTAGCTGCGAACTTTTATTTTTAACTTGAATAAACTGTTGTCTGTTTAATAAATATGATTTGATTATATTGCAACTAACACGATCGAAATTTAAGGCGTTAAGCTTCTCCAAAAGAACCGAATGTGACACACAGTCAAAGGCTTTCTGTAGGTCACAAAACGTAACCCCTACATAGTCACCATTTTCCTGACCTTCAATAATTTTGCGAAGTAGATGCATGATTGCATCATTGGTACTTTTTTTGGTACGAAATCCATATTGGTTACAATAAAATAAGTTGTTTTCTTCAAGATGGGTTACTATTTGAATTTTTAACACAGTTTCCAGCAATTTAGAAATAACTGGTACTAGAGAAATTGGTCTGAAGTTGTTTAAGTCCGTCAGCGACCCACCTTTGTGGATGGGGATAACTTTGGAAATTTTTAGTACATCAGGATATATTCCACTGGATATTGCGTGGTTTATTAATTTAGTAAGAGGTATTAAAATGATATTTTTCATCTTTTTTATGATTTTTACCCCTATATCATAAGGATCCAGACTATTTTTATTTTCTAAATTATTTATTACCGATCGGAGATCATTAAAGCTGATGGTTCTGAAATGAAACGTTGGATTTGATTGCAATGGATTGTTTATGACTATACCATTTGTTATGGGGAGAGTTTGAGTTATTCTATCAGCAGTATTTACAAAAAAGTCATTCATTACATCAAGATCAATTTCTATGTCTATGTCTTGTTCGTATTTGCATCTAAAATATTCTCTTCCGTCTTAAGCGTTGAAAATCCTCTCAATTTGTTAAAATGAATTGATTTTTTTGATGTAATAATATTGAAGCTAGCTTAGAAGAATAATTTGTTTTTGAACTAGAATATTAAAAAATAGATTCTGTGAAGCTTTTATTGTATAAAATACTATTAGTACGTCAGAGACAAAGCACATATATTCAATTGATTCCACAAAAACCCACCCATTTGAGAAAGTCTCATTCCAATCAAGAGCACGCGGAAAAGAGAAATGAGCAATAAATTTTCTGCCAGCAATAAATGTTCGTTCGACATAAATTGAATTCTAAAGTTTAAGCCACCCTGACGTTTTAATTTCTTTTAGGATTTTATCACACCTGTAGCTGGGTAAACATTATGTGTAAGAATTAATACATTGTCTTAAAATATAAAGTATTTTTCCATCGCAAACGATTTCTTTTTGAGGGAATGGGGAAGTGCTATAATTTAATCAACATTTTGAAGGTACGTAGTACATACAAAAATATAAGTGGAGTTTCCGTAATAAACATATATTCTAATATGAACAGTTTTCGAGATACAGAGTGTTGAAGTTCAATTTTTTTAACACATTTTTTGTTACAAAATCAAAATTATAACAGATATCGTATTGAAACTAGGTACGTAGTCCTCCTAGTTTGAGTGCTAATGAATGGATTTTGATAAAACCTTGGCCATGTGTTTGTAATGACGTTAATAAAAAAGTTGAAAAAAAAGATTAGAGTAGGAAATGATGTAAGGGGTAGAATTTCGTTTAATCACGGGTTCCGTAATTTGTAGAATTAGGTCAAAAATGAAAAAAAACAATGTTTACCTTTTTTGGCCCGAAATAAGATGTTTTTGCTCTTGTAAATTTTTTTTAGAAAAATGCATATTTTTCGAGATATGGCCACTCTAAAATTCCTAAAAGTGGGGGAGGGGAAATGTAAAAGTTGAAAAAAAATCTGAAAAATTCAGGTGAATGTATCATCGAAATACAAGACTTTTTTATTTGCAACTTTTTGGTAAAGTGTGTTTTCACATAGTTTTTCGGGAAAAACCTGAAAACTACCTCTTTCTTTGAAATTGTAGCGCTTTAAAAATATGTAATTTAAAAATTTAAAAAAATTCAGACCTATGCTAGAGGCCTTCTAAACATTTATTGTTTCTTAAAATTTTTTTGTAACTTGCTAATTTACCGAGTTACAAGCAGTTTTCACGATAAATAATGTACTACATTTTTTGAACATTAAAAAATACATGAAAATTCGAAAAATGAGCGTGATTTATATATACAGTGTGTCCCAGGATAGATGTAACAAGAGGTGTAATGGACCAAATATTTTGGAATTTTGGAATGGTATTTGGGGATTGAGTCCTGCTTGTTTTAAAACTAAAGTATACCAAAAATAACTTCATTTGGTGTTTTACAGGGTGTTTTATAAGCAAAGTTGTAAAAATCACCACTAATAAAGTACCTTTATTTTTCAAAATATGAAAAAATTCCACTAAGAAAAGTTATTTAGAATGCAATTTTATACCTCTATACCAAATTTTAGGAATATAAAATTCTTTTTTTGAAACTTCCCATTTTTTCAATAAATTAGTATTTTATTTTGAACCATTCAATTAAAACTGCATAGAAATTATTTTTTGCGAATTAATATTTAAAGTTATGTAGAAGCTAAAAGTAGGCTATGAGAAAAGCAGTGAATACACATTTATCATTTATTAATGACAGATCTGTCAAACGTAGTCAATATTATCCTTAATTTCTGTTTCAAATTAACGAACCAAGCATAAAAAATTAAGTGAAAATTGTACTCACAGTGCGTGAAAAAATTTATATTGTGCAATGCTACGGAATTGGCGGTGAAAATTCGCTAAGAGAAGTGGTAAGCCAATTTAATTTGAAATTTCCAAACCCTGCTTTGTCACGTACTCAGGCTATGAGAATAATTAAAAAGTTTCTGGGTATTGGTAGTGTTCTTAACATGAAAAGAAAAATAAAAGCATATGATGAAGACAATGTTGGGGCTATTATAGCTCATGCCTCTGTTATAGAAAATCCTAGGATGCCACTAAGAGAGAGATCAGCTCTTATTAATATTAGCAAGTCTGAACTCCAAAGAATTTACAAGGCAAAAAAAATTAGGGCATACAAAGCAAATTATAAACATACGCTTGAAGAGGGAGATGACGGCCGTAGGTTGGATTTTTGTTTGACCATTGGAGAAAAAAATCATGGAAGAGAGATTTTTTTATTATTTCATAATTTTCTCAGATGAATCCACATTCACAACCAATGGTGTTGTTTCATCTCAGAATTGTCGGTTTTGGCCTTCTGAAAATCCAAATTTTAGAATCCATTGTAGAAGACAATATTATAAAAAAGTGAATGTGTGGTGTGCTGTTTCTTATCACGTTGGAGTTATTGGACCTTATTTCATTGAGGGAAGGTTAAACCAGCACCCTTATTTACAGCTTCTTGAGAGATTTTCTGAAGAACATTTAAATATCTTAGTTCATTAGTTCATTTTCAAAATGATGGTTGCCCTGGCCACTCCACAGAAATGGTTAATCGGTGGTTGAATTTAAATTTTGGAGAAAATTGGATTGCCAGGAATGGACCGATCAAGTGGCCGGCGAGATCCCCAGACCTATCAATATTGGATTTCTTTTTATGGGGTCGCCTCAAGCAGTTGGTTTACGCTGAACTACTTCCTAACGATGTAGCAGTATTGAAGCAGATAATTACAAATGCCGTAAACTCCACACCATTAGATCATATTCGAAACAGTTTTAAGGATCGAAATGTGTGTGGATGTGGCGAAGGCGAAGGATCGAAATGTGTGTGGATGTGAGTGGTAGCTACGTCGAATAATAAAAAAATTGTAAACATTGTTTTGTATTGGTCAATAATTAATTTGTTTGTGAATCTGTTATGTTTTTGACATTTATTACTTGTTATAATTTTTAAACCTCATTAATCTTCTGTTAGTAATTGTTTCTTGTTTTACAATTAGTTCGATTAACATTATACCTTCTTACATCTCGTATATTCAATTTTTTTATTTACCAATAGCCTACCTTTTTAGGATGATTCACATTATTTGCTCCTACACAACTTTAAATATGAATTCAACTCTTAATTCGCAAAAAATGGGAAGTTTCAAAAAAACAATTTTATATTTCTGAAATTTAGTATAGGTGTATAAAATTGCATTCTAAATAACTTTTCTTAGTGGAATTTTTTCATATTTTGAAAAATAAAGGTCCTTTGTTAGTGGTGGTTTTTACAACTTTGCTTATAAAACACTCTGTAGAACACCAAACCAAGTAATTTTTGGTATACTTTAGTTTTACAATAAGCAGGACTCAATCTCCAAATACCATTCCAAAATTTTTGGTCCATTACACCTTTTGTTAGGTACATCTATCCTGGGACACTGTATATTATTATAAAAAAATATGAAACCTATATAGCTATATCATTTTTAAAGGTTTAATATAATTTTTAAATTGAAAATGTGGAAAAATTTTCCAGAAAAATTTTTTTTCGCAATTTTTATTTGTTAATAATAAAAGTGGGAGAACTGATTCAAAGGGTTAAAATAAGTTTATATAGTTACAAGTATAACAGTTATTTTATTTTTTCTATTTATATACAAAAATGATTTAAATTGATACAAAAAAAAAAATGTATACAGGGTGCGCCACTTAAAATTCCCCAGGTTTGTAACTTTCTTATTTTTTAAGCGACGACCATGTTGGGCACATCAAATTCTAGACATTTTTAAAGCCTTTAAACATGCATACAGAGTGATTTAAAAAAAAAATTAAAAAATTGTTAGGAAAGAAAACTTAATTTCCTTGAATATTTTTTTACCTCATCCTGTACATGAATTACGTTAATGTTTTTTCATAAAGGTTTTAATCAGCTTCAATTTATGTTATTACGTCATATTCCAAATTCTTTTTGGTTTTAGAGAAAGAAATTAAAAACACTCTTGATTTTTTTAAAAATAACTTTGAAAAGAATGTACTTAAATAATAATTGTATGCGTTATTTGTAAAAGACATATCACAAACAATATTCAATGTAACAAACCAGCAACAAGGAAGAAAATAAGTGAATATTTTTAAAAACAAACTTGTATTAAAATGTACTAAATAGGAAATTGCATAATTTTTATTTTTTAAAAATTTTTGTTTTAATAACATAAATTGAAGCCAATTAAAATTTTTATAAGAAAACATTAACACAGTTCATGTACAGGGTGAGATAAAGAAAATATTCAAGGAAATTAAGTTTCCTTTCTTAACAATTTTTTCAAAATTTTTTTTTAAATCATTCTGTATGAATGTTTAAAGGGGTTAAAAATGTCTACAATTTGATGCGCCCAACATGGTCATCGCTTCAAAAATAAAAAAGTTACAAGTCTGGGGAGTTTTAAGTGGCGCACCCTGTATATATTTATAAGTATAACACTTATTTCATTTAAGGTATAAATAATGTAACCATAATTTTATATTATAGTAAAGACTCTAAAGTTTCATTTGTTCCGTTAGTATCTATTAAATCTTCCCCAGGTTTACAATTAGTACAATCTACACCATTGCATTTTTTACAAGCTGAGGTACAATGAAATCCAGCTTTGCGACAACCACAGTTTGCCCGGCAACCTTTTTCGCATCCGCAGATGATCATTTTTGAAAGAATTTCTGGCGCTGGTGGTTTAGACATATTTTTCCATGGCCATTGCAATTGATAATAAACACTGTTTTTATATGTTCAGTTGCAGCAAATTCTGTGCAAGGTAGGTTTAATAAAATGTCTTTACAGTTTTTTGTAATAAGTCTCAAAAAGGTTTGGTACCGATACTCATTTAATTTTACTGTATTACTTTTACCATTACACGTTTTCATGTATTTTTTAATGTGCAAAAAATGTAGTACATTATTTATCGTGAAAAACTGCCTGTGACTCGGAAAATTAGCAAGTTACAAAAAAATTCCAAGAGATAAAAAATGTTTAGAAGGCCTCAATGCATACGTCTGACTTTTTTCAAATTTTTAAATTGCATATTTTTAAAGCGCTAAAATTTCAAAGAAAGGGATAGTTTTTCATGTTTATCCGGAAAAACTCGGTGAAAACGCACTTTGCAGAAAAGTTGCAAATAAAGAAAAGTCTTGCATTTTGATGATACATTCACGTGAATTTTTTCAGTTTTTTTTTCAACGTTTACATTTCCTTCTCCCACTTTTAGAAAATTTAGAGTGACCATATCTCGAAAAATATGCACTTTTCGAAAAAATTTACAATAATAAAAACATCTTATTTTGTGCCAAAAAAGGTAAATATACTTTTTTTTATCTTTGACCTAATTCTACAAGTTATGGAACCCATCCGATCATTTCCTACTCTAATCTTTTTTTTTCAGCTTTTTTATTAACGTCATTACAAACAGATCGCACAAGGTTTCATCAAAATCCATTAATTACCACACAAATTAGAGATTTTGGTCAGTTTAGCGCTCCGTTGACTGGACTAATGGGTATGTTTCAAGAGCCAACAAAAACGTTTAAAATTTTGTTTTTTTTTTTTAATTTTTGTACGATGATAAAAATGTAGCAGTTTAAAGATAATGCTCGAACATTTATAAGTCGAGACATACTGTTTATATTTCAAATATCTCAAAAACAAGAAATATACGTTAAAAATGCATATGATAGAAATTAAAGGTATTGAAATTCCCTGTAATATATTTTTATCACTGTGGCTTTAAGAATAAATTATGTGCGAAACAATGTCTTGCAATATTTTAATGAAAGGTTTAAGATTTTTCGGCTATCATTGGCCGTAGAATGAAAATTTAAAAATCCATATTGATTTTTGTTAATGTACAGTATTAAAAAATATAATGCTTTAAATTAAAGAAACATTTCGCGATTTTACTGGAATGTTTTTAAAAAAACTATTGCATTAAACCTATATTTTTTCGAATTTATCACAAATTAATCGGATGTTCGATGACGTAGAGTTTCATACGATCATCTCTCAGACTATAACTGGATAATTTTAAAATCATTTAACATGAAATAGTTTTAGTATTTGATATACCTACGGAATCAAATATCAAGTGAACATAATCTCCGACCCACTCGTAGATACGGACCTACAAAACAGAGATACAAGAAAAGCAATTAATGGCCATTGTAAATTCAATACTCGAGCTTTGGAGTGTAGCTTAGAAAATGTTAGCGTTGCATATTGGTTGAAATTTAACCATCCGACACTCAAGTTGCGAATTTCCTTTGACGTTGAGCACTGGCTATATATATTCAAATTGTTAGATAAACAAATTGGAATTTCAAATTTGTCAGAAGGATTATAATTATTGAGAAGCTGGATATTGGATTTACTGACGGCTCTAGAGGTAACAATGAAGCAATAGAAATTGTCTTGAATCAATGTAGTCCCTTCTTAAGCTGATAAAGTGGAGATAAGAGGGATTACTTCCAGCTTTATTTCTTTGCTTGCATAATAAGGAAGATTGGCGATGTCGCGTAATATTAGTTATCCAATATGTCTAAAATATTCAAAATGTTTAGTCATTCTTTACTTTTCTATTGCAAAAATAGTTATTTTTACATTGTAATAAATTCATTTTGATTTTACAAGGTAAAATTCAGTTCACCAATTAGTTTATCTAGAAGTTGAAGTATATATTTTTATTTTCATTTATCTAATATTATAATTGATCTTTGAAAATTCGAAAGTGTGTCGAATTTTATCTTTTCAAAGTCAAAGTATTTAAAAATTTTTTATCGCTTCACAAAACATTGGGAAATTGGAAGAGACACAGTCATTGTGAGTAGTAAAGAAATGACAGTTCTGTGACAATCCCCCCACCACTTTTCAATCCCCCCACCACTTTTCAATCCCCCCTCTATTTTTCCCCAGGCCCCGCCCAATCTCCCCACCACTTTTCAATCCCCCCTCCATTTTTCCCCAGGCCCCGCCCAATCTCCCCACCACTTTTCGATCCCCCCTCTACTTTTCTCACAATCCCCCCACCAATTTCTCAGAAACCCCCTCCATTTTTTCATAAGCCACACCCATCACCTCCCTACCTCATCGGAAATGTTATAGGTTAGGCAGTACATATTTTACCATTGCTCCAAACACTTAATCATTATGCCCGTCTGTGTATGGATATGTATCAGATGTAAGAGTGTATTAAAGGAATACAGTACGTTCAAAAATGAAAAAATATTCACCGTGAGTGACAATTGTGATATACAACCTATCAAGGCACCTGCTGCATAATTGATTTCACATTTCATACTAATAAGTGAAAGTAGTGGTGGATTTTCAACCTCCCCTCCACCATAATTTAGGATCATTCCCTCCCTTCATATCATATATATGATCATCATCATATATATGTATGGTGAGGACCTCCCATCTCTCCCACCACAACTCAAAACCTCCCACCGCAATTCAGCACCCCCACTATATCAAATTATTCTGATTATAAAAAGAGACGTACACAGGCATTGTAACAAAGTTTTTTGTGTCAACTAGTTAAAGAAATTCAAGTATTCACAATGGCTTACAGTGGTAGTTTATTTAGTTTACCTGAACTGAGTATTAATGATTTAATTAATAATTTACCTCCAGCACCGCAAGACAAAAATGAAATAGTAGTACTTGGTGAGCGAAGGTACCAACTGAATAAATCTAGAAGTAAATATGTGACAACGGGATTATCACATGACTTCTGTTATAACCCATGTGTGAAGCTAAGTGGAAACAAACTTGATGTAATAATTTTTAACGAAAAGGAGTGGCTTCATTTTCTCACGTATCAAGGTGTAATAACTAATTATGTATACTCCAATGATAAAGTTGAACCAGTAGAGACTGATAACTTTCTTATAAAATTTGAGCAAATTTCCTATTCCAGAGTTATAAAAATAATAAAAAATAACTCTTACATTTACTTGGGATATGAATCGATTTGCAAGTTGTGGGAAGCATTACCACTCATTAAGGCTAACATTGAGACCTTAAAAAGATTGCAATTCCAAAGTTATTTCAGGAATGTGGTGAGAGAACTACAACATCAAGAAGGAAATGTATTTGAAAATGCAGTAAATCTTATTGAAAAGAATAAAAATGGCTATAATGAAAATACCATTATGCTTATGGAGTTAATTTATATTTATCCAGATATATTGGAAGCTGAATATTGTGGTAGGATCTAAAGATGAAGAAAGTGACATTTAATTTAAGAGACAATAAGATTAATTTTATGGTGGTGTGGAATTTTGCGTATAAATTATCAAGAAAGAGATATTGGGAAATTGTAGCCCTCGATAGAGTTCGGTTTAATAGAAGAATAAAACAAACTTCAAATATTATAAACCCCATTTTAGACAGTACTCATAGATATAATGTATATAATGAGAGATTTTGTAATTTATATGATACTTAATCATATATAACCACATAGGTAGTATTTTTGTATTTATGTATGTGAAATAGATATATAGAAATAAAACATATTTATGCTTGAATATTTGTTTTATTAGGTAAAAATATATTATAAATTAAATAATACATGAAAAAAGTAATAAAATATAGATTATATTCATACAATGCTATTATTTGAAATCCATGAATTATGCTTATTGCTTAATCCTAACCATTTAACATAGAGCTTGTTATTCTTTTTTCTTAAAATTTTTTCCACGAGATATACATCGGGATACTTTACTTTCTGCATTTCTTCCTCATAAAAACTCCCTAAAATTTCCTCTCCCATTTGGTCTTGTAAAAGGTAAGTTCTAGGATTACCTTTATGAACTTTCCTAATTTTGAAAATTTCATTAGACCAGTTAGGCATATATCCCTTTGAAAAAGCTTGTCGATATTTACTAATCCTCACATAATCATTTACTTTAAATTTTTTTTTCCTTGGATCGACTGTTTTCGGGTGGTTATAGACAGTTTTTAATAAGCGTTTTTCATCTTTCTTTTTAACATTTTTAGGTTGCATCCCAATTGTCCTATGTTTAGTGTTATTGTATTCAACAACAATATCCGGTAACAAATTTAACCACTTATAGTTTCCGTTTAGACTAAAAAGTTTCCACATTTTATTTTTTAAAGTCCTATTAACTCGTTCCACAACACTTGCTTTGAGATCTGTATAAGAGCTATAATGGTTAATTTTCATCTCATCCATTAATTTTTTAAATTCTTTATTGTAAAATTCTTTACCCAAATCTGTTTGCAAATTTTTCGGTACAGCTTTGATATCTGATAAGATCTTTTTCATTGCTTCCGTAACATTTTTTCCGCCTTTAGTTTTCACAGGTTCACACCAAACAAATTTTGAGAATACGTTAATAACTACTAAAATATATTTATAACCTTTGTTTACTTTAGCATAAGGGATCATCTGTACAAGATCTCCTTGAAAAAGATCATTAATACCTTTAACAATAACTCTTCTTCGTTTAAAAGATTTTCTAGCTGGTTTATGAAGTTCATTTACTATTTCCTTTTTAATGTTACTCATCTTTACTTATCGATAGGGTAAATGAATCCTTAACTTCCCACATACACTATTTATCTTATTATTTTAGCCTCTTTTAATTCCTCTATTATTGAAATTATCTCGTTATTATGTCCCGTATTTCCTGCCAACTGTGAAGCTATGAGTAGTCTTAATCGGTCTATTATTTCATTATAATCATCAAAATGTTTATATTCAATTTTTTTATTATCAAGTTCCATCAGTGTTAATGCACCACCTTTTTTTTTTCATTATTTGCCTTCCTTATTTGTTCCCTTGTCTTTCTCATTTGTTCAGGTGAAGAAAGTGAACTCACTCTCGATCTCGTCACGGGTGGCTTAGCTTCTGAAGAAAATGTATTTATTCTTGGTCTTACCACAGCAGGTATTGCCGATGCACTTTTTTTATTAGCCCTTTCTTGACTCATCGAGTGCAAGGTAGAAACACGTGGTTTAATAATATCTATAAATTTAGACGCATTTGATGTAGATAGACCTCTCTCCGGATCATAACCTAGGTAATGAGCATTACTCCTCCTAATTATATCAATATACTGATCCACATCAGATGCTCGATGCCCTGCTGGATGCTTTTTGAACATTAATTCATACAATCCTGGCGTACCTTTGTATGGAAACTGATCATCAATAATAAAATTAGCACCATCAAAATCAACAGTTGCAGTGCCAATAGCGAATTTCTTCTTAAATGGGTCGAAGTAAATACCAAAGGTATCATCAAACTCGTTTTGTGAATCCTCAATTTTATCTTGTATGTATGCTCGCGGTAGAGGTGCATTAAATTGTTGCAAGTATCTCTCATTTTCTGATAGTACGGTTGGATCTACTACCTGTGATGGAAAAGTTTCATCAAAGAAACTCCCTACATATTGAGGTCTTTCTTGGGTAGAGTCAAAATGAAATGTTTCATCTTCCAAATTAGTGGGTGCTGTGTGATAAAATTCAAGAGGGACTGGATCAATTGATCGCCTGTTTAAACTCTCATTTTTTATTTCTGTTTTCAAAAAAGATTTACGTGGATCACTTTCATTATTAACGATAGTTGTTACTAATTCACGAAGAGGTCGCGTTATCGGTTTATAAGTTTCCTCCAATGCTAACTGAGATTTAGCAATATCAGTTTTCAAACTTCTATACTTTTGCCTTAAGGCATCTCGCGTCTTTAACAGCTCTGCTGCCACTCTACTATCCATGGTGAATGGTTGATAATATTAATGTCTCTATTTTATATATGAAAAAATTGATCAAAACCTTTTCGATATCTCCCAGAGTTGATTGGACAATCTTTATCGATTACAACGAATCCATATTTATCATTCCAACAAAATGCACAAAGTTCTTTGAAATCTTGGAAACTCATATCAACGTTTACATGATCATCATAGATATGTTTGAGATTGGTAAGGTCCTGAGGAAATATCACAAGAAGATTGGCATTGTCTCTACATAATTGTTTAGGGATAGCAGCGTAGGTTTGACATAAATAAAAACAATCAGTGTTTTTATGACGCCCAAAAGAAAAATAGCTTTTAATAATACTTTGATCACATGATACCAAATCATCGAATATTATGACTGAATTCGGTTTTATTTCTTCTGGAGGTATCACTGCATCCCCGTCATTATATTCGAAATATCCAATTTCATTCATAGGTTTCACAAGCATCCTCAGATATTCATATTTCGGTTGGTATAGAGATTTAGAATATAAATAAATATTTTCAAAACGTAAACCGTTAGGATGTTCCAACAAACTAAGCATTACATTTGTTTTTCCAGACCCAGAACTTCCAACTAGAAGTCCCCGTTTCGACTGTCCACCAAATAAAATACCATGTTTTTGAAAAGTCTTTGTCTTGGAAATTTTGTCGTGATTGACTATTGGTAAAATTGTTGCTTGCTGTTGAATCTGCATTGTGTTCAAATAATCACATCACACTAGTGTGAAATCGAACTGCATTAGAAAGAGAACTGCTAAAAACTGATCAAGCATAACCCTCTACTCTATATAAAAGGGTATTCTACAAAACCAAGAATCAGTTTATTCCATAATTTGGGATATAATGGGTCGAACCAAAAGTTCACAGCTTACTTGTACTAGAAACTCTAAAAAGAGAGGACGTGGTCTGCTCAATAGTATAATAAATAAACTTCCCGTGGAACTACATATACCTGGTTATAATTATTGTGGGCCAGGAACTAAACTCACAAAACGCCTAGAACGAGGTGATAGAGGAATTAACCCATTAGATGAAGCGTGTAGAGAACACGATATAGCATATTCCAAATTTGAAGAGGTTGAAAAAAGGAATCAAGCAGATAGGGAATTAGCTGAAGCTGCATTTAAACGTGTAAAAGCACCCGACTCTGGTTTTGGTGAAAAAGTCGCTGCATTGGGAGTTGGTGGGGTAATGAAATTAAAGAGTAAATTGGGAATGGGTCTTAAGCGACGAAAAAATCGTGATTCAACGAAGAAGAGGAAGAGAGGTGGACAAATAAATGTAAAGGTTGCTGTAAAAAAAACATTAAAATCAAAGAAGCGAGGGAAAAGAATTCTCAACACTCCAAAAAGAGGGGGGGTTCTTCCACTTCTGTTACCTCTTTTGGGAGCATTAGGAGCTGTTGGAGGGGGTGTAGCCGGTATTGTGAAAGCAGTTAACGATTCCAAGTCAAATGGTAAGGTGATAGCTGAACAATTGAGGCATAATTTGGCGATGGAACAGGCCGCTAAGGGGAAGGGTTTATATTTAGGCCCTCATAAGAAAGGTTCTGGATTATATCTTAAGACGTATAACAGCAAAAAAAACTAATTAGGCTACCTCACCGTCCACTTACTAACATAGATTTAATGAAATACTCGAAAATTCTAAAAATTCCAAATTTTCGAGGTATTTTCATGAGAGATACACTCCCCAAAAAAATTAGGAAAAAAGAATCTGGTATAGTAAATCTGGATATCAATGATGGAGATGGAACTCACTGGATTGCATATATAAAGAAAAATAAGGAAATAGTTTATTTCGACAGTTATGGAAATTTAAGACCCCCAGATGAGTTGAGAAAATATTTTTTAAGTGATGGTAGCCTGAATGAAATAAAATATAATTATGATTCTGTACAAAATTATGATTCATATGTCTGTGGACATTTATGTCTATTATTTTTATATAATCAATGTAAATAAGTTTTTCTTATTCATTTTCTAATAAACGTTCAAAGTATCACTATGTCTTTTACATTCGCTCTCAGTGGAGAATCTTCTGTATTAAATTACAATTTCAATCCACCGATATATTTAGATGATGAGGCAGATTATGAAATTGGATTAACTAATTTTGATACTTATAATATTATCCCAAATATTGACAACAACAATAATAAATTTGCGTGGGGAAGAAATAATGAACATATAGTTCAAATACCTGTAGGGTGTTATGAAATTGATGATATTTTAAAAATCATGACAAATAAAATAGTTCAAGAAGATGATGAAGCAGTTCTTAGGATTGATATAGATATTAACACATCCAAAATTATTATAAGAACAAACAGGATAATTAATTTTAACGTGGAGGATTCGATAGGTCCAGTATTAGGCTTCAAGAAAAGAGAGTTAAACGCTAATGATACTAATATTTCCGATGATCCAGTAAAGGTTTCCAAAGTGAATGCTATCTGCATTGACTGTAACATTGCTGTTGGTTCTTTTTTTAATGGAAAACCTGTTCACATCATTCATCAGTTCTATCCAACAGTTCCAATTGGGTATAAAATAGTAGAATCACCTCTAAATATTATTTACTTCCCAGTGAGCGTTAAAACCATCAACAACATCACAGTTAAAGTGATTGATCAAGAAGGACATCTTGTCAATTTTCAAAAAGAAACGATAACTGTTAGACTACATCTTAGAAAATCAATTCGATAATAAAATGGTGTTGATATTTAATTCAAGGTCTCCCATTCATACACAAAAACCACACTATAAAAGGATACGTAGGAAAAAAGTCAACAGTTCTAAAAACACTCTCAACAGAATAACATCAGCAAATCGACGGTTCTTAAAATCACTTGGATTCGAAGTATTAGTATAATGGAATTACTTAATATAACCGAGCAACCCATAATTGACAACTCCGTAGTAGAATATCAGTATCATTCATATCAACCCAATATATCTGGAACTCTAGATTATAATGATGAAACGAGAATTACCATTCAGGATTTAGATACCTATACAGCACCATGTTATAGCTATTTATACATCGAAGGAAAATTAACAAATGAGGATGGAACTTCACCTACCAACTTAGAGTTTATCAATAATGGTGTTGCGTTTTTATTTCGAGAAATTAGATATGAGTTAAATGGAATAGTAATAGATTCCGTGAGAAATGTTGGCTTAGTTTCAACTCTATTTAATTATCTATCACTGAATCAAAATGAAAGTGTTTGTATGGAAAATGCTGGATGGTTCCCAAAACAGAAAAAAGGTAAAAAACCTAAAATTTTGATAGATACAAGTGGAAATTTCAACGTCTGTATTCCATTAAAATTCCTGGTTGGTTTCTTTGAAGATTTTCAAAAAATAATCATTAACATGCGACAAGAATTAGTACTGGTGCGTAATAGTAATGATTTTGACTGCATTACAAATACTAAGGATGAAGTAGATAAAGATGGTGTTGCTATAGATGAAAAGCCGAAAATCACGATTTCTAAATTATTTTGGAGAGTTCCACATGTTACCGTGGGTATTTCAGAGCAGCTTCGATTAAATAAAATTATAAGTAGGAATGTGGATCTTCCTATAACATTTAGAAGTAGGGAACTGATTGAATATCCATCTCTACCGGCCTCAAGCAGACATACGTGGCCTGTCAAGACATCTACTAAAGTTGAAACTCCTAGGCATGTAATAATAGCATTCCAAAAAAATAAGAAAGGAAATATTAGGGCTGATATGAGTAAATTTGATGATTGTGATCTTAGAAGCATTAGAGTTTTCTTGAATTCTGAAAGATATCCATACAATGATTTATATCTAGACTTCAAGAATAACAAATTTGCAACTCTCTATCAAATGTTTGCCGATTTTCAAGAATCCTATTACCCCCACCAAATAAATCAACCCATTTTCAATCCCACTGAATTCAAAGATTTTGCACCAATAGCTCATATTGATTGTTCTCGTCAAAAAGAAGCTTTACAAACAGGATCGGTGGTTATGAGAATAGAGTTTGAGACTGGCACCCCTACTACCACGGATACTAATGCATATTGTCTCATTCTGCACGAGAAGCATTTCACCTATAATCCTCTAACAAAAATCGTTCGTCAGCAGTAAAATGCGCATGACATATTTTTACCTATATATAAAAAAATTATAATGTAAATTATTAGTATGAATATGAGATCAGACTATATTCAAAAGTTAAAAGAACACAGAAAAAAATTACGTGACTTAAGAAGAGCGATTGAATTATACTGTATAAAAGAGAAGATGCTAAGAGAACTACAACGTTTAAAGATATGAAAATTATTATCGATGTTCAAGGATTTCGAATCGAAAACAATAAGTTTATTGTTAAAGAACTGGCAGGATATGATGGAATGAAAACGTGTCACTATATATTTAAACCACCCTACCCATTTAAGATGCTTTCACCAGACTTACAAAAACAAGTGTGCTGGTTAACAGGAAATTATCACTGCATTAAGTGGTCTGATGGCTTTACACCACTACACATGTTTGGAAAGATTATTGATAATTTGGTCACATCTGATGATTGTGTTTACATAAAAGGAGGAGAAAAGGCGAACTACATTAGACAGTTCACTTCACAACCCGTTATTGAATTTGAGGAGCAGCCACCTTTACGAAAATCTAGTGCAAAATGTTTTTATCATTTAAATACTAATTGTATGTGTGCACTTTCTAATGTATATTATTTGTATGAAAATTTTATAATGTCATGAGTAAAACAATAAAAAAACTATAAATGAATTTCTGTTGTTTTTTATTTAAAAAATTTTATAACAATACAACTACTAACAAATACAATTCCAATTTAGCTACACATCTTCACTACTATCAGTCAGAATCCCCATTACAAGCTATTACCTTGCTGGCAAGATCCGGCTCCAAAAATTGTTTTATCCGATCCAAATATGCGCATAGATTCAAATCTATCAAAGATTGCACAAAGCAGTGCTGACAGATCGCCCTCTCCAGAAAGTTGCAACATTTTCTATATGCTTCATCAAATCTCAAGGCTAGATCGTTACACGCATCCTCTTCGTACATTACCATTCCATAAACTATTTTGTATTTCATATTTGAAAATATATGTCTTAAATAAATCACACCACTTTCTAAATCAACAATTTTGATTTCTTCTTCCAAATACGCCAACATCTTGAAATTTACTGTTTATTTCTTCCCGAACTAAATTGATAGTCACTAAAGTGTCCGTGTTTTATAATGAAATTCCCACCTAAATATATAATTTTATCGTTGCATATACTCAATTTAGCTACACATCTTCACCACTGTCACTGTCAGAGTCCCCATTATAAGCAATCACCTTGCTGGCAAGATCCGGTTTTAAAAATTGTTTTATCCGATCCAAATACACACACAGATTCAAATCTATCAAAGATTGTACAAAGCAGTGCTGACAGATCTCTTCATCCAGAAACTTGTCACATTTTTGAAGACCTTCATCGTACTTCTTGGCTACCTCGTTACACTCTTCCTCTGTATAAAATCTACCCATTCCATAAACCGCTTCATGTTCCGCATCGAATCTCAAATTTGAAAATAATTGTCTTAAATGATTCACACCACTTTGTAAATCAACAATTTCGATTTCTTTCACATACGCCATCCACATTTTGAAATTTACTGTTTATTTCCCCCCCCCCCGAATTAAATTGATAGTGACTAAAGCGTTAAATTAATGCTCCAGTTTTATAATGAAACTCCCACCTAACCATATACCCCACCTATTTCTTAAATGTCTATACAAAGAAAACAATTTTATCACTTGATTTACCTACCCAGCTGCACAGACAGCAGTTCTATTTTCAATTAGCAAATCAGCATTTGCATAGTTAACACTTTACAATCAGAATAATGTTATTATTGTATTATCTATCCACACAGTCAGCAGTTCTATTTTTAATTACCAAATCAGCATTTGCATAGTTGACACTTTACAGTCTAGACATAAATGTTATTGCAAGTTCAGCAAAACTATTCCTCCACTTAACCCAGCTAAAGAAAATATACAACTATAAAAGGAAACCTAAGCTTGTGAATGGCAGTTGCTTAATAAAATTTATATAACCCAAATTAAATTTAATATCTGAAATGAGTACAGTGTGTGTATGTAATATGTTCAGGAGTCCTGCAGTAAATTATTGCACGTGGAATTATAAATTGGTGCAAATAATTAAAGAACGCTTCCCTGAAGAATATGAAGTTTTGAGAAATTTACCAGGTCAACGTTGGGTAATAGCTGGCAGTTTTATATGTTTGCTATTAAAATTAACTAACACCAGTGGGGGTATGGACATATTTTATTTCAACAACGAATTTAGTGAGAAATGTGACAAAGCTGATTGGCATCCATCCTCAAGCTACCGCAATGTTTTTAATGTATTCAACCATCGAAAATATAATATACAAATTATAGAATTTATAAATGTAATACCAGGGATACATCTGAGCCATGAAATATTCCAATTGCTGTGGTGTTTTGATTGTGTCTTGGTTAGGAAAGCCCTACATTTAAAAAGTGCTTTATTTGTTGACTGTAATTTTGGTCCTGTGAAATTTGGAACTCCTTTTCGACAAGAAAAATATAAAGATCGTCTCCTGCAACCGATTATCACTCAGCCCAAAACACTGTACCTAATAGCTTATGAATGTATACACAAAATCTAATAAAAAACATAATCAGAGTATTAATGTTGTTTCATTATATTGTACACACACATCCACTTTCAATTCATATATGATTTAACTGTAATAAGATGGGATGATTAAACGATAAAAAAACACAAAATTTTTATAATAGTGTTTTATTAGACAAAGTTAGTGATGTTATTCATATTATTTACAATAAATCAAAGTCCATTGCTAAATTTTCCTGTTCAATAATTTCATCGGCTAGCCTTAAAAGAATTGTGAGGTTATCTTCAGCGGTATTATGGTCAGCGTTATTGTGTAAATTACTGATAGAGTAATGCCCCCACGCCAAAGTTTTTGTACTCCCGGGTACAACATATCGTTTGTCGTCGTGTGCTGAGAGTGCAACCTTATTTTTTAGTTCGGTATATAGAGTATGCAGATGTGATGAGAATACATACATTTTTCGAAATATCAATCCACCATCCTCAACAATTTGTTTATAATCGATCAAATGTAATTGATTTTTTACAATACTTTTTGAGACTCCTTTAGCTTTCTTTGTGACGTCACCATTTGCTTGAACACAGTAAGCTTTTGCTCCAGTGCCAAAGAAGCTATCTATTGGTACACCTGCATATTCGTCTTTCATTTTGCCTACAACTGATTCCGTTTTTGGAATGTTGTGTATATTTGGAATAGGAAAATTTGATGTGTCGAATAAATCTATATATTTCTTAATGTCATCGTAAACGTTATCAGTGTAAATCTCTAGAATTAAAGAGTCTGTATCGGTGTAGCATAGAGAAGCTTTGTCATCATATTTCTTTTTTATGAAATTATAAAAAAAATCATAAACTATAGTTTTAGATATATCTAAAATGGTAAAACCTACATAGAGCGGCTTATCGTATAGTATTTTTAACAAAGACATTTGCACTGCTACTAAATTTTCCGAAAACACTGTACAGGATTTGAAATTTGGTTTTGCAATTAATCCTTCAGCACCAACACTGCCTATACTATTTGCCCAATGCGATACTAGCCTCACATCAGTTCTATTGTCTACATTTTCCATAGTTTTGCCAAATATTGCATTATTAAAAAATTTAAAAAGATCTCGCTCGAATGCATTTTTTGAACAATTTCTAAGTTTAGTATTCAAATCTATATAAGTTTTTAACCAAGCAGATTGTGAAAATTCAATGACTCTATGTATTTTTTTAAGTATTAACCCATGTTCAATGCATTGTTTTAAATTTCTGTAATGGATTATATATTTATGTTTATCATGTAAATTTAATAGTAATTTTGAATTTTTAGAGTCTGGAGGTATAATATTTTCAGGGCAGAAAGGCAAATCATTATGTTTATCATGTAAATGTTGTGGGTATTCCAAATCTACTTCAAGTACATAACCCTTTGGTGAATCATCACCAAGATTAGTACAATCAAAGTTTTCAATTTCACAATCATTTAACCATCTAAAATTTCCTGTGGGCATACATTGACTCATCGCACAACCGTAAAGGTTTGTGGCGTCTAAATATAATATATATGATGTTGGTTCTAATGGATTATAATTTAAAATAAATGGGTTGTTTGCCACAGCCTTTCTATTACTACACTGACTGACACCACCACGTATTCCCTTCCTAAAAAAATGTAGCATATCTATATCAGTTAAAAGTTCAAGTTGAATACCAGTTTTTCGTAACATAGCATCCCAACTTAATGACGGAGCCGTTAAATATTGTGCAGGATCTAATTTATATGTTTGCATGCATATTTGTCTGAAATTTTCAAAAATATCAGCAAGAAGCAGCACGTCCGATACCAAGTAAATGTCTGAATATTCACCAAGAGTTTGACAATTAAAGGTTTGCCACACATCACAAGCACGATTATAATCCTCCTGAGAAATTGATTCACCACTCAAAATATTAAAAAACTGTTCAAGTGATGGTAATTCAATGTCATTCAATTTATCCATGGATTCAACGTATGAATATGGGAAAACACCTTTTCGTCTTATTAAATTGAATTGTTTCTCATCACTGTAATATTTTTTCACTTCGAGGCATTGATGTGGTTCCAATGTTTGACTTAATTTATCTAATGAAGCGGGTAAAAAGCGAAATGAATCCACAAACCTCAATTTAATGTAAATATTTTTCGGTTTTTCATCATTAGATTTATCAACAAGAATGTGTTTGGAAAATGTAATATATTTTTCTTTATTTTGTGCAATAACTTGTATTTTTTCTTTCTTTAAGGCTAATTTCTTAATAAATAGATGAGAATCATAATTTGTTAAGTTGTGGAAAAATACTGGTATAAATTTAGGAATTTTGAAATTTAGATTACAAGAAGAATGCGCAGCTCCTCTAAAATTACCAGAAACGTGGCAGTGATCGCGGACCTTTCCTTCATCATTCTCAAATGGTTTATCACAAATATGACAAATTTGACTGTTGTCGAAAAATGTTTGTTGACTTTCTGTCAATGGCTTCATTTCGACTATATTTTTCAAATGATTCTGATACAATTGTAAAACATGTTCTTCCAATTTTTTAACAAAAACTTCCGCAACATCAGTACCTCGATAATATTCAAGTGTGGAAAATTTATCATCAAAATTACACTTTATATAGAAACAAAATGAATATGGTTCATGCTGATATGTTTTAACAGTAAATGATTTACTATCGCATGGTTCGTTGTGATGAATCGGTTTTAATAAACTTTCAAAGTCAGCATATATCACGAAAGGAAGGGGTAATTGTTTTTCAAAATTTGTAAATTTCAGGATATTCCCAGCAAGCCTTTCACCACACTTATTAATTAGAGGTTCTGGGTTTGGTAATATGGTACATAAATGGTTACAATCATTGCTTTGGTGGGTCATTAATTTCTCACGAGAGTTAAAAAAATATAGGCAACCATCACAAATATAATTTCTACCATCATGTTTTGATCTCTGAGAAGAAACTAATCGCGATAAGTCTTTAATAAGTGTGTAGTGACTGTTCCCTTTATTATCCGTAATTAGTAATAAGTTCACATGTGTATTTTGTCGACTATGTGTAAAATATAAGGGACCTACAATCTCACTGACCATTTCACCATTTTTAAATTGAGTATCTATTCCAAATACATTTATAGATATATTATTTAAACTTTCAAATTTATGAATGTCTTTAAGTTTAACAGGAAAATCTATACCTTCAAAATTTAATAATGTAGAATAATGAGGATAAGATGAAACTCTCCTTGGATTTCCATTGGCTGGGAAGATGGCGGCGTTGACAGCCCAAGCGAAACATTTTTCATCCCCACTCTCGATATTTAAAACAGCTTTTCTATTTTCTATTTGCCTCGGCAATTTAATGTATGATGATGCAAATAGTGGATTATACTTATTAATGTTGACCTCGAGAAAACTAACATGTTTCAAAGCCCATCCTGAGTCTCGCTCCTGAAATGTTGAGGCTTTCTCTAGTATCTCCTCCTTAAAGTCATTATATAAGTTTAATAAATCGGTTGAAAGTGTTACAACTTTATTTCTTGTATTGAATGATTTTATTTCTGACAATTCTTTCTCTTCAATAACATATAACCCAAATAATTCCACATTAATTTTTAAGCTCGAGTACATTTTAATATATTCCTCAATCAAACGGAAAACTTTCTCTTTTATTTCATCCAAAAACTGGGATATATCAACACTGCATTCCTTTGAAGAAAAACGAAAACTTGCAATACGATTCTTAAACGCATTCTGCAGCTTTTCAATTCCGTCTCCAGACATATCAATCCCTTTATTGTGTGCAGAACTTCTTAGATGACCAGTTAATTCATTTTTTTTCACTTTTTTATCACATACTGGACAACGAGTCTCTTGTGAATTTGTAGGAAACTCTATGCTAGATGAGAAAGAAGGGCCAGGTTGATTTACTGATTTATCCTCAACACATTGTGAATTTTTTACTTTCATTTTTTTGGTTGTATGACTTTCACTGATCTCTCTATAGCGACAACTTTCCCGTTGATGACGTAATAAATTACCTTTTAAAGTAAACATTTTCAGGCACTGAGGACACTGCATTGTTGAAATGTACGTTCCGATACAAGAAAAACTCTAGTATTAAAAATCAGAAATGTTCACATCTCTTTATATCTCTCAGAAGAAGTGGTGGGGGTACCTGCAATAGCATACTAAATTTACATAGGTCACCGTGTAAAAGATGTGCATCTGAAGTTATCTATTGTTTAAACGCTTCATTGCATAGTGGAATAAAGTTATATTAATCATTTAAGATTTCATTGTAAATAAATTTCATTTAATTAATAATAAATTTATGCTGTAATAAAATAAGTTTTATCATAATAAAATACTTTTTATTTACTTATGTGTTATTTAAATAATATATGAACAGTAACTGATAAATTGCGAAAATAATAGCCCATTGTTCTATTTATAGCTGGTTTTTATAATGAGGAAGTATTTATTATCTTGAATGAAGAAGCCTTTGTTTGTTATATGATTACACAACTGTGCTTTGATATTTTATCTACGGTGTTATATTTTATTGTCTTGATAATTTTATAAAGGAATGTTATTATAATAAATTGTGTAATAAGAATGGTATATGGACTGTAGGTAGTATACATATTTGTGGTAAGTACTTTTGGGGGGGGTAATTTTTGGGGGTATTTTTGGGGGGGGGGGTGTAATTTTTGGGGGAAACTTTTGGGGGGGGGGGGTAATTTTTGGGGGTATTTTTTGGGGGGGGGGTGTAATTTTTGGGGGCATTTTTGGGGGGGGGGGTGTAATTTTTGGGAGGAACTTTTTGGGGGGGGGTAATTTTTGGGGGAACTTTTTTTGGGGGGGGGTAATTTTTGGGGGACTTTTTTTGGGGGGGGGGTAATTTTTGGGGGGACTTTTTGGGGGTAATTTTTTTTGGGGGGGGTAATTTTTGGGGGGACTTTTTTGGGGGGGGTAATTTTTGGGGGGACTTTTTGGGGGGGGGGGGTAATTTTTGGGGGGGTAATTTTGGGGGGACTTTGGGGGGGGGTAATTTTTTGGGGGCAATTTTTTTTGGGGGGGGTGATTTTGAGAGGGGGCTTGGGGGGGGGGGGGGGGGGTTGTGGTATATAGTGTAAATACAGTGAGTCATATCAATGAATAATACAAATTATGGTACTTCAATACTTGCTGACTACTATTTATAAGAACGTTACATGTTTGTTTCATTCCCATCAAAGTATATAACTTGATAATGCCTCGAAAGAGGTGATAAATAACAATGTAGATAAATAAGGAGCCTACATATTTTTTTATCTATTCATATCAATTCTTTACAAACAATACCCGCTTGCAAGTTCAGCACATTATTTCCTTACTCTGTAGTATGTGTTTATAGTTTCTGTATGACTTGACAATGCTTCTTTCATTATTATGATAAATAACAATGTAGATAAAAGACGCTTACATATCTTTTTCATTTCAATGAATTCATTTAGTAAATTATTATCGTACTCATCTATTCTTATCAATTCTTCACAAACAATATCCACTTGCAATTTCAGCACATTATTTCCATATTTAAAGCTTGACTTTATCAGAAATACATTTAGTTTCAGTCTCACTTTTCTTGCGTTATTTATCTACTATAAAAAATCATTAAAAATGTGTGCACAAAAAAGTTTCTCAAGTAACAAACGTTCGGCAACTCCTGATGAATTATATGAAGACATATCATTTGAAGAAAAAGTGTGTCAGCGAATGAACTCAATTCGTTCAGTTGAATCTGTAGATTCTGAGTTCTGCATTACTGAAGGTGATCTTGGAACTCTTCGCCCCATTTTTGAAGCAGTCCCATCAGCCCCATCAGCTCCATTAGCCCCATCAGCTCCATCAGCCCCATCTGCATCACATCAAAGAAGTGAGGTTGCTCGTCGTAGTTCTGAGGAAAATGAGGATGACTCGGAAGATGAGCTCTTCACAAATTATATTCATCAAGTTAAGAGGAAATGTGATGCTCATGATGATGAAATGAAGGGAGCTAGAACTAAATTCCTGCACGAGGTACGGAAGGTATTAATTGTTGAGTCAGGAAGGTATACTCGACACTGCCAAAATCAGCAAAATACTTTAAATAGGGAACTTAAAAAAATTGAAAAAAACAACGAGAATTAGCCGATTTACACTCCCATATAAAAACGAAGCAAAATGAAATTGAAGGAAGTTTGGAATATGTGAGAGACTTTGTTGTAAATTTTCCATTTAAATAGAGTATTTTTTTATTGCTTTTTAAATTTATTTTAATTATTATTATTATTATTGTTAATACTCATTAATATATGCATATTCATAAATTGTATTTACAAAAATAAATGTATAAAATTAAATGTGTATTTTTGTTTTCTTATTACAACTCTAATTATACAGGGTGGTTCAATGAAAAATTAATTTATTTCTTAAATAAAAGGACACACATTATTGTTTGTTTTTTTATTATTTCACCACATAAAAAGGTATTATCATAAATATTTACAATTATTTAACACAGCATAAATCACCCACATTTTTGAAGCCCCCATTTACATACATTACATCTGGATTGCGACTCTGGTGGGCCATCCACATGACTATGCCATTCTGGTCGGTTATGGTGTACAAAGCAAGGTAGTTGAACCATTAGTTTAAAATCTTGTGTATATACTCTTGGTAATTTAGACCATGCATAAAGAAGTTCAATGGGTTTGACTTTTTCAATTTCAATCAGATATATTAATGGGAAATGTTGTAACTCTTCCTCAGTAAAATCATACAAATTTTTACCATGCTGGTGCTCTTTTATTAATTCACTTCTTTGACAGTGTGGGCAGCTCAGTGCTGAATCCATATTTTCCGAAAAATCCTTACAATTGATCTGGTAACTAATCACGAAGAACACAGTGTGATGTAGTAAACTTTTACATCCGACACATTCATACACGATTAGTATAATAATGTTAAGGTGTTTAGAATTGTGGTAAAATATGTACTGATTAACCTATGACATCTCAGATTACCCTCTTCCATGGTAATTATGGGGGGGGGGGGAATTATAGTAGGGATGTGAGGTGGGGGGTTTGAATTATGGTGGGAGAAAGATTTTCATATATTCCTTTAATACACTCTTATCTGATACATATTCATACACAGACGGGCATAATGATTAAATGTTTGGAGCAATGGTAAAATATGTACTGCCTAACCTATAACATTTCCGATGAGGTAGGGAGGTGATGGGTGTGGCTTATGAAAAAATGGAGGGGGTTTCTGAGAAATTGGGTGGGGGGGATTGTGAGAAAAGTAGAGGGGGGGATCGAAAAGTGGTGGGGAGATTGGGCGGGGCTTGGGGGAAAATGGAGGGGGGGATCGAAAAGTGGTGGGGAGATTGGGCGGGGTCTGGGGAAAAATGGAGGGGGGATCGAAAAGTGGTGGGGAGATTGGGCGGGGCCTGGGGAAAAATGGAGGGGGGATTGAAAAGTGGTGGGGGGATTGAAAAGTGGTGGGGGATTGTCACAGAACTGTCATTTCTTTACTACTAGAATATCTTGTGTGAATGACAATAAAATTTTGATGAGGCGACGTACTGAAAAGGAGAGACCGAAAAATGTGGCAAAGGCGCGTAGCGTCTATAGCGGGTGTACCAGAATCATGGTACACTCCCCTTTTCTCCTTTAGTTTTGAAGGTAATTGATTGAAATTTGGGATATCCTATATAAATAATAATGACATACAGTTTTTTTTTTTTTTCACTTCCCGTTTCGCCGGAAGTGACGTTAACTTTCAATTTTTAAATGGAACACCCATGTATATTATTGCATTTTTGAATTCTGCATAATTTTCTAAATCCAACGATATCAAATAAGTGACATTTCAAACGTCAATATTTTTTTATAATATAATTTTTAGTTTTTCATTTAAGTATGCCATGATGGTTCCGATTTATTCTAAATGACCCGTGTAATGCTAGAAAAATCGAAATTCCGTCAAAAATATTAAATTACGTGATTTATGAGCAAATAAAGTTCATCAAAATGGTTTTTGGGGCAAAACTAAATTTTTTCAAATGGAACCATATTGGTACCGTGGTACCATTTATTAGTACTGTTAGTAAGGAATTTATTCATTTGCCGTATTAAAATGTGCGATAAATACAATCAAAATTGCCGCTAAATAGTGGAGTCAAATTAGGACTGATAAATTCGCAATGTGAATTGTCTGGTCAGGGCGGTTTTTTTGTTTTAACGTATTCACTGGGTCAACTATAGTTCACATTTCGGTTTTGCAGTTTCTGCGAGGTCGGCGTATTGTTAATTTAAACAATTTAATTTTTTAGGCCGTGTTTTTCATCGGTTATCTTTGAATATCTCGAAATCTATAAGTCCTATGGAAAACAACAAAGAGAAGGAAAATGTTCGTTATGAGTTGTGGAACAAAAGTACATAAACTATAATTCTTTCCAATTGTTATTATTATTTTAAAAAAATTGAACATTACAAAATTATGCGTTTTTAAACGAATTGCTGTTATTTCAAAAATAAAGGATAATTTTCAATGAAATTTTGGAAAAATATAGCTCTTACAAAGTACAATCACCGCTTAAAATTTCAAATCTAAATGATTATTAAAACGGGTCAAATATACAATTGTTGCTAAAACTTTGCACCCTTGTGAAATCCTGCCATCAAATCCGAGAAATGTGTACGATAGCTCAAATTGTAGCTTTTTATAAGTACTTTAAGATCACGAAGGAAAAAATATTTTTTTCAAAATTTAAACCGTTTTTATTGCATTTGTTTATAATTTTCGAAATTTTAATAATAAACAAATTCAAATAACTCTATGGTTTTTTTTATGAAATCCAAATCGGAAACGATTTATGAAAGTAGATTAAATAAGCCATCTTTCAAAAAAAAATGTAATTCTCTGCTTGCATTTGGAGCTGAGATACGTTGGTTTTTGCGTTTCGATCACGTATAAATAAACAAATTGATATTTCATCTTAAAATTCGGGCTGATTATTCCCCAGTGCTTATATTTTTGTCCCAGCTAGTTGAAAATAATCTAGAACTACATTTTTCAAAATTGCATCTAATAATGGAATCATATCATAATTCGCGGTTGACAGGTAATATGTCCCTCTCCCACTCATCGTATTTCGCAAACTAGGTAACTAAGACAACTAACGCAATATCTCTCTAGATTTCCACCTTACCGAGATATATATTTTTTAATTAATCGTATCTTTTCTCAAATTTTGATTATTTCGTTTAATTTAACGTGAAATAATTTGTTTAATTTTTTTTGAAATTGCAGTGAATTTTTAATTTATTTATTTTTGTTTTATTGGAATGTTCTTTCTTTTAAATGTTGTTTGTTTAGCTTTTGTTTATAAAAGAAAGAGAACAATAACAATTTAATTTATATACCGTGTTTTCCATTAGTTTTCTTTGAATATTTCGAAATCTATAGATCCTATGGAAACAACAAAAGTACATAAACTATAATGTTATTCCAAAAAAAATAAATAAATAAATATAGCAAAGTTAGACGTTTTTAAACCAATGATTGTTCTTTCAAAAATAATGGATGTTCAATGAAATTTAAGAAGAATGTGATTCTTATAGAGTAGTCACCATTTAAAATTTTAGATCAAAATATTTCCTAAAACGGCTAAAAAAAGCAATTGTAGGTATGAAAGTGTGAAAAATTATCTGTTTGATAGTGGTGCGAGTGATGATACAGATTCTACACGGAGTGACGATAATAATTATTATGAAAATTCACGTAAGAGACAAAAATTGCTAAGATAATTTTGTAATTCATTAAAAATATCTTATTTTTAATATAGTTTTTAAGAATTAATACTTACAATGTTAAGTTAAACTAATTATAGAAAATATAATTTGCAAAGACACAAAGATAAATAAAATAAATGCATCTATGGTTAATTGGGCACAAAAATAATCTGTAGAAAAAAACGAATTAATTTCTGTTACGAGTTATTGTTTGGAGTCAAATTAAGGATTAAAAAAAAGGTAATTAAAGGATTCTTCTGCTGCAGGAATTTTACTGTTTTAGTTTATTTTTGATGTAATAACATGCAATGAGAAGTTTTGGATTACACCTTATCGTTGCTTCATATGAAATTTAAATAATTAATGTTGCATATTTTCGGTACTAGTAATCACATCACAAAAAATAAAAATCCAAATCGCTTGCAATAAAATTTGGAATAAAACTAGACTTATGAACCAACATTCAAAATTATTAATAATGGCTCTTTTTGTATAATTTAAGAATTGTAATTTAATATTGCATACATTCTAAAGACAGTGAGTGAAATATGTGCTTTTTATTGAACTAAGACTTGTTGGAAAATTTTACCGCAAAATGTTTATTTAAACGACTAAACAATGTGTAAAACTGTAATATAAGATGTAACACATATCTGATGAGTTTCGGATTTTTAACGTAATGCTAATAGTTTGACTTATTTTGAAAGGTCACAATATTTCTTTGGGTATCAAAAGTTTCAGGAACACAAATATTTTAAACCCTAAAGTGAGTTGTCTGGCATAACCGCTCGCTTTTGCTGCATTGTTTGGAACAGGTTTTTTGGTTAGTAATTTTTCCGCACGAATCAACCATATATAACTGTGATATTTTATTTATACTAGCGTCTTTTGCATTGTATGTACCAATTATTTTATTTTTTTCACATGTTTTATCTTATATACTTTTTAGTTCGCCTATCCTGCGAAAGAATATTGTGTTTATAATTTAATTTCCTATTTAATCCGATCTGGCCTTGCTCCGTCCAGCCTTTCAATTGGCACGACGATTCGTATCGGGGATGTCTGGGTGCTTCGGAACAAGTGCTCGGGAGGACAATAATGTTATATATAATTTAAAATAAATTTATTTTTGATTTGATTTGATTTTTTATTTGATTCGATTTTTGATTTGATGAATAGCTCAGAATACGAATGTTTCGGATTTAAATCTAGATGGCAGAAATTTTTTATTATTGTATCAGTGATATTAAAAATTTTGCAAAAATTTTGTGCATGGAATTAAGGTTAGTTCCAGTTAGGTTGGTTTTCTTTTTAATGAGTATATCACTAGGTAAAATTAACTGTTAAGTGACTTTATTAAAGATTCCAACTTGCGAGCTTTTAGTGGCTCTATTAATGTTTCATCTTTCGACGCCTAACAACGGCCTCCTTAAAATTTCAAAGCCCCTTTGAAGATTTTTAAAACAATGTGCAACCTACACAAATTTAAAAAACATTTATTGCATTTTTTATGAACAAAAGCTAAACAAATTATTTTGCGTTTAATTAAAGTGGTTATTAAAAAAAGACGACAAAAACTATAGCAACAAAAAATTTATTGCATTTTTTTATAAACAAAAGCTAAACAAATTAGTTTACGGTAAGTTGAAGTAAACTATAAGGAATCTACGCAAAAAACAACAAGACATTTAAGAGAAAGAACATTCCAATAAAACAAAAAATAAATAAATTAAAAATTCACTGCAATTTCAAAAAAAATTAGACAAATTATTTCACATTAAATTAAATGAAATAATCAAAAGTTACGAAAAGAGACGATAGATTAAAAAATATATATCTCGGTAAGGTGGAAATCGAGAGATATTGCGTTAGTTGTCTTAGTTACCTAGTTTGCGAAATACGATGAGTAGGAGAGGGAAATATTACCTGTCAACCGCGAATATGATATGATTTCAAAGACGTTTTATTAGATGCAATTTTAAAAAATGTAGTTCTAGATTATTTTCAACTAGCTAGGAGAAAAATATAAGTACTGGGGAATAATCAGTGCGAGTTTCAAGATGAAATATCAATTTGTTTATTTATAAGTGATCGAAACACAAAAACCAACGTATCTCAGCTCCAAAAGCAGGCAGAGCATTAATTTTTTTTTTTAAAGATGGCTTATTTAATCTATTTTCATAAATCGTTTACCGATTTCGATTTCATAAAAAAAACAGAGAGTTATTTGAATTTGTTTATTACTAAAATTTCGAAAATTATAAACAAATGCAATAAAAACGGTTTAAATTTTGAAAAAAATATTTTTTCCTTCGTGATCTTACTAAGTACTTATAAAAAGCTACAATTTGAGCTGTCGTACACATTTCTCGGATTTGATGGCAGGATTTCACAAGGGTGCAAAGTTTTAGCAACAATTGTATATTTGACCCGTTTTAATAATCATTTAGATTTGAAATTTTAAGCGGTGATTGTACTTTGTAAGAGCTATATTTTTCCAAAATTTCTTTGAAAATTATCCTTTATTTTTGAAATAACAGCAATTCGTTTAAAAACGCATAATTTTGCAATGATCAATTTTTTTTAAATAATAATAAAAATTGTAAAGAATTATAGTTTATATACTTTCGTACCACAGCTCATAACGAACATTTTCCTTCTCTTTGTTGTTTTCCATAGGACTTATAGATTTCGAGATATTCAAAGATAACCGATGAAAAACACGGTCTAAGAAATTAAATTGTTTAAATAAACAATACGCCGACCTCGCAGAAACTGCAAAACTGAACTGTAAACTATAGTTGACCCACTGAATATGTTAAAACAAAAAAACCGCCCTGACCAGACAATTCACATTAAAATCCTAATTTGACTCCACTAAAAAGAAAATAAGAAAATACAATTGTGTTCTAATTAAATGTTAAGAAGTAACTAAGGTGGCTGTGAAAACAATGAAATATTTAGCTTGTCAAACATTTGTTGGTTTACCGGTGTTTTTATTGTGTCTTTAAAAATTGTTTAAAATTCTTGTTAGTTGTGTTTAAAATGCCGCAAATTTATACAAGGGATAAAAAAGTGGACATGTCCAGCGAGAAAACGTCTTGAAAATCAATTCCAAAGAGAGACCAACAATGATCCCGAAAATTTCATTCTTGACGAAGGAACGGAAATTAATTTTTTGGCTCGAATAGAAGTTGATAAGACTGTTTCTTTAAGGCAAATTTGGTTTGAATTGGAAATCAGTCACCAAGCATTAAGCCGAATTTTGCACAAATACCACTATAGATCTTTTAAATACCAACTGCAGCAGCACTTGTACGAAAATGATTATGAACGTAGGATGGAATATTGCAATTGGATTTTGCAGAATAAAGTGCAGCCAAACAATGATTTTTTGGGAGTGATTTTATTTTCGGACGAGTCTAAGTTGACAACCCAGTCAACCTAATTATAGTAGTTACATAACTAGATGAGACTTAAGAAAGAACTGTGTTTTATTACAAAATACTGTCCTAGTTTCGTATTTGTCTCGATATTCTTAACAGTCATTATATAGTAATATTTTTTCTTTGTTACATATGAGTGCTATAAGTAAAATAGTATTGACGCAATATTTATAAAATAATGTTTTATAAATCATGCAAAACAGAAATTCATAAAATTGATGAACATTTTTGACATCAGCGCCAAATCACCATTTCCGTATTCACCTCATACCGAAGTTCTGGTAGTGTTCTGTAAAATGTGGTAAATTTGTACAAAAAAATGTGATGCCCTGCAAATATTGCTGTTCCATCACATCTTCATAAGTTAAACATACCTTTTGTATAAAATTTATATTTTATAAAATACTGCACATATGATAAATTTATATATGAATTCATAATAATCAATACATTCATGTAGATGGCGCACCTAGAATTACTAATCGTAATAACGATCGCTATCTTTTGATGTTTACCTAACCTAAAATAATATTTGTGTTCTGTGATTTTCCTCGTGAGATTTTTTCAAAATTCCTAAAAACAAATATTTAGATTTGTCTTATAGACACGGAGGCGAATTACCGATGCTGTTAATCAACTTGAGGCTGACAAATGAAGGAATAAGTTCTGCAAGTTGTGGAATATATCACGTGAGCTAGTAATAAAACCAAATAAAACAGTTACTGTGGTCATAAGTCATAAGGTATCTAGCACTCGTTAAGTTTTAAAACTTCCTTTACACGTCATTTGATTCTATATTGCAATATTCGGTTATTTAGTGTTTCAATTGTGGTTTTGTTACTAAGTTGATGTTTCACAACATTTATCGCCTAGGCACGCATTTTTGGATATTCAGTAAATATCACTACTCTATAGCCGCTTCCATTTTTCATGAAATTCTGTTTATTTTCACATCTTGTATCATTACTCAGTTGTTGGTATGTTTCTTTAATTTTCTGCAAGTGAGTCTAAAGTTTTTTTTATCTTCACTTCTAATCAAGTGCACTAGCTTGGGAGTAAGATCACTTTGTACTCAGTTACAAATTGAGGTTAATGTTTAATTGTTTATTCGCCAGATTGGAAAAATAATAATAAATTTACAGCAACTTCAGTGTAACAGAAAGAAAAAACAACAATTAAGGCCACAAATTATTATGTTAAGATACTGTGGAGTACAGTACACAATAATAAGATCAATAGGTTAGGTTTTCGCGCAGAGACATTCTACTCACTGAGATGTTTTTTTTTTTTGTACAACTAAGTAGTAATGTATTCAACTGAGGTGAGTATACTTACTGCACATTTGACTCGCACTCAGTTGTGTGCCAAAGAGAAGCGACATATTAACCGTGTTCACCTGTGGTAGTGATAAAATAAGTAGAGTAAAGTACACCGAAAGTAGCTGGCTGGCTATTGGATGCACAGTAGCAACTATTGGTCAATAACTATTTTTTCATGAACAACTCTATCTGCTACTTTTACAACAGATTGTACACGAGATAATAACGGTATGGTCATCTGTAGGTATCTGTATATGGTTGTATTCCTTAGAGCAATGGGAAGTATCTGAAACTATTTTAAAGATTATACCATTTATGATTTTTGAAATATTTTTACTTAATAAACCGAAAATAATCGCGTATTTCCCTCTCACTCTGCAAAAGCCTATCCTTAAAAGCTTTTTCCATAAAGCCAGTATAGTGAGTAAGTAGCGAGGGATAAGTCACGTTCGATTTTTCGTCCCTTACCGAGGTGATCCACGGGCGATCTGGGGGCAATCCGAGGTAATATATAGGTGATCTGAGACGATCCGAGGGGCGCTATTTCGTCCCGCAGTTTTCACGTGATTTACTCCTCGATAAGTAGTAAGTAGAATGAGTAGGTTACTTGATTTGTCTTTTCCAATAGTGCTGTTCCAATATGGGCAAATACAAAATAGTTACTAGATTTGGTTGACTGGGAACATTTATTACGAGAGGGTAACTTTCAAGTGCGGTTCGCTTTCAATGTTTGGCTTGGAATAATCGGTAGTAGAATCATTGGTCCAATAATATTTGAAGGACCTCTGACTGGTGCCAGATACTTGAGATTCCTGCACCTTTGGATTTAGGACAGGGAATGTATTTCCAACAAGATGGCACTCCTCCCCATAATTCAAGGATAGTAATTGATTCTCTTCAATGGAGATTCGGAGAAAACGTAATTTCGACGAATGGTCCTGTGAGGTGGCCTCCAAGGTCACCTGATTTCTGATTTCTTTGTTTGGGGTCATTTCAAAAATATTGTCTCGCAACCACCGTGAAGACTTGGAGGTACGAGTAAGACGCGCAATCATGGGCGCAGCCAGGGGGGGAGCCATGGGGCCCGGGCCACCACCAAGCCGTCTTCCATGAGCCAAAAAATAAAGAAGCAGTACAAAGCAGTATCTAAATTATCCCTTGAAATAAATATTTTGTAATTAATGCCAATATTATCTAATAGAGGAATCTACATACACATCCATTTTCAACCGTTTTCTGAAATATTTTCCTCATCTGATGAATTTTCTGGCTGCGCCACTGCGCGCAATTAATAGCATAACGGCCCAGCAATTGGCGAACGTTCTTCGAGAAACAGCTATGCGAGTTCAGAAGTGCATTGACGTTAATGGACAGCATTTTGAACAATTATAATGTTTTGTGTTCATTTTTTATTTTCCAAAGCCACCTTATATATAACAAGATAATTAGAACAAAATTGTATTTTAATAAACATAAACATAAACACACCACAGATAGTAGACAACCCCCAAATCCAAAGCCAAGGCTGTCCGGAAGGGGGTTACACATTCGGAAAAACACAGACATACATCCACACCCACCGGTGTTGTCAATACCGGGGCTGGGGGTCGAACCCAGAGCGCGGTAGCGAGTCGATCAGCGTATTCGCCACTCAATACGCCTTAACCGATTGAGCTACCGTGCCGGTATGATATGAATAAATTCCTTATTAATAGTACTAATAAATGGTACCACGGTACCAATATGGTTCCATTTTAAAAAATTGAATTTTGCCCCAAAAACCATTTTGATGAACTTTATTTGTTCATAAATCACGTAATTTAGTATTTTTGACGGGATTTCGATTTTTCTAGCATTACACCGGTCATTTAGAATAAATCGGAACTGTCATGGCACACTTAAATGGAATACTAAAAATTATATTCTGGCGAAACCAGAAGTGAAAAAAAATCACTTGTATGTCATATAGTGCCGCTTATTATGTGTATAGAATATCTCAAATTTCAATCAATTATCTTCAAAACTAACGGAGAAAAGGATATACCATGATCCTGTCACACCCGGTATACAATTATTAGACAAAAATTAGCAAAACTGGTCGAGGTAGTTTTCTCGAATAAAACAAATTTAGATTCATCGACTCGCCACTTGAACGAGTGCGCTGTAGAATCGGCAGAAAGCTGTGGTAACAAAACCAAATGCAGGTCTTTAAAGATGGCAGAATTATAGAGAAAACCGCCTTGTGCATGTAAGATAAAAAGGTCATTTGCAAAAAAGTCGCTCGAAAGCGGGGTCATGTCACATACCCTATCATGAACATATATGGGGCCGGTACGTCGCCGTCGCCGTAAAGGAGGCAGGAAAGCAAAATATAGCCATATACAGTTGAACTCCGTTCTTGTGAATGATATAATCACTAAAAGGAACCTTAAAGCTAACCACTGGTGTCCCAAAATTTTTAAGGAAAATATTTTTATATTATATTCAGTCAGTCCCAAAACCAAAGTGCCTTCATAAACTTCTTAATGTGTGAATCTTTGTACCTAATCGATTGCTATTGCACGCTCCCCATTATATGGTAGTTGCAATATAAACGTCTTCTATAAGAGGCACTCATCCTTGCCTTGTTTGGGGAGGAGATTAAATCAAAATTTTCATATTTTCTTTAGAAAGAGGATTATATAACATTATCTGTATTCTTTGAATCAAACAATAAATGGTATTATTTGAAGTGTTACGTTTTAATGATTGAATGATTAATTATAAGTCTTTTCTCTCGAGAACTTTCGCGTGTTAGGTCGGAGTTGAATATCAGGCATCTCCTAACTCCGCAAATTGGTAATGCAATACATCGATCGGATCGCGAAAGCTCGAGAGGGACTTTCTATAAAAGTGATTAAGAGATCTCTAAGCACAAGATCCTCTACAGTGTTAGATATATAAGCTAAAGTGCATCGCCAGAGAAGCCAAATTGGGAGAGAAGGCCGTTAGCAATCTACGGTAAGTACAGCTTTTATCTTTTTTGTCTATCAAACATCTCTTAAATAAAAGAAATTAACTGGGAGTGGAAACCACCACACATAATCAAGCGACTGGCACCCATAATAAATAAATTGATGTCGCGTCCATCAGACGCTGTGTGTAATGTTCTTTTACATAAATACGTAACAATACATTTGAATTCGCTATTTGCTCCTTTCTACACCAACATCAATACCTACATTAGGTAATAAGGTTCAATTAACTGGGCGACGATGAAACTTTATTTCATAATTTTAGCGAGAATTTTTTGAGGTCGTGTGACGTGCTTTTCTTCCAGGCTTCTCGTCCACTAGACGTCTGGAAGCGTCACTTTAGCGCCGGTCAATTTTTTTGGTTTATTTCCAGTCTAACTCGGGCGTCACCTTTACAATTTATTTACGTGGGGCACACTAGCCTCCTAACGCAGCCTGTTGCAGTAGGGCTGGGATAGCTATAGTGAAGAACGGTGATTCCAGAGGTCGTTAGGACAGATTAGACATACACACAAAGCAGTAAAACACGTGATTAAAAAAAATGACAGTCTTTATTTAAGAAAGTATATAAATAAACAAAATCAGGTACTTATAACCATTACTAATTATAATACAGTATAATACAAATTTACAATGAATTATGAATGCACCATGTATGAGCCCCAGGCAAGCAAAACTACGAACTCGAAAAGTATGCGACAGTGTATTTACGGATTAATCATTTACTAGGGAAGGAAGAAAAATGACCGAACGTGGCAAGTCGTGTACGAATACCGGACACCGGAAGAAACTTTAAAATTATTAAAATCATCAAACAGTACTCAAGGTATAGGGCGTAGGAAAAGACCTGGCAAAATATAATTCTGGTTGCTAACTTAGGTCACAGTCAACACCTGGCTCGGAGCGGAGCTAGCAATATATCTGATATAAACCAGATGCGGGGTACGGACTTATGTCTCTGACTGTTCGTCGGCCATAACGAGGAACGGTCAAAAGAAAAGACATAAGATTCGGAGCAGGGCTAGCAAGCATAGGGGCCTATGTCTAACGTAAGTCGCCGGATAATAAGTTATGAATTATATTTAACAAGTCCCTGAGTTAAAATATAGTAACTTACTCCGGGATCCTGTTAATAATACTGATAGCCGAAGTGACAGCCGTTGGTACACTGCTCTCTCAATGCACGCGGTATAACAGGCAAAGCCTTTTATTGCAGAGAGATAATAAGTGTTTTATAAAAACAAATACAGGTATACAGGAATCTCACCTAGACAGACAGATGGGATAACACCGTAACCGTGGAATTGTATCTGGTGGTTTTGCCAATATTCTTGGCTAAAGATGTCGGTCTCGGATGACTGGGGCCGGGCAGGACTATTGCCCTTTACCCCAATACATCGCTGTAGACCGGGGACCAGCCTCGTGCACGGCGGGCGAACTTACTTTACGTCGGCCCCACTCACAAATGTGAGCGGTGCAGACGATTTCGGCCCACCTCCCTGGGTCCTGGCTCGTTGGACTTTGCTGACTAAGGCCTCTTCTGGCGTTCTTCTGTCTTGGTCTTCTTTTCTTCGCCAGCTGGTCCCCCCCGGGGGGTAGTCATCGGTCAGTTGGGTGTTTTGGGTTTTTGGCAGGAGTGACTGCCGGTACACAGAATGCCAAATTGGTATCCTGTCATCCGGATCATCGGTAGGGTAAAGATGAGCTGTGTAGCTCGAGGAAGGGCAGACCTAACTGCTTTGGTAGCATTTTCGGTCTGCCCGGAGCTAGGGGGACTACAGGTACTGGACGGTTATTTGTCCGGTACCCGCAGGGTCTTGGGTGGGTGGTTGGGTGATCGTCCTGTCTCTTCCGTGGGGTGTCTTCATCGAACGGTGGTATGTTTTATACTCACCCGTTATCCAGTAGCTGCATCTTCGGCCGCTTGTGCCTCGGAGCATCTGCTGGGTCATAGTCAGTAGCCTCCCTGACCAATGGGTTCCCATGATCCTCAGCAAGGGCGTACAGCTTCCTGACTCTCTCCTTGATGATTTCAGTGACCGGGGTGTACTCCAGGTCCTTGAAGATGTCCTCGTTGCTTTGGTCGCGGGTTCGCGGCTTTTATACGATTCGCGGCGTTAGTGGGGTCGTGTGCAAAATTTACCTAAGGAGAGCCTCTAACACATCGCTTCGCCTGCGAACATGTACGGTTTTTGTCTACATTTTTATATCTGAAAACGAATTCAACACTTTCTTATACATAGGTTTACATTTTATGATTGAAAAATTATATTTAAATTTTATTTCTAAACACTAATTTTTATTTAGCAAACTTTACGAAACAAAACTATTTGAAATACACTTTTTAATATAGCCAGCCCAAATTAAATTGGAAATTATTAAAACTAAAATAAAATAGTTAATATAGACGGGCCAAATTGAATTGTAAAATATGAAAACTAAAATAATACAGACGGGCCAAATTGAATTGAGAATTATAAAATACAGTAGCAGACGGCTTATTTTGCTATCAGGAAAATATCTAACGCGGGCAAGGTAAAAACAGTTTAAAAATTACTATCACTTAGTTTATGGGAGAAATGCACAACGAAGTCTGTATTTGAAAAGAACTAAAAGTATGTAAAAATTGAAACAGAAAATCGCTTCGTTCAGTTTTTTTCCACCCTTCTTAGTGGCCTCATTATTTAACATATGCACACTAAAATATCCGTTGTTGTGATTTTTTAAGCTTTAACATTAGACTCGTTATCAGAGAAAGCTGAATTACTATGTATCAAATTTTATGTAATTCTGCAAAAATACTGCAATTATCGCTGCCATGTTGGAGTAGCCATTTTGAATTCCTGACTTTTGACATCAATTTCGTCATCAGATACACCTAAAATACCTAGTAATTTTAATGCAATTCCAACGGAATTTGAATTTTTTATCACAAAATTAAATTTTTGTGATATTGACTTAACAATGGCGACTTCGCCATAATCTCGAATAGTCTCGACTAAAAAAAAATTGTTTTCAATTTTTGCGCACCTTGCACTAGACGTACCTTGCTGTAATTAACACGGAACCACCGCTAAGCCATATCTTACAGTTTGAGAAGATTTCATAGAAATCACTTATTAAGTGAATTTATAAGAAATGATCGACAAGTAATTAAAACAGTACACATACAGGTTGAATTCTTAAATTTTATGAAGTCGGTTAAAAAAAAATTTTCTACTAATATTGACTTCACCCCAACCATTTTACTAGTGAAATAATAAAGGAAGACCACCGCAAACGATTTCAAAATAAAAATGTAACTACACGTACTTTTAGCTGACTTGAATATCAATACGATGTAGTATAGTCCACGTGATGCAATGTGTGCTGAAGGACTGGCAAGGTGGAGCAGCTATTGATGAAACTAATATTTCTGACTTGAGATTTACAGATGATACTACATTAGTTACACCAAGCGAGGATGAGCTCATACCGGGTGGCTCAACCGATAGGGACACTCTTGGAACTCTTGAATGGGGGAATGGATTTTTTTCAAACTTGTAGTGTAGTGATATTAGATGAAGTTTCCAATTATATGATGTAAAGAACCAAAATGACCGACTTCCGGTTTCGATGCAATTGACATGAAAATCAAATTTTTAAATGGTACAATCTGTATATTTTTGCATATTTGGATCCTGCTGTCCAAAATACGTATGATCTGAACCTCAAGTATTATTTTGATTTTCAGTGCGTCGGTGCCGCAGACATGCGTATTCAAAAGCGCGCACGCATGAATCTCGCTCTGAAGAATAAGGTTACTTGACTATTTTTTCCGGGAATACCGTGACTTTAGCGATAAATTTTGATAGGATATTTTTTCGTTCATAAACACATGGTCTATCTATTTATTTTTCCTAGCTCCACTCATACAGGGACGTCTTAAGCATTCTTGAGGCCCTGGCCCCATATGCAAATGTAGGCCCCCCTTTTATAATTTTGTTTGCAATCAAAAAAATAGCTTATATAGTATCACTAATATGTTATTAAATGGGCATGTACGACGAGACCCCTCGGAAGCCGAGGCTCCCGGCCATGGCCCAGTTTGGTCATGCCTTAAGACGTGCCTGTACTCATATTCAAAATTTTGAAAAAATGGATGAAAAAAAATGTTTTTCACTTTTTTTGTGTCAGAAATATTACAACGCACAAAGATTAGATTTGCTAACCCCCTAGTTTTCTCAATATTTTTTGTGGCTGCATCAACCGAAGAGAGGACAACATAGAATGGTTAATAGTTCAGGGAAAACCAGATGGCAAGAGGCAAAGCGGAAGCCCTCCAAATCGTTGGAAGAAGCTGTCGTGAAAAAGCTTTGCGACTGTACATCCACAGAGTACAGTAACTATACATAGGCGAAGGCAAGCCTTCCCGCCAAAACCAAATTTGTATATCGCCATTTTTTAAATGGTTTATCAATCAACCTCAATTTTATGTTGACACTGTTGTGTTGTGTGTGTTATGTGCTGTATTAAGTTTGGATTTGTGAATTTTATTTCCACTAAAATTCTCATAAGTAAAACCTAGTGTACAACTCAATTGAAAATAGGCGCCGATTATAAACAATTCAAATGGTAATATTTTTCAATTCAACTCGAAATACAGTGTATTCTTAAATGGGGATCTGCACGTGACGTCATAGCTAACCTCAAAAATATATATTTCTTGAAATTCAAAAGTATTACGTAGCTATTATTAAAATTTCTGCCTTGTTCCCGTACTTTCGACCAAAATCAAGTTCAATGTAATGTTTATAAAGGTTTAAATAGGTTGTCACAGTAAAATAAAACGCATTTTGCAGGTTAAAAATCTAACCTATTAAAAGAAATAAATTAACAACATATTTCTCTCAGTGTAGACGCAACTGGTACTCAAGGTCACAGAAAACGAGCCATCAAAACGCAAAAGAATCGCCAAAGCCTTCGCCTCTGTGTAGTTACTGTACTCTGTGGTACGTCTAACAGACGTACGTAACAGGCAGCCGCGATAGATGACGTTGTCATCAGACATACAATACGGCAAATGGTGGCCAACTAAACAAGACGTTGTAATTAAGAAGACCGTCCAATTAACCAGGTAACTAGCTGCAATTGTGTTTCATCATTTTTCTTTGGAGACAATTCATTTTTATTTTTTTTTAGTTCTTTTATGGCTTCCTCTACTTCTGACTTCAGTATTCGAGATCTCCTTTTTATTGAAAATTCTTCTTCTTATTTACAACGTCTTGCCAGACATTTTGAGATTCATGAAAATTATTTCATTTGGCCTCCGCTTGCTGTATAACACGTCTCGCGACATCACGCTATCTGCTTTTTAAGTGCACAGCCGCATTAAATCTCGTTCTTATCATCTATTTGGTGGTATCAGGCCAACGTTTTAGAGGGCGTTTCTTCGCCTCTTGTCACCTGGTTTTCCCTTAACTACCAACTGTTTTATATTGTCCTGTCTTCGATTGATGTGACCCAAAAATGAAAGGATTCGAGAGAATATGATGCTGGAGCGTCGGTTTTGGGAACACATTTCTTGAAGAATCAAGGTATTAGTGCAATGGGCTATCCAGGGAATTCATAACAAACGTCTCAGACCCACATTTCGAAAGCATCAATTCGCCGTCTATCTGCTTCCCTAATGGTCCATGCCTCAGAGGCGTAAAAGATGGAGAAAACTAGGGCGTTAGCAGATCTGATTTCTCTAATTTTTCTATCACGCCAAATTTTGGTCAACTGGTAAGTTGCCGATCTTGTCATCGTCATCTGCATTCTTCGCAAAATTTCATACTCGCAATTGCCAGTATTGTCCACAAGGGCTCCAAGACATACCGTCTTGTTTGCTACCTCACAGCCACCTATTCTTAATATGTCTGGGTGGTTATGATTTGCTCGACCTACAATTATTTGTTATTCGTTTTGTTGTAGTTTGCACTTAGACCATAATCAGAGCTTGATGTCTAGAGCAACGGCGGATTTGGTAGGGGGGGGATCATGGGGGTCAAGAATCCCCTCCCCTCTGGACCTAGGTCAACCGGTGATTTTTTTCCTAAATTTTCTGCGTCAATGGCAGAAGACCGTCTTACTTGCTGGCACTTCTCGACGTTCATAAAAACGTATCAATTGAGATTGAGGAAGTCATTGATCGTTTCGTGAAACAAAAGAGAAAAATGGATTTTATAATTTAAAAACAATCACTCTTACATAAGGTTCCAAAAATTAAATGCAAAACATTTTATGTGTTGGTCCATTATTAAAAGTTGTTCAGTTTGATGGCCTAAACCACCCATTATATTTGCACTTGATTTTTCAGCAGTTATAAAACTTTCCCAGTCGCGTCTGTCTGTATGTTCTGTTGCAAGTATGCAAGTCTCCTTAGAGCGAGTTGCACCAACAAAGTTCAAGCCAAGTTCAGCTTGATCCAAGATTAAAACCCAAGGTTACGACTGTTACAATAATCGTAACCATGGATTTTGATCTCGGATCAAGCTGAACTTGGCTTGAACCCAGTTGGTACAACTCGCCCTTTTAATGTTTAAAATCAATATGTGTACGATTTGATTTTTAACACTATAAACTAAAAAAATAAGTAAATGTGTCAAATGTTATGTGTCATCGTTAATTGTGATTTTGGAGCTCCCTGGCTCGAACGCTGAATCCGCCTTTGGTCTGGAGTCTGTCCAACAGGTGTATGAGATCATTCTCGCTTGCTGCAACTAAGGTGGTAGCATGTGCCTATATCAACTCCACCGTACCAGTATTTCAGCACACATCGCATCACGTGTTCACTATAGATGTTGAAGAGGATTGGTGACAGAACATAACCCTGTTCGACGCCTTTGCCGACTTAACGTTTAGTATTGCTTACTTTCACCAAAGCGGAGTTTTCTTCATACAGTTGTCGGAGAATAAATACTAGATATTTGGGTGCTCAATCTCCAATAATATAGTTCACATTTTGTCCTATTCCACATTGTCAAAGGCCTTACGGGAGTCTACGAAATAAAGATATATAGGCACGTAATATTCTCTTGCTTTCTCGTTAAGTTATCTTAAATTCAATACTTACTGTCTGAAGAGTTGCTTTTTATGACATCAAAGAAAATAAAAATCTGTTTCTTTTCATTCATATATTTTTAGATTTACATTTTAACATACATACACACTTAAAATATCACACGATTATTTGCAAATTTAATATACAAAATATAAGTGCTGAAGATATCCTTTAGTGCGTTTCCATTACAAATATATATTAACCTAAATAGGCCTACTTTACAGTATCTTTAACAGAAAATTCACTTTGCAAATATAATATACAAAATATAAGTGCTCAAGATATTCTTTGGTGCTTTCCCATTATAAGTATGGACCTAAATACCTAAATAGGCCTAATTTACATTATTTGGAACACAAAACTTCACGACGACCATATAATTATAAATTACAATTGTTAGTTCTGCCTCAATTATAAATGCTTCAGTTGTAAATAAGGAAGAAGCCTTATGTATAAACATTCCAAATTTGTACTACTAAAGTAACCTTAAACACATTTTTGGTCTTAATTATATTGTATAATGATATAGGTTGTTTCCTCGTTGTAACTATAACTAAAAAATAAAACTTTAATAATCTTAATCTATAGTAATTAATCAGTTCGTAGACACCCTGTCTTTTTAAAATTTACTTTAAGAGGAACGAGAATGTAGTCACTTTATTTTGTTTGGCCAACAATGCACACAAAAATGCAATATTTACAGTTATATGACAAAAGCGAACGATAAAACCTTAGACATTAAACTTTTCTCGCTTCTCTTAAAATGTACAGCATAATAATTGATCCAATAAAATGAAATAATCGCACTATTTCATTTTATTTTCCGTAGTATAGAAACATTGTTAACACTTGTTACATAGTATGAAAATATTGTATTAGTACACACATACCCATTTATATTCTTATAATTGTTTTACATTTACTAATATACACATATTTTTTTCTCATACCCTAACATACTTATGTACATACATTTTAGAACATTATACTAATATGAAGGCTATATATCCAGATATAGAATAACTCTGGAATACAAATGTGCAGGATAAGTTTTATATACTGATCATAATATAAGGGAATTTCATCGTTACTGTAAGCAGAGACAAATAAAAACGCGTTTCATGTAATTGACTTGAATTAAACTCTTTATTCTAGTGTCAATAGTATTTTCTTACGCGTTATTTCTAGTAAATAGAAATATTTTTGGCCCTCCTTTCGTGTTTAGAAAAATATTATTTCAATGGAAGATTGTCAGTATTTAGGCAATTAATTTATATAGTAGTATATCTAGACAAATTTATAACCTCTGGGCTTCAAAAAACACGTTTCATCTATAACTGTATACCTTTTTACAACGCCGGTTTGCCATATTACCGCTATTTAGACACGCATCTTTCTTCGAATATTAATAGATAAGTTAGATAAGTACTGACTTTCTTAAACTCTTCAGTAATATTAGGTATTAAACCAGAAACAAATAGGCACTCTTGGAGAATATTATGTTACACAATTTTGGCTTTGCCCTTTTAAATAAAAAGTCTTGCAAATAACTAATTTATATAGACTCATAAATATGCTAAACACTTTTAAGCTAATCACCTATTTAGTACAGTAACTAGAGGTTTTAACTTCGGAATAACATCATATGAGACGGATTTCGTTCATTTTTGGCAACTTAATAGTAAATGCATCGTGGAAAAGTTTTTATATTAAGCGGAGGCTTGCTAATTTATAGGGGGTGGATGCCTTTTCAGGGGGTGGTAACTAAAGATAAATATTGGAACTGAAAGAGAATCAAATTTTAATAAGGAAATGTTCTATGCAACTTTTTATATAAATTGATGAATTGACTAGAAAATTGAGATTTTAGCTTTCAAAAAAGGTATTTCAAATAGGTTTTCGTCAAATAACTCGAAAGGTATTAACATTGATCGAAAATATGCTAGAGACAAATAACAAAGCTACTAAATTGAAGATGAATTTCGTTTTTCTTTAATGTTTGTAGAGATCTGGAAGTATAAAGGTGGCGTCCGAACATTTATAGGACGAAGTATTTAGTTTAAATGTTAAATATCTCAGAAACTATGGCACTTACGTCAAAAACCAAAATGAAAGACTATTAATTAGGCTTTCAAATGATTGTTTGTCTATTTATATAGCATAAAAAACAAAGAAGTTATGACAGAAACAATGTAGTTTTTCACATTTTCTTAATAAAAACGTCGCCATTTTGTTAATGTAAGTACTTAGTCAGTAATTAAAAAAATGTATTGCTGTACACTGTTTTTCGTTAATATATAGCATGATCTTGACGCTCAAATTTGCGCTTGCTTTAGAAAAAAATTGCATCTTAAACTGTACAGGGATTTTAGAGAAAACCTATCATTTTTGTTTCTTTGCAAATATCTCCATAAATATTAGTTTTAGAGAAAATATGATGGACATCAAAAATGAAGCTTATAAACTGAGAATGAATTTACTTTTTTTGATATTTATGTAGGGTTGATAGATTCGAAGACATTTAATTTTATAATTAGCATGCGACCGTTTTTAGAATGAAGTATTTATTTAGTTTAAAATGTTGAATATCTTAGAAATTGGGACACTTCCATCAACAATTCTAAGAAACAAAATTAAACATAATTAATCAATCTTTAAAATGATTTTTTGTTTGTTTCTACATCACCAAAAATAAAGAAGTTATGGTCGATACAATGTGAGTTTTCGCATTTTTTCCAATAAAATGTCGTTGTTATTGCAACTGCTTAATAATTTTTTTTTTCAAAAATGTTTTTTGTTACAAATTCTATTCGCCATATTAGAGCCGCCGCGCTATTTTGAATTTTTTCAATTTTGATTTTAGATTCATAATCAGTGATCCCAAAAATATAACTGTCCTACGTTTCCTAAATAAATTAGTAACACTTTTTCAAATATTGAATATTTAAATTTAGAAGTTTAGAGGTTTAGAGGGTTTAAATTTAGAGGGTAAGCAAGTATCCGGACCATATAGAAACTGAAGACGATACATTTTACTACAATAATAACCCATAAAGAAAAATTATCATTATATATGAAATTATTCCGAAATTTTACATATTTTTTACCTCTAGATATTGTACTATATTCTGCTATGGTCTAGGTTTACAAAGTCTGGGAATGATATGACCATTTAAGAGTGTTTTGAGTTCATTGAAGCTAACAAAATTATTAGGCCTTTTTCATATCTAACGAATTGTGCATTGTTTGTCTGCTGTTTTACTTCAATTCCTTATAATTCTTCAACTCCTGGCATGTACCACTTTAGAAGACAAAACGATCTGTTGCCTACTATTACATTACCAGTAGAGTAAAAACTCAATCACAAACTATTGTTGGATTTACATCTTACCCAACTATAAGGTACGGGAATAAGGGCAATGATCTTCGACCATTTAGTATTTTTATATAAATATTTTGAAGGAGAAGAAGAAATAGAAAAATGAAAAGTGTTTTACTTATCCTCTTTTAAAAATAGCATCAAAGGAATCTACAAAATAATAAAATTTCCCAATATATGACTGGAAAGGTGTTGAGTTGAGAGTGAGGTTGTTCAATTATTTGGACCACAGCATCTATATATGTATATCACGTACTAGTGAAGGTACAGTTAGTAAAAGTGAGGCAGGATAATGGAAATTGAGTCATGTGCATAAACAACGTCAACCCATTGTTAGAGACGTTAAAGATATAATTAACTATTCAAGATAATACAGTGACTTAAGCTCGGAAGCCGACCAATGACCAAAATCAGTTATACTGCTATTCTGAGAATATTTAAAAATGCAAAGATGCATCCTTATAAGATGCAGATGCAACAGGAATTTACTGAAATGAGAATGGCCCCGATCGCAGAACTGAGAGTTGCGAAAAAATAAAGAACTTTGTTAACCCTATCCAAATGGATCTCTCCAATGGATACTTTTTGCTGACCATGATGAAATTAATCAGCAGAATTATCATTATAGGGCTGACGATAACCCTCATTGGATACAAGAAACCCGTACCCAGCTCCTACAAAAGCGAAATGTGTGGGCTGAGATAAGTAGTTATCGAATAACAGAGCAAATATCTTTTAACAACAATCTTAATAGACCAACATACTTTTCTTCGAGAATATCTCGTTTCACGTTTGGCTGCTTTTTTCCAAACCGTTCAATTCAAATTTACACGACGAAAGGAACTGGTATCAACAGGATGGAATTCGACCGCACTATGCTGTCACCATTGGTCAGTATTTATAGTACATTTTCCCAAATAGATTGATTGGAATAGAGTGAGTTCAATTGAGTGGCCGACAGGATCGCCGGATCTTACTCCACGTGATTGTTTTATAAAGAAACCCTCTAACTATTCCTTTGATGTAAAAGTTACACGAGTAGAGATTATTTCCCGTAATATGCTACTTAATTCTATTATATTAGATTCTTGGATGTTAGTTTTAACAAGTGATATGGTAAAAAAATTCAAAATTAAGGGAATACCATAATTAACATTCAGACAATATGAAAGAAACATATTTTTCCAAACACGTAATCTATATTATACACTTAATTTTAACAATGACTGCAATTTTACAAGCTTTAACACTAATAAATGCATTGGTACGATTGATTAATTTATTAATACACAGACATTGTAGGCAATTTTTGATTTTTTTGCATATTCAAAAGAAGAGTAATAAAAATAATCCAAAATTAAATGAGCAATCGTCAAAGAAAATCAACTAGAAAACCATTAATATAACCCATTTAAAGATAGGATTTTGCAAAGTGAGAGGAAAATACGCGTTTATTTTCGATAAATATTTAAAAATCCAAACATAGTTTAATCTTTAAAACTGTTTTAGATACTTGTTCCAACGTATACAATTGTATATATTTTTTATTCTAAATTTCTGTGTACTCGATATTGTAGTTTATCAACGAAAATACTTCCTAATTTCATTATTAGAGTATGACATTTAACTCTATACCAAATTTATAATAAAAACTGTATATGGTTATATTCTTTAGAGCAACAGGAAATACCTGAAACTATTTTAAAGATTATACCGTTTTTGATTTTTTAAATATTTATAATAAACCGAAAATAAACGCATATTGCCCTCTCACTCACGCAAAATTATATCCTAAAAATGAATATCAATTTGAACCAGGATGGTTCTAAAAATCACATTGCAAACAAGTTTCTAAATATTTTTATCCAAATTAAAAGGAAATATCATTTATTACCGTAAATTTCTACAATTATTCGGTTCAAATTATACTGGAATTTATCGGGATCATCAGGATTTGCAAGAAATTGTTTTCACTATAAACGTCCCCATTTCTTGCACATAATTCCTAAGAAAAATAGTTAACTCGGAGAGAAAAATTACGTAGACGCACATATTAACAAACGTGATGAATATAATTATTATTAGCCTGTGGTATGAGCTTGGGTTCTTGAAACCACAGCCAATTTTGGAATAAAATTTAATTGGTTCACAAAGGTTCAAAATAATATTAACACACCACAGGATAGAGCTAATTTAGAGTTTCCTCCAAAATTCGTAATATTCTCTGTAGATTTTCTTTTAGATCTTAAAAAATAAAGTTATATCATACCATGGTCTTCCACGACAATAAAAAAACAGGAATCTTATATCAGTTCTCCGAAAATATAATGTGAAGACCATCGTAGTCTAGAAATAATGGCGCATAATTTATAGTGAACAAATTTTTTTAATAGACCTAATTAGTTGAGTGCAGTCAGCCGTGAAAAATGTAAAATCTCGGAAACCATCTATAGTGAATGGATTTTAATGAAACTTTTTTCATTATGTTTCTAATCGTAAAAACTTTAATCTTTTGCATCAAAAAAATATTATTAATAATTATTTAATTCTTACGATTAGGAACTCAATTCCGAGGTAAGAAGTTAACTGCACTCGACTAAATGGTTTGGGCTGTGTAAAGAAATTAATTGTATCCGTGGTGGAGAGTGAAGATAGAAAATTTATATTTTTAAAAGAGCCGATAAGCTGGAAAAATAATTCTTAGGACAGTATATCATGTACGCGTTTAGCTACCACAAAACTAAATATTTCCTAACGGTTAACGTTATACAGTCTGTGTCAAAGTACAATATTTCTTTAAAATATAATAAAATACGGTATTAAAAAATTTATTTGGTTTTCTCAGTCTAGAAGCCAAATGAAAATTTTTGCCAAGTAAGAAAACCTGTATTTTTTAGATTCTCAATATGTTTCAGCAATTACTAGAAGATGCCATTTCACATCGCATCGTCTGCTAAATCTCATTAAAAAAGTCCATTTGTAGACTTGTAGTAATAATCACGGGGCAACAGATAGCGGCGAACGTGAAAAAGTTATTAGTGAAGATATGGTCTACAAACTTACTGTGTCATAGAAGCTTCGTATTTGTTTATACGTTTTAAAACTAACATGAAAATATAGACTTTAAATGAAATTTAAATACTAGGGGCAGTAGTAAGCGGTGGGTACTTTAAACGCGAAAATAAGACATATATGCTCCATTGCCTCGGTGGTTGAAAAGTGCAGAAAACATCCTGCTGAAAAACAGTATTTGAGATTCAATAGCTGGAAGATTCAAACAAGAAAGGAATCAGTTAAAGTTACTACATTTGAAAGTAGAGCCTAAAAAATGTCAGCAGAGCCACATAAGTTAATTGGCCCACATTTTTAAAGCAGCAAATGCTAATTACTGATCTTTACGGCAAGGAACTCACATTCAGTCGCAATTAAATCTTCAGAATTACATATGGTAAAAATTTTATAAAATGATTTTATATAAAACAGAAATTTAAGTTGTTTAATCTATAGTTGCAAAGTGTAGAATTTACTCAGCACTTTATGACAACTATATTACAATGTTTTTGTTTTTAAGATAATCGCTGTATTAGTAGAGTGAGACACCTTGTATAGCGTGCGATATATGAAGGTGACAAGAATTTGTTTTTTACTAAACTAATTCCAGATACTAAATACGATACTTTTCCCTTATCCTTGACTGTGAGGCTATGATGTCTGTTATACCGATAAAAAGATTATGGACCATAAAAATAAATATAAATTTCTTCAATTTTTGTTAGGTAAAAAGCTTATCTACACACATATCCTGCTAATTTTCTTATATAAGGTAAACCGCTTTATATTTTTAAATATAGATACACGTACCATATACAGGGACACAAGGTATTCCAAAATATCTGGTGTATCTTTTACATGCAAAAAAATGCCACAAAGTTCATGCACTCAAAGAAATAGTATGGGTAAATTCAACAAAAAAAATGGTTAACTAACAATATCGTTAATTTTGTTAAACTAAATTATATTGATGGTATTTTTAAACAAGAGGTGATTGTTATTTTAATTAACAAAAAGTTGTCGTACAACAAAACAAACATTAACTTAAAAAATAGATGAATAAGACTATTATTTGTTTTCGTCTGACTATTATTTTGTTGAATTCTGTCAAATTAAACTAGATAATAGTATATTTTATTTTTAACTATTATCGAATTGTAATTCTAACCCAGTATTAGTTCGCTGTATTATTGCACTTGGTAGACAAACCAATATTATTGTCGTCTTTTAGAAGTTCTAAAAGAATTACCATAAAATTTGCTTGCTTACCACGTAGCCAATTACAGAAATTATTCCCAGATGACGCCACATACAAATCACTGACAATATTCAATCATGCATTATCTTATACTCTTATGAATTTATAAAAATTAATAAATAACATGATTGCAATGTTCAAATTCTCTCAGGGATCATCGATATATTTGGATGGATCTTATAAACTTTGGTTTAGGTGGTCTGATGTCTCAATACTGAGATTTTGGCTAACCAAAAAAAACTTCATCATACAATAAAGTGTAGATCAACCTAAAAAGTTGGTGAACAAAAAACAAAGTCGTTGTACTATTTAATTGTAGACCAAATTGAAAATGGTTAGTGAACATAAAAAAATGTCATTGTACTATTTAATTTGTTACAAGAAGATATGATTATTAAACTACTATTTGTTTACGAAAACAAATAAAGTTGTATGACTATTCTTTTCTGATTGATTTAACTATGGAACTAGATAGGCGCGATTTGATATGCTCTTTTTGTTTGAATTTACCTATCATTTTCTTTGAGTGTGTCAACATATGCCCCCAAATGACTTTAAATAACCCCTAACCAAGTAATCCAATAGAGTCAAATATGGAGGCTGTGGTTTGGGATTCCTTCAACCTATTCATCTACAGAGATGAGTTTTATTTAAACCATACAGTTTCATCCCCGCCCAGTTGTTTGGTAAGTGCCAGCCTCCGATTAAAGAACTTATATCTAGATACATAACAGGCTATCTTTTCACTATATACCTTGTTTGCTCCTAACATAGTCACATTATATGTCCATTAAAATGGATAGATGAACATCACATCCCATAGGCAACAGTGGCGTTGTGTGTGTAGAAAATGTGTAGAATGGTAAATATTTTCATTAAAATGAATTATTGCAATTCCTGCATTACCGGCTCTTTATATAACGTGATGTAGGCATACGATATTACAGTAAGATAAAACAGTAAGATAAATATGTATTGAAAGGATATTAAAATTTAATTGCTATTTACTTTATAACTGTAAACTGAACTTCATCATGTTACGACTATGGAACGATCGATTTTCTTCTTTTCTAAACTGTTTTCTGCAAACGGCACAGCACTACACTATTTATTTGCACAAAATATATTGTCACTAAACTGTGTAAATATGAATAGAGAATATTATTTAGGTATTAAGCAAATCACAACTTAAAATAAAATTACTTTTTCACCAGTTTTTGGTCGGAGAACATGAAAAACATTTATTGACATTAATGGCCGAACTGTCAACTGATATTATGATAATCGAACTGAAGCCGATCGTGCACGAGCGGCCGCGAATACGCCGATGGGCCAATCAGCAACTTATGGGAAGAAGTGCCTTAGAATGGGAGTCTTTCAGCGACAAATAAATCAATGCCATTATGTATCTAGATATAAGTTCTTTAATCGGAGGTGCCAGCCCATTACGAATATAAATTTTGTATTTAAATTAAATTATCAATGTGAGTATGTGATTAGGGAAATTTTTCACAAACCCGGTATAAATGAAGCGGCAAAATTATATATAACAGTCCATTGATATCAATGATGTTTGTATGTGTCTGCAACTTTGTTCGAGCCTAATTTGAGAATGGCAGAACCGATTTTCATAAATCTTTCTACAAAGGATTTACAATTCTCCCATTTAGGTTTTGCGCATGATTTTCATTGCATTTATAATAAATTATGTTAACAACTTCTAGTGTGTTGTAGATTATGTTAGTTTACTTGCTCAGTAAACAGTCCAGCTAAATTCAAAGTTATAATACTGGATTAGATATATTCAGAAATAAATTAGAAATTTTACCCTGCAACCCTCTATGACTGAATTTATTTTACTTCTTATTGAAAATATAATTTTGTCTATAAAGCGGTTCATCGTGTATATATTTTGGTTAGTACATGAGATCTTTGAAAGCACCTATGTTTTCTATAATACAGTTTTATTTTATATGTATATACATTGAATATTACATATATTTTCAAAATTACAATTTGTATTAACATATATATTTTTCAAATGTTATACAGACAGCCTTAAAAGTGCTGTATCCGTACGATCAAACAATGAAATAAATATAGTTCAAAACATCTTTTTTAATGCGATGGAAAACTTCGTATTTAACAATTTTAAGACTCGTTCTCAAGAATTCCTTTAAAGTTAAATTCTGCAGCGTTTGTGGATTACAAATCAAGAAAGGCCTATTTTTGTCATTAGTAAATTTAATTTAAATTATATTAAATTATCTTTATCTCAGTTTCGATTCAAATTAAGACTACCAACAATTCTTACAGAACAAATTAAAAGAATAGTAAAGAATAATTACAATTTGGAATTTTCTAGAATACAGACTTGTGTCCATGATTTTGAAAAGTAAGTTCAAAACAATACTTGAAATATTACCCAATATCATAAAGAGTATTTCACATAAATGAAAATAACGTAATTAGGTCACGACTCCTAACCACTTAGATGAATAGCAATTTTAAAATCTGCAATTGTTAATTTAGGCGAAAATATAAGTCACAGTACATAAAAATATGACAACAGCTACTTAAGAGCTATGTTATAGATAGTTTTACAATTGTCTAACAACAAGAAAGAACTTGGGAGCGAGCGCAGATCCGTATCGTATCTCGAAGCAAAAAGTTAAACGTTAATGGCGGTTAGTACTTGAATGGATGATGTTCAGAGAAATACAACGATCTCGCCCCTCCTTCTAGCAGCCTGTATATCAGCCTATATGCAGAAGCTGTGCAATTTAAGGCGAAGATGGCGTAGTGGATAGACCATCCTTTGGGAGGGATTTAAGCAGTCGGTACCTTGTCTATTAGATGTTAGGCAAATAGAAAACCTCTATCCTCCTTATGAATAGAGGTCCGGTAAAATTTCCAGGTTGGGATAGTTCCTCTTTTGGGGTCAGTGATCTGCCTTAGTTGCGGATACAGGCCAACGTTAAATAAATTAAAAAAGGAAGAAGAAACTAGGGATGTAAGTTTCCTTTCGTAAACTGCGGTTATAAAATCACTGTAAATAGTACTTAGTTGAACATATTACATATATTGAATATTAATAATGGAACATTGATATGTGCCGACCTGTATACTGACTACATACAGGTACGACCTTTTGGGAGCGAGCCTAACCTTTTTTCTATTTAACCCCGGATGTTTCTCGACCACGATTAAAGATAATTAAAAATTTGGGGATGCTACTCGACAACTTTACCTGATTTTATTTAAGAGACAAAGTTCCCAAATATTTCACTTCTACATAGCAGTCCCTAAACGTAAACATGAATATATAAGTCAAAATTTATTTGTAAAAGCCTAGAGGTCATCACTACTACGTCACGCGGACAGAGGGAAAGCGAGGACAGAGAAATATGATGCGAATCAGGATCAAAAGGAACTTGCTGCTATTTAATATTTATTTATGATTCAAAACAATTGAGAGAAAACGAATAAAACACTGTTATTTAGTGGTGTAGTGGTTGAAAACATAGTATTTTACACGTTTTCCTTTGATAATGATCTACGTCACACTAAGGCCTTCTTCAATTGATTCTTTTAAACAAGCCTATTTCAAAAATAAAGTTAAAGCAGAGCATGTCAAGAACTGTGGTTCGACCAATACTGCCTCCGACAGAAAACCGTTTCGAAATATATCAACTTCAGGATGAAAATCACCGCCAGCTTCGCTAAATTCCCATAATAGAGCCCAAGAAATATAGTTGAAACAGAACAACATTCCAAGAGATTCATTTTACAAAAATGTATTAAGGGATTGGACTATGAATTTATTTATAAACTTTACTCATTAAAATTTGACATATTGGATAATAAAATTAGGACAAAAGTTAGTGAAATAATACAAAAAAAATTAATAGGATAGTTGTAAAATATTTTTACCACTACGTTATTACATTTATTTTACGCATTTTTCTTTGATAATGAATTACCGCGTAGTAAAGACCTTTTCGATCAATTTTTCAAAATAATCAGTTTCTTACCTTATTATGATTTAACAATTTTTAATTACATTCCTAGAATCTTATCGTGTACCGTAAGACTGATCATGGATGGAGTTAGAACCAGAACCACAAACAATGAAGTAACTGCCAAAAAGACCAAAACTCTTGAACAGCACACTTGACTGCTGTACTCCACGGGTGTTTCACCAACCACGTTGACGTTATCTAGTTTATGGCAACATAATATAACGCATCGAATATATAGCGCAGGCAATGAAGGTTTTTTTGTCGGAAGAAATTAGAGACAAGCTGAATTTTTGCCAGTTGTTAGGACCCAATTAGAGCAGTATTTCCCCAAAAGTCCCCGCCCCTCCTCCTTGCGCTTCCTTCCCCACCCCGCCTTGAACATCCATTTGGCAAGCCTTTTGGTTATCGCTCGTATCTCCGTCATTATTTATTCTAAGTTCATAAATTTTGCCGTTTTATTTCTTAACATCCATTCTCTACAAAAGCTATTATAACATTTTTCTGTAAACAATATTTTCACGAGAATTCGCTAAAATAGGCAAATATTTCACTTTTTATTTGAAGTTTTATTTTGATAATATCACAAAACGATTTAAATAAAGTTGTAGCGCAGTTTTCGACCTATCAAACGATATCCATACTTCTACCGTTGGGAAACACGTACAGAGTGCAAGTGATTAGCAAGATTTGTAGACTATGAGGTTCCTTAATATACAGCTTTTAGGCGAAAAAGTGAGTGCGGGGGTGAAAAGTCAGACTATCTTTGTTCTTCGAATGCGAAATAGCGGCGCAGTTATCTCACTCTAGAAGAACCGTCCGTACTGACCCGAAATTACTGATGGGCATAACCGATTAATTTCAATAATCGAATACTAGGTATTCAAGTGATTTCAATAACCGGATAATCATTCGAGTGATGGTCACTTGAATGCTATGCATAACTTACAAGGCTATTTAACAATTTTTGCTCAAATTCAGTTTTATACAATTTTTTTTAATATTTCCATGGGAATATCAATCAATCAATTCATTTTTGGGAAAAATGTGTATAGGATAAAATGATTCTTTATAAAATTGCACATAGTTTGATTATTTCTTGACATAATATAAATATAAATAAAATAATATTATAAATAATAGGTAAATAAATGGATACTGATTACTACATCAATCGGTTCGAATTCACATACCTAATACTTATTTTAGAAACGTAGGTTAGTAATGAGGTTCACTCGTTTATTATACGATACGAGTTAACATTTAATTTATTTGTGAGAGAGTGATGAGTTATATGACTACTTCAATAACTGTTTAACATTCGGTTATTTTTCACTTGAGTACTCGTCGACAATAACCGAGTAATGCAGGTTATTTCAATAACCGGATAACCGGTTATTTTTCACTCGAGTGATCCCATCACTACCCGAAATATGGTCTGACGTTACTATGATCTGTAGTGTTACATTCTACAACTTAACCTCATTACCAGTATGCAGAACAGTGACTCAAAATGCGAGGATAATTACCACCGACCTCAAATGCGGGTCATTGCGAGCCCGTTCCAGTTACGAGTTCTTTGCTTAATTAACATTACACAAATTCTTACAATATTTTGAATAAGGCTCTGCATCTGGTGTGATTTCACACCAGCTGTTCATTGGCTAATGCCATTTTTTGGTGGGGATTGTGAGTTATTAGGCCACCTTAAAGTCTACCAATCTTGAGTGATTAGTGCGTGTCCGTCGCGACTATAGCCTCGGGAGCGATTGCTGCCTCTTGTAGTCGAAGAGAGAAATATGCAAAATAAAAGTGGCTTATGCAACTCGAGAACATACAAAAACTGGTCATATTCTCACCTAAAATGACCTGCCGAATTCAATTATGGAGTCGCGATTTGGTTCGGAATTGCGAAATCGGAAAAAATCGCACTTTTCCACTTGTTTACGAAATATCTCGGAAATACAATATTTTACATTTCCCATCCCATAACTTTGTTTCTAACCATTGACTCGACATAAAAATTTGCACACATATATTCTGAAACATAATGAATCGATTGCCGTACATAAAATTGTACCAAAGATAAAATATCTAGTACAAAAAAAAAATATTCGAGATTGCATTGATTTTTCAGTATCGGCATTGCAAAAGTCTACATAGAGGAAACTTTTTTAATATTGAAGGTAGAGTACTAGTATAAGAGAGTGAAAAGTACTTTAAGGTCTGAATTAAATTTTGAAAAACAAAAATCGCTGTCTATAACAGTTTGGCGGTCACAGAAGTGTAATAAGTTTGAGCGTGGTATTGACACTGAACTCTACTTTTATAAATGGAAGGCCAATATAGGTATATGCGCGTGAACAAAATACGGCAATTACGGCACAGATTAAAACAATTACGGATGCAAAATGTGTAGCCATGGGTCGACGCAGTAGAGAAATTGATGTCTGTGCTTGAACCAAACGACTGTCTACGGGGAGTTATGCTGAGTTATACGCTGACGCAATTCTGTGTTTTATTTGTTTTCCATAGATTCCATAGCGTGAGTCTAGGATTAAATGAAATTTCCAGAGTCGGTGTCACTCATTTTATTCTTTGTTTATTTCTGTCTTTTGTGTAAAGTTGTTATAAATTGATTATTTTGTGTAATATTTTGTGATTGTTATAAACAGTTAATGAGACAATATGTCCCGGGTTTTAAACAGTTGCAGTAACAATAAGACCGGCTCTGGCGTATTTTGTAGTGCGATTGCGCTCCTTTTCACGGTCGCCATACTTGCGCGAGGTTCAATTTCACGTAAAAATTGGTATGGATATTCCATTTATATAGTGGAGTTCAGAGCGCTGCATTAAATCATGGCTGACTGATGCAGCAGACCCTCAATCCCAACAAACACAAAAGATCGGCCCATCAGCGGGCCATCACTGGGCCAGAAATGAAACTTCTGGCCCTATGATGGCCCAATGGAGGGCCGACCTTTTGTGTTTGTAGGGATTTAACCGCTAGTATCAAAAACGGAGGAGGTAATTTTTTTTTAATTATGTGTTCATTATGTGTCTATTGTAAATCAGTTGCTGATATTTGAATAAATTACGATGAACAATTTTAAAGATCTGCTAAGAAATTTTAAGTAAGCATCAAGTAACGTTTCTGGCAATAGTTCCGAAAATTTGATATAAAAAATTATGAAAAATTTTCACCGTAGGAAAAAAGCTGTATTACATCGATGACTCAAATATTATTTACATAGAATACATATTTTCCGAGATATAACGGACATGGTTATAATATCCATAAAAATTGGGACATTTTTCAATATAACTTAGCAGATCTTCAAAACTGTTCGACGTTATATCAGGTCTTCCGTTTTTAATATATTGACGGATAAAATGAGGGCTATTTTGTGAAAAATATGCTCTCAGAATATGACAACGAAATGCGCGTTTTATAGTTGTTAAGCCTCTAATAGTAATACATATTAATTTAAAGGGCGATATTTTAAATTAATATACATATTGGCAATTATATACAACTGATATTTCTTTTACTGAAAAAAGATATTAATCCAGGCGTTTTAGTTGTAAAATTGACCTCTGGCTAAATTCGTGCCCTACGAAATATTTTTTCTTTATTATGTTTATTTGGACGTCTCGAATAACACTTGGTAGTTACGCCACGAAACACCTGGAGGATTTCGTGAAAACCGCGTCAGAAGGTCGCGAAAACCGCGAATTCGCGATTAACTCAATTTTTATGGCCCAAACGGGAACAACACCTATTACAACACCACATACTTCGCAATTATCTTGCTTTCTATGTCTCAGAATGAAAATTAAATATTATCAAGTTCAAATCTGGTCAAATCAGGAAAAGACATTGATCCTAAGCAGTGACGCTGGATTAGGAAGAATGATATTTGCAGCCAGTACTAACGCAGTTACCACCAGCACCAGACATATTGTTAAATTCAATTTTTTGCAACTGTACGAAGGGTTGTGCAGGAAAATGTAGCTGTAGGAAAGTAGGAATGAATTGTGGCCATTGCCACGATCACTCCTGCTTGAATACCGCACTTATAATTGCTATGAATGGCAAAATGGGCGACATAGAATCTTAGCAGAATGAAAGTAATGACAACGATGTGTCATTGGACGATAACGTTTCAGATACCGAAGGAGTCGAAAATATTGACTTATTTAAGATCCGGCATGGATTAGGCCTCCTGGGGAACCATGTAAAAAAAAGCGCGCCGAGCATTCTACCTCTAGGGTGTTGCGAAACGAATGCATTTTTTTATTTATTCACTGTAAATAAATGTAAATAAAATCTATAAGACATTCTGGTAGAGTATACAGATCACCGAGCTCTATAACAGCAATATTTAATTTTCATTCTGAGACATAGAAAGCGAAATATGTGGTGCGAAAGAGGTTTGCCGGAACTAAATGCATTTTTTTTTCACTGAGTCCGCGTCATATCTCCAAAACGGTTAGACGTACGAAAAAACTGTATAGGACCTTTAAGGTAGGGAATTTACAGATGTACAACTTTTATAATAGATGTTGTTCCCGTTTGGGCCATAAAAACTGAGTTAATCGCGAATCCGCGGATTCCGCGACCTTCCGACGCGATTTTCAAGAAATCCTCCAGGTGTATATTGGCGTAACTACCACGTGTTATTCAAGAGGTCCAAATAAACACAATAAAAAAAAATTCATAGGGCACGATTTTGGCGGCCAAAGTCTAATTCGCCTGGGGTATATTTATTTTTAAATGATATTTCTTTATTATACATTTTAGCTTGGAAATGAATGGGCCCCAATGGTCCATACTTTCAATGAATTCTAAACGAAAATATCATAAAGATTTGAGAAACACTTCATACTTTCTTAAGCAATCTTTAATAACACATGCGGCGTTTTTATTAATTTCACGGGATTCCAAACAAATACTTTTTTCTTCAAGCGTATTAAAATATTTAAATTATGTCACCAAAAACAGAAGTAGAAGTAGGACATTGTTTTACTAGTAACAAAATGTTAGTACCGAACGCCACCGCAGTGGACATTGTTTTACTAGTAACATAATGTTAGTTCCGAAAGCGCCACCGCAGTGGATATTGTTTTACTAGTAACATAATGTTAATACCGAAAGCCACCGGTAGCGCGCTATCCACTAGCCACTTGTCATATTGTGTCAACATGTAAGACTGTAGTTTGAATATTTGTACATTTATGATAAATAAATGAATTTTTGCATTTTAATAGGCTTGAAGAAAAAATAGTATATATTACACGGAGTAGAACGCCTTTTTTTGTGTTTCGCCCAGTTTGCGGCTTCGGCTTCGCAAAAAAAGAGTGCGTTCTACTCCTAGTAATATAATATACTATTTTCTATGATTGTGCTGAAAGTTAAATTTTCTAACTTGAAAATAACTGCAGAAAATATCACTTTGCCGCACGCCGTGCGGCAAAGAATTTGCCACACGCCTTGATTACATTTTCACACACCGGAATAAAATAGTGTGTTTACCTTAAAGAATTTTATATTACTTACTGGTAATAACAATTAAATTCTATAAATGTGCATTAATTACACATGAATTGCCATTACAAAGTCAAATTTTCTAACTTCAGAATGACTGCGGAAAATGTCACTTTAAATAAAATCTGACAGGCAGCAAATTTAAAATTTTGGAAAGACAACCGTAGAAAAAATAGTATGTAACCCACATGTGGCAAGCTTCATTGCAAAACGATGTATGAAAGTAGGAACACGAGCGGAGCGAGTGTTCCTATCATACGAGTTTGCCCTTGCCACACTTGTATTACAATCTACTATTTTAGAACTTAATAGATTCAATACTTTACGTTTTCCTCCATATGTTTACAGTAAAAATCTCTTCATGTCATACATGTACCAAGGGCGGATCCAGGCGGGGGCAGTAGGGGCAATTGCCCCCCCCCCCCCCCGAGAAAAGTATTTGTTACGTTTTCAAGGCGATAAATTTTTTTCCGCATGAGGCGGGGGAAAAAAATTTTTCATGAGCCGAAATTTTCGAAAATCTTTTTTTTTTGGAGTTTTATTTGCACCCCCCTCCATGAGGCGATAAAATTTTTTTTCTACATTTTTAATAGCATTCTCTGTATGAGGTGAAAATTTTTTTTTTTTTGATTTTCATTTGCACCCCCCTTCCTATGCATTTTATAAAAAAATGCTCCAAATAAAAAAAATTCCTCATTTCATTAGCTTTAGCGTACTCGCTTACAGTATGTAGCTATTTTGAAAAATAAAAAAGTTACCTCAATCCACACTTTTTCGCTGTAAATTACACAACTTCTCCATTCATTTTTACTTATTGTTCAATCATATCACAACAAATATTATTTTTGCATACACCGTTGAAAAGCAAAAGGATTGAGTATTGTAGCACTAACATATCAAGTTTTTACAACAAATGACAAATATAGAGGAGTGGGAACATAACAAATGTGGAAATAGAATTTTTCTTACAAAAGTTAAAAAAGTTATGCTTAATCTGGAAGCGCAAGGGGGAGGGGCGGGGGCTTTTGGGAAATGTAATGTAAAAGTGAGTTCTAACAACTGGCAAAAATTCAGCTTGTCTCTAATTTCTTTCGGGACATGTTCATTTTTGGACCTCATTGCCTGGGCTAATAGTATTCAAGTATAGCATTCAAGTGTTTTAACACTGAAAATATTTTTAGTTTCCTATATTGGCCTAAATTCGTGAAACGTGGTTGTTGCATTTGCAATATGACGTAGATAAGGTTATTATAGTTATAGCCTAGTAACGGCTGATTGCAGCATGACGTAGACAAGGTTACTAAAGCTATAAGGTGGCCTGGTGTCGACTAAAAATCTAACTTAATCATTTTCAATGTTTCCTCCGGTTGCATCTTTGCGAAGGGCTGTGAATTTTTTTTGTGGAAACTACTTGACTAAAAGACATTTAGTTAATTTCATGTACAAGACTACTATTGTAAATCTTTTCACCCTATATCGAATAAATATTGTATTGGAAATATTTTACAAGAACATTTCCTGTGGTACCGGTTTTTGTGACGCCACTGTAAGGGGTGGCGTAGCATCATTTTGTGACAAATTATGATGTGGATGGTGTTTACAAAGAATGCCAGGAATCACGTGACAAAGTAATACGCGAATGGCCCCGGAAGGGATGATTTTGTGAAGCTAATTTTCCATTAACCATTCATTTTCGTTTTATTTATTTTTTTATATATATAATTGCATTTTTATCATTCATTTATAATGGTGATAGCAGGGTACCAACCGTAACAAGAGAAAGGTTCTTCGGACATTCGAACATTCCACAGTGGGGTATATTGAAAGAAATCTAGCCAGAACTATTTTGAAGTTGGAATAAACTATTTTATCGTTTAATGGGAATGCCCCCACTACGTGAAAAGTTGGACTTTTCTTTTATGGATATGATTCTGCAATATATAAGTATAATATCTAGAATTAGTTGATTTTTACAATTTTTAAAATAAAGTCTGTTCGCTGATAGAATCCCGGTCGTATAGTACAAGTAATATCGTCCGGAGCTCTAACCTTCCTTGTCTTTATTGAAATATTGTTTGTAACTTAATATGTAACGTAAGTTTTTAATCTTTATGGTCAAGTTATGACCGACGTGCGGCATTTCTATTGTTCTACAGCAAACCAATTTACATAACGCGTGTGATCGTCGAATGCGGCAGGCGATTTCAGAGGCGGGTCGATTTTATCGGAAGACGGGTATAGCAGGTATAGTGCACTTATTTCAATTAGTGCCTAAGAGGGCAATTTTAGTCTTGTTCTATTGTTAAAATAGTAAACATGCATCCTGGTGAATTTTTAAATCCGCAATCACAGCAGTTAGTTTTGAATTTGTTGGAATATTTTCGAAAGGGAAATGAAAATGGGGGACCTTTATTGTCAATAAAAGATGTATTATATATGCTTATAATTCAATTTCCTTTAAATAAATCTAATTAAATACATCAAGTAAAATATAAAACAAAACGACGCCACTGTGTATTCGAGCCTACGGCATCTTAGTTCAGACGTTCGTGACGTCACACCAGGACTCTATCAGCGAACAGACTTTAACTAATTTCTCAGCTATTTGGCACGTCGAGTATTGAATTACATGAAAGCAAATGGTCGGGAAAGTAATTGTTTTAAAAAATATAGGTACTACTAAATTTTTACTATTGAAGTATACGTGATTTAAAAAAATGAATGTTCACTCAAAATTATTTTTCAATTAAGCAGACACTCCTCATATATAAAAAAAAATGCAAATATTTATAGACCTTAACATGCTTCTGGACTCGATTGAGAGATACACTGTATATTTTTCATTTTCTTCAAATCCTTCTAATGTATGTACAAACATAATGTAACCATTTACAATACTTCATATGTTCTGGCTAGGATTTTTTTCAAAATGCCGAACTGTGCATTCCCCTAAATTTGAAACAAAACGATAATAGAGATATCATTCCTTCTGTTAACCTACCCTTGTTTTGTATACTGATTATCATTAAAATACTTGACTGTGTTTATTTTAATTTGTAAAGAAGTTTTATAGAAAAATTGTAGTACAAAATATTCAATCTCAAAATCTTCTCTTCACGCACTTTAAATAGACTAGATAAAAGAGCTCATATATAAATAATAAAAATGTTATCTTTATACATCATAATAATTACAGGGCACTAAGCAAAATTTTTATAAAATATTTTTTAGGATTTACATGTACCACTTATCTAAAGAAAATTCTCTCATACATTTTAGTATTTTTTTGGAACTTGGTTCTTTATATTATAAAACTGTAAAAGATAAATAGTTTGCGATAAAATACCAAACTTATGCATTGCGGTAAATAATATGTTGTATAAAATTATATGTAGTAGTGGACACCATTAATGTGACGTCACGTAGTTATGCAACCTACGTCAAACTGTCATGACACTCCTGGTTGCTTGTCAATCACTCTGAAACTTGATCCTTAAGAGGAGACAACGCCAATCACAAAGTTTCATCGGTAAAGCTAAAGCTGAAGTGGGGCGAAGGGTAGGCAGAGTGGCTATTATATATAGGGCATCTGCACGTGACGTCACAGCTAACCTCAAAAATAAGTGTTTCTTAAGATTTAAGAGTATTACGTAGCTGTTATTAAAATTTCTGCCTGATTCCCGTATTTGCAACTAAAATCTAGTTCAGTGTAATGTTTATGAAGTTCTAAATACTCTGTCCTAATAAAATAGGACTTTTTTTGTAGGTTGGAAATCTAACCTGTAATTAGTATTATATTTTTATTAATCAACAATATTAAAAAATTATTTACGTGAATTTTTAAATATTTGCTTGGAGCCAGTACGGCTCCAAGCTAAACATGCGTACACAAACATTAAAAATAAGATTAAACTTGAAAAACTTAAAATTTAAGGTTATGTTGGTTACATGATGCAGATGCCCTATTGTAGTGCTGTAGGTGCTCTATGAAAAAGCACTGTACTAAAATCTTGACTGGGAAATTGTAGTTTTTTGCCAAACGGCTGGCGTTATTAAACTGAAGAAAAGATATTCTTGTAAGTAAATGAATACTACACTTCTATTGAAGACCATTTTTAGCTAAAATTTGTTTATTAGGAAGATCTCTCCTCACATTGGCTCATATCCGCCCACTCCCCTCTGATTTGATCGCCTTATTCCCTCTTAATAACAAAGTTCTTCTAATGCCTGTCAATGGCATTCTTAAATATTTCTTCCAATAGAGAAAGAAAATAAAGATTGTTAGTGCGTTCCAATTTTCGAAAATGTTGCTAGGCAACCGAAGTGTCATGACAGTTTTATACAAGTTGCATTATTATGTGATGTCACAACTAATAGAGCCCGTTGCAGCAATTATCAATATGACGAATTTCAATAACCTTAAAAATAAATAGTTCTCGCAAAATATATTAAAATTATTCTAGTTAGTGTTTTCATAAGAACAGAACATTATTTTACCCAGTCTTACAATATACTACATGCAGTCCCGTGCATTACTTCCGATATAAACATCGGCGTGCCAGCTCCTAACCCACCATCAGTTTTCTCTTGTTCGTTTTTCTCATACTCGCAGTCGAAATAGTGGCTTTGGCAGTCGAAACACCTACACTGGTCTGACATCTTGCATGTTATGCCGAACTGTTTGGCCACCGCTCTATACAATTCTTTACTGGAGTTGTGCATTATTTCCGGCCCTTTTATTGGATTCGTCGGTGATAGACTTTGTGCTTGTTGTCTTGTCTGGAAATTATGTAAGAAGGATGATGTGAATAGCATGATATATCATATCATTTCAAAACAAATATCAATATGGTCTTCAAGAAAATGGAAAAAAATCGTACCAGTAAGTTCAAAAGTTATTGAGGATGACGTATATACCTACTTTAGTCCATTTACAACAAGTTTTACCTCAAAAACAATTCACTTAATAAGTAAATTTTATGCACACAAATGCCTTCATAAATGATTGAGTAGCACGTGGCCTGTTAGTTCCTTTTAAATTAGGCTTTTTAGATTTGTCTCTTGTAGCAGGGAATGCGTAAACAAACTCTACCCTAGAAATATGTATTATTATTATTATTATTATTATTAAATTCTGGCAACATTTAACCTTTAACTAAAATGTCAATGGTTTGGGGTATTTCAGTTCTATGCATTGCCATTTGATGATTTGTGGTGTATAATTGGCTGTATAATTGGTATTGGGCCACGTGCCTCTCAACCTTTAATGAAGGCTATATATTTTATACAACTTGTCTCATTTTACTTGGAATCACCCCTAAAAAAAGTTTATTTAATATCCCATTTAGATTTTTTTTCAATATAGATCTTTGAAAAGCGCATCTTTGTGTTATATTAATTCTTACAAAATATAATAGAGTGGCTGGCCTACTATGATTTTATTTTGGGGCAGAAAATGGTGAAATCTTATTAACGATTTTTTAATTTCAAATCTGAGTGAGCCACTGGATTCGGCAAATGGGTTTGTACCAAATTTCGTGAAAAAATTCTTATTTTTGGACTTTTCTTGAGTGACACCAGTGCGTCCCATTTTGCTTGGTTTGTTTAATACCCGATTTAGATAATTTTTTCTTTAATATAGATCTTTGAAAAGCGCATCTTTGTGTTATATTAAATCTTACAAAACATAATAGCGTGGCCTACTATGATTTTATTTCGAGGCAGAAAATGGTGAAATCTTATTAGCGATTTTTTTATTTCAAATCTGAGTGCGCCACTGGATTCGGCATCCTCTCGAATAGGTTTGTCCAAATTTCCTCAAAAAATACCTATTTTTGAATTTTTCCTGAGAGAAATAAAAATTCAGAAATTGCAGAGAAAATCAGTGTTACATGGGATTGCGTATTTATGAAAAGAGTGCCTTCACTGAAATAACTGTCAAATGAAAGGTTCATTGTCGTTGAGTAGATATTACTTATTTATATTCCTATTTTATCATAATTATGCCCGCGCAAAGGTGGACTAATCAACAAAAAATAAAGATTATTAAAATTGTTGGTGATAAAGTGAGATCTTCAAGAGAAGCTGCCCGAGAATTTAATGTAAGAAATCGAAATCGACGGCCGCTACTTAACGATCCAATAAAGATATAATTTTTCAAAAAAATTTCTCCCGGCAAGCTGATTTTTTCAGGGTTGATGAAGGGGTGTCTCCCAAGTATCCGACCAAAAAGTCACAGTCCACACCCCTTGTAGGGTGTTGCAATAGGGGTGGTTTCTTATTTTTTGTTTTTTTTGAAATTTTCTTTTCCAGCTTGTATATAGTAATATTCTCTACAACTTTGCCTAATAAAATAAAATTTTTTTGTAACTTTGATTTTTGACGGTCCAGCGCCCATTATATGGGAAAACATTCACCATATTTATTTATTATAGTTCAGGAAATATACAAACAAAAGGCTGAATAGCTGGTTTTTGCAGGGTTGATTGAGAACTGTCTCCTGAATCTCCAACCAATTTTTTTTGAGACTCAGGAGACAGTTCTCAATCAACCCTGCAAAAACCAGCTATTCAGCCTTTTGTTTGTATGTTTCCTGAACCATAGTAAATAAATATGGTGAATGTTTTCCCGTATAATGGGCGCTGGACCGTCAAAAATCAAAGTTATAAAAAAATTTTATTAGGCAAAGTTGTAGAGACTATTACTATGTACAAGCTGGAAAAAGAAGATTTCAAAAAAACAAAAAATAAGAAACCACCCCTATTGCAACACCCTACAAGGGGTGCGGACTGTGACTTTTTGGTCGAATACTCGGGAGACACCCCTCCATCGACCCTGAAAAAATCAGCTTGCCGGGAATTATTTGTAAGCACCCCCTATAGAGAAGGTTGACTTTTACTGTAGTAACAGCACCGTATGAAAAATTATAAAATGTTTTAATGATACTGGTAGTGTTTCAGAAACAAATTCTAGAGGATCTGGCCACCAGAGGCAGCTTAATGATCTCCCTATTTTGGCATATTTTGACGAAAACCCTCTTTCAAGCTTGAGGAATGCTGCTCTAAATTTAAACATGTTTCGAAATACCATTTGGAGGTGCCTTAAAATTCATAACCGAAAACTATATAAGCCCAAATTTTTGCATACTTTGGAAGTGAGTGACGAAGTAAGAAGATTTGAGTGTTGCTTGTGGGCCCAAGGGGAGTATTTGAAGGACCCAGATTTTTTTTAAATCATCTAAAGCGATGAGGCTCCATTCACCACAAACAGTGTGGTTTCCGTACAGAATTGTAGGTTTTGGGCAGAGGAAAATCCCAATTGGGTAATCAATTGCAGAAGTCAATATTCACAAAAAATAAATGTCTGGTGTGGTATTTTGAACGAGCGCTTAATTGGTCCCTATTTTTTTTAATGAGAATTTAAACAGTTTAAATTTTCTGTTCTTGAGAAATCAGTTTTGGAACGAGATTCAAAACCTGCAGGGAAGAGAACAGTTACATTTCCAACTAGATGGATGCACTCCACACCATGCAGTATTTGTCAGGACTTGGCTCAACCGGTAGATGGTTTGGACGTAGTAGTCCATTGATAGCATGGACGCCAAGATCGCCGGATTTGACACCCCTTGACTTTTATTTGTGGGGTACTCTTAAAAGCAAAGTATATAAATCTCGACCACAAAAAAGGCAAGAACTATGTGACAGAATTACACCAGCTTGTCAGGAAATCTCCAGGGAAGAACTTAGCAATGTCGTTCCTAATAATCGTGAGAGGATAGATAAATGTATAGAAATTGAAGGCGGCTTAGTAGAGAGAACCTACATTTAATTGTTCTATTTATTTATTTGTAATATTTTTAGGTAAACTTTTTTGTTTCATTTCTTTTTAATTATTTGTTTGTTGGTCTATATAGTGTGAAAGAATAAAAATTGTCTGAGTTGAGCATTAGTGGTTTTTTAACAATGAACCATTAATTTGGCAGTTATTTCAGTCAAGGCACTCTTTTCATAAATACAAAATTCCATGCAACACTGAATTTTCCTCGGCAATTTCTGAATTTTTACTTCTCTCAGGAAAAATTCAAAATACGACTTTTTCAACGAAATTTAGTACAAACACATTTGAGGGTTTGTCGAATCCAGTGGCGTACTCAAATTTGAAATAAAAAAAAATCGCTAATAAGATTTCACCATTTTCTGCCCCGAAAGAAAATCATAGTAGGTCACGCTATTATGTTTGGTAAGATTTAATGTAACACAAAAATGCGCTCTTCAAAGATCTATATTTAAAAAAAATATATCTAAATCGGACATTAAATAAACTTTTTATAGTGGTGGTTCCAAGCAAAATGGGACGCACTGGTGTCACTCAAGGAAAGTCCAAAAATAAGAATTTTTTCACGAAATTTGATACAAACCCATTTGAAAGGTTGCCGAATCCAGTGGCGCACTCAGATTTGAAATAAATAAATCGCTAAGATTTCTCAATTTTCTGCCCCGAAAGAAAATCATAGCAGGCCACGCTATTATGTTTTGTAAGATTTAATATAACACAAAGATGCGATTTTCAAAGATCTATATTTAAAAAAATATATATCTAAATCGGACATTAAATAAACTTTTTATTGTAGACAGAATTAATGCAAAAAATAATATGTGCAAGCATACCTATACATTTTCAATAAAAATAAGATTTGATAACAACGTTTTTACCTCTTTCAGCACATAATCGTATGATGGAGGTGGACTAGAAGGAATATCTTGCCCTTCATTCGTTTCTAATATGGCTGGTACATTATTGAGGGGGCTTCCTAGTTCATTTTCACATTCAACAGGAGTCTCAACCGAATTACTTCTTGTTGAAGAATTCGATTTTGACATCCTGCTGAATTTTATCTTAAACGGCGCCACCTTTAAAGACTTATAATGACTACTGACATTATAATAATGGTCTTGGTATCTCACATCTATCTTCGTTTTCCTGAAAAAAGAAATATCGGTTTATTTTACAGTCTGGTTCTGTTCATTCTGTAAATGCTTATAGCCCAAGAACCCATGACACCCAAAGACTCCGTCATAATCCAGAGGCACATTTGACGTCAAGTTTCAATTCGACCCTATCAGAATCTGAAATGAGCCCGGTGGGTGGAAAATGTCAGCCAGGGTTGGATAAAAGGGTTACTTCTGGTCTGCCAAAAAGACGGTCATTATTGTCTTCTTCCAGAAAGATAACATTTATTTCACACGAAAACATATTAGGTTGGCGTTTCCTCCTGTCTCTAACCCGCGTCCCTCGCTTATGAAGTGATTTTGCTAACAAGGATGTACCCCCGCTATGGTCCAGAAGATCGAAATTAACGCCAAATGAAGGTTATCGACTTCCACTTGACGTTCGCGTATGGTGGGCGGGCGTTTGGCTGCCAGGGTGCTGGTATACTATTAGCTTCATACGTTTTTAATTTACTATTTATCAACGTTAGTAACTTTTGAATTATTAACGAGAGGTTAAAAATAGCTTGGGGGTTCCTTCTTAATTCAGTTTAAGCTATTGAAATGGGCAATTGTTGTAGATTTCGATTTTGTGATTAAAAGTTCTCATGGGCTCAACTCGATCCCACGCCTACCTAGTAACCACACACACACACACACGTTAAAAAAACGTTTGAAAATGACGACAACCGAACGTTACATAAACGTAACTAATATTCGTTGAATAAACGCAAAAATGTCGCCGAGATCCACGGAGTTTTCCACTATTAAATAGCCTACTAATCAACGTTAGTTAATTAAGGTATTTTAACGTTTTTATTATTGGTGGAAAACACGTAATCTGCCCTGCTAAGCAAGAAGGTCGTAACTGACATTTTGTTGCTTTTGAGATAATCGCATTTTTCGATTATTTACAATGTCATCCACATTTTCAATGGGAAATTCTTAATTTTTTGAGTGAGACCTTTTTTTTATTAGAACAATTTTTATTGTTTAAGTTTCTATATGAAATATTAAACGTTTTTCAAAAAAATGCAGATACGACATTTTTTAAGAAAAAAAAATGAGAAAATACAATAAATAAAAGTCGTAAGTGAATAAAAAAGTAGATTTCTGAAAAATATTACAACAAAAATTGCTCTGATTAAGTTAAAAGAATGTTATTTATTAAAGAATCAGTCGTTAAGGAGTTCATTAATTAAGATAAAATACACTTTTTTCAGGACCACACTGAATCGTCAGATGTAAACAATCCCACATAACTGTACATTTTTATTTTGTATTGCCAAGCTAATTTGTCGTATCTACCGTACAGATATGACATTTATGCTTGGTAATATCAGATAGGACAATTTCGCTTAGTAAAATCAGTATACTTTGCAGATATGACAAATTTTAAATTGAATTTGTATCGTTTATTATGAAGACATGACCTTGAAAATATACCAGAAGTTGCTTGGGTGGCTGTAGATGCGATAAATGTCAATAACTCAATTTTCATGAAAATGTCAGTTACGACCTTCTTGCTTAGCACGGCAGAAATATTATTTACTTGTTTTATATTAAACCAACATACGTCAGAAAGACATTTTAAAATCACTTTATTTAAACATGAATAATATTCGTTGAATAAACGCAAAAACGTCGCCGAGATCCACGGAGTTTTCCACTATTAAATAGACCGCTAATCAACGTTAGTTAATTAAGCTGTTTTAACGTTTTCATTATTGATGAAAAACATGAATTTTTTTTTCAAGAGATCAAAGAAACCACCTATATAGTGGAGTGCCTGGAGCGTTAAAAACATGAAAACCTCGGATTTCAGTTACAGTGAATGAAATTTAAAAATTCAAAATGGAATGTTTAGCTAATGATATATATAAAAAAAGTTTACCTATTAAAAAATTGTGATCTTGATTTGAATAAAAAAAAATTGATAATTGCAATAATAGTACAGTACCTAGAAGTAAAAAATATGCAAAACTTCGGAATAATGTCATATTGAACGGATTTCGTTCATTTTTGGCAGTATAATAGTAAATTCTTCACAGAAAAGTTTCTATATTGTGCGGGGGCTTGCTAATTTTTAGGGTTGGATGCCACCCCCTCTCAGGGGGTGGCATTTAAAAATATATATATTTATTGGAGCTGAAGTAGAATCAAATTTTAAGAAGAAAAGGTTCTATGCAATTTTTCACATAAATTGGTAGTTTTTAAGTTATAACGACTTCAAAATTGCGATTTTAGCTTAAAAAAAAAAGGAATTTCCAAACGGCTTTCGTCAAGTATCTCGAAAAGTATTACTTTATAGAAAAAATGTTACAGACCAATTATAGAAAGTACAAACTGGGAATTAATTATATCTTTTGTTTATTGATGTAGGATTAATAATTTTGGAGATATTTAAGTTTACATTTGGTATTCAAGTGTTGATAAGATAATTATTTATAGTGAGAGTTAAATATCTCAGAAACTGTGACACCTACGTCAAGGATGCTAATAGGTAGAATAATAGGTTATTAATTATGCTTTCAACTGTTTTTTTATTTGTCTTAATAACAACGTCGCCATTTTGTTACTGTAATTAGCCAGTAATTAAAAGAAAAAGGAATTTCAAACACTGTTTCTCATTAATATATAGCATGACGTAGATGCTCAAATTGTCTGGTTTGTATACACCACTTGCGTTAGAAAAAAAATACAGTTTAAACTGTAAAGGTATTTTCGATAAAACGCAATTCTTTTTTTTTTCTTTTCCAAATATCTCAATAAATATTAGTTTTATTGAAAAATGGGTAGAGACATAGATTTAATAGTTTCGGAGATATGAAAGTTTACAAATGGCGTCCGAACGTTCATAAGACGAAAAATGCAGTTTAAATATTAAATATCTCAGAAATTGTGACGCATGCTAAGAAATGAAATTAAAGACAATTAATTGCGCTTTCAAATACCTTTTTTTAAAGCTAAAATCATAATTTTGAAGTCGTCATAAATTAAAAACTATCAATTTATGTGAAAAATTGCATAGAACCTTTTCTTCTTAAAATTTGATTCTGTTTCATCTCCAATAAATGTATATTTTTTAAGTGCCACACCATGAGAGGGGGTGGCATCCACCCCCTATAAATTAGCAAGCCCCCGTACAATATAGAAACTTTTCTGTGAAGCATTTACTATTATACTGCCAAAAATGAACGAAATCCGTTCAATATGACATTATTCCGAAGTTAAAACCTCTAGTTACTGTACTACAATTCAAATAGTATAATACATATTAGGCTGTAAAGTATTTTTGTATAACGAAATTAAGTTAACGTGTCTATTATAAAAAGACAGTAATCGGGGAAAAGAAGTAAATTAAGGAAAATTAAATAAAAAAGAAAATTAATAAAATATCTGTTTATTTAAACAATTTACATTTTTGTCCATATCAACAAATATTTTCTTCGACTTCATTTATTTGAATGAAAGATGGAGTAAAACAACTATTTTCGCTGCACTGTAGACATGCTACACTACAATATAAGCCACTCTTCCGACATCCACAAGCAGCTCCACATCCCTTTTTCCAATTACAAAATAACATTTGCAATAGATTATCCGGAGCCGGCAATTGATTCATTGTTATTGGGATGAACATGTTATTGGAATACTTCCATCCCCAATTTTCAATATCTACGTCATTTCCTAGCCATATCTGGATTTGCAGGTACACTCTCTTTAGGTGTTCAAATGCTGCATCAGTTGTAGGAGGTAATGACGACAAAAGAACACTTGTATTTTTGGCCGTTGCTTTTATGAAAGAATTGAACCTCAACATATTCAAATCTTTAATTTTTGCAGAATTGTTATTGGCCATTTGCAACGATGTAATAACATGCCTCCATCAATGACGTAATGAACATTGTCTAGACTTTTTAAATTAATGGAAATTTCCGGGAATAACTCGTAAAAAGTTGATTTTTTTTGTCTTTCTCAGTTCGCCATTTTCAAATAGAGCAAGCGGATTTGGTGCGAGTTCATAATTCATATAATTTTTAAGCTCTTCATCGTTTTTTCTTTTAAATATAAATACGTTGAAACAGCAGCAATGAATCAACAGGAATCACATCGTCATGAATTTTAATTTTGTTATTTTTCGCCAATAAAGGATTTATTATATCTTTCCTTGATAATTTCAATTCGCGAAAATTTTTTCACTCTGTTTTCTTCATTTTTCAAAAGCATCGTAACAATTTGTATCTTTATCTCCAGTAATTCCGGTATCAATGGACGCAACAGCAGGAAAAGTGTTACTTGAAGAAGTCCACCAATCTTTTTACATCGACATCATCCTTTTCTATTCTAGCATCTGTCGAATCACTATGCTGATGACTTTTCTTGAGTGATATATCACAAAAATGTTCTATGCCTTCAATAATATCTTGGCTATAACGGACAACTAACTTGATTTTTGCAATTAAAAATCTAGAACTACGTCCGTAAAGTAGAACATTGCAGCTGTCGCTGTCGTTCTCCCCTCCACGTTTTACTACCTGTTTAAGGTCCGTACGACCCTTATTACACTCAGGTATATTTGAAAGATATTCTTCTATGTATATTTAGGTGAAATTCAACGTATACATAAAAAAAAATATTATTTAAAATAAAAGTATATGCTAAAATATTAATTTTTTATAGTTCTTTGTTCAAATAATGATAAAATCAAAAGCACAAAAAAATTTTTGGTAAACTTTGAAATTTATAGTATAAAAACAAAATCCCACCTCGACCATATAAATTCATTCACTGTAACAGAAGTCCGAGATCAAAACCCCCAGGCGCTCCACTAATATTATCAGGCTTGGCCTGTGGTGTATACAACTGTCAAACAAACTTTTCCACTCCTAAAATAATGTGGCCAAGCTTTTCAAATCCTAACAGTACGTCATCCAGAAGTGAGCAAAATAGCTTCCACATCTTTCTCTGAAAAACTGCCTGTTATACTACAGACGGACATTTTAAAAGTTGTTCAGAATGCTATGACTAACACAATGATATGACTTTTTCTCTACGACCGATATTTACAGTTTTAGGAATGTGTCGATCAAATGCAATCTTCAAATTTCCAAAGATTATAAATAAGTACAGAAAAAATGCATATAAAATTTTTTGTAGAGAAATTTATAAATTTTATTTTTTATATGAAACATAATTTTGATATAGCTAATGATTAGCAAGATACAGGCAAAAAACTGAACCGGAGCACCGTTATTTCAAGATGGCGGTTGGAGGGCAACAAATTGAGTTTTCCATGGCCTCCTCGCAAATATATTAAATTTTTCGAAAATTACCCATTTTTTCTAGAGATAAATATGACATATGATGTATCGTGGGATAGCCAATTCAAGTTGTAATCGAATAATGAAATAATTTACAGGGTGTTCTATTTAAAAAAATACAAGTTATGTCTATATCTCGAAAACTGAGGCATGCATAATTTATTTTCTTATCAGCAACGGATTCTACTCAAAAGAGTGTTACTCGATTTTCGATTCGACACTTGGTAATTGAGATGTAGATGTCATCCAAAAATGACAATTTTCCAAAAACGCTCTGTAGCTCGGTAGTCGAAAAAGATAGACGATCGCGGTTTGTGCCTTTGTTTGTTTCTCGAAAATCGAGCTCAGACACTTATATTGGTTTTTGTCTATCTGCCATACTTTTAGAGAAACCCTCAAATCCCATCTAATTCGGTCCTGTACAAAAAATGATATGTTCCGATATTTCGCAAAACGCGTTTGACTTTGTCTGAGCAGTCTAGATGAGTAAGTAGAATGCATGGATATCATCTCCGCACGTTTTCCTAGAATCTCAAAGCCTTGATAACGGGAGTGGGGGAAATATTCTTGTCATGGTAGACGCGATTTCGATGAACGAGCGCTTCGTATACCTGCGAAATATTAACGATTAAAACTTAATTTATGCATTCACTAAAGTTCTCACACATTAGAGAATAAGCAGTATCAATTTGAGCTCGAAATATATAGATGTACAGAAATAAATGGATGAAACGGGAAAGAAATGATAAACTGATTTTCATTACCATTGTAAATCACGTTTGAAAAGCTACATTTCAAGAAGAAAAATTCTTAGGATGACCAACTGGCAGTTTTTTATAAAGCTTCAAACATTTTTCGAAAATCTCGTTTTTTAGAGAAAATAATAAATATTCTTATCTGTAATTTTACTTCCACATCCAGTGGAAGTATTATAGTAACGACAAAAACAAATTTGAAAATTTTTATTGTTGAAATAGGCTTAGAATGTCATGAAACGTCGAGATTTTAAGTTTGAGCAAAAAGAAAATTATGTCTGTCTGTCTGTAACTTTTTTGTGCGCACGATTACTCTGGAACCATTTAAGATACTGACTTGAAATTTGGTACACGTATGTATTTTAACGAGATCTGGAACTAGATATTTTCATCTTATTCCGTTGAAAAGTTGGGGGGTAAATTGGGGTAAATGTGGGGTAAATAGGTAAATCAAACAGGTAAGAGTCCATAAAATTGGTATTTAGTATAAAAAAGAGAAGCTAATGTCTCAAAACAATTTTGGCATCAACCGCCCCCATTATAAAAGTGGGTGAAAAAAAATTGTGATTTAGTATGTGTACAAGATCCAAAGGCCTCATTCTTTTTTACTTCATCCACCCCCCACTAAATTTTGAAAATTTTTATTGTTCAAATAGGCCTAGAATGTCATGAAACGTCGAGATTTTAAATTTAAGCGAAAAAAAAATTCTGTCTGTCGGTGTGTAACTTTTTTTGTGCGCGCGTTTACTCTGGAACCGTTTAAGATATTGACTTGAAATTTGGTACACATATGTACTTTAACGGGATATGGAACTATATTATATTTTCATCTTATTCCGTCGAAAGGTTGGGGGGTAAAATGGGGTAAATGGGAGGTAAATAGGTAAATCAAGCAGGTAAGAGTCCATAATACTGGTATTTAGTGTATACAAGAGAAGCTAAGGTTTCAATACATTTTTTGGCATTAGCCACCCCCCATTACCACCCCTACCCTATTATTAAAGGGGATGAAAAAAATGTTGATTTAGTCTGTGTACAAGAACCAAAAGCCTCAAAATATTTTTTACTACATCCACCCCTACTACCATGTGGGGTATCGTTTTATGGGTTTTATGGGGTAGACGATTTCAAATATTATATTATATTATTAAAGTTCTATAAACAGTTATTTCCGCATACAAAATTTTTTCGTTATTAGGGACTTGGATATAAAATATGGATGTGGAAGTGATTTCTTGGGCAATGGTTTTTATTCGACTATATAGAAACTGATTTCACATGTATTTTTCTTATAACAGTAAATATCACGAAAACGGTATACTTTTATTATAACACGATTTTGCATTATTTTTTAATAAAGAATCATGAAGTAACATCAGTTACATCCTTAATGGCAAGTATCAAATTTCAATAGTGCCCTATATGGTAATCCATCAGTTCAGTTTAAATTACATTACCATCCATCATTTTATTATTCATTTTTCTCTGACCTAGTTGTCAGACAGCTTCTAAGACAATATTTTTGAATGTATTATATATGCATACACATTATACATATATCGTATGGATTACAGAAATCGATGTTATTTAATAGCCCCTGACTCAAATAATAAGACAAAGATTAAGCTTTTAGTTCACGTAGACATTTTATTTTTTCTTACTTCCAAGATGGTTATCGTTAGTAAAGTAATTAGTGTACTTTTGCGCCATTTCCAGATTAAAAAGTCTTCGTTTTAATATTTTTGAATATATTCTCGAATTAACATACCTATATATTTCCTGTGACACTTTGATAGCCGTTAATTTCCTTTTCAATAACTTTTTTGTCGTTCAACAAATTTTAAGTTCTTATACTGAAATAACAACTGAAATAACCTCTACGCCTGTAACTTTTACGTCGTAGGAACAGTTAGAGGTTTTCTTGTTATCTGTTTCATTTTTTGTCAAGCGTGTTCGCAAATCTTCGATTTCTGAATCTCATCCTTCCCGATGTAAACCCTTGTAGTCACCCAACCTTACACTAAACGGTCTGGTTGACTAACCCACATAATGTTTATTATACTCACATGGAATACCATAAATGGAGTTTTTTGAATTTTGCTCATGATTTAGGTTTTGTTTTTGTTAAAATAAATCTATTGCCCGTTTGAAATATCGTCCTTGTATCAAAATTATCGCCTATACAGCGTAGCTGTTTAGATAATCCGTAGAGACAAGGAATTAACATTGTGTAAGTATCGTTGTTTAGATTTTTGTCATACCCGATTGTTATTGGCTATATATGGAAAGTTCTATCAACAAAGGCTTCAGGGTATTGATTGTTTATAAGAACCTCTTTCATAAAACATTTCTCATTTTCTAATATTTCATCATTAGAAGAAATTATTTTGGTCCTATCATATAAACATTTCATAACACCAGTTTTACCATGCATCGACTAATTTGAGTTAAAATAATTTCAAATACCTACTTTCTACTTCTAATGTAAATTTATATTATCTAGTATTTATATTTTCTAAAAAAATATCTAGCAAATCGAATCCATGAGGCCAAATTGCGAAAACATCGTCAACATATCTCCACCTGCTAGTGGATTGTGTGAGTCGGACAAAGACCCGAAAAACTCGATTATGTCTGATGCAATCAAAGTAGTTCTCCCCCCCCCCGTTTTCGAGGAGGCTGATAGTGGCAAAATTTCTCGCTCCCCGCAAACAGCCAAAAACCACTCCCAAGGAGGGTCAAACGCGTATTGATCATGTTTCGCGGAATTTAACTTATTGATCCCCCATCTTCAAGCATGCCAATTATGGGGAGAACCCTGGGACGCATGCCTGACACCCGCCCACCTGCCAATAACCACCCTCCAAAGAATCACAGAGAACACTCTCATCATCCCACTGGACAAAAAGGTTTCCCTCCCATTTTCGAGCATGCCGAACACGAAGAGGACCACGAATCGAGTGGTTGACACTAGGGATTGCAATACCGGTTAACCGGTTAACCGGTTAACCGGTTATTAGGACAAAAAACACATGACAATAATTACCGGTTATTTTAATTTTTTACCGGTTATTTCGGTAAATTCTGAACTTACGATATGTCACGTATTCAACGTTTCTATTTATGTCAATGACTAGTATTCACTAAATACAGAGTGACTGTCCCAACATTGAGCACTTTTAACAATAAATAAATAATATTATAAAAAGTAAAACCCAGACACCAAGCTCTAAGAAATACAAGTAAGAGAGACATTGACAATATCGTGCGATAGGAAATTGAATATTTTACTGCCGCAAATATCCGTGGAATACATTTAGAAGTATGTTATTACCAATTCTTATTAACTTATCGACCCACCAATATCGATTGAGGAAGGACATCTTCAGCTGGTGGTATTCTATGCACAAATATCATACGACTAACAGATATAGCTTTAAAAAATTAACCCTTTTAACAGGCCGTTTTTAAAAAATATCGTATTTTTAGATTAGGTATTCAGTAAATGCCCTGTTTGAGTTTATGTTTATAATTTTTGTTATTTAAGTTGATATTTTTGTTATTTACCGAATAATTATTTATTTAAATTTATTTCATTTATATTTTTTCCTTCTGATAAAAAAAACCTTTGGTTTGTTCACGAGCATATAATGATGGCTATTATTCACGAGGGTGAAGTTTTAGACACGAGCCGTAGGCGAATGTCGTAAATCACCAGAGTAGCCATTATATGCGAGTAGAATACTATACTTTGTCCACGACTATTAGATATTTTTGTTAAATTGTTTACTGAAAAAATTAATTAATGAATTATTTATATTATTCTTTTTGAGTAATATGTAAAATTATTGTAAATAACGTTGATCTTTAAATTTAATTTGACAAGCCGTTCTTTGACACATAACGGCCTACTCAATCAAATTTAAAAACGAAATTGTATGATAAAAGAGGGTCTGTTTCTGAAACGCTAAATAAAGTTATCTATTCATAAATCTGATAATAACAGTAAAATTGTTCACACAATTGTAGCTATGACAGTTAACGAATAATTACATTTAAGGGTTCAGAAACTAGCCATAAATTCTACTAAAAAGTTGCGAGATTGCACTCGAATTGAAAAAATACCTGCCCGTGACTTCTTATAAACAACTGACTATCCTTATTATTCACTAGTGAATACTGAAATCATTATTCACTGCAGGGAATAATGGATAGCATTATCCTTAAGGAAACACATACATAATGAGTACATTATTTAATAGTCGTGGACAAAAATTTTTTTGGTCAAATTTAGATAATTTTGTTCATGGAAAAAGATAAATGCCATTTTCGCCACCCTAATCATTCATTCTAAAAATTACCGGTAAATACCGGTTAACCGGTTATTTACATTTTTATTTACCGATTTACCGGTTATTAAAACTTCCGGTAAATTGCAATCCCTAGTTGACACCCGTTCACCCCCTCAATGGCAAAAAATACCCCTTCGCATTTTCATAATGAGTGTAACTGCACGGGTTTAAAGAAAGTAAAAAACAAATTTAAAATGAAAAAATAAATTAATAAATTTATTGTTTTAATTTTTTTTTCTATAGTCATAGTATTTGATAATGTAAGAAAAGCCAGCGTAACAATATATGCAATTGATTGCGTCAATAAAAATATTTTATGTAATATATTATAATTAAATAAATCATATGTTTCAATTATTATATAATAGTATATTATGTATTTAGGTGTGAAAGCAATACATTCCCGGACGACGATGCAAATTGTTGGCCGAGGCGCTAGCCGAGGCCAACAAGTATCGAAGTCCGGGAATGTGCTTTCACACCGAAATACACATACTATTTTTTCTGAAATCACAACCAATATAATTATAAATTAAGGAATTTGTATTAATGCATAACATTTCTTCGTTACAATCTAACTGCTTACTAATAAATTCAATTTTAATGTGAGTTGGTTTGTCTGCGTGTATTTATTTACTGTCTAAAATATACATAAAAAACCGTACGGGAATGTTACTTCCCGTACGGTTTTGTTGATCGTTGCTTGGCAACGGATCTTCTCCGGTCTGTATTGTGATAGTTTCTTAGCAACAGACTAAAATACTGGAATTGTGCATTTTTCGATCTGAAATCGCACCGAAAATGTAGACATTGCCGATCGATTTCAGAAAAACCTATTTTTCCCAAAAAATATACATTCATCTTTTTTCAGCTCCACAGTAAATGATGATGCTTTGTTGACGAGATCTAAGTGACATCTCATTGTTTTTTGCCTGTGTAGCGTCCTCAAAATGCTGAGAATGCACTTTCACCTTTGGAGGGTTGTTATGGGGGTGACCCCGGGGAGGATCACCAAATAAGAGTCCCTCAAACAATTATAATATGCGTTAACCCCGTTTGGGGATGGTTTTTGGCCGTTTGCGGAGGTGGACCATCCCAACGAGAAATTGTATCACCACCACGGTGTTCAGCATCCTCGAAAACGGGGGATCACCAGGTAAAAGTCCCTCAAACAATTATAATACGCGTTAACTTCCGTTTGGTGGGTCAACCCAACGAGAAATTCTGCCAATCTCGAAAACGGGGCGGGGGGAAGAATTAATCTGGTTGCATCAACAAGCTAACAGGTTTATATGTAAGTACAAGTCTAATAGTCTCAAAAGCCCCTCATAAATATATTACTTAAAAAACCGCTGCCCAAGGAATCACTACTTCCACATCCAGATTCTCTATCCAAGTCACTCACAAAGAAAAAACTTTGTATGTGAAAATAATTGTTTATAGAACTTTAATAATATAATATTTGAAATCCTCTACCCCAAAAACCCATAAAACGATACCCCACATCGGTAGTGGGGAAGGGGGTGGTGATAGGGGGGTGATAGTGGGGGTGGATGAAGTAAAAAAATATTTTGGGGTTTCTGGTTCCTGTACATACACTAAATCACAATTTTTTTTCATCCCCTTTAATAAGGGGGTGGGGGTGGTAATGGGGGTGGCTAATGCCAAAAATTTTTTTGAGACCTTAGCTTTTCTTGTATATACTAAATACCAATTTTATGGACTCTTACCTGCTTGATTGACCTATTTACCCCAAATTTATCCCAATTTACCCCCCAACCCTTCGACGGAACAAGATGAAAATATAATCTAGTTCTAGATCTCGTTAAAGTACATATGTGTACCAAGTTTCAAGTCAATATCTTAAATGGTTCCAGAGTAAACGTGCGCACAAAAAAAGTTACAGACAGACCGACAGACAGACAGAAATTTTTTTTTCGCTCAAACTTAAAATCTCGACGTTTCATGACATTTTAAGCCTATTTGGACAATAAAAATTTTTTTAAATTTTTTTGTCGTTACTATACTTCCACTGGACGTGGAAGTAATTGGTGACGATGGAGACCCCATTGTCATAACAAAATTCTGTTGATAGAAATCACCTTTCAACTGAAAATAAGTTGTTTTTATTCACATTATTAATAATTTCATTATGCTTTTTACACTTAATTTAGTTCTAGCTTCCAAGTTATTGCTCAACAATGTGTCGTTGATTAATTTGAAAGTTTTATCTACTAGGACCTCTGATTAAAGAACTTATATAAGTTCTTTAATTGGAGACTGGACATTACGCAGTGAGGCTAACTACATCAAAACTAACCATCAGATGTGTATCATGAATATTGTTTTCATGAATCTTTTTTATAAAATGTTAATATACGGGTCGGTATTTCCAGATAATGAGATAATGGATTAAGTAATATTAAGTAATATGGGCACTTAAACGAAAAAAGTAAGTTCTATGAAATCGTGCTAGCTATTTTTTTTTTTTTTTTTTTTTAGAACCCAAAAGCTCCGTTTTGTTATGAAAAATTTTATATTGAAAATGTTATAACTCAAATAATTCAGGTATTTCGGCCTGAAAATACTCACCTAAAGTTTCTCGAGGTCACTGATTACGAATCCGGTGTTTAAAAAAATAAATAAATAAAATAACGGCTTCGAACTGGCCAAAGTTCTATAAGTATCAAAAATTCTTATTTGTCCATAATTTTTACCAGATTCAAGTAGTCATTGAGAACTGTAATTAAGATAAACGAATATCGTTTTCACATTTGAAAGATAACTGAATTATCTTTATTTCACAATAGAAATTTGTAATATTTTGTTTGCATAAAGATTTTGATTATTTTAGATCATAAATTATTTTTAAAGAAAATTATATATTTCCCTTTTGATTTATTATTTCAAAAGCTACAAAAAATGAACTTTTTTATGAGAACGCTATTTGGAAGAAAACATTTGTAATTTCAGTTTTCATAAAACCGTACCTTTTAACAACAAATAGCCATAACTTGGCCAATTTTTATCGTAGGCCCAAGTACATTGCTTTATAAGCGTTATAAAAAAGCTTTTTAAAAGTAGTCATCCCCAATTTTGCTTTAAGAACTCTTTTATAGCTACTATAAGTGCAAAATAGGCACCGTGTGCTAGTTGGGTGGATAGTTCTAAGAACCAAATTGTAAGAAATTATTATCCTTCAACATTATAATGATGAATGATTTTCAACTTATCTTCATCTTATATGTATTGGTCAATTCGTCATTTTGGAAAAAAAATAGAAAACACCAAAAATAGAAGAAAAAATCAAAATTGAATATCTTTTCTAAAAGAAGGAGTAATTTCACCAAAGTTGGCAAAAATAAAACTCATCTATGGTCAAATATAATGCATCAAACCTGGACACCGTATGTCAAAAAGAACGGTCAAAGATGGCGTCAAATAAAATTTTTAATTCTTCGTCAATTAATAAGGATGTACGTCACTTTTTCTTTCGATTTTTTCCTTTACAATAGACACACGTAATAGAACATTATACCGTGTGTGTAGCAGCTCGCTAGGCATAGGTAGTAAGAACTACAACATCGCGTGTGCCAGCTGGCTGAAATGAAATAACTGAGAGCTGCGATACTCCGCTAACGGACGAGTTTACAGCGCTGTGTTGTCATATCTCTCGCGCTACGTGAATGTACATGCCTAATGGACAATTACACGCACGGTATATTCAGTTTTCTACAGCTATACTGATTACACAGCCCCACAAGAAAAAAAGTGATCAGACCTGTGTATCCGTATGTATTTGGACCCGCTGAAACCGAATCCGAAGTCAGAATTGTCATATTGGCTCGTTTTTCACCCTTAACCCCAAAAAACACCCCTAAAAAAATGGTCTGTCCGGCGTACCAGATCAGTGTATCTTTATGTATTTGGACCTGCTGAAACTGAATCCGAAGTCAGAATTGTTAGAGTAGTTCGTTTTTCACCCTTAACCCCAAAAAACACCCCCAAAATAAAAAAAAAGTAGTCTGTCCGGCGGACTATACCAGTATATCCTTATGTATTTTGACCTGCTGCATCCGCATTCGAAGTTAGAATTGACTGATTGGCTCGTTTTTCACCCCTGACCCCGAAAAACACCCCCTCCAAAAAATAATCTGTCAGGCGGACCATACCAGGGCATTCTTATGTATTTAAATCCGCTGAAACCGAATCCGAAGTCAGAATTGTAAGATTGGCTCATTTTTCACCCCCAACCCCAAAAAACACCCCCAAAGCAAAAGGAAAGTGGTCTGTCCGGTGGACTATACCAGTGTATTCCCATGTATTTTGACCTGCTGAATCCGTATTCAAAGTTAGAATCGACAGATTGGCTTGTTTTTCACCACTAACCCCGAAAAACACCCCCCCCCCCCAAAAAAAAATGATCTGTACGGCGGACCATACCAAGGTATTCTTATATCTTTAAGTCCGCTGAAACCGAATCCGAAGTCAGAATTGTAAGATTGGCTCGTTTTTCACCACTAACCCCAAAAAACATCCCCTAAACAAAACAAAAAGTGGTTTATCCAGCGGACCATACCAGTGTATCCTTACCAAAAACATAAGGAGGTTGGTAGTATGGTTCGCCGGGCAGACCATTTTGTGGAAGGAGAGGTGTTTTTTGGGAGGTGAAAACTAGCCAATCTGACAATTCTAACTTCAGATTCGGTTTCAGCGGGTCCAAATATATAGGGATACATTGGTATGTTCTGCCGGACAGATCGCTTTTTTGTTCTTGGAGTATTTTTTGAGGTTAGATGTGAAATATGAGTTAATCTGTCAATTATAACTTCGAATTCGGATTTAGCAGGTCAAAATACATAAGGATACACTGATATAGTTTGCCGGACAGACCACTTTGTTTTTGTTTTGGAGGTGTTTTTTTCGGGGTGTTTTCTGGGGTTGGGGGTGAAAAACGAGCCAATCTGACAACTTCGGATTCGGTTTCAGCAGGTCCAAATGCATAAGAATACACTTGTCTGGTCCGCCGGACAGATCATTTTTTTGAGGGGATGTGTTTTTCGGGGTTGGGGGTGAAAAACGAACTAATCTGTCAATATTAACTTCGAATCCGGATTCAGCAGGTCAAAATACATAAGATATACTGGTATAATTCGCCGGACAGACCATTTTGTTTTTGTTTTGGGGGTGTTTTTTGGGGTTGGGGGTGAAAAACGAGCCAATCTGACAATTCTGGCTTCGGATTCGGTTTCAGCAGGTCCAAATATATAAGAATACACTGGTCTGGTCCTACGGACAGACCATTTTTTTGGAGGGATGTTTTTTAAGGTTAGGGGTGAAAAACGAGCCAATCTGACAATTCTGACTTCGGATTCGGTTTCAACGGGTCCAAATATATACAGATACACTGGTCTAGTCTGCCGGACAGACCACTTTTTTTTGTGGGGCTGTGTTATTTTTAAGCCTTTCTTACAAGATATTTACAAGAAATATCTCTTAGTAAATTTTTAGGAAAAGCATTACTTTCACTCATAACATCAGGCATTAAGCCATTCTCAGTTTTAAGCCACCCGAATTGTAACGGATCTTTCTCAGAACCTAATCATTTTTGTACTTGGAAATAGACTCTTAAGCAGTTTTCTTCCTATTACCTCTTCAGTAGGTGGAATTGCAAACAATTCTATTTTCATTATAATGTTTGTCAATTATTTTCTTAATCTTAGGTTTGTAAAAATAGATTTTTTATGATGATTTCATGCTAGTTGAGTCATTATAACCAAAAGGTGAATATCTTCACCAACTATTATAACTTGATTGTCTTGGGTTTTCAAATCAATAGCAGTTTTAACGATTGTAGTATCGGCGGCTTCTCTGCATATTTTAACGTTAAAGTAATTATCTATTAACTTTTTGCGCAATAATTTTATAAATCTATCCTCATTTTTACTATTAGCCAGAAATTTTTTTTTGACTAACCGAGGATTTCATAATGTCACTTGTGACTGAAATATTTCCTCAAACATTTTTTTTCTAAACGACGAATGCGCTCGTTATTCTTAGTGCTATTCTGTTCATCGACATACCCATCAAAAATAATACTACTCTAGTCTTGACTGCTTGGTTCTGATTATTGATCATATATTCATATATTATTATTATTACTAAGCGTATGCTTAATAAATTTCCGTTTCAAATTAATGAAGCTTCATTTTGTATTAAAGTTTTGAAGTTATACGAGACTTTCTATAGTATATTTCATTTTGTTTCGATGAAAATTGGGTGAAAAAAAGGAGGGTCAAAGAAAACACATTTTTGAAAATTGTAAAAATGCACTTTTTTGAAAATTAAAAAAATCTAATCTATCTAAAAGTACATAAAATAATGTACCATCGAAAAAAAGAAGGTGACGTACAATGCCTCCTTGACAATTAAAATTTTTATTTCGTCCGCAATCTTTGACCGTTCTATTTGACATACGGTGTCCGGGATTGGTGCATTATATTTGACCATAAATGAGTTTTATTTTTGCCAACTTTGGTGAAATGACTTCTTTTTGTAGAAAAAATATTCAATTTTGATTTTTTTGGCTATTTTTGATGTTTTCTATTTTTTCCAAGATGGCGGATTGACCAATGCATATCGGACAGGTCTATAGTTTTTAAGAATTTTATTTCAAATAAGCCAGTATTTTTAAAATTACAAGTGCAAGATATATTAAGCAGATAAGTAGAAAATCCGTGAAAGCGCGTCAAAAAGTACATTTAACTTTTGACGCACAAGGAATCTTTGGGAACAAATATTTTTTTCGTAACCAGGAGATCATAATACATAAGAATCAACAATAAAATTTCAGGTGGAATGTTATCGCCGAAGAAAATCAATTCAACTGCAATATAAAGTTCAACAAATTCTTCTTGACACGATTCAGAAAAACGGAAAATATTTCAAATGCCTCCGGCAGTAAACACTTTATTAGTATTTTCATAAATTTTCTTCAGTTTAATTTAATATACTTCACGTTTTTCAGAATAAATTATAAAAATTCAATCAAACCAATAAATTCATTAAAACCCAATTAACTGCTAAGAGCCTCTTGTTAATTAAAGTACCAGTGAAGTGCTCTAATTGCTTCTAGTAAAGTAATTACTCCAAAAGTAATTTGATTACAAGAAAGAACTAATTAATTGAAAAAGGTCATCAATTAATTACCTAGTGAATTATTATACTGTCCAGCCCCAAGGCTGAAAAAGTGGAGTTTATATTTTGTAAATTGATATCAATCCAACAATAAATTAACAAGACCATAACATTATATTGGATATTTTCAAAATAATATAACGTCTTTGTCACGTTACAATTTCAGAAGTAGGTCAGTAAGGTTAATTAGTTAAATTTATTACTAGATTTAAATTGAATTCGAAGCAGTTATTATAAACAATCCCTAATCTGAAATGTAAACAAGAATGTTCAAAACGAAGGCGATTTTTCGATAAAATCACGTGTTGGCAGCCGCGTATTGATCTACAAAGAAGGGGTGAGGTGTTCTATTACACCATTATGACAACATCCCTAGTAACCTTAGTAATGAGACACTTTTATTTTCTCATTATCAACAAACAATTTTATACCACCTTTATCGTCGCAAAATTGCTCATTTAATATTAAATTATACGTGCATCTTTCACTTTATCATCTGAATAAATAAGTATAACTTACGTGTTTTGTTAATGTTACTAAGTTATTTTTCAGCCTATGTTGTGGAATTATATTATATGATAGCTTGTATACGACAGGCACTTCATAAACAATAATTTTCGGTAAAATATACAAACACAAAATAGACATTTACGTCGTGGACATTGAACCACTTTCTGCGATTTGATTTGCCTAACCCTCCACCGCGACGCCACCGGCGCCGCATAACGCCAGCGCTGATAACATCAGTGACGGCGCCAGAGAGGGACAAGGGTGGGTCAAAGCAATTTAGTAAAATTGGCTTACCTTTTTTTTTTTTTTTTTTTTTTAATTTGAAGGGTCTATACACGTTGCAAACGGCACATTTCAATGTGCTGGGATTCCTGCCAATTGGCTCATGTGTAGGCTAATTGGAATGATTGTTTTACGAATTTTTGGGGCAATATTCTAATCTCCATAGTACTCCAATAAATAAAGACAAATTTGAGGACAAAATAGGAAAAAATTACGAGAAAGCTGGTTTTTTGTAGAGACCTTCATTGAGACGCCCTGAGAAGTTCTAGCACTCAGTGTGGCACAATCCCACAAAAAAAAAGTCATCTGCGCGGGGGTACTGACTACATCTATCCCTTGTATTTTAAGCCGCTGAACACGAATCTGATCTTAGTTTTTCTCCAGCACGTTAGGTTTTTCTTTTAATAGCAAATAAATAGATGAATATTAAACTTTTTTGCTTAAAAAAAAACCTGTCGTATAAGGGATAAACTAAGGTCAGATTCGTGTTTAGCGGGTCAAAATACAAGGGATAGGTTATGGTCAATACCGCGGCGCAGACAACTTTTTTTTTGTGGGCCTGTGTTATATAAAAAGTTCAGTGAACAGGTGAAGAGTACGTTTTTAGCTTGTTATTAATTTCCATCCTAAAAGAGTAAAGTGTAGCATTGTAACATGTATCCAAACAAAAAAGTACTGATGTAACCAAAATTGATGAGCTTAAGAAATCCGAAAAAAAAAATGTATTAATTTTCGGAATAAATTGTTTAAATTAGGAGTCTAAAGTTAGAAATTAAGCCAGTAAAACTTCATACAAAAAATGTACTGACACAATGAAAGTAGCACTGCCGTACTGAGTGTGGTCAAAATGTACTGATTTCAGTACGAATGTATTGACACTGGCAACACTGGCTGTACTATAACAATATTTCATCTGATATCGGCAACCTTGAACGTAAAGACAGGAGATTGGTAAAATGTGGAAGTGCTCTATGTATTTACTTGTAATGTGATTGGTCGAGGCATGCCCCAAGATTGTTTAAAGTGCAGACCAGTCTATGTATTACAATACCTATGATGTAAGGTATATTGTTTTTCTTGATTGTCATTACATTTAAAAAATGGCGAATAGCGTGGACTTTAAGTTTCTGCAGCTGCATTTTTTTAAATATGTATACTTACTTTGTTTTTTACTAGATGAATCGCTTTGGAAATGCATTTTTATGTGACGTAAATGATGAAATTGAAAATAAACTTCAGTAAACTCTAAAAAATTACAAAAAAACGTCTGGCAAATAATTACAATACATAATATTAAAGATGTACTTAATGAATTATTTGTTCGTGAAATATTCTCCCCAAATAGTCCAGTCAACGAATGACCTAAAAGGTGGTATAGAGTGCGTGAGCAGGGACCTAAGCGATTGCTTTAGAAAGTTGTTCAAGGTGTTTAGGAAGTGAACATACTGAAAGTCCTGACGTCTAGGAGGTGAGCCGGAGATTGGGGGGCACAAAGAAAGTCCCAGTTTTGGTTTTTTTGCTTATATCTCTAAAATGGTGCATCGTAGGAAAAAATTTACAAAATGAAAGCTCATGAAATTCTCTACAACTTTCATTTTATATACTTTTTTCGAATTCGCAACCGTTTTCGAGCTACACGCTCCGGAAAAGTGAAAATTTTCGAAAAACAGATTTTTACCTCTTCAACTTTAAGGAAAAGCAAGGTGGGCTTCTCAAAATTGTACTTAAGTCAGGAATCATCAAGGAAGCGACAGTGATCTTTTACAACTCCTCCCCCACTCAAGGCTGAAGGTTGAAGAGCCTGGGAAGATTTGCTTCCTCAAATGGTATGGGGCACCAGCAAGACAGACCTCCCTCAACCAGTACCGCTTCCAGTTGTTTATGAGGTCAGTGGCAATATTAAGCCTGACATCAGCTCCCTCCCGCTAACTGAGAGCGCAGCTAAACAGCATTCCCGGCGCACCTACCACCAAGTGCAGCAGTGGCTCGGGAATGAGCTGCCACCTCAAGAGTGGAAACATGTAGGAGACACCCTGGTGCCAATTACAAGCACCGGAGATCCTACTTTTTTTTATCATCTTTAAAATACAATTTTCTATTATTCAGGTAAAAATATGTTTTTTGAAAATTTTCACTTTTCCGGAGCGTGTAGTTCGAAAACGGTTGCGAATTCTAAAAAAATATATGAAATGAAAGTTGTAGAGAATTTCATGAGCTTTCATTTGGTATAAGAAAATTTTTCCCTGCAACGCACCGTTTTAGAGATATAAGCGAAAAAAATAAAAGTGGTACTTTCTTTGTGCCCCCTCCGGCTTACCTCCTAGACGTCAGCACTTTCAGTATGTTCATTCCCTAAGCACCCTGAACAACTTTCTAAAGGAATCGCTTAGGCCCCTGCTCACGCACTCTACACCTACACATATTTACCAAGTAAATATTTTAAAAATAGGATAGAAAAAACAAAACTTCTTATACAACTATATTTAATAATATCAAGGTTATTATTAGTAAAACTATTATCTTATCTCTAATTGCTTATCACTTTTTTTATATATTTAGTTGTAGTGCTAAATAAAAATGCCAACAAACAAAAAAATATTCGTCCTTTTACTGACAGATAACAAAGTTATTATATCACAGTATCGCATACTACACTCAGAGAAATTCGGCGTTTTAAAAAGCACAAGAAATCACTTGAATATAAATATATTGATGTACTGAATTCAAGTCGTCAAAACTCAACATATCAAGTTTGTATATTTTTACTTTTATATTGATTATTGAACAAATTATTGCTATAGACTCTTCAAAATATAGGGAATTTCCTTTCCTTTAATATTTAAAATGACTGTTTTACTTGCCTGACTATATTAATAACTCATCCATATAAATAAAAGTTGAACATTTACATTTTAAAGAAACTCATTGATTTTGTGTATACGATAGTTAACATTTTTAAAGAACAGCACAGTTGAAACAAAGTTCTATTATTTTTTCTGATAAATTCAACTGAACATTATGCAGTTGTTTTAAAAGGGTCAAATATTTAAATTATCATTAGGCACTTTTGTTTTGAAAACGCTTCATAAAACCATATGTTGTCTTTTTGAATTAACTGTAAACACTAATGAGGAAAAAATATATTTGATTTATTTTCAATCATTAGTGATTTTTTTTAATTTTACAATGTTTTTTCTCTCAGTGTAAGTTTTTCTAAAATATTTCAAGGTGAAAATTAATTTTTAAAATGACTTTATTTTGTTAAGTCTTTTAGTAACATTATAGTTTCAAAGTATATCTTCAACAAAAATTTAAAAATTTTCAAATTAAAATATTAGACTGAGAAGATTGGAAACATTGTCCTATAATATCTGCACAAACAGTCCAGTATACGGACGGCTCACAGTGGACCACATGATTCATTTAATATGCCAAGTACAAAAAAAGGGAAATGAGCCAATCTGGATTTTGTAGCTATCAGCAGCTAGCTAGAAGCTAGCAGCGCAGGTATTCAACGCAACTATGCGACACCACTGCAATAGCAAGAGCAAGTTTGTTGCCTATACAACCGGCACGCGCTAGCGATATCGGTCTGTGCGCATTGTGATGTATATTATCTTCTCTAAGTAATTTCACTCTATGCCACAGTTTTTTTGACTGAAGTGGGCGCAATATAGTGTAAAGGAAATAATAAGGCAAGGAGCTGTCAACCAGTCAATTGACATTCTTTCCGATAGCAGGCAGGGTCGGCCTTTGAAGGGGGCGCGACTATGCCCCGCACGAGGGTGCCACGAGCTTGATATAAGGCGCGCTACGATATAAGTCACTTTTTTTTCGAGTAAAATTTATGAGTACGAAAAAATTTTGTTTTGGATTTTACCCCCGCTTCTCAATTTTGAGAGGACGACAATTTTTTTTTTTTTTTGACTTGACCAGAAAAAAGTGCGCTTTTCAAAATTTCGCATGAAGGCACTTGAGGAACTAAGGCCGGCCCTGCATGCAGATCAATTCGAGGCTTTAGTACAGGACTGCTTGAATATCCTTATGAGCCAAGGAAGTTAAAATAAAGTAACCATGATATAGGTATCAGGATACAATGGAATTGAAAAGGCTAATAAATTGGCGCGAGTTATAATTCTCGATATTAGGGATAACCTAAAAAAAATGCTGAATATGAAAACTCAGCAATTGCGATAAGCAAGCTTATAAATATAGGTTATCTTCAAATTGAGACCAGATCTAGTTTGTCAACAGTGTATCAACATCGAACTTGTAGAAAAATAAAAAGGTGTTCAAATAAAAAGTTTATTGGTGTTTTTAAAAAGTCTTTGTCTTAAACCACAATTTTATCTCGTGTCTAAGGCCCTAGTAGAACCCTAAACCTATTCCGGTATAGCTCAGCCATGCATACAAGCATGCATTAATAAATGGGTACAAAATAAATCTTTAGAATGATGGAAGAGTTTCCCGAGACGGAGATAGAACAAGGGGGTCATTAAAGAACGATCGGCTAAATTTACGCAAGACCTACCATACCAAAATAAAAAGTCCATTAGAGGTAGAGCAGCTAGTCTGAACTCCGCCAAGGCAGAAAAATAAATAGGGACAATTTATTATTATTATCACAGACTTAACAGCGGCACACTTTATCAGCCATAGCTTGAAATTATTCACCGATCCCTCGCGCTCGATTGAGATTCGGCTCTGTTGGAGCCCGTTCCAGGTTTTTGGGCTCATCAGGCGACGTTGGTAATGTTCGCTCCAACAGCTCTGAGCCCAGACCACAACAAGGGACCACAGAGACTCTTATCCAAGAGTTTCCTTAAAATATGCGATGTTCACAAAAGTGAGATCTTCTGCACTTCTTGTGTGCTCGGTTGACCAGGAAGTTGTTATAGAATTCGGTCATAGCCCTTCTTGACTGTTCCTACAATTACTGGCACGACTGTGGTCTTTGCTTTCCACATTCCGCTGACTTCTATTTGGAAGTCTTTGTGCTCGATCGACTTCTCCGTTTCCTTGAGCGTTGGTGTCACTCGGAATGGATACATCGATCAGCAAATAGGATTTCTCATTTTTAATATGTACGACAATGTCTGATCAATTTGCGCGAATTTCTCCGTCAGTTATAATCGGCAAGTCCCACATAATTATAACGTCGTAAGTATTGACAACCTACTAGTATTTTGGCGCCACTGGTATATCGAAGGCTTATACATGACCCAGTGGAGATATCTGGCCACTCTGTTGTGACGGTGTGTACGCCGTTGATGTCAGCGTTGTACATTCTGCTACCATGTGGCTGATATGTTCTTTTGCTAAGCCGCATGTCATACACTTGCTGTCAACAGGTTATTTCAAGAATATCATATTATTTTTGTTGTTATTATTATTGGGTCTTTAAATGGGACACTACCGGGTTAATAAACATGAATATAATGGCTCTGGCAAAGTACGCAACATGCATATTCTACCAAGAGGAAGAGGAAACCTCAGTGCCATGCTATTGTGAATACCTGGCTAGACAGATTCCAACTTCTTGGCGAGGAAAAGCCAAGGGCTGATAACTATAATATGGGGCCCTTATCAGGTCTGTGTGGTCTGATATGAAGAACTAACCTAAACAAGGAGCTCTAAGGAAAACAATAACAGAAGTGCTACTACAGATCCACAGGAGGTTGCTGTGTTCAAGGCCAATCAGCCAGAAAATAGAAGGTACCAGTTCTTCAAAGGGGTGAAAAAAAGACCCTAACTTCAAAGTACTGCACCTTGGTGAATTGCCTAACCGAAGTTTCAAAGGTTTTCAAAAATATTTCTGGAAATTTTTTACTAAAATTACTGATTTTTTCAAAATATTTGTAAAAAAGCGCATTTTTCTCCATTTATCTGTCATACAAAAGGCGTACTTATAGGATTGCTCTGCTCCAATATGAATAGCAAATAAACAAATCTTATCATTTTAATTGATAATTGTGTAATGCAAACTTAATTGCCGACTAAAATGCAGTGTACCTAATCGTCTAATATTAACCGTGAACAGTGTATTGTCGATATCATCAGTGTCACAATGTTTTCCAAGCAAGTCGTTTACCTATCAATTATCTTCATTTTCAATGTCTTGGAAACTGACGGCACTAGACACAACTCTTGCAAGGACTACTCAGATTATTATTTTATAGATTTTAGTAAAAATTGTTATTACAATCCAGATGTGTTCGCTCCCACTGTAAGTACAAAAAATTTTAGTCGAGATTATTTTTTAAAAAACTTCAAATCTAACAATAAAACAAATAAGAGAAATTGGAGAGCTTACATACATTAAATATTGGCAGCTTCGTTAACATTAAGCAAAACCATTTCCTTCTTAGGTAAAATACTTTTCTGTAAAAAATATAACAAATATCAGTAAGAAAAGTTATTCAGATTGAAAAGTTATAATCCTATGCAAAATTTCAGGAAGATGTGCCTAATTTCGTGGTTTCAATATTTTTCCACTCTATCATTTTACGCAAAAAAACATTAGAATGTCGTTTTCAAAAGTGTTTGAATCATCACGTACCCATAAAATTTGCTTAGTTATTATTTTTAATATAACGAAAAATTACATTTTATATAAAATAACCCAAAATCGAAACATTCATAACATGCAGATATTGTGGGAAAAGATTAAAACGATCAAAGTAGGCAAATCTTCTTGAGCTTTTCACAGTGCAGTAAGTTTGACCAAAATGAATCAAAAAGCTGGTTTCACAAAATGTTTTCAGCATATCTGTAGGGTAAAGAAATACAAACCGGAAAATCTTAGCTCATCCCCTTTGCGAGATATTTCATTTCTAATTACACAGCCCCACAGAAAAAAAGAAAAAGTGATGTATCCTTATGTATTTTGACCCGTTGAATCCGAATCCGAAGTCAAAATTGTCACATTGGCTCGTTTTTCATCCCCAACCACACGGAACACCCTTAAATAAAAAAAAGTGCTCTGTCCGGCGGATCAGAATAATGTAGTCTTATATATTTTGACCCGCTGAATTCGAATCCGAAGTCAGAATTGTCAGATTGGCTCGGTTTTTATGTCTAACCTCAAAAAACACCCCCAAAAATCCAGTTTCTCGACTTTCACACTCAAATGAGTAGTTAGAAATTTGTTTTAATATGTTTATTTCATAATCTTAAACGCTTTAACCACATATCACTGTAACCTCATAACCCTCCCAAGTAGCACAATTAATTCCTCAAGATATCCCGAGGATAAAAATTTAGGAATTAGTAAATATCTTCTAGAGGTCTGTAAGAATTCCCTAAGATGGGCAAATGTCAGCATATCAGTATTAAATAGTACTTCCTATGGTAATCGAAAAAAGCTATCAGTATAGAATCCTGTGAGCAGCCTTTTGCATAGCTATAGAATTCCCATAGTAATCTTTAGGATATCTTATCGCTTGCCAATATAAATGGTCCCGAGGACATCTTTATAGGATTTCTTTTAGATGTACCGCATCGATCCTGCAAACAGATTTAATTCCTGTAGTAATCTTTCGGGTATTTTATCGCTTACCAATATAAACGGTACTGAAAACATCTTTATAGGATTTCTATTAGATGTACCACAGAAGACAGGAACTATACAGAAGCGCAAGCAAGCCTTTCTGACGGGACCAAATTTGTTCATAGTCGCCATGACGATAAGGCATATATTTGTCAAAAGCCATATGATAATTTTTGACGTTGTGCGATTGACAGTCTTTGACAGGGGGCAACATCTGGTGGACAATAAATGCAGGTAATTCACTTGTAACCCCATGTAAATAAATAAAAATTAGCAATGTCTGAAGAGGAGACTTGTGGAAAGTGCCTAGAAACTATAAAAGACAAGAATAAATCTATAAAATGCAAGGGTATGTGCAATAAAATATCACAGTGCGTGTTACAATATTAAAAACGCAGATTTAAAAGTAATTACGAGTATTAAATCACTCAAATGGTATTGTGACCAATGCGAAGTTATGAACGACATCATCATGGATAAACTAAATGAAAAATTTGAGAGTTTTAAAAATGAAATGGTAGAAACTATAAAAAATATGTTACAGTCTATAATAATAGATAAAAAAGAAGAAAAAAGCACATATGCGAATATAGTCAAGAAATATAAGATAGAACCAGTCCTCATAGTTAAACCCAAAGTGGACCAGACGAGTAACATAACAAAAGAAGATATAAAACAAAATATTAATCCAGCAAGTTTAGCAGTCGGAGTTTCAGGTATAAAAGAGATCTCAAAAGGACAAGTGGTGATCAAATGCGAAAATGAAAAGGACAGAGATAAAATACAAAATAAAATACAGGAGGAAATGCCTAATAAGTATGACATAACTAAACCAGTATTAAAATATCCAAGTTTAAAAATTATTGGGATACATAACGAGGATGATATGGATGATAACGAAAAACTAACTGAACAAATGATTGAACAAAACCATGAAATAAATAAAGAAGAAGAAGGATTTCATTTAAAAGTAATGAAGAAAATAAAAAATGATAAATACCCTAGGACCTTTTCATTAATTATACAAACTGACCCAAAAACACATGGCAAATTGGCAGAAAAAGAAAGAATCAATATAGGCTGGTCAAGAGGTAAAATTTATGACTTTGTGAATGTAATCAGATGTTATAAATGTTTAAGGTTTAATCATTTTGCAAAGGATTGTAAAAATAAGTATACTTGTTTCAAATGTGGCTCTGAATATGATAGTGATAGATGTAATTCAACAGAAAAGAAGTGTGTAAATTGTATGGAGGCGATAAAGAAATACAATATAAATATAGGAAACAATCATGATGCATATGACAGCAATTGTCCTTGTTACCAGCGCATTTTAAATAATCTAAAGCATAAAATTAATTATTCACATGAATAGCAATTAAATGTATATACAGGGGGAACAGATAAGCATCAGATTTTAACTTTAAATGTACAAGGTTTACTACATAATAAAGATGAGATTGAAATGTTAATACATTCTGTTAAACCCCTGATAGTATGTGTGACCGAAACACATGTAACCAAAGATATACATAGAAATGAAATAAATATTGAAGGCTATTATCATGAAATTTGTTACACAGATAGTGTCCATACTGGGGGAGTTATTTTATACGTGAAAAAAGAACTATCTTTTAGACTAATAAAGAAGGTTGATAAAAATGTATGGGCTCTTGTAATTACAGTACAAATAAATGCTGTTAATTATACACTAATTGGATTATATCACTCACCTAATTCAAGTCATGCAGATTTTTTAAATGTAATGGAGGAACTCATTGAGGAATTTAATGATAAACAATTGCTTTTAATGGGTGGCTTTAATATAGATGTATCACAGAACATATTTTATGCGAATAAATTGCAACAAATTTTATCACAAAATAGACTTAGTCAATTAATTAAAGAACCTACGCGAATAACAAATAAATCAGCAACAATAATAGATTTAGTTATAACTAATTGTGAGCACATAACTTATCAAGTTAGTCACACTCCAAGAATATCAGATCATGCAAATATTTTAGTAAATTTGGCGACTAATCAAAAACAATGGAAAGAAGTAGAAATAAAAAAAAGGTGTTACAAGAACTTTAATGAAGAAAATTTCGAGAACTTGTTAAGGAATTCACACTGGGATAATACAATATCAGATGTAAATATGTTAGCTGATAATTTTGTGAGCAGTATATCTAAGTCACTAGATCAAATTTGTCCTGTAAAAGTAACGAAGGTGCCAGTGCAATATGCAGATAAAAAATGGATAAATCAAGAAAGTATTGAATGTATGAAAGAAAGGGATCAGAGATATACAGCGGCAAAAATAAGTAATGCAAATGAAGACTGGGAAAGATATAAGAGAAAACGAAACGAGGTCACATCACTACTAAGAAGACAAAAACAGAATTATTATGAACGAAAAATCGACGACAATAAAAAAGATGCAAAAAATATGTGGAAAACTTTGAAGAAAATATATCAAGACAAAAACCACTCGGCACCCAAAGAAATCCAGTTCGGGAATGAAATAATAGAAAATGAATCTAAAATCGCGGAAAAATTTAATGAATATTTTGTAGGCAGTATTAAAGATATTATTGAAAGTATCCCTAAACAAAATGGGTATGAGTTAGATATTATAGAAGTAAAAAATAAATTAACAGAATTTAAACCTATTGAAATGGATAGTCTTAAGAAAATTATATCTGACTTACCTAATAAATCAGGTATTGATGGTATATCCACAGGAATTATAAAAACAGCTTTTGATGTAATTGGTAATAGGTTTTTAGATGTTATTAATAGCTCATTACAAAAAGGAATTTGTCCTACTAACTGGAAAATATCGGTGGTTACACCCATTCCCAAAATTTCGAATACAATAATATGTGAAGAATTTAGACCTGTTAACACATTACCAGTATATGAAAAAACGCTAGAATTGGTAGTAAAAGAACAATTGACGACACATTGTATTGATAATAACATTTTAATAGAGAATCAATCTGGATTCAGAGAAAGTCATTCCTGTGAAACGGCATTTCAGTTCATTATATCGGATTGGGTTAAGACAATAGGTAAAGATCAAATCATAGTTGCAGTGTTCTTAGACTTTAAACGTGCATTTGAGACGGTAAATCGAAAGTTACTGGTATCGAAGTTAGAAAAAATGGGCATTGGGGGGACTGTACTTAAATGGGTGGAATCCTATCTAAAGGAGAGAAGACAAAAAACAAGATATGTAAATAGTGAGTCTAACATAATAGACAATGACTTCGGAGTACCGCAAGGATCAGTGCTAGGACCTTTATTATTTGTGCTATTTATAAACGACATAGTGAAATCTATAAAAAATTGTAAGGTACATTTATTTGCAGATGAGACGTTAATTTATTTGGATGGAGAGAATGTAGATGATGTTATTAGGGCTATTAATCAAGATTTAAAAGACATATTTGTTTGGTTGTGTGATAATAGCTTAAAAGTAAACATAGACAAATGTAAATATATGATTCTCGGCAAAAAACAGGTAATAAGCCGACTACAAATTGGGGAAAGTATTGTATTAAATAATGAAAAGTTAGAAAAAGTTTCGGAAATTAAATACTTTGGTTTTATCATAGATCAGTCCTTGACTTTCAAAAATAATAGTGATTACATTATTAAAAAAGTTGCAAAAAAGATTTATTTTTTACATAGAATTTCAAATTATCTCTCAATGTTTTCAAGAATATTAGTATATAAATCTATAATAGCTCCGCATTTTGAATATTGCGCAACGCTGCAGCTATATTTAAATAACAATGAATTACAACAGTTACAAAAGATGCAAAACAAAGCTATGAGGATATTAGTAAAATGTAACAGATATACTCCCATAGATACAATGTTAAATGTTTTAAATTTTTTAAATGTTAGACAACGTATAGTTTTAAAATCACTGCAATTTATATTTAAAATAAAACATGGTATGGCTCCAAGGTATTTATGTGATAAATTGAGTTTCGTCCGAGAGACTCATGGTTATAACACTCGTAGTGTAGATGATATGGTGGTAGAGAGGTATGACAATTTAAAGGAATCGAAATCTCTGTTTTGTAAGGGTATTCAATTATTTAACGATTTACCAAAGGAAATAAAATATTGTGAAAAATATAATATTTTCAGTAAATTATATGTTAGTTATATTAAAAAAGAATTTTGATTGTTTTCAGATTAGGTTAGGTAATTTTACGATAAGTTATATTATAATACAAAAAGATTTGTAATAATTTTACAGTTACTGTTATGTAAAATTAAAATTAAGGTAAACTAGAGAAAAATTAATTATGTTCTATATATTGTAATGATTCCATTGTAGCTTTTTAGCTAATAAAGATATATTATTATTATTATTGAAACTCTTACACGGTGGTTGGTTATTTTCGTGCCTTTTTCTTCCAGTTTTCGACAATTTCTATGTTTATTTATTTATTTGATTTTTGTTTATAATAATATAGGAGTTATGCTTATCATCCATGCCCTTCGAAGGTGAAACAAATAAGCTTCTTTATATTTCTCAAAGATCCTGAAAGGTATGTACAAATTCATATTACTGAAACAACTAGAAAGTATAATGTTAGATATACTAAACAATTAGCAGTTGAAAAGAAGTAATATGAAAGGAAATATTTTCTTATCAGAAATGCAATAAGTTACAGAATATGTTCATCAGTTTCTAATGAACAGAATTGTATGAATAAGGTAATTAAGTAATGACTCTCAACTCGTATCATACTAAAGAACTTTTCATTGTATCAATTGAAAAAAATCAATAATTGGCATCATATAACTAACATAACCTCAAATTTTAAGTTTTTTCAGGTTTATTCCCATTTTTAATGTTTGTATACTCATTTCAGCTTGGAGCAATACTAGCTCCAAGCAAATATTTAAAAATTCAGGCTAATAATTTTTCAATAATGTTGGTTAATAAAAATAGACTGCTAATTACAGGTTAGATTTCCAACCTACAAAAAGAGTCCTATTTTATTAGGAGAAAGTATTTAGAACTTCAAAAACATTACACTGAATTAGATTTTAGTTGAAAGTATGGAAACCAAGCTGAAATTTTAGCAACAGCTACGAAATACTCATAAATCTTAGGAGATATATATTTTTGAGGTTAGCTGTGCACATGCCCTATTAGGCAATCCAACAACCTGTCAAATTATTTTGGCAATATGGCGTCGAGGGCAAACACGGTTTATTTTAATTAACTCGCGGAAACGTAGCCAAGGTAACCGAAAAACAAACTCTTTAACAAACGTTTAACAAATGAAAACAAACGTTTGCCGGATGTTTGCCCTCAACGCCATGTTTAAAGTCACGTGGTTTGGATTGCTTAATTCACGTATATTGTTATTTTACGTAAACATTTTTTTCACTGTACTATTTGATTTGTAATATTCTATTCAACAATATAGCCAATATAGTTATATACATAATATATGTCTCTTTCATTGTATATCTATACATTGTACTACTTTCCATGATAGCATTTTCATATTCTGGTAGCAGTATGAAAAAAAATGGCTTGAAAGCGCATTATTATGATTGAAATACGGGATATAAATATAAAACTGTATTTCTTTTTTTTAACATTCTGCAATACACTATGACTTGGGCCCCCAACTTCATTAATACCGTATACACGTATTCCTATTCATGTACCTATCTACTAAATATAAAACAAGACAGTTTTCTAAGTGTAGTAAGGCATATCACTGTCACTTCGAGGTCACCTAAATCAGACACCTGATATCAAAGGTGCCGCGGCAAGCTTTCGTTTCTGTATAGTTCCTGTCTTCTGTGGATGTACCAACACACACTTCTTATAGAATTGCCAGCGGCAGCTGGTGAAATGTTGGATAATCAAAATCTCAATATGAGACATCAGGCCCAAACCAAACCAAAGATTAGATAGAGATCATTATAAGATTCATCCAAATAAATCGATGATCCCTGAGAGAATTTGAACGTTGCAGTAATGTTATCAATGTTCTATAAATTCATGAGTATAAGATAATGCATGACTGATTATCGTCAGTGGTTTGTACATGGCGTCATCTAGGAATAATTTCTGTAACAAACTACGTGATAAGCAAACAAATTTTATGCATTAAAAGAATTTCTTCCTGCGATTTCTATAGGTGTTCTATTAGCGATAATAATAATATTTCCATTTTAATACTTTATTTGATCTCTGTAATACATAGAAAATTGAGCTGTATGGTAATTCCCTTTTAGAACTTCTAGAAGATGTCTACAAGTATTCTGTTAATGATAATAATACTATTTCCATTTTAATACTTTATTTGATTTCTATAATACTTAGAAAATTGAGCTGTATGGTAATTCCCTTTTAGAACTTCTAGTAGATGTCTGTGGGTTAGCAAAAGTTGAAATTCCTATATAATGCCCAGTTTACATTCCCCTAGTGCATAAAAGTTGAGCACATATAAAGATTTCTCATTTTGATTTCGGAAGGACTTCTAGAGTACATAAATACAAGATATCCTCGCGGGCAGAAAATAGAACTTCTTAAAGATATCTTAAAGAATTCTGTACTACTTGGGCTACAACTCCATAACAATGTGAAACCGGTTTTTACTGGTGTTTCTTGAGGTTACAAATGCAAACCCAGTCAATCTGACAATTCTGACTTCGGATTCGGATTCGGATTCAGCAGGTCAAAATACATTGGGATACATTGATCTAATCCGACGGACGCAGGCACTTTTTTTTAATTCAGGGGTGTCTTAGAGGTTAGGAATGAAAAACGAGCCAATTTGAAAATTCTGACCTCGGATTCGGATTCAGCAGGTCAAATTATACAGGATGTTTCGAAAAGATTGGTACAACGCTTAGCCGTAGATTCTTGACATCAAAATAAGTCGATTTAATTCAAAAAGTAGTGGTCTACCTCTTTTCGTTTTCAAGATACAGAGTGGCAAAGTAAAAAAATTGTATTCGTAATTTATCTTTATCTTGGAGACTATTATACGTATCTACTTCAAAGTTGGTAACGACATGTTTTTCAGGTCGCTAATTACAATGGTGCTATTTCCGATGCCATATTGTATAGATGGCGCTAATTACAGGACTTTTGCGTGACACATTAAGCCATAACTTTTTTTAGGTTAGGTTTTGGACATCGTCTTCTACTATAGTCGAAACGTAATTTGGTTTCCTAAAGAAAAGGTGTACTTGTTTAAACACGATAAAATGCACCCTTTCAGAGAAATACGCGATTTACAACTTTATGACACACCAGTTCGAGGAAATTCAATTATACCTAAAAGCGGTTTTCTTATCTAGTAGGTGTACATCAAGTATGATGTCTTGAAGTCGTCAATAGTGCTTGTTGTAGATACGTATAATATTCTCCAAGATAGAGACAAAATATGAAAACAATTTCTTTACTATACCAGTCTGTATCTTGAAAACGAAATGAGTTAGATCGCTACTTTTTGGGTTAAATCAACTTGTTTTGATGTCAAGAGTCTACGCTAAGCGTTGTCCCAATCTTTTCAAAACACCCGGGGTATTGAATTTCTTCGAACTGGTGTGTGACAAAGTTGTAAATCGCGTATTTCTCTGAAAGAGTGCATTTTATTGCGTTTAAACAAGTATACCTTTTCTTTAGGAAACTAAATTGCGTTTCGATTATAGTAGAAGACGATGTTCAAAACCTAACCTCAAAAAAGTTATGGCTTAAAGTATCGCGTAAAAGTCCTGTAACTAGCGCCATCTATAAAATATAGCATCGGCAATATCACCATTGTAATTAGCGACCTGAAAAACATGTCGTTACCAACTTTGAAGTAGATACGTATAATAGTCTCCAAGATAGAGATAAATTACGAATACAATTTTTTTACTTTACCACCCTATATCTTGAAAACGAAAAAAGTTAGACCACTATTTTTTTAGTTAAATCGACTTGTTTTGATTTCAAGAATCTACGGCTAAGCGTTGTCCCAATCTTTTCGAAACACTCTGTATAAGGACACACTGGTTTGATCCGCCGGACACACCACTCTTTTTTTCGTTTTTGGGGTGTTTTTTGGAGTTAGAGATGAAAAACGAGCCAGTCTAAAAACTCTAACTTCGGATTCAGATTCAGCGGGTCAAAACATAAGAATACACTGATCTGGTCCACCGGACACACCACTTTTTTTGTGGGGCCGTGTAATTAGAAATTGAATATCTCACAAGGGGGATCAACTAGGATTTTCCGCTTTGTTTTTTTTTTTACCCTACAGATATGCTGAAAACATTCAGTGAAACCCGTTTTTGGATCCATTTTGGTCAAATTTTCTGCAGCTTAAAGACCGCAGTGTTTTGCATCGGAGTATAACTCTCCTGTCTACCATATACAGTGTATCCCCGGATGGGGTACCATACAGAGTATTCTAACGCAAACTACTTTTTTACATTTTATTAAAAATCTTATTTAACGTTTTTCAATTATGAAGGAGAGCTTAAATACGGAGTATAGTTGCAAAATAAGGAAATAACAATATTCAAAAATGACCCCGGATGGGGTACTGCGCACTCTAGTAAACGTTCATATTTTTGATTTACCGGAAAAAGTCATTTTTCATAAAAAGTTTTGCATGTCTTAGGAAGTCATACACCATTGCCAAACTTAAGATAAATTACACAGGGTATTCTAAAAATTAGAAAATATCAAATCGACTTTAAGCAAACTACTTTTTTCTTATATCTTTATTGAAAACTTTATTTAACAAAGTTTATTCAACTAAGAAGAAAAGCTTAAATTCGAACGGGTTTGGCAAGCTGTTGGTCCATAGCGGCCAATCCGTGGAAGTGATTGTCCAACCATTGTCTAACTAGGATTGTGGAATGTGCTGGGCATACACCTTGCCGAAAATCTATTTTTCTTCCAAACTCTAAATTTTCATTGTCCAGTTCGCCCAAAACGAAGTTATTCAAAATTTCTAAATAATTATCTTGATTCAAATTTACATCCATAAAATGATGACAGGTTATTCTGTGATGCATTATGCCACACCAAAACATTTACTTTTTTAAACTTTTGACTATTAGTGGTAATTCGGAAATTATGATTTTCCTGAGCCCAGTACATACAATTTTAAGAAGAGACTACCCCATTAGTCGTAAAAGTAAATTCGTCCGTGAATAAATGGTTTCGATGAAATAATTTATCTGCTAACATTTTCTCACCCATAATTAAACAAAAATCCAAACGACGAGTACCATCTCCAACTTAAAGTTTGTGAATTTTAGGATTGAATGCATAAAATTTGTTGCTGACTAAAGTCCTCTGAATATGAGGTTTGCTAATACCCAAATTTATTCTCTAGAAGGTTCAGTTCATCTAGTTGATTTTTTACTGAGTTTGCAAAGTAATCAATCACCAAATAAGTTACTAATTATTTTGTTATCTGATATTATGTTGTCCTGTATATTAATCTTAAATTCTGTTTCTTCAAGAATGCATATGTCTCAATTTTTCAGATAAAATCTGATTTATTCAGTAGAATTAATCTCTAACCTTCTCAGTCTTTTAAAACCAAACTGAATGTGTAAAATCAGAATATCGCATTTACTAAATTTTTCGTTTCTTACAGACAGAAATTTTAACCCGTCATGTCGGTACATACGAAACTCATACTGTGACAACTGAAGACGGTTACATTCTTAACATGTTCAGGATCCCCAAAGACAACCCTAAAGGAGTGGTTATATTACAGCACCCTCTAGGAGGTGCTTCATCTATATACGTTAGTCAAAACAACGAGTCATTAGGTAAGTCTATGATTTGTATATTTTTTATTATCAAATATGTTTAATATTTTAGTTTAACTTGTGATTGGGCCATGTATAATTAATTTTAAATTATATCTAGGTAGTTAACTTCTATTCAAGTGATATTTGGGTAGCTTTAAAATAGATGTCACTACATATGTTAAAATTTAATTTATTCTGTTCGAATTTTTATAGTTTTTTTTATAGATAGATAGATAGATAGATAGTTTCTCTAGAAGCAGAGTAATTTGCTTTCTGAATATTATAGAATATTATAGCCAGTTTTACCAAATTCAGTGTGTTCGTCTATTTTTCTTTCTAGAGTTAAAATATACAGTGGGGAATCGGCACAAGGAAAAGTACTGCATAGTTATTACAATTAATGGCAGTGTAGTAAAATGTATTTTTATTTTAAAAATGTACGATGTCGCTTTTGACAGATAAAATATTACTTTTCATGTACCTACTGAAATATTTATATTTTGCTTTTAGCTTTTCTAATGGCAGACCAAGGTTACGATGTTTGGATACCAGGTAACAGAGGTACACCTTACTCCGATAAACATGTGAATCTTACATCCTCCGACTCTGAATATTGGAACTTTAGGTAATTTACAATTTCATAGAAATTAAATTCTATTGACGCTTAAAGAATGTGAAACTAAAATAAATAACCAACGATGGTTCTCCTATTCTTTAGATCAGAGCAGTGCTGTTTTATTGATACTAACATCCTCCCCAATAGTCCGGAACCTTATTCCTATAATTATTTTGTTTTCTTGATGAGGAAGTAGACAATAGAAATATTAACATGGTATTGTAGTAGTATATCCCTCCAATATGTTTTAAATATAATTTCAAATTCGTCGGACTGAATATTATTTTATATTAAATTATTATTGCTGCATATTAATATTAGCAATTATTAATTGTTACAAACAACAAAACAAACAAAAATTTGTTTTTTTTTTCATAATTATCAAATAGGAATTAAAAAACGAAAAGGATTATTTTATTTTAATTTTGTTTATTTTTATATCCTTTCATTTCTTTCGTTTGTTTTGGCCGATTAAGAACCATGCAACTATTAATGTATCTCCTTTTTAGTTTTCATGAAATAGGATTGTATGATTACTCTGCAATAATAATCTATATTAAAGAGAAGACAAGGAGGTCAGATATTATTTATATTGGACACTCAATGGGTAGCACCGCTTCAATGATATATGCTTCACTAAAACCTATCGAGGCCAAGAACTCAATTAAAATTTTCATAAACATGGCTCCACCAGTATACATGAAAAATACAGGAGGTCTTATAAGATTACTTGCGCCATTTGCTCCAGTACTTGAGGTAAGTCAAATGAAATGAAATCATTTATTTCTGATACCATGATACTATAACTAAAGTAAAATTACTGTTTTTTTTTCGTCAGTGTTAGGATAATAAAAAACTCGATTTTACACTAGGTCGGCATTTCGGTTTATTTTTAAGTATTCTACAAGACTGAAAAGATAGTTATTGACGATAAGACGTTTAATTTTTTAAATACCTACGTTAAATACGATTTTTTAAAAATCTATCAAATTATCATAATGCAAATAATGTACAAATCTATGAACATCAAAATACTAATATAGTCCGATCAATGAATGCCCAAAAAGGGGATTGTAGAGAACATTTAGGAGGGGAGAATTTTTCTCTTCAGGGATGTGTTGGGGGTAGTTAGGAGGTAAAAATACTAAAAGTCCCCGCCACTACTATCCCCGCCGCACACTTTTTTGGACAAAAATCTCCCGACAGTAGAGATTTCAATTAAATTAAATAAAGAAAATGGCAAATACCCTTTAGACATTGTACTTACTAAGAATAGTGCTGCGGTGAAGAGGCTTTGGGTTAACCTAACCTAAAAATCGCAGATATTCCACATCCAGTGGAAGTATAGAAATGACAAAAAAAATTTCAAATGTTTTATTGTTCAAATAGGCTTAGAATGTTAAGAGATTTTAAGTTTGAGCAAAAAAAATGTCTGTCTGTCTGTAACTTATTTTGTGCGCACGATTACTCTGGAACCGTTAAGATATTGACTTAAAATTTGGTACACGTATGTATTTTAACGAAATCTGGAACTAGATTATATTTTCGTGTTATTCCGTTGAAGGGTGGTAAATTGGGATACATGGAGGTAAATATGTAAACCAAGCAGGTAAGAGTCCATACAATTGGTATTTAGTATATATAAGAGAAGCTAACGCCTCAAAAAAATTTTTGGCATTAGCCACCCCCATTACTACCCCCACCCTATTATAAAAGGGGGTGAAAAAAATTGTGATTTAGTATGTGTACAAGAACCAAAGGCTTCAATTTTTTTTTACATCATCCACACAGGTAAAAATAAGGATAATTTTTTATTCACATGATTTTATTCCTATGCATTCAGACTAACCTAGTTAACAGCTTTAAACCTAATATAACTTATAAGTGAAAAATTGTATGTATTTAATAACAGTCATAAACCTAAAAGTTTCAACCCTAACATGTTGAAACTTTTAACCCTAATAAAGGGGTCATGAATGTTATTGGGCAGCTGAGAGTCATTTCCGAAGTAATTTTTCGCGCGGAATCCCAATCTGGCCTCAGAATTGGGCCATCATGTCAACAATGAAAGCGTGTTTTTTTTAGTTTTTTAAACTATTAATTTTATTTTGTTACTTCTTAATCCTAAATAAACTTAAAGTTTTAACCATATCAAGGACGTTATAAAGAAAAAAGTAGTCCGCCATCTTAGTGACAAACGCCATTTTGAATTTTTGATGATGTAATATGGCCTATGTTCCATTATCACCTGACTTACAGGCGTATGCAAAATTTCAAACCTTTAACTTACCAAGAAGTGGGAATGTGCGTTTTAGATGAAACACCCTGTATATATAGCAACGCTACATAGCTTATTGTATTTTACTGGCCAAGACCCTTCATCTGATACCCATATTAAGGAGGTTATAAAGAAAAAAGTAGTCCGCCATTTTGGCGACAGACGCCATTTTGAATTTTTGATGATGTAATAAAGCCTGTGTTGTATTGTCACCTGACTTACAGGTGTATGCAAAATTTCAAACCGCTAGCTTACCAAGAAGAGGGTATGCGCATTTTATTAATGTATCTCTTTTTTAGTTTTCATGAAATAGGATTGTATGACTACTCTGCAATAATAATCTATATTAAAGAGAAGACAAGGAGGTCAGATATTATTTACATTGGACACTCAATGGGTAGCACTGCTTCAATGATATATGCTTCACTAAAACCTAACTAACTTACCAAGAAGAGGGTATGCGCATTTTAGATGAAACTGTATAGCAACGCTATATAGCTTATTGTATTTTACTCGCCAAGCCCTTTCGTATGATACCCTATCAAGGAGGTTATATAGCAAAAAGTAGTCCGCCATCTTGGCGATAGCCGCCATTTTGAATTTTTGATGTAATATGGCCTATGTTGCATTGTCAATTAACTTATGATCCCGTAAAAATGAATTTGGTACCCAATACACAAGAACACTACTTCGTTTATTTGTGACTCTCGGCCAAGGAGGAAAACTAGGAATAATTTTTAGGTTAGGTTAACCCAGAGCCACTTTGCCACAGCACTACTCTAAAGTGCAATGTCTTAAGGGTATCTGTCATTTTTTTCATTTAATTTGATTGAAAGCTCTACTGTCGGCAGATTCTTGTCCAAAAAGGGCATATTTTTCCCACTGTGCGCCGCTTCAAGGGGGGAGGGAGGTGGAAAGGTTCCTTTTTTCGATTCTTCGCTTATAACTCGGAAATGATGCATCGTATGGAAAAAGGTAATCTATGCAAAATTAAACGTAATTAAATTTTCCACAAGAATGTTTATATTCATTTTCTTCCCATGTGTTATAGTTTACGAGATACTCGCCAGCGAAAATCGATGATTAATTAAAAAAAATCAAGTATGTACCTTAAATATTTATATCAAAGGTGTTTACCGTGGCTGCTAATAAATCATAGTCACAGAACAATCTTTATTTTACAACACTCGTCGTATTTACTAACGTAATATTTGGTCGAAATCTTTACTTTTCCTTAAATATACAGTGTGACTCACTTAAAATGAAGATACCCTTATAACTTTTTTATTTTGTTTCCGATTTGAATCAAATTTTACTCAAGTACAGAACAAATTAGAATCTACTTATGACCAGAAAAACATTCGGCTGCTACAAAGGCAAAGCCACCTACGGTACCCAAATATGCTGAAAAAAATAAAACATCTTGAATGTTAGAAATTCTAAAAAATGCATCCGATCGGCGCCACAAACGTACATATGCACCAAAATTTAATTTGGTTATTGATGGGGGATTTCTCATAGATAAGCTCATCTGGCAAAGGGGATCCTCAGTTTCCGCAATTTGTGGTGGCTACGTGAAATTCGTCAAGACCCATCAATATGATTTTAAATCTTTTTTCTCATATTTTGGTACCGCAGGTGGCTTTGCCTTTATAGCAGGTGAATGATTTTCTGGTCATAAGTAGATCCTAATTTGTTCTATACTTGAGTAAAATTTGATTCAAATCGGAAACAAAATGGAAAAGTTATAAGGGTATCTTCATTTTAAGTGAGTCACATTGTATATTTAAGGAAATGTATAGATTTCGACAAAATATTACGTTAGTAAATACGTTCAGTGTTGTAAAATAAAGATTATTTTGTGACTGATTTATTAGCAGACCACGGTAAACCGCTTTGATAGAAATATTCAAAAAACCGTGAGTTTTTTTTATTAATTATTGATTTTCGCTGGCGAATATCTCGTAAACTATAACACATAGGAAAAAATTAATATAAACATTCTTGTGGGACATTTAATTACGTTTAATTTTGCATAGATTACCTTTTTCCGTACGACGCATCGTTTCCGAGTTATAAGCGAAGAATGGAAAAAAGGAACCTTTCCACCCCCCTCTCCCTCTGAAGCGGCGGGGATAGAGGCGGGGACTTTTAGTACGTTTACTTCCTAACTACCCCCAACACATTCCTGAAGAGAAAAATTCTCCCCTCCTAAATGTTTTCTACAACTCTTTCATTGACTGGACTAATAATACCAATATAATTGAAACAAAATAAGCCCAGAAATATTGTACCTTAAAGACAGGAAGACAACCAACAAATGAACATTTTTACTTTGGTAATATTTTTTAGTTAACATATTTTTTATTGTTAGGTAAAATTTAAAATCGATGATGAGACACAAGCAATTATTATAATAGAAATAAAATTAACTAGAGAATTACTCTAACGTTCCGGTATGTAGAAAATAATGATTTGTTGAAAATAGTACAGTGTGTCCCCGGATGTGGTACCGCACTCTTGTAAACTTTCTTATTTTTAATTTGCCGAGAAAAAGTCATTCTTTATAAAAACGTGTTGCTTGTCAGTCGTTTACAGCTGTCAAACTTAAGATAAATTATACAGGTTATTCTAAAAATTAAATATAAAATCGACTTTAAGCAAATTTTATTTAAAAAAGTTTTTTCTATTATGAAGAAAAGTTTAAATATGGAGTTTAATTGCGCCAATTAAATATAACAATTTTCAAAATAAACAACATTTTATTCACCTTAACATTTTGCTCAACTAAGTTTAAAACTATTCCACATGTAGACCTACTCACATTTTTCTAATTTTTTTATAAATTCTTCATAGACAGATGAGATCACATCAAGTAATGCCTTGGATTAATGTTAATGCCAGTGTAATAGATATTTATTCGTATTTTGTATTTTGTATAAAAGTATTAATACTGATTATTGAATTATGCTAACCATGGAACTGTTACATAACCTGCCAGAAACGACCTAAGTCGAATACCAAATGAAATTTCGACTTAGGTAATTTAAAGGCATTTTTGAGCATAACGTATAAGTTTGAAAGGCATCAGAATCGAAAAGTAGCACAAAAGGACTTACATACGTTCGACAAGACGTAAGATACAACCAGGTGAAAATTCGAAGAAACACCAATTTTCAAATTAGTAAAATATGTTTTGTCCAGGCCGTGGGAATGAAAGTATATTGTGGTCACGGAAAAATGTAAGTACCAAAAATAAAAGTATAATTTTTGATCAATGAAAAAGAAACAATATACTTTTACGAAATACTTTGAAAATATTCATGAATGTTTTTAACTTTTTACTCTCCACAAAAGACCGTGAATGCGAAGATACAGTCATTATGGGTATTCAAAAGAATGAATATAAAGTTTTAACGATGCGACGTACCAAAGAGGCAAAACCGCCAAATGCAACAAAGGCGCGTGACGTCTATAGGCAATTATTTAGCAAAAATAGTAAAAATGGACAAGGCCGCTTTCTCGAATAAAATAAATTTGGATATATCCAGCGGCTCGTAATTTGGACGTATGCGTTGGATAATCAGTAGAAAGCGATAGTAGGAAAACCAAATACAGGTCTTTCCAAATGAAGTTATAGAGAAAACCACCTTGTGCAAAAATATGACAAAAAAAAGTTTTGCCAAAAAGTCGCTCGAAGGCGAGGTCGTGTCAAAACTCCTATATTGAAGCTGCATGGAGACCAGTACGTCCCGAGACTGACAGAAAGTTATCTAACTCATGTATTAGTTGAACGCACTTTTGAACTTCGTTCTTGTGAATGATATAATTGCAAATGAGAACCTTAAAGCTAATCACAAGAGAACCAAATTTTTGTAAGTAAAATATTTTTATATCATTTTAAGTCAGCCACAATGAAAACCTAAATGCTTGCATTAAACTCTGGGGAAGTTGCATGAATCTTTTCTACCAAATCGATTGTTAGCGAACGCTCTCATTTGTATGGTAAAATTTACTTTGCCTTAATTGGGGAGGCGATTTAATTCAAATTATATAATTTACTAGCTGATGACCGCGACTTCGTTCGCGTGGAGAACTTCTTGCGCGTGGAATTAAGAACATTGACATATGCTTTTAAAGAAGTACTACATACTCACTAAGCACTAATATAGTACTCAGGAAGTACACTCGAGGGAACCCACTGCGCATCCATTGTACTCGAGGAAACCCAATACGCATCCATAGCACTCGGGGAAACCCACTGCGAATCCATTGTACTTGAAAAAACCCACTGCGCATCCATAGTACTCGGGGAAACCCACTGCACATCCATTGCATTCCAGCAAACCCACTGCGCATCCACTGCATTCGAGGAAACCCACTGCGCATCGCAATTTGATAACAATTAATTATTCTATTTTTGTGTTAGAGCGAGTTAAATGAAAAAATTATTATTTTAATCGACAATAAAACCCTTGGGCGAGTATGTGTCAAATTTCACGCTTAAAAACATCCCTCTCCCTGTTCACCCGATCACTTTCACGACAGGTTGATTGGCCGCTATGGACCAACAGCATAGCCCCGTTGGATTACTTATTATGGGGGTATTTAAAGCAAAAATATACGCACAAAATTTCGAAGACGACGTAGATTTATTAAAACAAAAAATTCTGGATACTGTTGCTACCATAAATGAAGATGTGATCTCATCTTCTATGAAGAATTTAGAAAAGGATTTAAAAAAATATACTAGTAAGAGGTCTTACACGTAGTTTTCAACTTAGGTGAATAAAATGTTTTCTTTTTTTTTTGAAAATTGTTATTTCCTCATTTTGTAACTAACCGTATTTATGCTAAAAAATAAAACAACAAAAATGTGAAAAATCATATTTTCTAATTTTTAAAATACCCTTTACAAGTTTGACAACCGTTTATGAACTTCCTAAGACAAGCAAAACTTTGTATAAAGAATGAGTCTTAAAAAAGCAAGAACTCCGCATATTTTTGGCTAAAGCTAATGACTATAAATTATACTTTTCTGAGTCTGTTTATTTGTTCACCACAACTATTTTGTGTCCCTTTATGCATTTCACTTCACTAATAACTCATAATAATTAATTTTGTAGGCATGCTAAAATAAAATAAAACGTCAAATAATGGTTTTCATCGTACTCAGCTGAGTTGTGGCGACAACAAGCAAAAACATATTCGATAAGGTTTCTTGGGTAGGAAAATGCCTGCTATCGAGCTCTTATTGTGTGAAAAGCTTAGTTATGACGCCATCAAGATGGCATCCGAATGTTTATAAAAAAACGAAGTAATTAGTTTAGATGTTAAATATCTCAGAAACTATGGCACGTAAAAATGCTAACCATCAAAATTGAAGGTTATTAATTATGTTTTTAAATAGTTTATTTTTATTTATCTTCGAATAACAAGAAAATTAAAGTTTGAATATTTTTTTAGTATTAGTATTCAGTTAACTTTCATTTTAGTAATAATTTTTTGGTAATTCATCCTACTTAATATTTAGAAAATATTATTTAGGTATCAAGCAAATCACAATTTAAACACTTTTTCATTTAATATGAAATTACCTACTTTCTATATATTGGTATCTCAATCTGGTCATGCTAATATACTAATCAGGCAAATACTTTACAACACTCAGTATTGGAGAACCAATCAAAACAAGTACTTTTTTAGCTAATACTGACGAAGTATTGACTTACAAGATTGGATTCCTGGCATTTTAAAGCAAAAAATACATTAAATCGTCTATTGAAATTGAGTCTTGTAATTCAATACTTCGTCAGTATTAGCTAAAAGAGTAGTTGTTTTGATTGGTTCTCCAATAATGAATGTTTTAAAGTGTAATTAATTATGTAGCATACACTCAAAGAAAATGATAGGTAAATTCAACCAAAAAGAGCATATGAAATCGCGCCTATCTAGTTTCATAATTAAATCAATCAGTAAAGAATAGTCATACAACTTTATTTGTTTTCGTAAACAAATAGTAGTTTAATAATCATATCTTCTTGTAACAAATTAAATAGTACAATGACATTTTTTTATGTTCACTAACCATTTTCAATTTGGTCTACAATTAAATAGTACAACGACTTTGTTTTTTTGTTCACCAACTAATTTTTAGGTTGATCTACACTTTATTGTATGATGAAGTTTTTTTTGGTTAGCCAAGTGAGACATCAGACCACCCAAACCAAAGATTAGAGATCGTTTATAAGATCCATCCAAATATATCGATGATCCCTGAGAGAATTTGAACACTGCAATCATGTTATTAATTTTCTATAAATTCATAAGAGTGCAAGATAATGCATGATGGATTATTGTTGGTGATTTGTATGTGGCGTCATCTGGGAATAATTTCTGTAATAGACTACGTGGTAAGCAAGCAAATTTTATGGTAATTCCTTTAGGACTTCTAGAAGACGACAATAATATTGGTTTGTCTACCAAGTAGAATAGTACAGCGAACTAATACTGGGTTAGAATTACAATTCGATAATAGTTAAAAATAAAATGTACTATTATCTAGTTTAATTTGACAGAATTCAACAAAATAAGAGTCAGACGAACAAAATAATAGTCTTATTCATCTATTTTTTAAGTTAATGTTTGTTTTGTTGTACGACAACTTTTTATTAATTAAAATAACAATCACCTCTTGTTTAAAAATACCATCAATATAGTTTGGTTTAACAAAATTAACGATATTGTTAGTTAACCATTTCTTTTTTGTTGAATTTACCCATACTATTTCTTTGAGTGTATTAGCGTGACCAGATTCACGTACCTATACAGAAAGTAGATAATTTCATATTAAATAAAAAATGTGGATGACTGAATTTAAATAAATAATTTATTCGCTTTGGTGTTGACAGAAATTGAGAAATTGCAAAATATCATAACTTTGTCAAAAATGCTCAACTTCGATCGGCTGCTGCAACGAAACTATTCAGTTTAACGAGAAAATATATAGGATATATTTTGTAGAAAATTTAATGCTTTTTTATTTTCATAAGAAGATTTTTTGCCGTATGAGGCACCCGAAGCGAGATATTTCAAAGAAACTGTTTTTGGGCGCCATTTTTTCAATACGGCGCGGCGGCGCCGGCGAATGAGATCACATTTTGCATATGTTTTCTTATTTCAATCAAGGCATCGAAATCTACAAATTTCCAAAGTTTCAAAACTCCCGCACTTATTCGGATAAGAATCTACCTATCGACTATACTAAAACAGGGAATTTCCAGTGGGTTGGCATAATAAACATAAAGCTTCCTTCTTATTTTAAGCAATTTAGCAAGAATGAAATAAAATAATAGTATTCTTTTCAGAAACTTACAAATAGCCTACACATTGTATCCTCATTTACTTCTGGTTCTCTGGAAGCTAATCTTTGGAAAAAACTGGTAGATCTTCCATTTAAAAAACAAATTGTACTTTTCCAAACCGCAAGTTTTGGATGGACTCCTAATGAGTTTGACCCGGTAAGTGTTTCTTTTCGTCTTTTAGTGACCAAAAATAGCGCATATTTCGCTGGACAGTTCGAATCGTGCATAGTATGTGCCTCTTTTGGCTAAGGCTTTCCATCCATGGATGCTTGCCTTGGGTTATTATGTAATTGAATAACGGTGCTCGAAGCTGGGCTGATGAAGTTTAGTTTTTGGTTTTATTAGGGTTAGTATTAGTTAATATGGTTTTATTATGGTTGTTGAATATTTGTGGTGGTGTACACAGTGTAGTGTATGTATGGCTCTTTGTAATTTTGTTTGTTTTATTTTTTTGTTTTATGGTTGTGGTATGGCTCTTTTCAGATGTTTATGTGATACTTTTTTTTTTTTGCTTAAGATGTTTAGTGTATTTTTTTGCTTATTTTATTTGATTTTGTTTTTTTTTGTCTTTTTTGTATTTTTTGTATTTTTTGTATTTTTTTTTGTGTTTTTGTATTTTTTCTCAAATCATGGTTAGTTTACAATTTATTGGGTTTGAATAATTACAATTTTTGTTGCCTAATCGGGAGTGGGGGTGTAAATATAGTTTAGAGAGGGATGTTTTGGAGCTTCAAGGAACTTGGAAGTAAGGGGATTGATAAGGGTAGGATTGGTGGATTTGGTGACAGTTCGAATCATGTTTAAAATGAAGTGACTTCAATAGGAAGGAATTCTAACAGCGAAATGAGAAAAACTTAAATACAGAGGTTTCTCAACACACATGTGTTCCTTGGAGGTTGTTTTATAACATCTAAAAATCCCCACACATCCGTTTGGCGAACATGCGATAAAGACTACCGCCATCTTAAGTTTTACTTGTTACAAAAAATCGCTAATAACTTGTAAACGACATATTTCTTCGAAAAAGATTAAGAAGAGTTTTAGAACTAAAAATTATATTTGGTGGTACTAAATGCCGATGTCTGAAATATCAAATATTTTGCCATTTTTTACAAGAAATTGGTGATAAATCGAAAATGAGACTTTTTAAGCTGAAAACAAAAAATATACATTTAGAACAAATAACTTAAACTGTAATTCTTACAACGGGGCCTTAAAAGTACTAGGCGTCAATAGTGCCTTTATGTAAAGCAAACTTACAGAAACATATTTTTAACAGGTTTTTGTATCTAGGTAATAGGTAAATTTACATCTTAAAACTAAAATGATCTGGATTAAAGCTGAAAAAAATGTAGTTATTTTATATGTAAATAATTAAAGTTACAAAAACCTACCCACAAGTAGATGAAGCTCATTGTAGACAACCTAAACCAGAATTAAATGGAATATGGTCGTTTCCTTCAACAAAATTTCCAAAAATTATATTAAATATACATTGTATATATAATATTAAAAAAAAGTTCTAATCATCACATGCAAGAACAAATTCGTTTTGAAATGACGAGTACGATGAGAATTCAATTTTAGGGAATTTTCATGTTTTCATTTATCATGTTGGTGGTAGTGCTCTGTTGATTTGTTGTTTACGGTTACATTGTGTGTTTAATATTTGTTTATAATGGAACCTAATTTGGTGAAAGGTACTTCAGAGAATTTACCCATAGTGGATTTTTATATGGTACACGAGTTTTATGTAGACAATTTGAACTATTTAAGTGCCGAATCCCGAAATGTTAAAAATTTAAGGTTAATATTTCTTTAAAATACAATGACTCACATCGATACTAACACTAACAGCTACATATAATATTCTTTAATCTATTAGTCCAGTCGACGGAGCGCTAAAATGAGCAAAATCTCTAATTTGAGTGTTAATGAATGGATTTTGATAACACCTTGTGTGTATTTGTATTGACGTTAATAAAAAAGTTGAAAAAATGATTAGAGTAGGAAATGATCGTGATTTTTTTCTTGTAAATTTTTTCGGGAAATGCATATTTTTGGAGATATGGCCTCTCGAAAATTCCTAAAAGTGGGGGAGGGGAAATGTAAAAGTTGAAAAAAAATTCAGGTCAATGTATCATCGAAATACAAGTCTTTTTTTATTTGCAACTTTTTTGTAAAATGCGTTTTCACCGAGTTATTCCGGAAAAATATGAAAAACTACCCCTTTCTTTGAAATTATAGCGCTTTAAAAATATGTAATTTAAAATATACTACATTTTTTTGCACATTAAAAAATACATGAAAATTTAAAAATTATATTGAACTTTTAAAAACGGTATAACTATATTGGGTTTCATATTTTTTTATAATAATATACATAAATGATTTTCATTTTTCGAATTTTCATGTATTTTTTTATGCAAAAAATGTAGTACATTATTTATCGTGAAAAACTGCCTGTAACTCGGAAAATTAGCAAGTTACAAAAAAAATCCAAGAGACAAAAAATGTTTAGAAGGCCTCAATGCATATGTTTGAATTTTTTCAAATTTTTCAATTACAAAAAAGGTAAATTTATTGTTTCTCTTTCATTTTTGACCTAAATGTACAAGATACGGAACCCATGATAAAAGGGGTGTTTCTAACCCTTCCGATCATTTTCTATTCTGATCTTTTTTCAACTATTTTATTAACGTCATTACAAACACATTGCACAAGGTTTCATCAAAATCCATTCATCCACTCAAAGGTGAAAACTCCCATTGACTGGACTATATGCTAACAGCAAATAAGGAAAGCAAACGACGCCTGTCGATTATTATACTCTTCGCAAAAACGAAGAGTATATTGTATTTGTCGGCACATTTCTAAATCAGTAAATATCGCTCGTAGAGAAAAAATTTATTTTCATATCATTATGTTAGTGAACGAATTCTGAACAACTTTCAAAATGTCCGTCTGTCCGTCTGTCCTTCCGTCTGTCCGTCCGTCCGTCCGTCTGTCCGTCCGTCCGTCCGTCCATCTGTCCGTCCGTCCATCCGTCCGTCCGCCCGTCTGTCCGTCCGTCACGTTTCTTGTAAGCACGATAACTTAAGAAAGAAAAGTTCGATTGTATTGAAATTTGGAAAGTAAGTTAGCGTTAGCCAGAGGAAGAACCCTATTGTTTTTGAAAAAAATCAATCAGTAAATAAAAAAGTTATTAATCGTTTAAATAAAACAAAAAATGTTTTCATAATTTCTGTCATTTGTATTTAAATAGAAATCTTGCGAAATGTTATTCCCTATAATTTGTTTTGTTTTTATATCTTACCAATATATATATTTCATAATAATGTATCTAATCCGTTGAAATATAATTCTTGAACGATATTCATTCAAGTTTTCTGGTAAGATGAGATAGCCCAATACAACCTCGGGAAGAGCACCGTCATGGTGCTCCTCGATCACAGAAGACAGTCTTCTGTGCCTCGATATTGAGAAAGCCTTCGATACCGTATGGATCCCGGGGCTGCTCCACAAACTAAACTCACTGGACTTTCCCATATACATAACGAAACTTATTCACTCTTTCCTGACAGGTAGATCGCTGCAGGTCAAGGTGAATAACAAACTATCAACTCGGCGGAACTTATACGTCTCTGACTTCCCGGAGTTCCCAAATACGGATTTTGCCAAGTACGCCGACGACACGGCCATGTATGCGCATTCGTACAATGCACAACCGGCAAATATGCTACTGAAAGCGCACATGGCCCGTGCCACGGCGTATTACGAGAAGTGGAAGATTCGGATCAACGCCGAGAAGTCCATATCGATTATCTTTACGCGCTGGTTCACAGAGAATCGAATATTAACACCAATCTCGATCAGGGGTCAAGAAATTCCAATCAAACAGTGCGTGAAGCATTTGGGGGTTAACTTGGACAAACGACGTTCAACACCCACGTTAACGACACAGTACGCAAGGTCTACGCCATGTCCAGGAGTCTGTATCCGCTCCTGGCAAGGGGTAGCGGACTCAACAGGACAAATAAAAAATTGCTGTACACGATGGTGATCAGGCCGGCCATCACATACGCGGCGCCGGTGTGGTGCAGCATACCGGCCACGACAATGAGAAAACTTCGAGTTCTCGAACATAAATTTATGCGCCTCATCTCTGGTTCGGGCAGATACACCTCCCTCAGAGATTTATATGATCGTTGCCACGACATAACCCCACTAGCGGACTACGTCCAAGAAATTTCTCAAAAATTCTACGAATTCAAACTGGGCGATAGTCCGCTAACCCGCAACATAACCCGAATCAGACAGCATAATGCAATCCCTTTCGATATCCGACACCCCCTACCATACCAGGCGTTGCCTATTTTCCGGCAACCTCTCTAGCCAAACTTTCCTATACGACAACTTCTTATTTCCCCACCTTTAATCTTTACTAAAACCTATAACCAACCTTTATATGTTCTATTTGTTTTATCCTTTTTGTTCTTTTATCCTTTTTGTTTCTAAATTCCATCTTGACCTATAAATTCGTAAAAACCAAAATATTTCTTACCATATATTTTTTAAAGTTCTACGGCATTTTCCTGGCGGCAGGAAGACCACCAGGGTGGAATTACTTCAAACGGGTTTTTTCGTTGTGTTCTGTTTTCCCGTGCCAACAACCAAAATTAAATAAGTGCTTTGCCTAGTGAGTGATAATTTTTTACAGTTTTCTTTTAATTAGCTTTAGGTCCGTGTGGACACATTTTTAATTTTATTTTAGTTTTTAAGTCTGCCTGTGACAGACAGGAGTACTAACTAAGACATCCATCGTTAAGCCAAACTGGACCTGCCTCGCCCAGCTCTGCAATCACCACGGCACTCAGCGCCGTGGTTGTCTGGCTGGCTCCGGGACAGGTTCCGGCAAGGCGCATAAATGTATATACAAATGTTTAATAAATTGTTATTGTTGTTGTTGTTGTTGTTGCCTTTCAATCCAAAGGTCTCGTGTTCGATCCCTCACATGGCGATTTTTTTTTCATATTTTTTTTTTTCACAACAAAGTTGGTATCACAAAATTTAGTCCAAAAACTAACATTATTTACAAGAAAAATGCGAAGAGTATCCTATAGAATGTGTAACAATTATATAAAAAGCTCAGTAAATCGGCGAAGAGTACAATGCTTCCACTAGTTCCTTAATCTAACTGCGCATGCTCTCACATCTGACGTGGCGATGGGCGCGAATTCAAAATTTTTTAATTTAAATAATTAATTTCACTATTAAAATGACTTTAGATTGTAAAATAAAAAAATAAGGGTCAAATAGAATTTAATAAAGTATTTGAATATAACATTTTTAAAAAATGGTCAACGACCCTATTAGCACTAATGCGAAATTGTTTAACTGCAACATTCTCACTTAAAAGTTCACCTTCAGTATAATAAGGACCCATGTAGTGTCCACACATGTTTGATACACAATATTCTCCCGAACGTATCGATTTCACCTTGCGCCAAAATTAGTTTTCCACCTCCCCTTGGCATATCCACAAAAAAAATGTATCAGTTTAATTAAAAATGGAACAGGAAATCAGAATATAACCCATAAGTTTTTTTCAGGAATTGATTAACCTAATAATATCTCAATACCCTAGGGCATGTTCTATGAAAACTTTGTATCATTATGCACAAATAATCAATTCTGGTGGCAAGTTCCGAATGTACGACTATGGTGAAAAAAAAAACACGCTCAGTTACGGCTCAATTACTCCTCCTGAATATCCAGTAGAAAATGTCACTGTTCCTGTATATTTGATAACTAGCTCGTCTGATCTATTAGCAACAATAAAGGTAAGTTGGGACGTGTTATTTTATATGCAACTAGTCTTAAGGATACGAACGCGCCGAAGATGCTACTCAGATAGAAGTTCAGTTCACAGTTTCAGTCCATGCATCGAAACCATCAATTTGTAAAACAAACCTGTACATTTAAATGTGACGGCCTATGCTGAGGAGGCTACCAGCAGTTCACTCTGCTAGCATCCTCGGTATGTGCGGTCACCTTTTTTTGTTTTACAAATTGATGTAACACTAATACATGCATCGACTGAAACTGCGGCCTGAACTTCTAGCTGCCTAGCATCTTCGGCATGTCCATACCCTAACCCGTCAAAATTCGACGTAGTAAGGATGTTTAAAAATGTATCCCAGAAATTCTGCTTTAGAGACACACCGTTGAAATTACTACCAGCACTCACATTTTAAAGAAATTCGTGGCCCTGTTTCAAAGTAATAGTTTCACTTTTTCCTAGAGAAAAGAAATCAAAAGAGTACAACGCCCAAGGAACAATTTAAAAGTCATTTGGACATGAGGAGGTTTTAAGAAAGGTTTGTCAGGGTTAGGAAATAGTCTTGTGCTTTAAAATTAAATAAAGCATATTATTTGATAAAGAACCTGAAAGACAAACTTGACGTAGATTCATTGATGTCAGTTTATTATGCACACTTTTTTTTCAGCAATCAGCTGCAATATTTATTGTCTGGGGTCTGTCCGGTGACATAAACAGAATCTTTGTGCTGCAAAAACGTGTAATTAGAATAATGTTCAATCTTGACATCAAGACCTCTTGTAGACCTACATTTCGTGACAGGAAAATTCTAAGTCACCAATATATACTTACTTAAAATTTTGACATACATTCATAGAAAAAGGACTTTACTAACTAAACACTGTGATATCCATACCATCAACACCAGAGGGAAAAACAATATCTGTCAAAATAAACACTACTATTCAAAATATGAGAACCTGTTATCCACAGACCTAAAATGCTTACCGATCTCCACTTTTAAAAAAACTTTAAAAGAATAACTAAGTTCAAATTGCTTCTATACCATTGACGAGTTCATCCAGACCATTAATTAGCCTATATATCACATAAACTCTCCTTTTTATCGTTATATGTATACTAAATATTTGAAATTTAAATTTGTTAGTTTAATTACGATGTCTGTCTCATACTGGTACACTTGTACACTCAAAGAAAATGATAGGTAAATTCAACCAAAAAGAGCATATGAAATCGCGCCTATGTAGTTTCATAGTTAAATCAATCAGTAAAGAATAGTCATACAACTTTATTTGTTTTCGTAAACAAATAGTAGTTTAATAATCATATCTTCTTGTAACAAATTAAATAGTACAATGACATTTTTTTATGTTCACTAACCATTTTCAATTTGGTCTACAATTAAATAGTACAACGACTTTGTTTTTTTGTTCACCAACTAATTTTTAGGTTGACCTACACTTTATTGTATGATGGAAGTTTTTTTTGGTTAGCCAAAATCTCAGTATTGACATCAGACCACCCAAACCAAAGATTAGAGATCGTTTATAAGATCCATCCAAATATATCGATGATCCCTGACAGAATTTGAACACTGCAATCATGTTATTAATTTTCTATAAATTCATAAGAGTGTAAGATAATGCATGATAGATAATAGTTAAAAATAAAATATACTATTATCTAGTTTAATTTGACAGAATTCAACAAAATAATAGTCAGACGAACAAAATAATAGTCTTATTCATCTATTTTTTAAGTTAATGTTTAAAAATACCATTAATATAGTTTGGTTTAACAAAATTAACGATATTGTTAGTTAACCATTTTTTTTGTTGAATTTACCCATACTATTTCTTTGAGTGTACCCAGTTTTTTTTACTTGTCTTATCTATTGTACTCAATAGCACAAAAGATGAATAAATTTTTGAATTTGAATTTGAATTTATTGATGTTGTAGTTAAGGCCATTTAGGCTTCAAGTATACTTGCTCTTATATGGCCTTAATGTTTATTATTGTTTATTATTTTTATAATAAATGTTTTATTGAGGTTTTAGAAAATGTTTTATGGAGTTAAAATTTGCCTTTTAGATTTATAGAGGCCTTTTTTCTTCAGAACGGTTTCATCACAGCATTTGTCAAGGATGTTAGTTTTGTAATGGCTTTAATAAGTACTAATAGGCATTGAAAATGTCTAGTTTTAAAAAGGATTTAAAATGCATTTATTGCAAATATGTTCAAAAACCATAAAGAATAATTTAAAGCCTCTTTAAATCTAAATGAAATTTAAGATGTAAATAAAACTAATTAGCTTTATGGAGAGTTTTATGTAGATATGATAAACCCATTACAAATACATATTATCCTAGAAGCAAATTAGCTTTTTATAATTAGGTCTTACAAAATGCTTTAAAACTTACCATATAAGAGCAAGTATACTTGAAGCCTAAATGGCCTTAAGAAAGGGATTATTTGTGATAGTATACAAAAAGACTAAAAGGACTTCATTTAGAGTAAATGTTCTAGGTCATTACCATTATTAGAATATATAGTTTAATGAGAGGACTGTAAAATGACAATTAGGTTTTTAGTTGGCCGGCCATGTTTTTCTTGTTATATAAAAATATTCAAGGTCAATCTCACAATTATAATTATTAATAATGATCTCTTTTTCTTTAGCAAATTTAGGTAGAATTACAAGAAACGACTGAAAATTACCGTGAGAACCGAGAAGCAGCCTACTTTCTTAAATTTGCTGATTACGCGTCTACGCAAATTGTGTATAGATATTAAAATCATTATTGTTTCTGAAGCGCCCTTGTTTTTTTGCTCCTTTCTTTTGTAGTTTTAAAGATAAGCTGGCGTTGGTTTTAATTTTTTTGTCATACCTGATGTCTTTTTATTACCGTTTAAATAGGCCTTAGAGAGGTTATAGTGCCCCTCTACGTTTCATAAATTTCAAATTCCATTTTATCTTCAATAAGTCTGATGCTTAAATCAGTTTAGAAAAAATAACTGCAATAATAAAATTATTTGGAATCCTTCGTGGGCATTCTTATAGCTTCTCAGTTCTAATATGGACTTATAAGAGTTTTAAAAACCAGTTTCAAGGTAGCCTTCTAGGTATTTTCTAGAAATCCAGGAAGCTAATAGAAACGCTTCCGACAGCTTTAAAATAGGTTTTTAAGAAAGGTTTTAAAACAGCCCAAACAAGATTTTCAAGAGCGGTACTATGCCTCACTAAGGAGTTTTATGATGGAATTTAAAAAGGCCTTAACAACCTTCATAAGGGTGGGCCCTTTTAGTCTACAAGTCGCTTTATGATGGTATTAAGGATATTGTTACAGCAAAATAGATTTTTCAAGGCATTCTATAAATAGTTTTATAGCACCCTTGTGTATATTTAAGAAATCAAAATTGTTCCTTGGGCGGGAGTACCATACCTTACTCATATTTTCAAATATAAATCCTCCGTCGGATGTTGACTGGTTTAGCCTAATTAATTATTTTGTTCATGCTCTATATTCTTCGATCAAAATATACCAACTTTTTCCATGGCAATCGTTTTTTATATATAGAGCCAACAGACCGATCGACAGAAGGACTGATTGACTGAATTGAAATTTAAATTTTGATAATCGAGATAATCTAAAATATGAGAATCCTAAGTAATCTGGAATAGGTTGTAGAGTGAAATTACTTAGAGAAAATAACATACGTCACGGATTCGCGCATTGCGTATAACAGTTAGCATAATATAGTGCCGTGCCATTCATTTTTTATTTAAATATTAATGATAGTAGGCAGTGCGACCCCCATGCAGCCGTAAAAATAGGATCGTTACCTAGGTAACGGGCATGAGGTAAAGATATCGGCCTCTGCGCATTCTATGACGATGTTATCTTCTCTAAGTAATTTCACTCTACCATTGTCATGGTCATTAATAAATTCTTTTTATCTTTAGGATTCTGAATTTCTATACAACAAACTTCCCGATGAAGCAACAATTTATGGAAAATTAGATGTAGATGAAATAAACCACATCGATTTTTTTGTCGGGAAACACCGTAAAAGCAAGATTTATGATCCCATATTTTCTCTACTTGATAGAATTCAATGAACAGAGTTTGAGAAGGCTTATGTTAAATGGAGCACTATAAATATGGTGGAGAGACTTTCTTTATTATAATAAATATACCTTTTAATAGTTTTTTCAGAAACTGACTTTTTTATTATTATATTATTATCTGACATTTACAATCTCTGTTTTTATTGACAAAATTAATCGAACATTTCTAACAGCTTACATTTTTCAAAGGGAACTAGGTAGCTCCGTTCTGAAGAAAACGGAGTTTGTCTCGGTTAAGAATGCAGTGCTTGTAAAGATAGGGAGCTTGTGTTCTTGTTTCGGATTAGTATATTGGCAAGCCAAGTTCACGCAAAGAAAAATTAAGAAGCCAAAACAGATTTCTTACCAAGTCAGGAAAATACATTTAAAAGTATTAAAATTAAGTATTTTACTGGGAATATTTTTTTACTTATATAAAATTAAACAAATTTTTAATATAACAAATTAATAGTTTAAAAAACTAAAAAAGAAGCTTTTATAAATACTGCACTAAAAAACACAAAATAATCACCGAACCTGTTCTCTCTGTCTATTCCGTAAGGGCCTTAGTGTAAGCCGTGTTTGTAATTTGAGTATAAAAGCGTGAGGCGTTTTTCGAACAGGTTCCGGACTCCCCCCCCCCCCCCCGAAATTAATTTACATTTAAATAACTGACATACATGGTATCTAAAATTACTGTATTAATTTTATTTTCGGTTTTTGTTCAAATCCCGATTCAGCCCCGTTGCAAATCGTGGTATCATGCAATTTTATTGCAGCCATATTTTCAGGGGGAGCCAACAGCGTGCCGATTTGAAACGATACAATCTAGCACAATCTAAATCTTATCTGTTACATTTGAGTATGACGCATGTGATATGATTGTATAAATTTAGTTCCTTTTCATAATGAAGCGTTCCAGACATTTCTCATTTACATCTTTTTTCAAAAAAATAAATAAAACTGAACAAATAAGAGAAGTAAAGAAAATTGTTTCCTTTTGGTTTACTACAGGGCCGTTCCTAGATGCTTGGTTGCCTGCGTGGGAGACCAAAATTAGCTCCCCGCTCAATAAAAAACAATGCATTTCAAAGGCCATGGCAGGTTAAGATAAGTGTCCGTGCATGTGGTTTCTTCCAGTGATGTATCTTTGCGTAAGATACTACCACAAAAAGTTTTAACAATCAAAAATTTCATAACATCTGGGAATTTTTTTTTTCTAAAATCCGAAGAAAAATTTTTTTCTTAATCAAGTGAACCAATTTGTTTGTATTTCACATATATTGTAAATATGCTCGTGACAATTTATTAATGATATTTTTACGAAATTTTTTCATGAAGAAGAGAAAATTTGATAGTTTTGAATTTTTTGAAAAATTTAGATACATAGTTATATGTTAAAGACACCCACCATTTTTGTTATTAATTATACACCATACAATAAGCTACAATATATATTTTTTACAAAACTCTATCGAAGGGAAAACGTAGTCAAATTGGAAAAGATAATGTCAGAAACATAAGAGAATTTTAATGCCATGGGCGTATGAAGAACTTTATGAAGCTTTTAGCTTAATTCAGTTTCTAAGCTCTTTAACGTTTTAGTTTGTAATGGGGTATTTTCCTTTTTTTTTTAATGAATAATATCATAGAATATGTACAAACAAGCCTTCCAATCGACGAAAATAATTATCAACAGATGTTAAAATAAGTGGAGCAACAGGTGTTTTAAATTGGTGACGTAGGTAGTTTGGCCGATGACGTAGGTAGACTGTATGCATTTGTTGATAGAATCGTTTTATACAAAACAGCCAAGTTGAAATTCCTTCTCTAGTTCTAGTAATGATATTTGAAGGAAACAGGAGTATAAAGCTTATTTATTAAATCAATTTTAAAATATTTATCCACGAAATTTAATTTTCTCATGTAAAAAATAATAATAAATAAATAAATAATAATAGGCGTGAATTATTAAATATTATTTTAAACAATTTTTAATGCCGATTAGATTTTTAAAAACATATTTAGCAAAACATGAAAACAATGGCAACGGCTAGTCAAATGACAGATGTGTTGTAACGTCGCCGTCGTGTTGATTTGAAGCATTTCAGTTTCTTTCATATAGGTATTTGTTGTAATTTACAAATAGTAGATAATGTCTTTAAAAGGTATTTTATAAAAGTTGTGGGAACACAAATATAAGTGCTTCGGAAAAAAAATTTGTAACTGTTCCGAAAAAATTGATATTCAAAGAACTTGGTGGCAAGCTTCCAATATTTTTGATCCCATCCCTTAAAAAATCCAAATTTTGTTATAGAAAGAATCTATCAAGTCATAATCAACTTTGGGCAAATTGGACGAATCTCCTTTCACAAAATTCAACTCTTGGCGGCACGCAAGAAATGTTGCCACATAATCCTCGCCGTAAGTTTTGTTAACATTTTTAAGATAACTTCTACATAATAACAAATTCCTTCTAAATACATGTGTATAATATTTATTGACATTCAAGATACTGAGAAAAATAGATGTGTTATAGGTAAAATAATGTAAAGTAAATACACAATTTGGCATTTGTATAAGATAGTTACAGTCTAAGCGAAAGTTGTCTATGATTGGTTAAATTATTTCCCGCCAAATAAAATCATTTGAAATCTGTGTCTAGTCGGGCGTATTCTTACTTCTTATCTTTATTTAAGAAATTATTGTTTTGGTTTAAATTGATTATACAGTAATTGTTAAAATAATAACATTACTTGATATACAGTGTGTCCCAGGATAGATGTAACAAGAGGTGTAATGGACCAAACATTTTGGAATTTTGGAATGGTATTTGGGGATTGAGTCCTGGTTATTGTAAAACTAAAGTATACCAAAGATGACTTGATTTAGTGTTCTACAGGGTGTTTTATAAGCAAAGTTGTAAAAATCACCGCTAATAAAGTACCTTTATTTTTCAAAATATGAAAAAGTTCCACTAAGAAAAGTTATTTAGAATGCAATTTTATATCTCTATACCAAATTTCAGGAATATAAAATTATTTTTTTGAAACTTTTCATTTTTTGCGAATTAAGAGTTGAATTCATATTTAAAGTTGTGTAGGAGCAAATGTTAATCATCCACTGCTTTTCTCATAGCCTACTTTTAGCTTCTACATAACTTTAAATATTAATTCACAAAAAATAATTTTTATGCAGTTTTAATTGAATGGTTCAAAATAAAATACTAATTTATTGAAAAAATGGGAAGTTTCAAAAAATAATTTTATATTCCTGAAATTTGGTATAGAGATATAAAATTGCATTCTAAATAACTTTCCTTAGTGGAATTTTTTCATATTTTGAAAAATAAAGGTACTTTATTAGTGGTGATTTTTACAACTTTGCTTATAAAACACCCTGTAGAACACCAAATCAGGTCATTTTTGTTATGCTTTAGTTTTACAACAAGCAGGACTCAATCCCCAAATACCATTCCAAAATTCCAAAATTTTTGGTCCATTACACCTCTTGTTACATCTATCCTGGGACACACTGTATATCACCAAAACTGAATTTTAAAAAAATGAAAATACCCTATTTTCCGCTCTGAATTGTTTTTTTAATATTGCGCAAAAGGATTTTTATCAATTTCTAATTGAATTTTAGATATTAAATCTAAAACCGCTGATTCTGTATCACAACATCAAGTTTATTTTTTCCAAATAATCGAATAATCTTTCATTCATTATTTTTTCTATTATTTTAGACAAAACTGGTAATACTGATATAAGTATTCATACTATCTTTTTTTCCATTTTTAAATACTGCTGTGACTTTTATTTATGGAACTGATAATTCGAGATTTTGCCGGAGGCGCCGCGTGTAATAACATGTCTTTAATTTTCATATTTTGAAGTTCATGATATATTATGGGGCCATTCAAAAAATACGTTCGCTTTCAGAGGGGAGGGGAAAATGTGACAAAATAAACGATGGGAGGGTATATGAAAAGTTCTCACAACAAAATGAAAAATAACTTATATTTAGTATTTCAATTTCGCTCTCTGGCAAACTATTCAACAGAATTTTTTTAAGTTTAATCGGAGGGGGGGAGGTTTGCAGACGTTCGTTTAATGGGGTGTTTCACAAATGTTACAAGCGTAAGTAATATTAAAGGTAATAACGTTCTTAATATAATACATCTGTATTATAATATTTTGAATAGAGTTTTCTCGGCAGACGGATTTGCTAGACTATTTCGTCTCAAAATGTCTTAACTAGAAACTTTTGTGTTCATTCTGTACTCATTACAGTCCTGAATACGAAAGGATAACAATTTTTTTCACAATTTTCCATTCACTTTTATTTTTACTGTCATAAAATAAGAACATTTAAGCTGTAATTTAAATTAAAAGATATCGATTCATACTTTGACCACAAAAAGGAGGATAGTGATGTAATGACTGATGAATTGAACTGTCAGTAGTCAAGAGGTACACATGTCATTGAGCGACACGTTTATTTGATAAGCCTTTGTGAAACTTATTTTGAATTACATCCCCTCCAAATTCATCAGACACCATGCAACAAGGTTCGTTGCACGCGCTAAACACGTGCATTTATTACTGTCGTCTTTTTACGGTCCAGGTATAGTCACTTTTTATTTTGTGTGGGGGATTTCACTTAGAAATTGCTATATGCCAATGCCTGTGTAAACCGTGCTCCGCCGCTTATAACGTAATCAACTGCATTCTTAACAGAGACAGGCTTTAGGAATATTTATTTGAATTCATGTCTAAAGTAAGATCACACACATGTTTATCTGATTTTTCTTATGTAATAGGTATTTGATTCGTAGCAAACATTATTTAAAGTCAATCAAACAAGTGCGTGATTTTACATAGAATATTCAGTTAATCATGTAAGTATATTTAACTCCGATTTCTTCGGTAACCGCTGAAGCCATTACTTCAGCGGTTCAGCAATCACTACTGCATGCGCACTTCGTGATTCTCAAAAATAAAAATATGAAGCTAAAAATGTAATTTTTTAAATATTAATAAATTTCTATTTAAGTGAGTATATATAGTTCTTTATTCGCATCCCCAAACTCCTTGCTCCTTGGACAGGGGCAGCCTTACAGTTTGTAAGGCCCAAAGACTACAAACTGGTAGGCACATACTTATGTGGGGCTCTTTTTGGCATCACAATAAAAGGATTGAAAACATACCTACTGAAAACGCGTGAGGCCCCACACAGATAAAATGATAAAAATTATGTTTTGAATCAAGAATCCATTGTTTCATAAAATACGCAATTAAATAAGTTCTTCCTTCATACATATACAAATACTTTCGTGGCAAGACAAATTATTCTTGAAACAAACGTATTCGTTTTATACAAATAATTTATTTATATGCGTATATATGAAACAATGAATTCTTGATTCAAAAGATGATTTTTATCTGTGCACAGTGGCGGATCTAGTGGGGGGTGGCACGGGGGCGCGTGCCCCCCACAGAAGTGTGAAATATGCCGTGTTAAGGTGGCCATGCCCAAGAAAGAGACATCCAAAACAAGAGTATTACTATGAGTTTTCTTCCGGTGCCCCCTCCCCCCAGAAGTCAATCCTGTATCCGCCCCTGTCCGTGCAGGCGACTGTTTCGTCCGCCTTGCCCTAAAGCTAAATTCACACGTGGGGGTGCTCACTCTGCGTTTTTAACGCAGCATGTAAAACGCATGCGTGTCTATTCACACTTATGGGTTTTTACACGTGCGGCCTGCTTCTAATTTTCCCCCAGAGAAGCGTGCAGTTTAGCGAAATTCCCTAGAAATGCGATTGGTATGGTACTTTGTTATTTTAAATGGAACACCCATATTTTTAGATTACAAAATTTTAAGGTCACTTTGTATAACAAACCTTGTACCTAAAATTTATAGTTGTCGAGATATTAATTTTTTTACCAAAAACTTGACACCTGCAGATCCCTAAAGAAATTCTTCCTGTAAATAACCCATACACGAATCTAAATATCTTTTACTGTGGAAGTAATCAGAATAGTCGTAGATTATTAAAAAAAAATTGAAAACATTTAAATATTGTACAGGGTGAGTACAAAAGTGGTCACAACTTTCCATTCAGAAATATCAAATATCTTCAATTTTTTAAATGGAAACCCCCATTTTTTTTGTTTTATCAAATTCTACGACGAAAAATATGGATAGTTTACGTTTACTTCCCTATACCTAACTACGACGGTTTTTAAGATATTTACGAAAGTTCAGAAAAACCAATTATTTTGTAAGAATTCTTTATTTAACCTTGTAAAATTTTAATTTTTTTAGTTTTAGATATTGTCATAAACCCATCACGTAATACATTAAACATCTTGACTGAAAATTGCAAAAAATTTTTATTGTTTTAAACCTAAACAAGAAAGAGACAATTCAAGATCAGTGGATTGCTAACAGAGGACCATTTCTTTGGCCACCAAGGTCTTCAAACCTAACAATACTTGATTTTTTTATATGGAGCTACATACAAAACGAAGTGTTTGCAACTTCGATAACTCCAAAAGATGAATGCCAAGGAGTGCGCATTACTTTTCAGTCCTTACCACCAGATAGTCGTAGCATATGATAAAATAAAAAAATGGGGGTTTCCATTTAAAAAATTGAAGATATTTGATGTTTCTGCATGGAAAGTTGTGTACTTACCCTGTACAGTATTTAAATGTTTTCAATTTTTTTTTTAAATAATCTACGACTATGCTGATTACTTCCACAGTAAGACGTATTTAGATTCTTTTATGGGTTATTCACAGGAAGAATTTCTGCAGGTATTAATTTTTTTGTAAAAAAATTAATATCTCGAGAACTATAAATTTTAGGTACAAGGTTTGTTATACAAAGTAACCTTAAAATTTTGTAATCTATCAATTCTGATAATAAAAATATGGGTGTTTCATTTAAAATAACCGGAAGTGATAGAACTGTCAAAATATTTTAGTTAGAAAGATCATAGATTTAGATAGATAGATCATAGGTCATTTACTATACATACGTAATTTTACAAAAATTTGTTCAGTAGTTTTCGAGATATGGATCATGTAAGCTCCCGGCTGGACACGCTGTATACCTATAGTCTGATAGTCTAATATGAGATTTAGTTTTTGGTGAATAAAAAACAATTGGAGATTGGAGAACGCTGATGATTGCATGAAAGTGTTTTGAGACTACGAAGTACCTATCTCTATAATATAATATATCTTTTATATCCGTGAATTCAAAAGGGTTGAACCTAAGGGTTGAACTGAGAAAAATACACAAAAATGAAAAATGGCTCAGTTAGCTTGTAAACCGAATTCAATTTCCAATGCACTAAAATACATTCTTGATAACTTTGGGATCGCAGTATCGACAAGGCGACATTAAAAATTTTAGTAACGTCAAAAAAGCAGTTTATTTCATTATTTTTTAGTTCTTCCACATTTCACGAGACATATCAGAAAATCAATTTTGGCAAAACATATGAGTAAGATAGATACATCTTCCATACAGGGTGTAACGCAACTTACCCGAAAAATTTTAACCATACATGCAAATTTAAATAAGAAGTCGACTTCCTAAAAAAAAAAATTTAAAAGTCCAACACAGAAAAAAAATTTAAATTAAAAATTTTAATTTGAAATAGTAAATTATTTTAACATTTCCATCAATTTGTAACTTTAACAATATATATCATTTTCTGTGTTGGTCTTTTATTAAAATTTTTTTTTAAGAAGCCGACTTCTTGGTACTTGTATACTAAAATGAACTTTTACGGTTTTATATATAATTTGGTATACTATTAAATAGAGTGATTTTACGCTTGAATTTTCAATAAAAATAAAATCGTCCGTTTAGTTTCGGAGTAATCGATTCGGAAAGTTTGACTTTTATAGGCAAAGATGCCCTATTTGACAAAGTAGAGCTCGGCTTAAGTTAATTTTCGCTCTTAATACCACATTTTTTAGAAATATGCTTCAAAAACTAACATAACATTAAGTAATTTCTTATTAACACTCTGTTAAAATCCTGAAAAAATCGTCCGTCTAGTATAAAAGTTATTAAAACTTGTGTAAATAAAATAGCTGTTGAAATTGATTGGCAACGTTGCGTATTAAGAAGATGGCGCGAATATTTAAAAAAAACGCCAATACTTATCCCTCACGACACGGTTTATTTTTTTTAAACTTTACACTCTGCTTACGATAACAAAATGCCATTAGCGAGTTTTAAAGTTTGTAATCCGATAAAATATAAATAAATTTAACACCGAAAAAAGACGACAATATGACGTGATGTCTAGCACGTCATTTTAATGTTATTTATAAGACGTCATTCTGTCGTCGATTTTTAGTGCCCTGACGTCTTTTTGACCAGAATCACCAGATTTTGACGTCATTATAACGTACCCTTGCTACCTGGGTTACGTCGTTTTTTCTTAATTCAACAATGTTACGGGGGGCGGAAAAGGGTGCAAAACCGGATTTGTTATTTTTTTACCTCCCCCAATGTTGTTACAAAATTTAAAAACTTTCGCAATTTTTGTCTAACTTTCCACTATGGAAGTCCTTGGTGACTGGCCTATTACTCTCTCTCTCGCGCGCTTTAATTTATTAAATCCACCGATAGATTATCTTATCAGTATACAAGTACCTTAAAGGTGCATGTATGGTTACAATTTTTCGGGTAGGTTGCGTTACATCCTGTATACAGTCAATTAATAGAGAATTTCAGATGTACAATAGAAATATCTTTTTTTTTTAATACTCTCATCAGTAGAACTTCTTCTGGCAACCTTCTCGGTTTAACTCACGGTTAAACTGGTATATACATTCAATGCATTTTCCTAAAACCCTGAAATATTTATAGGTATATGAAACATTTTCCTCAAAAAACATTTCCTTTGGATTATTCGACTACATTTAGACTTTTGTAACACCCTGTAAATCGTATTGAAATGAATTGCCCTTGAGACAAGAGGAAAAAATAGCTTTACTAATTTTTGGCACAGATTATTGAAATTGAGAAGAAAATTGGCCGAGTGTCTTTGAGACAAGACGCCCTAAAAATTAAGAAGAAAGGAAGAGGAAATTGATTTGTCTTGCTAACTTCTCATTGATCTGTCGACGCCATGTTTGATAAATTCTATTCAGTTGTGTATTCGTACTTTTGTAAAGTTGAAGTCCAAATTTACACTATAAAATCTTTCTACTGATGGAATAAACAAAACATCAAAGGTTAATAAAAAAGATAAATACAAAAGTTAACCTTAAATATTGATTTTTTGTTCATTTTGGAATAATGAATATGGAAGAGAACAAAGAATCTGTCATAATGGAAGTACAAGAAAATGAACTTACGGAAATGATCAGCATTAACGTTATTTGCCGGTTGTGTGCAAATCAAAATGACAAATTAATAGGAATTTATAGCGAAGATGGTATAAGTAATGATTTAGCTAATAAAATGAACTTATATCTCCCCGTTAAAGTAAATGAGACTGATGATTTACCCCTTCAATGTTGTTGGCAGTGTGCTTCGACAGTTTTAGCTTGGCACGATTTAGTAGTTACTAGCGTAGAGGCTGACCGTAGGTTGCGGAGTTATCAATTTGTCACAGCAAAACAGCTAGTAGATGTCCAAGTAAATTATCAAACGGAAGAAAATATTCTTGCAGAAAAACAAGAAGAGTAAGTATTCAGAGTATCCATTCGAACTAATAGGTATGAGTACTTAATTATATTAAAATAGAAACTGTTAAGATCCCTAGTATTTCAATCAAAGAAAATTTATAACTACCTAGCTCATTAATAGTTTTTTCTTATTTCTAAAACTCATTTTACTTAAATTCTAATTAAAATTTGACCATTTCTCTGCAATTTAAGAGATAATTGTATTAATCTTATAGGATTCGTATATTTGAATATTGAAGTTTATTAAAAATTTATTTCAAGATTTTTGTGAATTCGCATGAAATACAGTGATCTTAGAGAGATTCCTAGGGGCATCACTTGAAATTATGTGTCCCCATTGCACATGTGCAATGTTGCACACAAATTGCACATATATTGCACGATATTGTACACCATTAAACATATACCTACTTGTCCCACATATTGCATAAGTAATTATCCCCTCAGATTCCTAATGGTTGAGGATCTACGGTTTCGAAATCGACAAAAACGAAAACCAGATTCATATTTAAAATATCCTGCTGGATTCGAATTTCGAGTTTGCCAATTTGGAATTACGAGATTGGAAGAAAAAGCATGTATTTGCAGAAATTACAAAAACGTGTAAATTCAATATCCGTTTGCTATTAGAAATATTAACCTTAAATTTTAACAAGGTATTCTTTCATCTTTTTTCTTACCTGTTGTAGACAAATGAAAACTTCTTTTCCCACGATTTGTTCTTTTCAAAAAATATAAAAATACGAACATGCCGAAGAAAAGTTGGAAAATGCATCGTAAAATATAACATAACAAACTTTTTTATTATTAAGGTTCGAAAGGTGGTTCATCGAAGTAAAGTGGGGTTTAAAGTTCAAAGAAATATCTTAATTTTTTTTCCTAGTACGATTGTTAGTTTCCACACCAGAGCTGGTAACAGAGCCTACATTGTAACACTAACAGTTAATGTAGCAGAATAAGTTCAGGAGGCTGCAGTGCCATCGTAGTACTTTACAGGCGAGCTCTGGGAGAAGGGTTTTTAATCAGTAAGAGTTTTCCTAGACCAGCGATGGGAGCCCCTCCGTAAAAAAAATGTAGTTGTTGCGGTTATTACAGATATAGTAAACAAATATTTTTCTCCGGTTTTTATTAACTTATTTTGTAAAGTGAGGCTTATATGGTGTCGTTTTATAGCAAATATTTCGAGTCTCTTAATCCATGGAAAATTAATTATTGTATGTTTTTTAAATAATTAACATTATTGTATACGTATTATTTAATTTGAGAAAGTATTGTAGAGCCAAAATAGATTACAGACAATGCACTGTGTATCAAAAAGTCAGAGACGAGACGTTACAAAATGTAACAAGGAATGCTTTCAACAAGAGCAAGAATGTTCATGTACACTATCACTGTAAAGATGTGATTTCGAGTGACAAACGGGGATTCAAAGAGAAATCAGAAATTCATCCCAGTTAACACTCTTAATAGACAAACATAAATTTTAAAAAATGCTAAAACAATACAATAATTTATTATTAGACGAAATTGAAGGGCATGGTGACACCTGTATAGATATGATAACTCATGAACGGAAGTATACCCAATAACAATTGTATGACCAATTTTGCCAATTTAATTTTTTAGGTCAATCAAACTTTTGCACAGAAGAATCTTTAAACATTATAAAAATATGATATATTTTATATTATGTAATTTATATGTTCATAAAAACGTTACACATAGTGAAAACCATTATAACTTTGACGGTTTCAATAATCTTATGCTAAAATAATTCAGCAAGACCGCAAAATGTTTAAATATTCAGGGAATTTCGAACCTGCTAAGTTATTCGCGAAAAAATCGTGTATTCATTCTTATAATGTACACTTCTGTGTAATGAAATCCCATACACCTATTTTTCGCTATATTAAATCATTCTTTATTTATTTGTCAGTCAGTCATATTTTCGCAATGCCAAAATTAACTGAACATGAAAGAATTTTCATTCTCTCTAAAATTGAAGAGGGATGGTCTATCAGAGCAGTTGTTAAACATTATCAATTGAATAAAAGTACTGTTATGAGTGTGAAGAAAAGGTGGGAGGAGGAAGGTAGCGTAGAGAAAAAACGATCAGGCAGATCGAGAAGTTCAAGATGAAGCGCTTCTTGGCTATTTGAGGGAAAATCCGTTTCAAACAGCAGGAGACACTGTGTTCATCACAAATTTTCCATCGAGGTCAACAGCTAGCCGAAGGATAGGAAAATCGAAATTAAAAAATTGTACAAGTGCCAGGAGGACCATATTAACAGAAGAACAGAAGGAAGCCTGCATTCTGTTTTGTTTAAATTATGTATATCGCCCACTGGAGTTTCAGAACAATGTTATGTTTACCAATGAAAAAGTTTTTCAGTCTTGTAATGACGGACATATTGGGGTGTACCATCTGTGAAATACCAGGTTACGTGTCTCCGCAGAACAGGTCCGGGCGATTTTCTGTTTGGGCATGGATAAGCGTGCATGGCCCTGGTGTAACGGGGCGTATTATGGGTAATGGTAGATTTAATGGATAGGTTTATAGAGATATTTTGGAAAACCTTATGCGTCCTTCGGTGGAGCAATTATATCCAAACAACACCTTCATTTATCAACAAAAAAACCGCTGCCCAAGGAATCACATCCAGATTTTCTATCCAAGTCACTCACAACGAAAAAACTTTGTATGTGAAAATAATTGTTTATGGAACTTTAATAATATAATATTTGAAATCCTCTACCCCAAAAACCCATAAAACGATACCCCACATCGGTAGTGGGGTGGGGGGTGGTGATAGAGGGGTGATAGTGGTGGGTGGATGAAGTAAAAAAATATTTTGAGGTTTCTGGTTCCTGTACATACATTAAATTACAATTTTTTTTCGTCCCCTTTAATAAGGGGGTGGGGGTGGTAATGGGGGTGGCTAATGCCAAAAATTGTTTTGAGACTTTAGCTTCTGTTGTATATACTAAATACCAATTTTATGGACTCTTACCTGCTTGATTGACCTATTTACCCCAAATTTACCCCAATTTACCCCCAACCCTTCGATGGAACAAGATGAAAATATAATCTAGTTCTAGATCTCGTTAAAGTACATATGTGTACCAAATTTCAAGTCAATATCTTAAACGGTTCCAGAGTAAACGTGCGCACAAAAAAAAGTTACAGACAGACCGACAGACAGAAATTTTTTTTTCGCTCAAACTTAAAATCTCGACGTTTCATGACATTTTAAGCCTATTTGGACAATAAAAAATTTTTAAAATTTTTTGTCGTTACTATACTTCCACTGGACGTGGAAGTAATACGTATGTTTTTCTTCTGGTTTAACATTATTCAAATACCCTACTTATGACGTTTCACAATCAATCAGTCGGTTTTTTATAACTTATGATAATAAAAAATCTAAATTCCAAAAAGAATGATTCACACTACCACGCAATATTAGTAAAAACTGGATTACTTGGTTTTTCAAGTGTACGGGATTTCATTGCACAGAAGTGTATCTACTAGCCTTTGAATCTTACTGTGTATTGTGCATAAATAACTTATCTAATCTAAGTAAAGTATTTAAATTTTTTATTTACAATGTACATTTCATAATTAATAATGGAATTTAAACAAAATAATTTGTGTGCCCTTTCAATAAATTAATTCTTTGGGAAGAAACAATTATTCCGTCCCCAATGTAATCTATATGTGCCTCGAGCAGGCATAGTTACGTCAGTGATATCAGGCGGAACTTCATGTTGCAGGTGCGTAACATTTTCACAATTCTTTTGCAATTAAACTAAACAGCAACCAAAAAGAAATATAGATTTCAAAAACTTCCTTGACCTTTGAACTTCACTTTTTGTCGCTATACCACCCTTCTTTCTTCAATTAGTTTAATTTTAATTACAATGCTTTTTCTTATTTTTGTGTGACATGTACTAGTTTATACATTTTTTATAAAAAAAATGACTTGTTAAAGTAATTTTGCTTCACTCAGAAACAAGAAGAATAGGTACCAAAGGAACATATTCATAAAATTTGAAAACAATGTCTCTATGAGATACTGAGTGAAAGATAAATAAATATTTATATTCATGTTTTCCCCGTTTTGACAAAAATATGCTTTTTTCTCCAATTTTGCAGTTACGAATTAATTGGTGAACTCGAAATTCAAATGTAGCAGACAATTTTATGGAAGAACCTGTTTTTTCTCTTTGTATACCCTTTTGTAGTGAAATGAAAATCAGAAACATTTAAATACATCTTAAAAATGCTGAAATAATAAGATAACCTATAACTTTAATGTCGTTATTATTGTAAACTATATTTTTGCTAGAGTAGACATAACCCCCAATTTTAACTTACCAGCTTTGGTGGAAGGCGTTCAGACTTACTACATTTTGCAGTATTGTTTAATTAATTTAGATAACAATAAATTTCCATTAAGAGAGATTTCTCAAATTAAATGTAGTAGCTGGAAAATAAAATAGCGTTTTGTTCGCAGGGTTGAACCAGTCCATGCAGGCCTGAATGCCTTCTGCCAAACAGAAACAAATACCCAAACATTGCCAGAAAAAAATACCAAAGAGTCAACTAAAAGGCCGATTGCATCAGAATTTATTGACATAAACAATGATAATAATTTAAGCGACTTTGTCAGCATTGAACCCCAGTATTTACACTTAAATAATGACCTCTATGATATCAAAATTGAAGAAAAACCTCTACAGACAAAAGAAAACATTGAATTATCGCAGTTTTATGAAGAAGCAGATGATTCGTTAAGTGATCATAACGACAAAGATGGTGCAGCTGAAGAAAACCAATCTATGTATAATTATGGTTGCCAATATTGTCCGATTATGTTCTTAACAGAAGAGGATATAGTTACGCACATAAGTGAAACTCACTCTGATATTGCTTTAAAAACAGAAGGTCCCTCAAGTGAAGCAGCTATCCAGAATTTAAAAAAAGAACGACGAAAAAACAATAAAATAGACCAAGACCTAGTAAACGCTGCTAAGGTTGTAGTTGATGGCAGAATTTATTACAATTGCAAAGAATGTGGTAAAAGTCTTCACTCGCCGTATACCTACGTTTGGCATATGCGTATTCACACCGGAGAAAGACCCTATGTTTGTGACTTGTGTGGAAAACAATTTAGGGTATCACAAGGTCTTGTTCGACACCTCAAAGAGACTCACGAACGTATAAAAAACTTCGCTTGTGATTTATGTGGCCGGATGTTTGCTACTCGTCGTAATGTAGAAGAACATAGAAGAATACATACCAACGAACGTCCTTATATTTGTGATCTCTGTGGGAAGTCCTTCAAACAGAAAGCTTCATTATTCGTACATAATCGCTCACACACAGACTCGTTTCCCTTCAAGTGTTCGTATTGTAGTCAAGCTTTCCGTACGAAACCGCCCTTATTAATTCACGTTACAAAACATACTGGTGAAAAACCCTATCCGTGTGATGTGTGTGGACGTTGTTTTAGAATAAAGTACGAATTAAAACGACACAGACTGATACATTCAGATGAAAAACCATTTTTGTGTACGACTTGTGGGTTAAGTTTTAGGCAAAAGAGATATTTACGGAACCACAATAAATTAAACCACAGTATGCAATAATTTCTGTAACTTATTATTATAATATATTTTTTAAATATATATTTGTAGGCAATTAACACATATTTTATTTATAAAAAGTTTATTTGAGCAGCAAAAGAGTAAGGAACTATTGCAAACGTTATTCAGTAAGTAGTAATGTGTTGAGTACTTCTAATGAAAGACAGTTGCTTTTGTCTAATCAGGATGTAAGACAGTAACGCGTCAGCACTTCTGACAAAACACAGCGTGTCGGCACTTCTGATGAAAGACAATTAATTGCTGTTGTTGTCTGTTTGTCTCTATGATCTATTTTGTGTTGATTTTAATAGGATGACGAAGATCACAAGATTGATGATAGTCCTGAAGACCAGGCTAGCCATCATCAACACACAAAATCATCAATGAGGCTGGATGCTGATCCGGACAGATTTCGGTAGCTCAGCTGTTCGGTTAGGGAAGATTGTGGATTGATTCATTCATTGCTTACCTCATTAGGTTAGGCAACTTGATGTTATAAATAGCATATTTCAATGTATATAAATATGCTTAAGTTGAGTCTTTTTTCTTGGGGATGATTACCCCCATTACACCCATAATATACACTGCACTGACCTTCAGGGCATTGAAAAATAATTGCAGGCAGATGATAACATCACGTTTAATAATGGTTAAAAGCTACTACTCGCATAAATCAAGGAAGTATACTTCTGTGCAATGAAATCCCATACACTTTTGTTTCATTATGGCTACATTCCATAGGGGACTGTATGGTCCGACTTGATCAGCTGAGTGGTCGATGTGGTCACATTTTAAAACCTGACTTGTGGTCAGAATCGTTCGACCCATTTGAATTTCCTTCTTAAAATGGTGACAGTAAATAAGTGATAAATAAGGAACAATATACATTTGTGGAAATTACACATCATATGGGAGTAAAATTTAAGGTCCTTAAGTGAATATGAAATTCAACGAACTAATTACTATTCAAATCCACGATTAATCACTGTTTAGAAAGTGAAAATACCATTAACGTTTATGGAGATTGGAAAAATACTTAAGATTCTGACGCGTTCGACCACAGTGGGCGGACCACATTGGTCAGATGTCGAATGTAGCCTATATTAAATCATTCTTTATTTGTCAGTGTCATATTTTTGCAATTCCAAAATTAATTGAACATGAAAAGTTATGAGTGTGAAGAAAAGATGGGAGGAGGAAGGTAGCGTAAAGAGAAAACACGATTCAGGCCGATCGAGAAGTTCAAAACTCATTCAAGATGAAGCGCTCCTTGGTTATTTGAGGGAAAATCCGTTTCAAACAGCAGCAGACGCTGTGTTCATGACAAATTTTCCAGCGTCGATGTCAATAACTAGCCGCAGGATAGGAAAATCAGAATTAAAAAACTGTACAAATGCCAAAAAGACTATATTAACAGAACAGAAGCAAGCCCGCATTCTGTTTTGTTTAAATTATATCTATCGCACGTTGGGAGTTTTGTTGGGTTGGGTAATGGTAGATTTAACGGACAGGTTTATAGGGATATTTTGGAAAACATTATGCTTCCTTCGGTGGAGCAATTATATCCAAACAACACCTTTATTTATTGACAAAACAACTTCCCTATTCATACTGCCAGGATAATTACTCAATGGTTTGGGAACAATAATATTGACTTATTACCATAGTCTTCGCACAGTCCCGATATAAACCCAATTGAGAATGTCTGGGGTTTACTAATAAAAAAAATGTATGAGCGAAACTTTGGTCCAAGAAAAGAAGAATTGTGGTTGGCCATTGAAAATTGCTGGGAGGAGCTAAGAGAAAAAGAAAATTATTGTCATAGACTAATTGCTTCTATGCCAACAAGATTTAATCACATCTTGGAAGAAAACGGAGCCATGACAAAATATTAGGTTACATTATTTACACAATAAATACAATCGCAGTTATGTGCAGTTGTATATGTGAATTTTTCAACGTCAATTTTTACATTTGTTATAAACCGAAATCATTCCCATCGAATGGTGTAAAAAAGTAAAAAAAAACAAAAATACGTATGTTTTTCTTCTGGATTAACATTATTCAGATATCTTACTTATGACGTTTCACAATCAATGTCAGTTTTTTATATAATAAAAAATTTTAATTCCAAAAAGACTGATTCACACCACTCAATTTTAGTAAAAACTAGATTACTTTATTTTTCAAGTGTACGGGATTTCATTGCAAAGAAGTGTACAGTGGGTCAATAATTTTTATTTTTTTAACTATGGTGCACTGCTTCTAAAAATTTGAAAAACATCGATAATAAACGACTCATAGCAGTGTATCTTTGGTAGAGGTTTTGTGTACGAGAATCATTATTTTCAGGAATAAATGAATTTTTTTATATATTTTTTTTAATGGGGTTGCAAAATTGGTCCAATTTTTTCCTTTAAGTGTACTTAAATGCACCTATATTCTCAATTTTTTTTAATAACAATTAACTCATACCGTGCAGAGAAAGAAATCAAGACAAAAAATTATATTTATTAGGGTACAGGGGTTACTAGTGGTGACGGGGGGGCTAAAACCAAAAGAATACATTTCTTTTCCTATTATCAATCTATACTGACACCGAATTTGGTTTAAAAACTTTTGGGGCCATTTTACCTTACTTATCCAGCTAGATCCTTTTCATATAACCTGTTTGGACACCAGTTTACATAGTAATAATAATAATAGATATTTATTTATCTTTTAAATATTGACCAATACAAAGTATCAGTCACACCCTCTCTTCTGTTTAAGAGGTAGTTTTACTTAGTTAATACTGTCAGTATTTTACCACAAACTTTCTTATTTTTAAATTTTTTCTAAAAGTTTCTATAAAGAATTAATTTTCAGATCATTAGAAATAAAAATGGTATTCTTATTGCATTTGAATATGAAAATAAAATAGAACAATAGAGAATATTTTCTGATTAAGTAAGTAGAAAAGAATGTTAATGATTATGCTACGTATTATCTGTAAACAAGATAATCAAGCTACAAAACGTTACATAGTGTGGTAATATTAGAGACGTACATGTTTGTCATAAGACATAACATTTGTTATAATAGAATTTCGTCAATTTAAAAACTCTTCAACTGTATAGTTTGCCGTACTTAGAGTGATTTGATTTTTTGTTTAATGAATATTTCTTTACCGCAACTGGTTTTTTATTAAATAATTTTGCCGCCTTATAAAAATTATGTTTTTGATATAAAACGGTATTATGCTCTGGCAGAATTATTAGGTACACTTCTGTGCAATGAAATTCCGTACACTTGAACCAATTTCTTCTAATATTGAGTGGTATGAATCAGTCTTTCTGGAATTTAGATTTTTTTATTATCATATAGATTATAAAAACTGACATTGATTGTGAAGTCATAAGTAAGGTATTTGCATAATGTTAATACGTATTTTTGTTTTTTTTTTTACTTAACCATTCGATGGGAATGATTTCGATTTATAACAAATGTAAAAATTGACACTGAAAAATTCACAGATACGATTGCGCATAACTGTGATTGTATTTATTGTGTAAATAATGTAACCTAATATTTTGTCATGGCTCTTTTCCTTCCAAAATGTGATCTTGCTGGCATAGAAGCAATTAGTCTACGACAATATTTTCTTTTTCTCTTAGCTCCTCCCAGCAATTTTCAATAGCTGACCACAATTCTTCATTTCTTGGGCTGAAGTTTCGTTCATTAATTTTTTTTTTACTAGCAAACCCCAGACGTTCTCAATTGGGTTTATAATCGGGACTGTGTGAAGGTCGTGGTAATAATTCAATATTATTGTTCCCAAACCATTGGCAGTATGAATAGGGCAGTTGTCTTGTTGATAAATGAAGGTGTTGTTTGGATATAATTGCTCCACCGAAGGAAGCATAACGTTTTCCAAAATGTCCCTATAAACCTGTCCATTAAATCTACCATTACCCATAATACGCCATGCTACACCAGGGCCACGCACGCATATCCATGCCCAAACATTAACAGAAAATCGCCCGGACCTGTTCCACTGAGACATGTAACGTTCGTGAAATCTGGTATTTGCAGGACGATACACCCGAATATGTCATTACAAGATTGAAAAACTTTTTCATCTGTAAACACAACATTGTTCCAAAACTCCAACGGACGATAGACATAATTTAAACAAAACAGAATGCGAGCTTGCTTCTGTTCTGTTAATATGGTCTTCTTGGCACCTGTGCAGTTTTTTAATTCCGATTTTCCTATCTTTCGGCTAGCTATTGACCTCGATGCTTGAAAATTTGTCATGAACACAGCCGTCTCCTGCTGTTTGAAACAGATTTTCCCTCAAATAGCCAAGGAGCACTTCATCTTGAACGAGATTTGAGTTTCTCGATCGGCCTGAACAGTCTTTTCTCTTTACGCTACCTTCCTCCTCCCACATTTTCTTCATACTCAACAGTACTTTTATTCAATTGATAATGGTTAGCAACTGCTCTTCAATTTTAGAGAGAATTAAAATTTTTTCATGTTCAGTTAATTTTGGCGTTGTGAAAATATGACACTGACACTGACAAATAAATGATTTAATATAACGAAAAATAGTACTAATAATAACAGATATTAGAAAAATGGGTGTACGGGATTTCATTGCACGGAAGTGTACTACATCCCTGCTTAGCGAAAAATTGGTAGTTTTAGTCTTAGTCAAATAAGCTTAATTTGGTTTAATTTACACCAGTTTGAAATTAGGTTATTATATTTTACTGTAAATCGATGGATTAATAATCGATTATGAAATAGTGTCATGCATTGGCGCAACTAGAGAATTTTTCTGGGGATGACCAGGCCTCTTGTGTCTGAAACGCAAAGTTTAGTGGCGGCTCGTACATAAGATACTTAGGTGTTCTGTAGATATATATGTGTACATGGGGCGGTTAGTGATAGCGCCGCAGGCGAAAACTTTTTGTCATGTCAAGGTCATTTAATGACCTTGACTTTGACAAAAGAAGTCATCGTGCTGTAGCAACGCTGGCCAAAAGGCGAGCCGAGCTGGCCGCCTTTGCACAGTGGGTCAGGTTTAACGTTTTTTGGCCAAAACTCTGAAACTCCTGGAAACGCCCCAAAATCAACTGGCGTTGAGAGGAAAAATAATGAAAAAAATCCCATCGATAAATAGGGCTGGGTTTCAGGGGTGGAAATTAAAATAATTGAATAAAATTGTGAAAGTTTGGATTCCAATAGAATATTGCCTCCAAATTTTAGGAAAAATGGTTAAAAATTCCACTGATATATAAGGCTGAGTTTCAGGGGGTGGAAATTGAAATAATTGAATAAAATTGTGAAACTTTGGATTCGACTAGAATATTGCCTCCAAATTCGAGAAAAAATGGTAAAAAAATTCCATTGAACGATTTCATGAATTGAAATAAATCAGTCATTACAATATCACTAATTATTTTACTCCTAAAATTGAGTATTTTTAACCTGCATTAACGTATTCAAAACGCCTTAACTCAAAAAACGGCAGCTAGGGGCAGCTGCAATTCACAGAATATATAGAGAACACTATATTCAATATTATAAAAAAAATTATAAAGGTAAAGGTTGCGAAAGTGAAGTGTAACAAAAATGAAAAATTTCATTTTAATCAAAATTTACGGCTGAAACCGCTCACTCGCTAAAAGGCTAATTTGGACACCAAATAACAAATAAAGTCAACGAACTGCCTATAATAAAGCTTTTGCCTTGTTCTATGCCAGACATAGCCGATTCGTTCAATTGAAGGCAAAAAAAACAAAAATTCACAGTCGTGTAAACGCTAAATTTTTACTGCACAATTTTAAACTTGAACACGTGTTTCCTTCTCGAGCTGTAGAATGCAAATGCGGCAGGTATAGGGATCAAGGCCTTTTGTTTCCCCAAGAATAACGTCCACCCTTACCAAAAAGCATGTTTGTTACTCATTTTTTGGAAGTTAGTGAAATTTGGTTCATTTGAGTTTTGGCCAGAAATCTCTTAAAATGACCCACTGTGCTTTGGTGTATAGTAACATTTTGAAATTAATGTTACATTGAACTTTCAATGCTCGGAGCCACCCCCCTGGAATTACAACAATTTAAACATAATTATTATAATAACTATGGTCAGAATTTTTGGTGGTTCTGCAGCTCTGCAGCACTTATGAAGAAACCGCCTCTGAATTCTTATACACTCACTCCGGCATGAACGATAGAACGAAAGAGATACAGCAGTCAAGTCAGCCAGCAGACAGGCGCAGAGACTCGAGACTCGCACGCAGACGTGCAAAGTTTAAAAACAAAACGGCTGAGCTGGCACTCTCCAACATTAGCGTTGTAATCGACGGGCGAAAATGTTTGACCTCACTTTTGTCAAATTGGTATAGAAGTCAGGGATGGATTATGGATTCCAAATAATTTAGTGATACCTACATTAGTCGATGAATTTAATTTTTTTTCTGATAATTTTTGTTCTTTCCTGTGGGCCGTGGCTAGTTTGGGGTGGGCCCGGCCCACCCTGCATCCCCCTAGTTGCGCCAATGGTGTCATTAGTATACAAAGTACAAGGTGTTTTTTTTTTTTTTTCAACGAAAGCTGGTAAAAATCACTAATATAGAGTAAAAAGAGAAGAGGCCCAAAGATTGAACCTTGAGGATCACCATTTTGTCCCAATTTGAAAGTGTTATCATCTTGAAGTATTGCTATTCCCTGACTCCTTCCTAATAAATATGTTGTAAACCAGTCTAACAACCCGCCACCCTTTCCTGGCCCCCGAATTTATAAAAATTAAGTTTCCACAGTAAAGTCTCAAAATTTCACTCTCCTTGCTTTGCTAAACCCTTGTCCAAAGTCTATGCATTAAAACAGACCTCACAGAACTAGTGCATTTGTTTCTTTAAAAAACCGTATTGATGTTTGCATAATAAATTCTTGTTTACAAAAGCCTGTTTTACGAGTTTTTTGAGCATCTTTGAAATGATTGTGGCATAAGTTTAGAATATAAATGGATGCTTATTTTTAAATATTTATAAGATACATACTAGTGTTCACTGAAAACACTCCCATGAAAACTCAAAATATCAAATAAAATTGGAAATAATTTATCATTTTCTTGACAAAATATCGGTTGTTTGTAGAAAATTTTGTACTCTACAGGATAGGTAATTGAATATTGTACTTATAACGTATATTTGGTGCAATTAAAAAAATACAGAATATGTGAGTTAGTGGAGGCCTAAGACATTTCAATAAGTCCTTTTGGCATTTTTTTATTGGCCAAATGTTTTGAAATTGATCATTGTGGAGTAAAACAGACTTATAACCCGGTCAAAATAAAGGTAAACTTACAATAATTTGCATAGAGCTGAAAATTTGTACGAATGTTGGGAACACCATTATAAATGAAATGTGAAAAGTCCTCATCGATCCCACATCTGCAAAAAAAATTATTCAAGGTCAAAGTTCGCAAATATGGGTTTTTTGCATTTTTCAGCCAAACGGTAAGTTTTATCATAAAAATAGATCAGACAAAAATTGTAGATCATGCAAAATAATAATAATAATAAACGTGATTTATTGATTAACAAAAGGCCATTGACCGCAGTCCTTCAGCCCATAGTATTTTAACAAAATTAATTTTTTAATACATAGATACAGAATAAGGATATGTAAATAACTGTATGTAAAAAAAAAAAAGGAAAAACTACTCAGGGATGTCTTCAGCCCAACCTGTGATTGTTTCATATAGGGTTTGTTCTGGAAATTTATATATGGAATTGATTTGTTGATCACGTGTTCTACAATGTCAGTTGCATGTTGTGTTGCTTGGTAGCGAACTTCTTCGATAGGTCTTTGATCCTTATATTGATGGGTTGTATATGTGTTCGTACGTACAGTAACTCATTAGGTGGATTATGGAGTGGATTGAGTGGATGTCTCATCTTTGTAATGGTTCTCAATGAAGTAGTCTCTGTTACTCTGATGCGATCCAACACAGGCTTTCTACAGTTTGAAAATAGAACATTTGCGTACTCTATTAGTGGTCTGCAAATTGATTTGTAGATTTTCGAGGCTGACTTTAGTGAGATTCCTTCGTATTACTTTTTTCTTTGTTAAGTTAGTGTGTTCGTTGAAGTTGAGTTTTTGGTCTAAGGTTACTCCAAGATACTTTGCCGATGGTGAAGGTTTTATATTCTGGTTGCCCATTATTATTGTTAGAGATGAGTTAGATATAGTGTGGTTGAATATTATAAATTGTGTTTTGGAGGGGGTTAGGAGTAAGTCTCCACTTATTAAACCAGATTTCTGTTTCCATTAATTTCTGCTGTAGATTAGCTGTGACCTTTGCTAGCGTTTTGATGTAATACAATGTCATAGCTGTAAATATTGTAGAGAAGAGGAGATAAAGGCGAGCCTTGGGGTAATCCTTGTTTCATGGAAAATTCTCTTGACGTTATTTCGTTAATTCTCACACATATTTTTCTATTTTCTAAAAATGATCTGACAAAATGTATCAAATAGTTGGGACTTCCAATTTCTTTAAGTTTGAATAGTAAGCCATTGTGCCATACAGAATCAAAAGCTTTCTTAATGTCTAGGAATAGTGAGGCAGATTTGAGGTTTTGGTGTTTGGCAGTCTGAATGTTCGATGTTACAATCGGTAATGGATGTATAGTAGCGCATTTTTCCCTGAAACCAAATTGGTGTGAAGGAATTTTGTCCCTAATAGTCATGTATAACTTGTTTCGGATTATTTTTTCCAACAATTTTCCTAGCACAGGCAGTAGGGTGATTGGTCTGTATCCTGATAGTTTTTTGTGATCACTGTTAGGTTTTGAAATATTTACAATAACACCGTTTTTCCAGTCGCTTGGATAGTATTTATTTTGAAGACTGAATATGAAAATTTTAATGATGTAGTCGTGGATATCTCTATCCAATTATTTGATTATGCTCCATGTAGATCATGCAATTATCTATAAAAGTTGTTCTTACACTTTGTTTCCTAAGAACACACCATTTCTGAGCTATAGCGATTCAAAAAGTTGAAAAAGTTGTGTTCTCCATATAAGCACGAGTACGCCGCCTATATACATCACTGGATCCTTAATACAAGTAAAAATATTGGTCTGTGTAACTTATACATACAACGGAATTCGCTTCCTTCTTTCTGTATATGGAGCTCCAAAAAAAATTACCTGCTTAGATAAGTCTCGATACTTATCTTTTGTAAAAAATACTCATAACAATAAACGAGTGCAATTAGCTTGTCTTCCCCCAACCTCTGCTTCTGCTCATCAACATTTATTTCGGGTATACTATCAAGTTCAAGTGTGGCTTGAAAATCAACTGGACCCAGAAGACTGGGGTTGGAAGATAACTGACAATACATTGGAACCAATCCAGACTGTACTCCCACCTTCACCAGATAAACTCCTGAATACAATTTTTTGCAATTGCAAAAAGGGGTGTAATGCTAAGTGCGGCTGCAAAAAAGTTGGATTGTTTTTTTCATTAGCATGTACCAGTTGTCAAGGCCAGTCGTGCTCCAATGTTGAATCGCCATCAGAAGAGGATTCTTACGATATCAGCAAGGAGAGATCTGATGCATCGCTGTTAAAACAATTTACTTGTATCCAACAGGAAGAAGGAAGAGAAGAAGAAGACATTACACTTGAAGTTACATTAGATAATTATCAATCAGACGAATAGTTTTCCCCAATTACTCATCGCTTTCATCATTTCCAATAGTACCATTTTTTATTTAATACAATATTATTTAATTAAACAGGACCACAATAGATCGTGGAATAGGCCTACCGGGGAAATCACGTTAAAAAAAAACGTGCCAAGTACACTACCTCACAGGTGGCGTGGAAACACAACTTTTTCAATTTTTTGAATCACTATATCTCAGAAATGGTGATTCTTAGGAAAAAAAGTGCAGGAACAATATTTATAGATAATTACATGATCTACAATTTTTGTTTGACCTATTTTTATGATAAAACTTACCGTTTGGCTGAAAAATGCAAAAAACTCATATTTGCGAACTTTGACCCTGAATAAATTTTTTTGCATGAGGACTTTTCACATTTCATTTATAATGGTGTTCCCAACATTCGTACCAATTTTCAGCTCTATGCGAATTATTATAACCTTGAATGTCTATTTGACCAGGTTATTACTTGTAAAAATTATACACGTTTTCTTTTGAAAATTTAACTCTTCTAAACAATTGTCATTTGCACATTTTCTGGGAAATGTCACCAACTAAAACATTCAAAGTGCACAAATTTTCAAGCTTCATAATTTCTTTTTGATTGGTAGAGGTTCCAACTTTCAACACAGCAAATGTTTTCAATTTTATTCTCTAATTCGATTGGCTGATATGTAACTAAAAGTACTGTATATCTGCTTTTATGAAAATTCCTGTGTATTTTTCTAAAACTGTAAGAACAGAAGTTAAGTCAGACATACTTTTACAGGTACCTTGTTAAATCAGAAGAAATGATCGATGTTAAGAAGGAAGATATTATATTTTATAATGACAACATATCAGAGGACGAAGATTGCAATTATGAAAATAATAATAAGGGTTTTAAGGAAAAGCCTCAAAAGAATACCAAAGAAAATGTAAATCTGGAAAAATCTCTAGGACTTTCTAACCAACTTATAGAATATCAAAATGCAGTGAATCTAGAAACCAATACTTGCAATATATGTACGAAATATTTCAGTACAAAAATTTTATTGAACAAACATATGAGTGAGAGTCACAACCTCAAAAAACCAAAATACAGAAGGAAAAAGAGTGAAATTGATGCAACTTTTATTTGCCCCACATGTAACAAAAGTTTTACAAGAAAATTTGACATGCAGAAACACATAATAAACAAACATCCAAAAGATAAAGATGAAGTAGTTCCCTCGAAACGTTACAAGAATTTGGAAATATTGAAAAAATGCAAAGTCGTGAGTTCCGAAGGTCACTACTACAAATGTGACATATGTGAGCATAAATTCACGAAATCACAAAGCCTGGTTAGACACAGAAATATACACACCAGTGAAAGATTGTACTGTTGTCATATTTGTGGGAAGAAGTTTCTAGTATCCAATGCTCTCGTGCGCCATATCAATCAACTTCATTATGGTATACGAAACTTCGACTGTACAATTTGCGACAGAAAATTTAGTAACAAAACAACAAGAGATGAACACATGAATATCCATACGAATAATAGACCATTTGTCTGTGATGTTTGTGGTAAATCTTTCAAGCAAAACTCCTCTTTGCATATTCACAAGATGTTCCATACTGACATATTCCGATTCGAATGTAATATTTGTAATAAAAAATTTAGAAGAAAACGAGATCTAAAGGTACACAGCTGGCTGCACACTGGTGAAAAGCCGCACCAATGTAATGTTTGCGAGATGTCTTTTAGACTAGGACAAGACTTGAAACGACATTCAAAGATACATGATGATTATTTGTGGATGCGGGCTCAAATTTCATCAGAAAAGGTTCTTAAAAATGAATAGCAAGAATCATTTGATGTGATTCAGAAAACATGAAGCCAACCTATATTGTATTTAAAACTTTGAGAATATCTTGTAATGCATAAGATATAACAAATTTGTTGGCAAAAATATATAGGTATTCAAATATTATAGATACCTTCCGCCCACAATTATAGTACGACAGCCCGTTACCAATTACTCCTATCAAAATAGCGAGATTTATCGCAGGGAAAGTCGCATATAAGTTCGATGTGCTGGCGCAGCAACATGCGAATGTTACCACTCGTAACTGAACTAGCAAAAAGTTCTGTTCAAACTTTCTTGTGGTCTGGAGACATCGAAACTACTCGATAATGAGCAGAACTACCTCGCCGTTGTGACCAGAATTTTGATCGGTGGCTATTTGTCATTATTTCGGTCTTTGTAACTCGGCGTATCAGTCAAAAGGGCAGTTCTCAATTTTTCCTCATCATATTTACTTTCCTCGACAAGGAGACAAAAGAAACTGCCTTGCTGCAAAGACCGAGATGACCGGTTTTTCTTTACATGTTAATACGAAATTCGCCTTATTCAATGAGGAAATAAAAAAAGCATCAGAAGTAGCATTTCCAGAAAAAACAATTTTCACAAATAACACAAAAACTAAAATAAATTGGTTTAACGATAATCTTCGTGAAATGCGCGAGACTCTCATCTTTATGCAGGAGGCTGCAAATATGTCAAATTCTACGGAGTTAAAGCAACAGATAAAAGAGTACAGGCAGAGATATCGACAGGCAATAGATCAAGCTAAAATTGTAGCCCATGACAATTTTATAAAAAATTCAACTAATGCCCAAAAATCAATGTGGCAAATCGTTAATAAGAACAGGAATCATACAGAAAGTGAACATGCAACAGAGTTAGCTAGTGAGGACTTTAATGCCTTTTTTGTGAATGTGATCTCCCCTGTACTGACCTAAACAGTGATGAATTTCTTACAGACATGAATATCGAAAATATTCCTCTCTTTGAAATTAGGAAGGTTACTATAAATGAGGTGAGAGATGAAATATTTAAATTAAACAACAAAAATAGTAAGGACATATATGGACTTAACCCAAAAATTTTAAAGTGCATTGGTAATTTAATAGCAGTGCCATTGACCAAACTTTTTAATTTATGTATTGCAGAGGGCATATTTCCTCTAGTTCTAAAAATATCTCGAGTTATTCCCATTTATAAAAAAGGCAATGTTAATGACGTGTCAAATTTTAGGCCAATATCCTTGATACCCATATTAGCAAAGTTATTTGAAAAATTATTAAAAACAAGAATTTATGAACATTTTGAGAGTAATAATCTTTTCAATGGACAGCAATTTGGATTTAGAAACTCATTATCAACTACAGCTGCTATTAATAAATTAATTTCACTCATAAATGAAGGGTACGAAGAAGGCAGCCACACTGCTGCGCTCTTTTGCGATCTAACCAAAGCCTTCGATTGTGTGTCGGCTAGTATATTGATTAATAAACTAAAATATTATAATTTCTCGAGGAACAGTATTCAGCTTATCGAATCTTATCTAAAAGACCGTCAACAACTTGTGTCCTTCAAAGGAAGAAACTCAAATCTTAGATCCGTTACTTATGGAGTACCTCAAGGATCAGTGCTGGGTCCTTTGTTATTCTTAATCTATATTAATGATATATCTACTAGTGACCTCAGCACTGACTTCATCATGTTTGCTGATGATACTACTGTGATCAACAAAAATAAAAATGTAACCACATTAAAAATATCACCGGCAGAGGCACAATCAAAAGTCACAAATTGGTTCCATGCCAATCAATTATGTCTCAACCACTCTAAAACGAAAACTATGTACTTTTCTTTACGTGACACATCATCAATAAACAATCTCCAAAGTGTAAAATTTCTTGGAATTTATTTAGATCAAAGGCTGACTTGGTATAATCATGTAGATATTGTTTGCAATAAGATATCATCATCCATATATGTACTTCGTAATCTATCAAAAATAGTGTCCAGACCTGTTTTAGTAACAGCATTTCATGCCCTAATTCAATCAAAAATATCTTATGCAATATTGGCATGGGGTCATGCGTCCTGTGTCAGTAGAGTTTTTGCATTACAAAGAAAAGCTGTTAGAATATTAAGTGGTCTCAGCTATAGAGATTCCTGTGTAGACAGTTATATTCAAATGCGAATACTTACAGTTCCATCTATATATATTTTGCAATGTCTCACACATGTAAAGCAAAATTTAAATAATTATAATTCCCACATCGAAATACATGATTATAATACACGTAATAGAACAAATATATATATCTATTATCACAGGTTAACAAGATCAAAAGCGGGAATAACTTATTACGGTCCTAAGATGTTTAATCTTTTGCGTCCTACCGTGAAGGAATTGTCACAAATACAATTTAAAACTGTGATGAAAAATTATTTAATTGATAAGTGTTTTTATTCTATTGATGATTATTTTAATAACAATTTTAGTAATATATGTATTTAAACATGTTTTTAATTTGTATTGTATAAATTTATAATGTTTTTTTTAATCTGTCCTGTATTGACTTGTGTAAACCAATGGTAATAGAACCAATAAACTTACTTACTTACATGTTCAAAACTCGATTTGAACCCTTTAGGACAGGTAAAAAGTTCCGTCACCCTGAACTTTTCTCTTCAGTTCTCCCAGAACTGATGAGAAATGCTGAAATTATCTTCGTTAAAGTAACTCAAAAATCTTGGTAACGGGTTACCGTACTATTAACTTTTTTGGAGATAGATACAAAAGTCACATTGGACAAAAAAAAAGTTCAATATAACTAACAAAAAACTGTCTCTGATAGATATCTGCAGACATTTTAACAAAACAGATTTAAAAATCAACCATCTGAAAGCAGAAAATGCATACGTGTCCAAATAATCAATTTTGTCACTGATAATGAATATTTTTTTATAGGATTTTGCAAACAGCAGAAGAGTAATTTATGAAAAATCAAAAAAGAGTCTATCTGAAAATTTAAGCAAACCAAGAAAAATGTATTTTAAAACAGTATATCAGGTGTTGGTCTTAGCAATAGTGACCACCCTGTATATTTTTCTTCCCTGAGTTGTGTTAACTTCATGGGAGATATTATCATCCATCACGTTTTTTTCATTAATTCTTTTTAGGATGACTACCCTTGATATTTTTCATATTTTTCTTCCTTGACAGTTGTGTTAACTACATGCCAAATATTACTGACCTCGAATGAAAGTTATTTTAATAGGCTATGTATTCAACAGTATAAAGCGAATCAAAATCAGTTGAAGAGGCTAAATGCAATTTTCTTCTCAATGAAGATACTAATTATTTGTTATAACAGCATACATAATATTGTGATACATAACATTACCAATACCATGTGTTACAAATGCAAATCTTTATGTCCAAATTGTTTTGATAGTGGGAAAATTGTTTCAGATGTGAATCCCTACAAAACTACATGATGAATTCTGGAGATATAAAATTGTTATATCTGCAAATTAAAACAAAAGAGAAGTTGAAAAACCTTCAACGAATCTCTGACAGCCACAGGGTTTTTAATACAGATGATGACAAAACTTCGAATAATTGTTCTGAAAATCCTGATTACACAAGCACAAATTCCAATAAAATAGATGTTCAAGAAAGACCTGATAATGACCCGGAAGAAGGTGACAAACATATTTTAACCTCTGATCAAAGTGATTCATCGGCAAATGTGCAATGTGAGATATGCGAAAAACTAATAAGTTCAAAGGCCAATTATTTAAATCATATTAAAATTCACACTACGGACTTTTACTGCAGGATATGTTGTAACAGTTACACATCTCAGTATAAATTAAATTTACATATTTCACAACATCTAGGACAAGATTATAAGGACTGCAATACAGAAGCTTATATAAAATGTGATTTTAATGGGTGCGAAAATATTTTTCCATCTAAATTACAGTTATTCAACCATAAAAAAGTTCATCTGAACATTAAAGAACTAGTTTGCAATATTTGTGATGCCAAGTTTGTCAGAAAATCAGCCTTGGAATCTCACGAAAAGAGGCATATCGTTGTATTAACTTGTGCAGTGTGCGAAAAGAAATTTGCAAATAAAAAAACACTGAAAGAACATGAACGACTCCATACAGGTGAACTACCTTTTCAGTGTAAGCAGTGTAATAAGAGATTTAGGTGCCACAGTGGTCTAAAGTATCATGAAACTAAACACTCTTCTGAGAAAAAGTTTCGCTGTAATCACTGTAACTTGTCTTTTGGACGATCGAATTACTTAAAAGACCACTTACGTAGGCACCTAAATGAAAAACCTTATAATTGTGATTACTGTAATAATAAATTTATTCAAAAAAATGTTCTTAAGCGTCATATTAGTAATGTGCATCGAAATTGTGATATTTGTAAGTGCATGATAGGGAACATAAAAGATTATAGGACTCATATGTACACAGAACATAATGTAATTTTATTAAATTCAAACGACAAATAAATAGTTATCTTTATTAAAATTATGGACTTGTCTTTTGATACGTAACAAACTTAAATAGCAATAACTTACCACTGGGTTGCCACTTATTGACATTTTCAGCTCTTTTTATATAATTTACGGTTACAAGAATTTGATGCTGCGACACTATTGGCCAATGCTCCAATGCACTGGTTCTTGCTCTAAGAGTAGTCAACATAAACATTTTATATAAAAAAAAAATTAAAGTCAACGCTATAGCTCATATTTACTAGAGCCAATAATTTGGTTCGATAGCAAGGCTTTTGCGTATAGTCTACCTTACAGAGAAGTACAAAATAGATATAAACTTGACACTAATTGCTCTCTCACATTCGAATGTACTGCGATATTGCATATTCTTTAACTGCAGATTGTTGCAAAATAATATTTGCAAACGAGATTCGGTGCAAAGAGAATGAAGGTTGACTGTAAACAATATCTGCTTTGATTTATCCATACTAAATACAATCTGGTTGATTTCTTTATATGATCTTGCTCAAACACTTTATAATTTTCACATATTATGTTAATAATGTCGGTTATTAACACAAATTTATTCTATTATGTTGGTGACGGACAACAAATTGAGTCAATAGGTTTTTATAGCTATAAATAAAATCTATTTTAAAGCATATTAGTTTCCACTTAGTCTAGATACAAAGTAGATTATACCTACTAAAGAACAACGTAGTAAATTCAATGTTGTCATATATATTCTTCTCTCTCCCTACGGCTTAACATGGAACGACCAATTATGAGGTGTTTCTACCAGAAATGTACAATGCTGCTTTCTGTATTATAAATTATAATTTTCCTTCAAAGATGCCGATGAGGTCACATGGACCTCATTTCAAAAATGTTACTTTGGGTCAAGATTTGTAGAGTATAAGGTTCCATAATATTCAGCTTTTAGGCGAGACGTGAGTGCGGTGATGAATAGTCAGACTATCCTTGTTTTTTGCATGCGCAATTATCTTTCTCTCTCTCTGCACTGGCCCGAAATATGGTCAGGAGCATACTATGATCTTACATTCTACAACTTATTCTGATTACCACCGTGCAAATGGTGACTTAAAATGCGTGGATAATTACTCCCTACCTCAGGCGGGTCATTGCGAGCTCGTTCCAGTTACGAATTCTTTGCTTAACCCATTCGTGCATAGCGTACACTGTAGTGGACACAAGATTTCAACGTCTTTTTCTGTGTAAAAATTATTATATTTTTACGTTTGAATGCATAAGTCCACTGCAGTGAATGTTTAAATTATAATAACACTGGCGCCACTTATCAAATTTCACTAAAGTTTGTAAATTCAGCATTTAAACACAATCTAGAAACGTATCAGCTGTGAAACATGAACGACGAAAATTATCCAACTTTGAAGACCCATTTCTTTTACGGTTTGCCGAAACAAAAGGTAAGACATTTTTATTTATAACCTTGATACTATTATGAAGTAATTTGTTTATATTACATTATCAAAAATTGTAGATTTTTTTGATATTATGGTAATTTCATAAACGTCCACTCTAGTGTACGGCATGCATCTACGACTTGAATATGGCAAGTATAGTTATTTGTGTTTTTTATCCCACAGGCTGTGCTATTTGAAGACCTTAGTGAATTGGCAATATCAGATGATGATGATGATGATTTCTGTGCACCTTCAACCTCTCGTTATGAGGATGATGATCATAACGACTCATCGGAGGATGAACTTGACGATTTATTAGTAGAATTAGAGGATGAAAATGAAGTGCTAGATATGGAAGAAAATCAGGATGAACTTGAATTTTCAGAAGATGATTCTGAAAATAGTGGGGATGAAATTAATTTGTTACAATTACGGGAAAGAATATTAAAAAATATGTGGATGGCTAAAGATAATGAAAGAGGTCCTGCAACCATTTCCCTGTTTTTAGGCACTTTCAGCATTTTTCTCTTTGATATCTGATGATATGATGGATGACATTGTATATCAAACTAATTTATATAGTCAACGGAATGGAAAAAAAAAAACATCAACCTTACTAAAAAAGAATTATATGTCTTTATTGGTATAAACTTAGTAATGTCTTATATTCGTTATCCACGTGTTAGATTGTACTGGTCAAGTGAAGAAGATTTACGGATGGATTTAATTGCTGATGCCATGTCTGTAAATAGGTATGAAGAAATTCTAAGAAACCTCCATTTCATTGAAAATCCATTGGGTAAAAGGGTTAAAACTAATGAAAGAACAAAAAACAACGAAGACAAATTATGGAAACTCCGACCTTTTCTGGATAAACTTCAAGATAATTTTAAGAGGGCAATGGAATCCGAAGAATATCAGTCTGTGGATGAACAAGTTATTCCTATGAAAAATAAAATAAGTATCAATATTTCCCAAAAAAACCCAAGAAATGGAGAATAAAACGTTGGGTAAGAACAGGCACAAGTGGTTATATGTACTGATTTGAAATTTATCAAGGAGCAAAAAACAGAATTGCTGTAAGCCCACTGGGAGCTTGTGCAGATGTCGTTCTACGATTATGTGACGATATTTCTCATAAAAACCATAAAGTTTTTTTTGATAATCTGTTTTGCTCAATTGGTCTTTTAGATGCTTTGAGGAATAATGGAATATATGGTACAGGAACTTTACGATCTAACAGAATACAAGGAGCGCAACAAATATTACCCACTGACAAGATAATCAAGAAACAACCAAGAGGTACTTGTTATGTCGCAAGTAGAAATTGTACAATAATAACAAAGTGGTATGATGAAGCTCTAATGCTTGTGGCATCTACATGTGCTGGGAAGGAGCCACAAGATAAAGCAAAAAGATATTCTAAGAAACAAAACAAAAATATTGAAATTGATCGACCCTTTGCCATAAAATTCTACAATAAAAATATGGGTGGAGTTGATCTTCATCATCAATATTTAGCCATGTACCCAATGCGGCGAAAAAACAGAAAATGGTACATAAAAGTCTTATGCACTTTTTAGATGTGTCGGTAGTAAACGCTTATATTTTATATAAATGTAGTGGACATACGGATAAAGACTTCTTACAATTTAAAGCGAAATCGTTTATAAACACGGGGAAAATAGACAAAACTCGTGTAGGGAGACCAAGATCAAGATCTGTGACCCCCCTACTATACTGAAAAAGAGAATCAAACGCACCTCCAAGGAAGTGAGATTTGATGGCCTGGGACACTGGTCAAAACTAACAAATATAAAAAATGCAAACCGTTGCAAATCTTCAATATGTAAGCGAAGAACAAAATATGTCTGCAAAAAGTGCAATGAATATCTGTGCCCGGATTGTTTCGAATACTTTCATACATGTGTGCAATAAATTTGTCAAAACAATACTATCCTTTAATGCATGACATCCACTGAAGTGGACAAATATATTTTTACGTTTTTTTCAAAAAGTAAAAAAAAAATTGTAACAAAATATTATCAGTATTGATTGATAATAAAGTTTTCTACACAATTTTGAATTTTATTTTCATATTTTATCATTTTCGTAAATTCATGCACGAAAAAACAAGCTCTATGAGAATGTCTCCAGCTCTTTTTATTACAGAATAACACAAGAATTTGATGCTGCGACAAAATTGGCCATCAATATGCTCCAATTAACTGGTTCTTGCTCTAATAATAGTCAACATAAACATTTTATCAAAATAATTAATTAAAGTCAATGTTATAGCTCATATTTACTAGATATAAACTTGATACTAATTGCTCTCTCACATTCGAATGTACCGCGATATTGCATATCCTTTAACTGCAGATTGTTACAAAATAATATTTGCGGACGAGATTCGGTGTAAAGAGAACAGAACGAAGCTTAAAAAATATATGCTTAATTTATCCATACTAAATACAATCTGGTTGGTTGATTTCTTTATATGATCTTGCTCAAATACTTTATAATTTTCACGTATTATGTTAATAATGTTGGTTATTAACACAAATTATGTTGGTGACAGACAACAAACTGAGTCAATAGGTTTTTATAACTATAAATAAAATCTATTTTAAAACATACTAGTTTCCACTTAGTCTAGATATAAAGTAGATTATACCTACTAAAGAACAACGTAGTAAATTCAATGTTGTCATATATATTCTTCTCTGTCCCAACGGCTGGACATGGAACAACCAATTTTGAGGAGTTTCTACCAGAAATGTACAATGCTGCTTTCTGAGTGATAAATTATGACTTTTCTTCAAAGATGCCGATGAGGTCATTTCAAAAATGTTGGTCAAGATTTGTAGAGTATAAGGTTCCATAATATTCAGCTTTTAGGCGAGACGTGAGTGCGGTGATGAATAGTCAGACTATCCTTGTTTTTCGAACACACAGTTATCTTTCCCTAGAAGGACCAGTCTGTACTGGTCCGAAATATGGTCAGCAGAATCCTTGATCTGTAGTCTTACATTCTACAACTTATCCTGATTACCACCGTGCAAACGGTGACTCAAAATGCGTGGATAATTACTCCCTACCTCAGACAGGTCATTGCGAGTTCGTTCCAGTTACGAATTCTTTGCTTAATTACTAACATTACACAAATTCTTACAATATTTTGAATCAGGTCCTGCATCTGGTGTGATTTCACACCAGCTGCTTATTGGCTAATGATATTTTTTTTTTTGGTGGGGATCGATACTCTACAAATCTTAATTTTGGGTGTTTAGTATATAACTTTAAAAAATAAAAGATTTTCGGATTATTTTGTATTCATAATTTTAATTCGAATAATTCACGTAATATCCTGAAGATTTCAGATGAGAATGAAAAAACTTGCACAACTTTTTGGTGGCTTGAGAATCTTGGTCAGTACAAAGCAATATTTTATTTATTAGGACGTGGTGAGCGCGATTTTATATTCTTTTTATTTTCACTTTTCAGTAATTCTTAGCTTTGAAATGAAACAAATTTATGTCGCACAATGAAGTATCCTCTAGGTAGTGCTAGAGATACTACTATATATATTTTTTTAATATCGACAGTGACTTTCGTAAGGGAAAGGCTCTTGATAATCTTTTCCAAACAATGATATATTATTTTTTCAACCAGCTAGAGCCTGAAATCACATCCCCACGTCATTTTGAGCACAGTGATATACCATACTTGATATGTTTGGAGGATCTTATGGATCGGATTCGTGAGGCTTGTCGCAGACTAACACCAACTATGCTTAGAGCAGCCTACAGACGAGAGTTACTGTAACGCTTGAAGCTTGTATGGAAGCTGGAGGTGCCTAGTTTGAACATTCATTAGCATAATCTCTTAATTTATTAATTTGGTACATATTCATTTTTTATCATGATTTTGCAACATGTCTTGTTTGTAACTGTCGAGTTAGCTGTTAAACAACAGTAATGTATTAAGTATGGTATATAATTGTGCTCAGAATGACGTAAGGATGTGATGTGTGCAGTGTGCTGATAATTGCTGAATTTCGAAAGTGTGAATATGGCGGAATTTACTCTGCAGGAATATCGTGACATAACAATCATGTACAGTGCAATGAAAAAAAATGTACGTATATATAAGGTAATATGTATGTAAATTTACCATTAGACATGAACTGAGCAGAACACCAAATTAACAGACTGTAACAATTGACGAAGAAGTTGGTGGCAACTGGTGAAAGGAAGTTCGACACTAAATACTCAAGTAATTGCCCGTTATTTCCTTGGTGTGGTGCATTTTAAAAATAAATTTCACCTACAATACAGAACAGGTCTTAGAACCAACGGATTTTATCAGGAATTTACTCAACAATTGTTCATGTTTGTCCTGCGAGATGAGTAATTTACATGAAATGTCTTATAAGCAGTACCCAGCTATGCGGCTACATCACGTACTTGTTTCATCATTTTATTTCTGCCTAATCCAAAGAAATCATCCTGTGTATAAATAATAAGTTGATTTAGAGAATAAACTAAAAGCAGATGTACCAAATCCATTAAAAGGCCAATTAATTTTTATCAATTTAATAAAAAAAAAATACACTAAGTAATATATCTTCAAACTTAAAGTACAATTTTTCTTTTAAAGAGGAATAGTAATGGATTTATTATATCTAATAGTATTATATACCGGGTGTCCAAAAAATCTGGAAACGGCCGAATAACTCGACAATTACACTTTGCATCAAAAAATACAAAAAAGCTATTCAGTGATACCAAATTTGACCTTCCCTGGAGGTGGGGGTGGGGGTCACTTTAAAATCTCCATATTTTATTGGAGATTCAAAGTCTACGGATTACGTAGGTTTTGCTCGAAACATTTTTTTCGATTCGTGATATATGGCCTGGTAATCGCAGAAAATCAGATTTTGCAATTACTTGAATAACTTGAGAAATACACTTGGAAACCAAAAATTAAAAAACAAAAATATGTTATTTTAAAAAAATCTTTCCCTGGGGGGTGGAGTGAAGGGTGACTTTCAAATCTCAAACGGTAAGCCCCATTTTTTATTGCAGAATCAAAAAAATTGCTTCAATTAAAACCTACACGTAAAATCCAAATCTGAATTAAAAAATGGGAGTTAAAATTTGAGATTTGAAAGTTACCCGTTTCACGATATCAATGCTCGTCAGGGCGTTCTTGGAAGGAAATGGCTAGAAATTTAGGTGGAGTTCACTGACAAGCAAAGGACAATGTAAGAGTGAATTGTGACTCTCTGAGGTTTTCACAATTCACTCTTACCATTGTCCTTTGCTTATCAATGAACTCCGCCAAAAATTTGCAGCCATTCCCCTCCAAGAACGCGCTGACAAGCATTGATATCGTGAAACATATGAAAGGAGTGGTTTCCGTTCATTTAAGGGTGAAGGAAAGGTCCAACCAATGTATAGTCCACTCAAATTAGGAAAAAAGCGGAGAAAAACTCTGAACAGCAGATTCTTTGCATAGGAAGTAAGTATTCAACTTTTAGAACAAGATTTTACTTATGCGCAGAAAAAAAAAGAAATGATTTTTGAGATATATACATATATATACAGTGTGTCCAACTAAGTCTGCACCATATGGGAAACTTTTTTATTATCGGTTTTATGAAAAAAAGTTATTCTTGATAAAAAGTTTTGCATGGCCTAAAACCCAAAATGAAATAATCAGATATCAATTTCTTGCAGTGGTATACGGGGTTTGTCGAAAAATGTAAATTTTGCTCAAGAGTAAAGTACCTTTATTTATTACAATATCGACAATCGTTATTAAGAAAAGTTGATCCTAATTGAAAACTACGGTCAGATATCCAATATTATCCATCTACCATGAAAAAACGATTTTTAATAATTTTTGGGTATAATATCTATTTTTTCATGGCAGATGGATAATACTGGATATCTGACCGAAGTTTTCAATTAGGATCAACTTTTCTTAATATCGACAATCGTTATTAAGAAAAGTTGATCGGTGTGTTTTTTCGTGTTTTTTTTCATTTAGACGTGTATATTTCAAAAAGTACTCGTTTTTAAGGCTAAACAAACATAGGTAAATGTGTTCAGAATACAACTTCCTACAAAAAAGGTTCTATACGTTTTTCCGATTATCCCATTAGCTTTTTCGGAAAAGCGACTTGAAAAATATATATATGAATTTTTTTCGTGTTTTTTTATTTTGAATGCAAATATCTCAAAAAGCACGCAATAAGTAAACTTATTCGGAATGAGATTTCCTACAAAAAAAGCTCCTATACATTTTTCCGATTATCCCATTGGTTTCTCAGGAAAAGCTTCTTGAAGAATACATATCGTATATATATCTCTCAAATATATAGAACCTTTTTAGAAGTTTACTGATGTTCATTTAGCCTTAAAAATGCTTACTTTCCGAGATTTGTACGTCCAAATGAAAAAAAAAAAAAACACAAAACTGCAAATATATATACTCTTCAAGAAGCTTTTCCGGAAAATCCAACGGGATTAATCGAAAATGTATAGGAGCTTTTTTGTAGAAAATCTCATTCTGAACAATTTTAGTTATGTTTATTTAGCCCTAAAATCGCGTGCTTTTCGAAATATTTGCATTCAAAATAAAAAAAACACGAAAAAACATATATTTTTCAAGTCGCTTTTCCGAAAAAGCCAATGGGATAATCGGAAAATGTACACAACCTTTTTTGTAGGAAATCTTATTCTGAACACGTTTACCTATGTTCGTTTAGCCTTAAAAACGCGTACTTTTCGAAATATAAAAGTCTAAATGAAAAAAAAAACACGAAAAAACGTATATATATGTATATATCTCAAAAATCATGTCTTTTTTTTTCTGCGCATAAACAAAAAATTGTTCTAAAAGTTGAGTACTTACTATCTGTGCAGAAAAACTGCTGTTCGAAATTTTTCTCTAAAACGGCGTTTTTTTTTCCTAATGGGCCTTTCCCACGTAATGAGACTTGATTATTTTGTCATAAATCATTTATTAACACCTAATAAATATTGTATATACACGTCATATCGTATAATATTTTAATTTTAAATGGATATTTTAAAAATAAAAATATTGTCTAATTTACTCCATATTTCAAACAAGTAAACGCGCTCAAATTACGTCATGGGCGGAACTCCAATCAAAATTAAACAATTTCTGGATCCATAGGGAATCTGCACGTGACGTCACAGCTAACCCCAGTTTCTTAAGATTTAAGAGTATTATCCAGCTATTATTAAAATTTCTGCTTGGTTCCCGTATATTCAACTAAAGTCTAGTTCAGTGTAATGTTTAATGAAGTTCTAAATACCTTGTCCTAATAAAACAGGACTCTTTTTGTAGGTTGGAAGTATAACCTGCAATTAGCAGTCTATTTTTATTAATCAACAATATTGAAGAATTATTTACGTGAATTTTTAAATATTTCCTTGAAGCCAGTACAGCTCCAAGCTAAAAATGCATATACAATCATTAAAAATGAGAATAAACTTGAAAAACTTAAAACTTAAGGTTATGATGCAGATGCCGTATACGAACATTTACCGAACCTCTTGACGTTTCTTAATTTTACATCTCATCTGAAAACCTGCCGATGAGACTATTTCCATGTTGCCTAATGTATATGAATGTTTAACGTTAGAGGAAATGCTTTAATTATTTCACTAAAGAATGTCTACTTTTTATCTCCGCTTTTGAAAATAATGAATTTCCATTGAATAATACCACTTCCTATAATAAAAATGATAATAATTAACAGAAGAAACACACTTTCGACATGTCGGCTCCCAACAAATAACTGACACTTGGCAGCAAAAATGGAAATAAAATAAATAGATAGGTTATGTTCTCTTATTTACGATTTACATTGTGATCGTACGGATCTAGTATTTTGACTTCATAACTGTGTTTCTTATTAATTATTTAAAAGTGTGTGTGTGTGTACTGTGTAGACATTAAAAAAATTGAGACAGATTTTGAGAGGGCAGCAAGTGACAATCTCCATATTATTGACAGTGAAATGGTGAATGACAATTCCTGTTTACTTAAATAAAATAACTGTTACTGATAAACCTTTAGATTTAATAATGATTTTAAAAATTATTTAATAAATGTAAAAGAAAATAAAACACTTAAACCTAGTTGTTTATATTTATTGACAGTAATTTGTATACTACAAAAATGAAATGAATCATATTTTAACGTTTTTATTCAGTTTTTGTACATACCTATTTAGTTTTATAATTTCAGCAGGTATGAAATACCTGTAACTATAAATGTATTATTATATATTAATACAGTAACTAGAGGTTTTAACTTTGGAATAATGTCATATTATTTAGATTTCATTCATTTTTGGCAAGTTAATAGCAAATGCATCAAAGAAAAGTTTCTGTAGTTTCACACGTCACCAGACTAGAACTAACACATGTCTGTCAATTCGGTAAAGGTAGAAAGAGACAAACACTTATACGTACAATCTACTCATATGTACCCTCTACCAAGGGTGCTAGAGTATACTGATTGGTCATTCCGCCCATTTCGTCATCAGTGCAGAAATATTGCCGCCAATTTTAAATTCATATAACATAATAATTTTTTCTGTAGAAAAGAAGCAAATTTCTCAAAAAAGAAAAAATAACGGGTGAGTTTTTTTAAAGAGATCTTTTCAAATATTCAATAAAAAAAAACGAAAGGCCCATTTGAGTGGACTAGTAAAACCATTTTTTTTCTTGATCAGCATCCCCGTAAATGGGGATGCTGATGACCTGACATCACCTTTCACCATCTATTATATCCCCATGAAAATCCCTGCAAAAATAGTCGATGAGAAATAAGCAAAAAAATGGGTGGTTTTTGGCCGTTTGAGGGGGTGCGCATGACAAAAAACCTTTTTTCACCCTGTTATTTCTGTTCAGCACCCTGGAAAACTGGGGGCAAACAGGTTTCATGATTTTGCATTTTTTCGAGAAAATCCCGACTCCTCACATCCACCATCATACCATTAACAAATTGATCTACTATCACTTCGGGGCTTTATCAGAATATTCAACCTAATAAAATGTGGATGTCCGCTGGTAAAGGGCCCACTTTGTCGAATGCAGTTTCTGAGATATTCGCTTTTTTCAGTTTTACTTCTTTTAGTCCGATGCATAATTGGTATTGATATTTATATAACTTCATATGGCAAACGCACATATTTCATTTTTACACTTAATTCACCAAAAATGCCATTTTCCGAAGTTTCAGCTTTAAAAATTCATAACATTTTTATTTTTAACACAGGAAGATCTTTTTTTAAAATATCTAATTTTGTGAAGAATTTCACAAATATCAACGCCTATTCCAAATCAAAAGCATATGGAATCTTAAACGTCTATTATGAACAAACAATGGTGACACGGTTGTGTTGTTCTGACCCTCACATAATTGGTCTAAAATCATTAAATATCTATATAAAAGTATAAATAAAACTTAGTGCTCTACAACTAAAAGAATATTCAATAATGGACCATTTTAGTGATGATGTCAAAATTTATCAATAGCACCCGAATGTATGCAATCACACGATACAGTAAGTCAAAAATATATGCTGAAGTGGAAGCTTTTAACAATTTGAACCCTATGACTCATGTAGTTTAGTTCAAAATTAAAACCATAAAAAATAGTTCTATATTTTGTTGAGATGTACACACAAAAAAAATTCCTAAAAACTTGTTATAAAGACAATTACTGCACTTAATTAAAATATGAGATGACCGTTTACAAGAAATCATTTTAATCCTTATGCATAATATGCATGAGGCTTGGGGTAGGAACACACTTACGACATGGTATGCCACGGCACATACTGACACGTGTTGTACCAACAGTGTGATATAATGAAATTACATTGTTTTATATGGCGCACGTACACACATATCAAATGACACGTTTTTACAAGGCACCCTCAAGCACAAGTGCGAAACAATGTAAATTCATTATACCATACTATTGGTACGGCACGTATCAGTACGTGCTGTGGCGTATCATGTCGTACCATGTGGCAAGTGTGTTCCTACCCTTACAATAACACAACACACTTTCAGAGAATATGCTATGACTCACATGTGTTGCGGATTTCTTACTTTCACGTGCTTCACAGTAAATTGGTCCATTAAAAATGATCAATATTAACCCTTCCTTATTTGAACTTGGGGCCACTCGAATAGTTCTCAACTTTATCACACTTCATACACAGGTGCCTGTTTTCAATTAATGCCTATAATTTGATATATGGTTTGATGAAGGAAAAGGGATATATGTATTATAGCACATATTAATAGATAGGGGTATCTTAGAACACTACGAACTAATCACTCCGCTGTAGCAGTTGACTGACTGTTGTTGGATTCTCGTCCTAGACTGCTGCCAGGTGAATCCGAATTTTCGTTTATTAAACGCTGTCGTTCTCTGTACATCGAAACTCTGATATTTTCCAGTTGATGGTAACGGCACAACTTCAGGAGGGCACACACTGACAGGCCAACCCAGGTGGTGAACGAACCCCAAACTCCAAATTGTGCTGTCCCCAACTGAATATAGAAATGTTCGGTGTTTATATGATCAGTGCGATCTATGTCTTGACCAGCGGCAAGTTCACATCTGAAATATTATTTTATGTATCAGCTATACAACGTGATCTACCACGACATGCGGAAAATTTAACAGTAGGTTATCTCCACTGAAAGGAGTTAAAAAAATGAAACATTTAAAAAAAAATACCTTATTCTTTTTGTAAAAATGCGCCGTCAATGACTTTAACTAATTTAAAGTATCACTTTATCAGACTTGAGATTGACAGTAAAGCTGGATAGGATAGAAGTGACTTTTTGGTTTTAATCAAATCACACTACAAAAATAGCGAAATAAATCGAAATAAATAGAAAAGACATTGACCTTATGCTGAAACAACAAGGAGATATACGAGATATTTAGTTAAACCGGTCAATAACACGGCGGTGTCCTGATTGTTCGACCGAAAGCAAAAAACGCGGCTCTCTTTGATCTCGCTTGCCGGCGTCACTGTTCATGCCAATTAAGAAAATGTAAACAACTCGAATATGTTCTTTCACAAGTAAGTTCGTCGACCTATTCAGGAGTAGGTCAGGACCTACTCAACATCAGTAGTGTATCTTCGCAAATTTACTAATAATTTAATATACTAAATTACCTCAGAACCCTCTAAAATTTTGCAGGGGCTTTCCCACATTGAAGACTAGTACATCATTTTATTTTCCGCATATCATGGTAGATCACGCTCCATATAGTGGTTTTAATATATCAAGGATCGCACTTTACTCCTAAGATGTGATATCAGTTTTACTACGTTTACATTATTGCATTAATTTATTGCAGGAATCTATACAATACAAGAAGCAGTGACGGATCCAGGGGCACAGGGACACGTGCCCCCCCCCCTGTCGTTTATTTTGGTATTTGTTTTTTATTAAATAATAGTGATTTATGAACAACAATACTAATTGTTATTGTATTATAAATATATATGTACAAGGTGGACCAAATTAGGTGGGATTTGGGGTTTTCTCTCAAACTATGACAAATAGATAAAAACCAGTATAGATGTCCTGTGCTCGATTTTCGAGAAATAAATAATGGCGCAAACCGCGATCGTCTATCTTTTTTGACTACCGAGCTACACAGCGTTTTTCGAAAATTGGTATTTTTGGATGATCTCTGACCTCAATTACCAAGTGTCGAATCGAAAATCGAGTAACACATTCTTTAGGCACTTTTTTTAGTAGAATTCGTTGCTGATAAGAAGAGAATTTTTGCATGTCTCAGTTTTTGAGATATAGACATAACTTGTGTTTTTTTTTAAATGGAATAATACCCTGTAAATTATCTCATTATTCGATCACAACTTAAATTAGCTATCCAACGATATATGTCATACAATTTATCTTTAGAGAAAGTGGTCAATTTTCGAAAAATTTAATATACTTGTGAGGAGGCCATGGAAAACTATTAACAAACACTTCTTATAATACAATAATTTGAATACGAAAAGTTTTATTAACATTCTACGACAAGAAATAGAGACCTCTGTAGTCAATATGCCAATTTCAAAGATTAATTTACCAACACGATGGCGCCCCAGGTCATGCATCAAATGAAACACGAAATTATTTAAAATTCAATTTGGGGAGGATTGGATAAGTATCTATATATCACCCAGGACTGGTCTATTAATGTCTAGTTAGCTAAGTTAACTAAATTGATAACTAACAATTAATTTAGCTAACTGGACATTAATAAACAACAAAGTAGTTTAGTAGTTTGTTTAATTTTTAGGAAATAATGGTCCTATTTTGTGGCCAGCTAGATCTCCTGATATAACCCCTGCCGTCTTTTGGTTTTGGGGTTATTTAAAAAATATTATATATAGAGAACGTTCTAATAATATAGAAGAATTGGAAAACAAAACATTAGCTGTGTTTCAGACAATAACTCCCGTCATGATTGAAAATGCAACAAATGCTGTAAGGAGGTGTCAAAAATGCATAGATGTCAATACGAATTCAATTCGAACATTTATTGTACTTTAGTTTTTCCCAATTTTGGGAAAATTATTTTATATTATTAGTGCACCGTAAAACGAGGAAAAAGTGCTTCCTTCTTGAAAAAATTTTTTTTAAGGTATAACCACATGGGACCTTCACAGCATGATAGATTAGGTCCTTGGCCATCAGTAATGGCCAATTATAACATTTTTTGGGAGGTCCAACTTTTTTTATTAGGAAAAATGTCATAAATCTGTCAAAATTAGTTTTTCCTACTTTTTCACACATCCCTCACGGTATCTCCGGAATGAACTGAGATAATCAAGATTTTTTTTTAGTCGATAAAGGAAACGTGGGCGGACGTCACTGAATTAATTTAGTCTTTATGGACAATCTAGTTTTTTGCAAAATTGGGCAAAACTTTAACATTTATTTTTCTTGCAGCACTTTCTTCAGTAAGTGAAAAACTTTTTTGTTTTAAGGAATTTTGCCATAGTGTAAGCATATGAAATGAAGCTAACACATCAAGGGAGTTTTTAAAAAAAAACGCAGCACTCTACGACTTACACATTTCAATTTATTGTTATTTGAAATTAAAAGTCTGCGTGCAGGATACTTCATGAAGCCGCGCTTGCCCTAAATATAGGACCTACTTTAAAAAAGAGAGAAATCGAGTTACGTCTGCATTATTTGACATCACACATCACTATTTAAGCAAAAAAAAACCTTTGGCCTGGTTTTTTTTTAATTAAAGTGCATCTTTTGATGGCATTAATAATAATAATAATAATAATAATAATAATAATTTATTCATCATAAAAGCTAACAAAAAAACATTATTAACTTATCTGACTAGTCAAAAAAGAATATAACACGATAATTATAAAGATAATGATCAAAACACACATTTAAAAACATCCAAAAGTAAAATTAAAAGGTACATATAAATAAGTAGTAATAAATAGTAATCTATATACAGCAAAGTTACAAGTATTTAATGATTCAAAAATTCATTCACAGAATAAAATGAGTTTGCTATGAGAAATTTATTTAGTTTGTGTTTACAAGCACTGATACTGTCATTTGTTTCAAAAAAATTAATTTTATTATAGCATTTTACGCCGATGTATGTAGGAAAATTTTGACCTATATTTAGCCTAGAAAATGGGTGATGTATTAACTCATTATTGCGTGTGTTCTTTAAGAAATGCTGTTTATTAGATCTAATATACATAACTAGTTGAGAAATATATAAGCATGGTAATGTAAGAATTTCTAGATTTTTAAAATACGGTTTACAGCTAGAGAAAGGATGAGCTCCAACCATACACCTTATTATCTTTTTTTGAATTATAAATGCTTTCTCTAGGTGGCTTGATGAACCCCAAAAAAGCAGACCATACTGGAGGGTTGATTGCGCAAGTCCATAATACGAGCCCTAACAACTATATGTTGGGACAAGCCAATATTTTGTGAATTAGGTAGTTAAACATAAAGAGTACTATGAGATCTTTTCAAAATTTGGTATGCTGATAAGCCATTATGTAGTACATCATTTTTCAGAATTTTTCGAATTAAAAAAAGACTTTAGTTTTTCATATAAATTTTTTTATTATTATTTCCACAAAAACAGTGACAACTATTAGTTGGGACAAACAATTTTTTTTCTCCTAATATGGTGTCACATCGCCTTTAGCCATAACCACAGCTTGTACCCTGGCAGGCATGGAGCTAACCAATGACTGGCACGTGTTTGTTGGAAAGATATCCCATATTTCTTGCAATTTTACTTTTAATTCAGGAATGGTTCGTTGTGGATGATTCCGGAGATATTGTTTCATCTTATGCCACACAGTTTCGATAATGTTCAGATCCGGACTAGCAGCCGGATGAGACAAGACATTAATACGATTTGTTCCAAACCATTGTTTTGTTGTCTTTGCCATGTGGCATGATGCACCATCTTGTTAAAAAACGTAATTTTCATTTGGATATGGCTTAGCGACGCTAGGCAGTAATGAATTCTGTAGAATATCTTGATATTTACAGGCATTTATTGTACCGTTCATAAAAGTCAAAGTTCCCATGCCCTTTGCTGACATACATCCCCATATCACAATCCCCTTTGGAAATTCTACAGTTGTTTTAAGACAGTCACTGTTAAAAGCTTCTTTTTTATTTCGGATGATTCGTTTGCGACAGTCTCCTACACACACATCAAATTTTGATTCATCGCTGAATATCACTTTGTCCCAATCTTTATTAGTCCACAAGAGCTTAGACTTTGCCCAAATAAGGCGTTTTTTCTTTTGGACTTCCGTCAATAATGGTTTTTCCTTGGCCTACAAACCACAGAGAATAGGTACACAAAAATAATGAAATATAAACCATACCTTATAAAAACTCAAACCACTTTTGTGAATATATTTTCTGCAACATTCTCGAGAAACATTTATTCCTGTTTCATTATTCCACAGCGCAGTAACTTCCCGAAGTGTATTCCTTCTGCCCTTTTTACAAACTTTTACTAGCTGTCTGACATTTCTTTCACTCACTTTTCTTGGTCTTCCGGTGCTTTTCCCACGAATGTCAATATTTCCAGATTCACCAAATTTTTTAATTATATTAAACACAGTAGATTTAGCTTTACCCAAATCGCTGGCGATTTCACGCACTGTTTGGTCCTTACCCGTACCATATTTTTTAATAATAATTTCCCGTACCTTTCTATCAATAGGTTTCCCGCGTCCCATTATTCCAAATACGAATAACTCAGAGAATATGCACAAAACAAACCAAACTATTGATAAAATTAATGTCACAATAACTATGAGTTGTCAAAACGTTGTACTTGTTTTATTTTTTTTCAACGCCTAATTGCTGCAGAAACAATATTATGATTTGTCCCAACCTTTAGTTGTCAGCTGTTTTGAACACACTATTTCTAAGTGAAACATAATAAAAGGCAAATCAGCAATTTTGTTTTGAGAATATAATAAAACAATAATAAACATGTTCTCAAATATTTTATCAAAATAAAAATAAAATAAAATAAGGCATATTTCTATTTAACTTCCATACTGTAAAAATTATGGTTGTCCCAACATATAGTTGTTAGGGCTCGTATAACATTTTCAAAATATTTTGTAATTTGCTAAATTTCTTTTAATGATAATGTATTGCGCTAATCGAAGCTGCCTAAAGGCTACAAAATATTGACATGGTTTGTAGATTAGCTGGTTACAAAGATCTCTTTGCCTACGATCCGAAATATCACAAAAGCTCTTATTGTAGGTATAAATACATAGGCAAACGAAATATCAAAGCTTGTCAAAATAAGCCTGCTGCTTTTTTTAGATTCCGACGATGAGGATTTTTAAAATATTTTATATCAAGTTTTAAATTTGTATTTTAAAATAAATAATTATCTCGTATTTTTTAAATTCCAAATTAAGTTTTAATGTATAAATATAATGGATATTAAATAATGTGCAACGTAAATAATGATAAGTAAAACCTTCTAAGTGCTTATGAAAATAAAATTTATATTAAAGATATGTCAAAAATAATATTTTACAGTATGTACCCACAACGCGCATAGCAAACTGATTAAAGCCCTGTAGAACCGGGTGAGCGAGGCTTCATGAAGTATCAAGCGGGCAGAAACTGAATTTCAAATAACAATAACTTGAAATGTGTAAGCCGTAGAGTGTGCTGCGTTTTTTTCAAAAACTTCCTTACTGAAAAAAGTGCTGCAAGAAAAATAACTTTTAAAGTTTTACCTAATTTTACAAAAAACTGGATTTTTCCATAAAGACTAAATTAATTCAATGACGTCCGCCCACGTTTCCTTTATCGACTAAAAAAAAAAAACTTGATTATCTCAATTCGTCCAGGAGATATCGTGAGGGATGTGTGAAAAAGTAAGAAAAATTAATTTTGATAGATTTATGACATTTTTCATAATAAAAAAAGTTGGACCTCCCAAAAAATGTTGTAATTGGCCGTTTCGGATAGCCAAAGGGCCTAATCTATTATTCTGTGAAGGTCCCATGTGGTTGTACCTTAAAAAAAATTTTTGAAACATTTTTGTCGCTTTTTCAGTCCACTATATAAGTGTCGTTAATACTTTTCCATGGCCTCCTCACAAATGTATTAAATTTTTCGAAAATTAACCGCTTTTTCCAGAGATAAATATGACATGATCATCGTTGCATAGCTAATTTAAGTTGTGATCGAATAATGAAATAATTTAGGGTGTTCCATTTAAAAAAACACAAGTTATGTCCATATCTCGAAAACTGAGGCATGCATAATTTTCTTCCTTTCTGCCTTAAGAATGTGTTACTCGATTTTCGATTCTACACTTGGTAATTGAGATAGAGAGGTTAACCAAAAATGCCAATTTTCCAAAAATGCTCTGTAGCTCGGCAGTCCAAAAAGATAGACGATCGCGGTTTGCGCCCTTGTTCGTTTCTCGAAAATTGAGGTTTTTGTCTATCTACCGTAGTTTTAAAGAAAACCCCAAATCCCATCTAATTTGATCCACTCTGTACTGTACACTTCTGTGAAATAAAATCCCGTACACTTGAAAAATCAAGTAATCCAGTTTTTACTACTATTAAGTGATGTGAATCAGTCTTTTTGGAATTTAGATTTTTTATTATCATATAGGTTATATAAAAGTGACATTGATTGTGAAATGTCATAAGTACCTAAGCTATTTGGAAAAATGTTTATGATGAAATATGACACTGATACTGACAAATAATAAAGGATGATTTAATATAGCGAAAAATAGGTGTACGGGATTTTATTACACAGAAGTGTATGTGCCTCCCCTGTCGTTTATTTTGGCAAAAAGGCTGGAGCATGAAAAATTTGTTGATTTTTTATTTGCGAGTGGAAACATTTTTGGTGATTTTCCCCCCGCACCCGCTCAGTAATTTTCATTGCTGAGTGAAAAAAAATTTTGTGATCCCGGGTTCATCTATACATTATTTTCATTGCTCAGTGAAAAAAAAAATTGTGATCATCCACCGCTCATCAATTTTTAATTCCGAGTGAAAAAAAAAAAAAATGTTTGCTTGCGTGGCGCATTCTTAATGGTTGTGCTCCCCCCGTTAATTTATTCTGGATCCGCCACTGACAAAAAGTATGAATGTCACATTTATGGAGGCTTAAAAATGGACATCCTTTTAGAGAATATACAAAATACAATGTAAAAAATATTTTGAGGTTTCTGGTTCTTGTACACACACTAAATCACTTTTTTTTTTCATCCCCTTTAATAATGGGGTGGGGGTGGTAATGGGGGTGGCTAATGCCAAAATTTTTTTTGAGACCTCAACTTCTCTTGTCTATACTAAATATCAAAATTATGAACTCTTACCTGCTTGATTTACCTATTTACTCCAAATTTACCCCAATTTACCCCTCCCACCCTTCGACGGAACAAGATGAAAATATAATCTAGTTCTAGATCTCGTTAAAGTACATATGTGTACCAAATTTCAAGTCAATATCTCAACGGTTCCAGAGTAAACGTGCGCACAAAAAAAGTTACAGACCGACAGACAGAAATTTTTTTTTCGCTCAAACTTGAAATCTCACATTCTAAGCCTATTTGAACAATATAACTTTTTTTAAATTTTTTTGTCGTTACTATACTTCCACTGGATGTGGAAGTAAAATTGTGGTACAGTAAGTGGTGAGCATGGAAAGATGTTCTACCAGGATATTTTAAGTATGAGTTCAAGATGTGGGAGACTACTGTTGGACCATTATAAGAGATGTATCAGAAGTAACTTATAAGAAGCAGGGGAAGGAGTTCAGAAAGAGTAAATAATTTACTAATTGCAATATACCACTCTAATGTTTCTACAGTGACTTTCACTTGATAATTGCAGTTTTTAATAAACAAATCTTACGGATATTTTAGACTATTGGGTCCAAAACATTACAAAGAAATAGTTTTGGTTCAGGATATAGAATATAAGTTAAAATTTGCCGGCTAGTGAATTAAGAGCTAGTCTTATTTAATACAGAACATGGCATAAACATCTGAAAGCTAACAAAACTGTACGGTGACTCGTCTAAAAATATGAACGTTTTTTTTAATATATTTTAATCAGTAGCCAGTGAACATTCATATAATGGCACAAATGTGAGCTGTCAGATGTTTCCACCTGCAAATTTTATAATACCAAACTACTTACGAGGGAAATCTTTCCGTCATATTCTGACACCACGCCATGAAACCAAGTGTTATCATTAGTGCCGCTATTATTGTCATCCCACACAACAGTATTCCAGTCAAGACATCTATAAAAGCTGACAGGAAACTACTATCCGTTCCTTTATATAAATACACAGATAATCTAAAAAACAAATACAGTATGAGAGCACAAGCAAATTCTGATGTCAAATCAATCACGGACTGTTTATATTAGAGTGGATGGTGACATCTTTTGTGTTGAGTTACTTGTATCTCTATAGCATGCATGCATATTATGGTGATTTACACCAGTGAAAAAAGTTTTGATTTTTTTTGTCTCGTCCCCAGATTTCAAAATGTTGTGGAAACATCTTCGAGTTTTTTACATCTGTAACTATTTCAATTACTAAAATAATCGGTAAATTTTGTCTGGCTGTTTATATTAAGTTATTCCACTTCAAACAAACAAAACATCAAAAACCATTCCAGAACTCTTCAAAATTCAACATAGAATAATCTTTATTTAATGTAAATAATTTGATACAATCTATCAAAGCAATCACAGAATAAGGAACTACCAGAAGCGACACTGGCCGCACCACCTTTGATTTTTCTTGATCAATTTTTGTGACCTTCACCATCTTTTTGTAGGTATTTCCATCATACAGTTCATTTATTGTTGTGCGTCATAATACACTACAATTCAACCATATCAATGTGTTAAAATCTGTGATAAAGTGTGTAATATAATAAGTATTAGGTCGGGAGTTCCTCAAGGATCTCACATCGGTCCAGTCCTTTTTTTTGTTTTTTGTTAACGATGCAATTGACGCATTTTTAAATTGTAATGTCCTTATGTATGCAGATGATCTAAAATTTTATTACGTAATTAAAACTTTAGACGATCGTCTCAAAGTTCAAAAAGATCTGGATAATTTTTTAAGCTGGTGCCTGACAAATCACGTGTGTTAATACCAACAAATGCAAAACTTTTCGTTTCTATAAATGTCAGAATTCCATTATTTATAATTATAATATTAACAACACTATTTTGGAAGCGTCTTGCACAGTGTGCGACCTTGGCATCACCTTCGATAAAGATCTTAGCTTCGTAGATCATGTTAACAACATAACTCTCAAAGCTATGAGACTATTAGGCTTAGTTAAAGGACATACACAGCAGATAAGCGATCCGCATGCTACAATGACCTTATATCACACCCTAGTCCGTAGTATCCTAGAATATAATAACATAATATGGTCGCCACACTATGCCTCTCATATATATCGCTTAGAAACTGTACAAAATAGATTTACAAAATTTTATGTTTATAAAAAGGGTCTGCCATATCATGCTTTTGATTCTCATATAAGATTAGAGATAACTGGATTAAGGTCACAAGAAGATCATAGGAAACTTGCCCTTCTCTATTTTCTACAAAACGTCAGCTTAGTATTACAAGGTTGCATGTTACCTTTTTTTGAGATTTGGCTTCTTCAGAATGAAAAGGTTGGATGTTACAGTAGGTACCTTCAGCTACTCTCGCCAGGGCCGTACTCAGACCGGTTTTCTCGGGTCATTTGTCTGGGGCCCGGCCCTATAAGGGCCCCGCCTGGGCCTACAAAAAAATTTTAAAACCCTGTCAGGGTTTTTATTTATTTTTAGGACTTTTATTTTTTAATACTTTCCAAAATAAGGGGTCCCGGAAAATTTACTTTGCCCGGGGCCTGCCAAAGCCGGATACGGCCCTGCTCTCGCTAGATAGTAGAGCACAGATAGTCATTTTCATAGGCAGGTAAACAAAAGTGTATGTCAAATTTCCATCCCCAGTTCATTAACAAAATGGATTAAAATGGATTTGTCAAATTTAAATTATTTGCACATGCATATTGTAATACCAAGCCGACGATAAGCTAATTAATGGATCTACTGATTGTCCATCTCTTTTGAGTAACATTAATTTCCATGTTGCACCCTGTAACACCCGCCACATTTTTTATCAGACCTCATAGAACTAACTATGGACAACAAACTTTTTGTGACAGAATGGCGGCCAACTTCAACAATTTCGCTGAATACGACTTGTTTGGCACCAGCTTATATAGCCTTAAAAAAGCTGTTACGAGTCAATAAACCCTTCCTACTATTGATTCATTTTCATTTTATTATTGTGTTACTCTTATATGTGCGTTAGGTATAGGTAGTCTTAATTCATTAGTTATAAGTTGCAATGTACCAATTGGAATTTTTATTTAATTCTGTAGTGTACAAATTTGAAATAAATAAATATTTTTACCACGGATTAGGATTATTGTGCTTGCAGATAAGATATCTATGTTAACGGTGCGTACAAATTCGTAATTTTTTGGAAATCCTGATAATCTACAGCAATAACAAAATACATTTGGGGATCCTTAGAAGATCTAAATAAAGTATTTAACTATTTTAAAGTATTTTCCTGTCATTTCGGAACATCACAAACGGCTCCATCTCGTTTATTCGTCAAATCGCTAATAAAAATGCACAGCAATCGCTAAAAATATTGTGGGACATTATGTCACAGAATATTAGGTTAAAACAATAAATGATATGTCGGAAATACCCACAAAAAGATAGTGTCAATGGAATTTGGGCAGGAAGCTTAAGTGTCGCTTCTGGTAGTTCACTTTTCTGTGGTAAAACAAACCAAAACATAATCAAGGCTGATAAAATCTGTCAATTGTCCAACTCTAATACAGAAAGATCATGAACGAATAATATACATACCTATAAATCTGAATTATGGAAACAAGGCACAGCATAACTCCAACAAATATCGTATAGTTACAATAGCACTGTGAGGCCCAATTTACTTTTAATTGTCCATCAGCTTCTTGCCATTCCCCCGTAGAAAACAATAAACAATGTCCCCTGTAAAAAAAAATAATATAAAAAAATTATATCGTTTCGGTTTTGATTTGGGTAATATTTTGTGCAAGTGCATATTACTGTACTGTTTGACACATGGGCAATCAATGTTAAAATGAAAAAGAAACAAGAAAAATATCACTCCAGAAAACTCTGATTTATCCCAACAAACACAAAAGGTCAGCCCAAAAGGTTCGCTTATTAAACAAGATAATAAATTTGATCATAGGGTTTCTAAGTTCCCTCCTTGTTATATTATACATCGTGTCATTTTTAAAAGTGATTAAGGGCAAATTGTACCAATTAAGTTCAAGCCAAGTTCAGCGTGATCCAAGATCAAAATCCATGGTTACGATCTCAGATAAACAAAGAAATATGGATAAATAATCCCATTTGAAGTATACAAAAGTTGCGTGTAAGGAGGGTACCTTCTGAGGGGCAGAGTGGAGAGGAATGTTTATGTTTATAGAGCCATCCTAATCAGAGGCGTAGACATCAGATAAGGGGGTTAAAATTTTTCAAATAATCGACTAATATTCTCGACTATTACTTAATACTATCTGACAATATGTCTTCTTTCATGATAGTACTGCGACTCTATTGAGACAAAAAGGGTACTGTTTGGTTAGAATTGAATAGAAGTGGAGAGCATTGAACTGGCAATTCTAAAAGTTAAGTGGTTCTTAAACAATAAGTTACTCTACATTTTCTAAGTAAAAAAAATGAACTCTTGGTTAGGATGTAAAATTAACTTTTGATGCAGGTATATCCTGGGTTACCGGTCTTTATAATAAAATTACTCTTTTCTTACATTTCGGTTTATTCAACCATTGTCAGAGAACTACAATTAAGTGAAGACAAATATTTTTTTAAATGTTATTTTTTATTTTTATACACATGGATTTAAATTACATGTGTATAAAAAATAGCATTTAAAAAAATATATGTCTTCACTTAATTGTAGTTCTCTGACGATGGTTGAATAAACCGAAACATAAGAAGAGTAATTTTATTATAAAAACATCTATATATGTTAGGATATAAAAAATAATCAACTAATATTTTATTCATATTACAGCATAACGTATTCATCTATAAAAGTTCACATGGGTACTTATCACTCTATTATGGTCATATGCTACCCGTACCATAAAACAAAAATAACATTATATTACTCTTAACCCTCAATATTGTAAACAAATATATACTATACATAATGCACTACATTTTACTTCTGGTTTTTAATTATATTATCGATGAATATAGTTACGATAAAGATAATACAAATTCCTTATCAAATCTCTTTTCGATACAACTTTCATCAAATTATTTCAAACTGATATATGGCTACAAAAAAATATAACAAATTGCAGTTAATTTTCTAGCTTGGTAAATTTAATTTATATCGGTATCTCGGATATGTACTGGACAGGTATCGATTCTGAATTAATTCCAGTAAAAGCAAAGATAAAGCAGAGAGTACCCTCAATTTGACTCTACTGGAATGAAGAAAACAAAATTTTAGGCTTTATTTGTTCTCCCTTCTGATTAGAAAATAAAACAGTTTTAGTTCTCACTCTCATACTATTTACCTTACTTTTACGTTCATCTTGTATTAAATTAATTTAATGAGCCTCTCTGAACCCGGAAAGTAGAAAACTGAAACCATATGATATTTCAACAGCAGTGAACATATTTCAAATCATGTATTTAAATATAAAATTGAATACTTTCATTGGTAAAAATACATTTTTGGTCAGGTTACAATTTTTAATTGATGGCAAATAGATCCAACAGAATTGTTCAGTAAAGCAATTATAAGCCCACACTGTTTGCATATAAGTGGTCAATTGGAAAGATGTCCCAGATGTACTTCCCGTAAAAAAAAAGAACGAGAAGCGATGTGTAATTCCTTAGAGGCAAACAATGAAGAAGATTAAATAAAACTCAAATTTTTCTTGTCAGTATTAAAAAGAAAATTATATGATGCGATAACGGAAGTGAAACAACTCTCTTGGTAAAAATACTAGGAAACGAACATTTTTTAAACACCTTTTTCCTGTCGGGGTCACATAAAATTCATCAAGTTTGAAATGATCAAAGCATATGTAATTGTAAATGCTTCAAATTTTGGTCGGTTACCTGCAGGACATCGAGTCACTTTTTTCTAAGCGCAATATTTTCTGGGAACCTACGGAATAATAACATATAATAGCACATATATTAGGCAACCCCCACAGTTTCAAAGTCAAGACTGTCCAGAAGGGGGGTTACACAGTTGAAAAAATGCAGATATATCTACATCCATTACCTATCAATGTTGTCAATTTTGAAGCTGAAGCATTATTATTTTGATAAGTATACAGTATATTATTATGTAAAAATGTAAATATTCTGTAAAGTTTTAAATATTTGTACCAAAATCTAAATAGAAGATAATATATAACCTATATTTATATAAGTACTTATCTAACACTTAAATTTAGAGAAATACCTAAATTTAAATCTATTTATCTATGGATCTGATGCTCACACTCTCTGCTCTTTTTAAGTTTTTTACTTGAGTATAAAGGAGAAAGAAAGAGACAAATCTATGCTTGCATATAAAACGAACGAGATTACTCCTTTTTGTAGGTGTTTGGGTAAATTAAACAATCCTTGGCCATTTCTGAACTGTATATAACGTGATAAAACTGCAAAATCAACACAAAATTGTTTATAACTGGATAAACACGGCGTTAAAAGCAACAAATCAATATGGCGGCACAAGAAAATGTAAATAATGTTCAACGCCCTTCGGAAGAGAGCCAATGAAAGCCTCGATAAACATGTAAACAATAAACATAATACGCGGAGACGGAGAGTATTGTTTATCCATATTTCTTTATTTATCTGAGGTTACGATTGTTATAACAATTTTTTTGATCTGATCAAGCTAAACATGGCTTGAACTTAGTTGGCACAACTCGCCCTCAATCAGAAAAGATCAACATCCTTCAAATCTGATTCAAAACAAGAGGAAAAGAGAGAAAAAAATTATTTTTATGCAAAAGAAATGAAAACAGTACCCTTGTAATGAAATCAGTAGTAAAAATATTTTATATCTTAATAATAATTTGAGAGTTTTGGATCATAAATGTAGTTAAAACTTGGAACATAGGTAGCTATAAACACAATTATTAATCTATCTGATGAATGTTTATAGGGCAAATGATCAAATGTATTCCTGTAATGAAAACTTTCCTATAACACAAGAAACTAAACAAACACTACAGAAATATCATATAGCAGGAATACCTGATAAAGCAGATAAAGGAAAAATCTTAGATCTTTATTCATATTATGTGATGAAGTCAATGGATAAACATAGATTAAAACTGGATATAAATTTAAATGAGAGTATTTGGGAAAGAACGCACTCAAAATTTGGAAAAAAATCTTTATTTTTTTACTGTACTTACTTGAAATCATCTTGATGTAAACTCATAGGAACAACAATACATAATGATAAAATAAATGCTATTACATATCCTGCAATTTGACTAAGTAACAATATATTACTTAGAGCCATTTTTCGTTAATCTTTAAAATTATATTCACTAATTTGACATTCTTTCTATTTGACTTTTTCAACAGAACTTTGACAGTTTGACGTACAGCGCTCGACAATCAAAACAAAAATAGTCCACATTGAAGCGAATTTTTGCGATTTTGCAATCGTAGTGGTTGTAGTGGTAAGCAACCAGCCTCGGCGGTTTCAGATAAATGTTTATTTTACTCTGCAATATTTTGATGAAACGGAATAAATGCATTTTCAAATTATTAACAAATATTATAACACCCATGGCTTGTCTAGTTGCTTAGAAGGTAGGATTTGCTAGAACCATGAGCCACACGCCCACTTTTCTAGTCTATCCTCTATTATGTCGTTATCTCAAACACTGATTTCTTTTTAGTTCACTATTGTTACTTTATGTATGGAGAGAGAGAACTCAAGAAGCTCTCCTGTCTTACTTGCAAAAGTGGAGAATGGGTAAGCGAGTTTTAAACCACTTGTGCTGAAATGATCTTAGACCAACGATGGTCTACTCTGGACCTCCAATTAGATCCCCGATGGAAGGAAACACTCTTGTTGTCTCATTATCCTCTACATCGGAGCCGCCTCCGTTTCGGATGTTGTGGAAAGAGAGTGTGCATGATCCCCTTATTTCTGTCCTTAAATTTCAAAATTAATCGTAAGAGCACGGCTTATCGCTTTAAGTCTATAGCAGGGTCTATAGTCAGAACCCATCGAATTTAATGTCAAAGCTTCAACGCTTACTGGAGTAGAGAAAACGTCGTAGAAAGTTCTATAGACCATATCAATATTATCAATCCTTTTTTTGAAGTATATAGGCCGCGGTTAACGTTTTCTTCAACCAATCAAATTGTCTCACACAAATACGTATATTTGTATGTACACAACTAACATACTCCTAAAAACATATGGCACTTTTTCCGTATACCTGAAGCATTTAGCGAGCATTCCAGTTCGGTATCGAATGCACTCCCAGAATCAGTAACACGAGAAATACAGAACATAACAGATATTGCACGTTTTATTTGGTATTAATTTTCTAATTCTAGTAATTAAGACTATCATCTAAGTAATGTTTTCAAATGTTCAGTGTTTTAGTTCTTATGCTCATAAGTGTATTAAGATGTTCTTTCTAACTTCTAGATTACAGAAATATTTACTAAAATATTTGAAACTTTTCAAAGCTAAATAATTTTATATCATGGCTGTTTGACTTAACGGTTTGTGAGTACTCGCCTTTATATAGAAGAAGAAGTAGAACTATTAACCTCTAATTCCCTTTTAAAGTATAAACACTTCCGCTAGATTTTACCGCGTTTTTCTAACTTGTATTCTAGAAGATAGTATACTAAAGTTTTTCTGTGTATTTTTCAAAGTTTTATCAATTTTCAAGAAGATAACAGTTTTTATTTTTTGCAACCAGTATGCTTTGGGCAGATAAGTATCGTCCCAAAGAACTATTGTCTTTGGACTACCATATAGAACAGGCTGTAGATCTTAAGAATTTAACAAAAGATGGGGACTTTCCACATCTTCTCGTGTACGGTCCTTTGGGAGCAGGAAAGAAAACTAGAATAATGTGCTTGCTGAGAGAACTATATGGACCAGGAGTTGAACGGTTAAAAATGGAAAATATGAACTTTACAACACCTTCACATAAAAAACTAGAAATAATGACTGTTAGTAGTAATTACCATATTGAAGTTAACCCAAGTGATGTCGGAATATATGATAGGGTTGTTATCATGGACATAATAAAAAACGTAGCTCAAAGTCAACAATTAAACGTTAATGCACAAAGAGAATTTAAAGTAATCGTTTTAACTGATGTAGATGATTTAACAAAAGACGCCCAGCATGCATTAAGACGTACCATGGAAAAATATATATCCAACTGCCGATTAATTCTTTGTGCGACATCCATCTCCAGAGTTATTCCAGCTATTAGATCCAGATGCCTCTGTATACGTGTCCCTGCACCTACCGAGGATGAAATAGTTGATATATTACAAAATACTTGTAAAAAAGAGGATTTAAATTTACCAATAGAATTTGCCAAGAAAATCGCTCAAAAGTCAAACCGTAATCTGCGCAGGGCTCTACTAATGTGTGAAAGTTGTAAAGTTGAGCAGTATCCATTTTCTGAAAACCAAAATATACCAGAGCCAGACTGGCAAATTTTTATTAAAAAAACTGCAACGAGGATTCTACAAAGTCAGAATATTGAAAGTTTACTGAAAGTTCGTGAAAACCTCTATGAGTTGGTCACAAATGGAATTCCAAATGATATTATTTTTAAGACTCTTTTAGAAGAATTATTAAAGAATTGTGATATGGATCTAAAGGCAGTGATCGTAGAACAAGCCGCTATCCATGAACACCGAATGACGCAGGGAAACAAGGCCATTTTCCATCTTGAATCTTTCGTAAGCAAGTTTATGTGTATATATCAAAATATGATGCAGGAATTGGTTGGAGATTTTTAAAATAGTTATACCAAGTGAAGTCTTCAAAACATCATGTGATTACACCTAAGCTTGTAGTTGGCTTATTATTTGTAAGTTTTTTAATATTATTAAACTCTATTAATATCTTTTATATATAAATTTTATTTTTCTACTTTCCTTCTTTGGAATAAATAATCCTCTACATTGACATTTTAATATTTTCCTGGTCCAAAGACATTTTTTATACAGTTTAATAGTCGGGTAATGTATATAGTTCCTGTAAGATTTTAAAACCATTGTCAAACTTGTAGTCACAACTGTCATCTAAGAGAGCCAGTGGCTAAACTAGTATCTACTATTGATTAACCGTTATCATTAGATATGAAACTTGGATTTTCTTGTAGTCTCTTTTTAAAGCGATGCAGTAAATACAAGCTGGACACTTGATGACGCTGGATGATATAGGCAATGGGCGTTTGTCACACGTGGCCAACTTAAAAATAGGAGAAATTTCTCTTTAAGTAGTGAAATAATGAAACATTTCAGAAAGCTTCAATGAGCCTGCCCAGCAAACATTTATCAGTGGGTTTTTCTTGGCCCTATGTCGTACACCCGGCATATCAATTGCTGGCCTGTTACTGGCATACTTCATTGGGCCGGCATACATAGGTCACTACGGCCGGCAGCCGGGCACAGATGATTTGCCATCACTTGCCGTCTTTGGGCCGGCATTGTGCCATCACATGGAAATCACAATGTCGACACTTCTACTATGGGCCGTTAAATTAAATTTGACTTTACTTCAGTGGCCCAGCATATGGCCTATACAAGGTGTCCAGTATTGTTATGTTCAAACTTTGGGAGCGTAAAGTAGACTTAATTACAAGACTAAAAAACACAAAAGTGGTAGCTGAATTTTTATTTTTGGAAGTTACTGGACTATAAAATTTTTGACCAGTAAATCCAAAAAAAGCATCTGTCAACCTTGGTCAAATGGTTCGCTTCGTCAAATGGTTCGAAATGAATAAAAATCGCACTATCATTTTTGTGTTTTTTAGTCTTACAATTAAGTCTACTTTATGCTCCCAAAATTTGAACATAACGATATGGGACACCTTATATACAGCGTGTCGCACTTTTCATGGAGCCACCCCCATATCTCGCTCATCTGATATCCGAATTTTTTGAAATTTTGATGGTGAATATATACCTATTAAGTGAGACTTTAGACGTAACCACATTTGATTTTAGTCAGAGGCGTCCGATTCTAGGATGTAGAAAGGGGGTCGATTTTCAAAAAAAAGTATTAGCAATTTTTTTAGAAAAAAACTAGTAAGATATTCTTAATTAGCACCTTTAGAAAGCCATTTGTACAAGATTACATCGTAGTGGGTTCAAAGGTGTTTGAGATAGGGGCCTTCAAAAATGCAATTTTTTCAAGTAAAAATAATTTTTATCTGCAAAACGGATTCTCAAATGAAAAAAATTATTCTTCATTTTTTGTTCAGAATAATGTATTGTACTAGTTTGAATTGATTTTACAACAAAATAATTATTTATTTAAATAAGGCAAACATTAGAAATTAAAATAAATGAAACTAAAATAAATGAATAAATAAAACCAACTGACACTAGTAATAATTTTTGCTTTCACGGCTTACTTAGGTCTTTATTGAAGATTATTCGTTAAAAAAATGGTAAGCGTGTACGAATTAGAATTTTTGCCTTATTAAATAAATAATTATTTTATGGCAAAATCAATTCAGACTAGTAAAATACATTATTCTGAACCAAAAATTAAGAATAAATGTTTTCATTTGAGAATCCGTTTTACAGGTAAAAATTATTTTTAGTTGAAAAAATTGTTTTTTTGACGGCCCCTATCTCAAACAATTTTGAACCCACTATGATATAATCTTGTACAAAGAGGTTTCTAAAGGTGCTGATTAAGAATATCTCACTAGTTTTTTACTGAAAAAATCGCTAATAGATTTTTTCGAAAATCGACCTCTTTTTTCCATTCTAGAATCGAACGTCTCTGACTAAAATCAAATGTGGTTACGTCTAAAGACTCACTTTATAGGTATATTTTCACCACCAAAATTTCAAAATATTCGGATATCAGATGAGCGAGATATGAGGGTGGCTCCATGAAAAGTGCAACACGCTGTATACCTGCAACTTTTTTTTTACCTGCTACTTAATTAGGTCATCCCATTATTTCTTAGGAACTGAGTCCAAGTTACTAAGAAAAAATTAAAATTTATTCAATACGTTAACATTAAAAATCATCAAAACGCAGTTCTCTGAACATAATAAAATACATTTCATATTCCAAAGTATATACCTTCTCCTGGTCTTATTTCTGTTCTCCTTTGCTTTTAATTATCATCTTCCTCTTCTCGATTAGCAAAAGATCATACCAAACCTATTATGATAGTTCCTATTTCCCATTGGATTTCCTCGTATTACAGCTGAAACAAGTTTTCTTCTCTAATATTTCCGAGTTTATTTATTTTTTGACCTGATAGTATGAAATATTAAGAAAACAAACCACATTTTTATTCTCGAGGATTTAAATCCTTAAAATTTAAGAAAACGTGAACATGTTCACTTAAACCTAATAGGCAGTCTATATTACATGTTCAAAGCAGTACGATATTCAGAATATTTGTTTTAATGTTATGCAACAAAATTTCAGACAATTAGGAATTGTTTAATATGTATATCACATATTGTGATTTTAATATATTTTGTACCTTATACATACTGTCCGTGTTGTAACTTTTTATAATAATTACAATTTATATGACCTATACTTATAATATGTTACCCATATTTACTACTTTTGTATTAGTTTTGACTTACCAAATATGCATGTAATGTATCACATAATGGGTAATAAAGAATTTAATTTAATATACAATACGCAACAAGTGTAGATCCGGCCACTGTAAAATTCAAAGTAAAAAAAAAACACCTCGAAAACAACACTTGGAGGATTTAAGTTAAAGTACCTACTTGTATATTTGTGCATATTATACCCTCATTTTGGAATTTTGGTAACCGACATCTCAAAAAAATATAGGGCAATGGTCATTAATTTTCAATGGCATTGTTTTTGATATTGTTAAAAGAGTAATGTTTAAAAAATTTTCACGTGTGTTTTGTAAACATAACAAAAATTATTAATCAAATGTGGGAAAGCTACAGCAAGTAATTCTAATGTTATGTAATATGTATACTCACTTGTACATAATAAAAGTAGATGTATGTTGACACCAGTTTTCTTTTTAATTTGAAAAACTATCTCATCTGTCTGCTGAAAATTCCAACAAATCAATCGCCACTATCAACGTATAGATATACCAAACCTAGAAAAACAGTATAATCAACACCATCTGTAGGATATATATTCCCGATGGATGTTATTGGGCTTCAACATATACTGAACACGATTTGAAAATTGACTAGGTACCGCACATGATAGAAAGAAAATTAACTAAAAAGAAGTTAAGTATTAATTAGTATAGCAAACTTTCTATCAAACGGAGGTGACGTAATGGAGCTGTGAGTCTTTTCCCTTCCTGTGTATACACGCTTGTCTCAATTTCAATTTTATCCTGCCGTGTAATTGACAGACCTTAAAATAAAAATAAATATAAAATCATACCTAATTTCGTTTTGAAAATAAAATATAAAATTAAAATACTTATTATTAAATTAATCGAGAAAGTGTAAACATAACCTTCAAGCATTAACCTTATTAAGACACCGAAAAAACCCTTCCGAGATCCCCGGAGGACTGACAAAGACGTATATCAATGTCAACTCAGGGAGAACCTGGAAGGAGTTAGCGTAAGGACACCCGGAAGTAGTGGTGAAATAGAGCAATATGTTAAAATATTGCAAACAGCAATGAGACAAGCTTTTGAGACATCCTGCCCCTTGAGGTCCTCGCAACAGTCCAATGAGGCCACCAAGTGGTGGTGTCAGGGGCTGACTGACCTCAAGAAGAAGGCTAGGGCCTCGTTCAACAAAGCAAAATTAACTAGACAGGAATCAGATTGGGAGTCATACAAAACCAACCTGAAAGAGTTTAAGAAACTAGTCAGACAAAGACAAAGAGAAGCGTGGAGAACCTACTGTGAGGAAATCGAAGACTACTCACAGACCGCTAGGCTTTGCAAAATCCTCGCCAAAGATAAAGACCATGACCTTTGCCTACTAAAAAAGGACGATGGCACAAGAACTACCGACCTTCGTGGAAGCCTAGAGTTACTTATGGAAACTCACTTCCCGGAATGTGTGATAACAGAACGGAAGGAATGGCCAAACGAAGTCGACACTCAGCCCTCAGACCTGGATTGGCAAATGGCCAACCAAGTAGTGAGCGAAGACAGGATAAGATGGGCAATACAGAGCTTCTCTCCTTTCAAATCACCAGGCATTGACGGCATCTATCCCGCCCTACTACAATGGAGACTGGATGAACTATTGCCGCACCTGGTCGGAGTATTTAGGGCGAGCTTGGCGCACCTTCATATTCCAGAGATATGGAGAGAAGTGAAAGTTGTGTTCATTCCAAAGACAGGGCGGATGGATTATACCACCCCCAAAGCATATAGGCCTGTCAGCCTAACCTCGTTTCTCCTCAAGACGATGGAGAAGCTATGTGAACGATACATAAGGGATGTCGTAGTGAAAGACAACCCTTTGCATCCCAACCAACATGCATACACATTGGGAAGATCCACCGACACTGCCCTCCATGCGGTCGCGAGTCGGATTGAGAAATCCTTGGACAATAAAGAGTCCACCCTAGGTGTATTCATAGACATAGAAGGTGCGTTTGATAAAACCACCTTCCCAAAAATCACGGCAGCCCTAGTGGAGAGAAACGTCCCCACGATTATGGGAAGCTGGATATCCAACATGCTCTCCAAAAGAGCTGTACAAATCAGTGTGGGAGACGCTTCTGTGCGAGGAATGGTCGCGAGAGGCTGCCCGCAGGGAGGTGTAATATCACCACTGCTATGGAACTTAGTTCTCGACAGCCTCTTGCGCCACCTCAACTCAGAGGGTTTCCACACAATCGCCTACGCAGATGATGTAACAATACTGCTCAACGAAAAATTTGAAGGAGTCCTCTGTGAAAGGATGCAGGGGGCTCTAAGAATAATTGAAAAATGGTGCAGAGAACACTCGCTGTCTGTTAATCCCAGGAAGACGGAGATGGTTCTCTTCACAAGAAAAAGGAAACCAGGAGCACTGAAAGCACCAGTTCTCCTGGACACAACACTAAGTTTCGCATCAGAAGTGAAATACCTTGGGGTAACCTAACATGGAATCTTCACTTAGACAGAAGACTAAAAAAGGCTTACATTTCTTATGAGCAGTGTCGCAGGACCGTGGGGAAAACCTGGGGAATGAAACCCAAAGTGGTCATGTGGATATACACTGCCATCATAAGACCAATGATAACCTATGGAGCTGTGGTCTGGTGGCCTAAGAGTAAACAGACTACAGCGAGAGCCAAGCTCAGCCAAGTGCAGAGAGTTGCCTGCCTAAGCATAACAGGAGCTATGCGAACAACGCCAACGAGAGCAATGGAGGTAATGCTGTGTTTGCCACCACTGGATTTACATCTAGGAGAAGTGGCCTTAATAACAATGGCACGCCTCAAGTCCGTTGGCCTACAACCAAATGTAGGCTGTGGGGAGACCAGAGGTCGCCTGTGGAACGAGGCTGTCAAGAAGACGCCTCTTCTACAGGCATGCACAGATGGCATCTCTCCCCGATTTGTCTTTGATAGACCCTACACAATACAGACAAACAGTGAAAACGAGACCGCTGGTGAAGGTGTGATTAACATTTTCACAGACGGATCAAGGAAGAAGGAGGGGGCAGGATGTGGAATATATTCCAGAAGCCTGCAAATCCAATATAAATGGACTATGGATGAGCGAGCCAACATAGTACAAACTGAACTGGCGGGCATAACCATAGCCGCAAAAGAGATTGTCCGCAGACAAACTACGGGCAAAACAATCAGGATCTACACAGACTGTAGACAATCACTACTAGCCCTGAGAAGTTACAAAATAACCACAGGAGCAGTATGGGAATGTCATCAAGCACTTGTGGGTGCCTCCAGTACGAACAACATCTCGGTATGCTGGGTGAAAGGACACGCACAGTGCAGTGGCAACAAAAAAGCCGACAAACTGGCCAAGAAGGCAGCAGGCCAACTTATCTTTAGACCAGGCCCGGCCAGTCTGTTACAGATTACGGCGACAGCACAATTAATTAAGGAGAACAGCCACAACGAATTTAAGAAGCTGTGGGATGAAACAAGCAGCTGTCAGCTTGCTAGGGAACTACTCACGTATCCCAACAAGAAAACAGCAATGGACTACCTGGCAATGACCAGAAGGAATCTACGTTTTATAACAGGAATCCAGACTGGACACTGTCCGCTAAGGAAACATCTATACAATATGAGATTAAGCGAAACACCTCTTTGCAGAGGTTGTGAACAAGAAGATGAGACGGTTCAACACGTACTCTGTGACTGTTCAGCCGTCTCATCAATTAGAGAATCCATCTTGGGAGAGCGTTGGCCTACCTTGGCCAATGTAAGGGAGATGCCCCTAGGCAACATCACCACCTACTTCGAAAGAATAGGTTGGCTGGAGGCCTAGGCGAGTGTCTGCCTAGAGGGAGGATGTACAAGGGGTCCAATGGGGCCTAAGTGCTGTGGTTTTTGACCACCCTCCTGCTAATTCCATACTCCATACCTTCAAGCAAATCATGGCACAATTATAATTTATCCATAAACTGAACATAACATATATTTTATAAAGCCATCAATTACTTACCTCTTCATGACAATAAAGACTATTCAATAAATAAACAAGTAAAACTCCAAAACTCGAAAAAATAACCAATAACGCTATTTATGAGCCTTGTCCACGAACTTTGTCGTTGTGTTGATTGTTGATGACTCATCAATTGTGAATTTGCACTTGCCAGTGCTAGGTGGTGTTGGTATGTATATATAATTCATATTTTTTCCTACATTAATACAAAAAAATATTTACTCTATTTTATGATTAAATAAAACATAATAGCTATAATATTACATATTGCAACAGATTAATTTTGAAATAATCAACGGTCAATTGCCATTTTATCGTTGTTGGGCCATCAAAGCATATTTATCATCGCCCTATAGTTACTTATAAGACACGGGGCCAGCATCATTACACGACAAACGACAGTTGCCCGGCAATAAATGCATTGGCCCGGCACTTTGCCGGACTTGCTATGTTTACTGGGTGGGCCCGTGTCGGCAAAGTTAAATTTGTTTGTAAGTAACCTGGCGAATCATTACCCAAAAATTGTTTTAATTGTTGCTTTTAACATCCTTATTAAATTAAAGGGGCCAGAGATTTTCTGTGGACATGACAGATATTTCCGATTTTTAACGAAAATTGACCAATTTTTTTACCATATTTTATATTAAATAAGTCAACTTCTAAGGCAATTAAAAATATGAACTTTTCATACTAAAATATGTTACTAAAAAAAAAAACATTTAAACATATTTTTAGTTAGGAATATCGCCCTTGAATCAAAACTTTAATAATAATAATAACTTTATTAATCTGAGAAACAGTACTGTTTACAGGAAGGACATTATAAAATTTTAGACTACTAAATTCGTTTTTTTTCAATCTTGTATATATATGGACAAATCAAATCGTCTTTATGCCTTGCGTTGTGGTTATGCACATCACTAAATGTTTGGAAATCATTTAAATGTTGTTTTACATAGTAGATATTTTCATAAATTATTAGGGAAAGAATTGTCATTATATTTAATTGTTTAAATAGTGGTTTGCAAGACTCTTGGTGATTTTTCGTAAGAATTCCTCGAATCGCTGCTTTCTGTAGAATTAGGATTCTTTGAACGTGGATGTTTGCTGCAGTTCCTCAGGATATAATATTCCATATTTTATTGCGAAGTGAAATATAGCACGGTAAGATGAGTGCGGCTTCAGAGTTCACCTTGGTTATTCTTCTAAGCATGAAAACTATGGATGAAAGTTTTTTACATAAAATGTCTATATGGTTAGTCCATATGTCACTGAGGCATTGATGTTAAAAGCTAAAAACTTGGAGGATTGGTTACCTGCTTTATTTACTGGAAATGACATATCTCCATTTTTGTTTCCGTTGAGGAAGAGTTCATTATTCTTGAGCCACAATAATTTAGCTGTAGTAAGCACGGTGTCACTGATATCTTCCAAATTTGAATTTTGCGGAGCTTTAATACTAAAAGTAGTGTAGTCATCAAATTAACGCCGATAACTTTCATATCCAATGACATCCAGTACTACAACGTCTTCAAATTATTTCGTACTAGAATAAAAAACAATATATCTGAAGCTTATCGACAGCATTTAATCAGTATCGAGCAAGGCATCCACTCTGATCCGAAAACTTTTTGGTCGTACATAAACTCTCAAAAAGGGAATTCTCGAATCCCTGGGAAAGTAAACTTTCACAATATGAGTTATGAAGATCCCCAAGACATAGTTAATGCTTTTGCCCAATATTTTTCTGGTGTTTATACGCAATCTCATCCCTTAGATGTTCCACTAAATGAACCCTGTGCATCACAAAATATAAACATTAAGTATATATCTGAAAACGATATTATCACAGCATCGAAAAAAATGAAGGATTGTTTGACTGCTGGTGAAGACAAGGTGCCTAGCTTTCTTGTGAAATACTGCATAGGAGCTTTGGCCTACCCTCTTTGTATCTTGTATAACTTAGTATTAGAGACATCTACTTTTCCAACAATTTGGAAAGTAGCCAGGATATGTCCCATTCTTAAGACCGCTAACCCAAATGATGTTACCAACTATCGTGCTATATCCATAATTTGTAACTTCGCCAAATTATTGGAGATCATTTTATACAGGGATATATATAATAGTATACGTAATGTCTTATCTCCCTGGCAGCACGGATTTATAGAGAGAAGGTCAACTACAAGTAACTTGGCTACCTTTACCGAATATACTGTTGGAATCTTGGACACTAGAGGGCAGGTGGATGTTGTTTACACTGACATTCAAAAGGCATTTGACCAAATCAACCATTATATTCTACTGCACAAACTTGATAAAATCGGGCTTAGCTCAAGTCTCTTAAAGTTATTTGAGTCGTATCTTCTAAACAGAGAACACTACGTTTTTTATAATGGTTTCAAATCAAATATGTTTATATCCACATCGGGGGTCCCGCAAGGGTCTAACCTAGAACCACTGTTGTTTTTGGTATTTATTGATGATCTACTCAACTCACTTGTCTGTAATAGACTAATGTTTGCTGATGATCTGAAAATTTATTCTTCGATCTGCAGTATAAACGACTGTCATAACTTGCAAACTAATTTAAATAAGATAAATCATTGGTGTAATTTAAACAGACTTATTTTAAATATTTTTAAATGTAAAATAGTAACTTTAACTCTGAAAAGTACACCAATAATATACGACTATAAAATAAATAATGATTCTCTTATAAGATGTACAGAGATTAAAGATTTAGGAATATACTTCGATTCGTCATTATCATTTTGTACACATGTTGATCAAATATATAAGTCTGCTTCAAAAATGCTGGGATTCATAATACGCAATACTCAATCCTTTAATACTGTTGTTTGCCTAAAAGCACTATATTTTGCATACGTTCGGGCGAGATTGGAATATGGCGCATTAATCTGGTACCCAATCTATGAATGTCATAAAATAGAGTTGAATCGATTCAACGTAAATTTGTCAAGTTTCTGTCCTACAGAGTTGACCAGACATATCCACCTCAGGGTGCTGATCACATTACATTGTTGAATAGATTTGACTTACTATCACTTAATAATAGGAGAGTGAATATATCCCTAACATTCTTGTATAAGTTAATACATTCTCAAATTGATTGCCCCAATTTGTTGGGCGAAATTAATTTTACTGTACCAAGGCTTTCCTTGAGGCAGTTAATTACATTTAAACCGAACATATGCATAACAAATATGATGCTAAGGTCCCCAATTAATATCGTGTAAAAACTATAATAATTTAAGTAGCAACTCTGCGACATTAATTTTTCCAGCCTTAAGTATATTTTATATTGCAATAATATCGATAGATAATGATGTTCTATTCATAAGATCTCACTGTAAATCCTAATTTTTTTTTCTGATCTGTCTTGTTTGTTGGTTTATGTAAAATTATGTTTTATGTTATTTATGATCTTCTAAGTGTTTTATCCTGTAAGTGGTTGGTGTATATAACAAACAGAAGGAGACCCAAGATTGAGCCCTGCGGAACGCCTCGTTTCATATATAGTGGTGAGCTATTTGTTCCATGACAATGTACTATTTAGGGTCTATCTTTTAAGTAGGATTTAGGTAGTTGCAGAGCCAGTCTTCGAATTCCACAAGATTTTCTACCAAAATTGGGTGTGATATGCAATCGAAGGCTTTGTTTTTCTTCAAAAGCTTCGTATACACTTTCTATGAATTTTAATATCGCATACGAGGTATTTTTGTCTTTCCTGAAACCATACTACTCCGTGGAGAAATATTTATTGCGTTCCATGTTTCTAGATTTGCTTGTAATTTGCTAGTTCGATTATTTTTTATGGAGCTGGTAATAGTGTAATGGGTCTAAAATTGTCAGGAACTTTTTATATATAGAGATTATTTTTGAATTTTTCAGGATATTTGGAAAAGTACCTTCTTCTAGACAGGTGTTTATTGTATGACTGGTCAGGTCTATAATGCAGTTTCCTTCTTCGTCATCATTAACAGCCATGAAAACAATGACCTAGTCAAGAGCGTGCTGTATAATTTGTTTGTAAAAGCAAATTGTTCAAAGTGCGCGTTTCTCATTAAGTCTCAGTTCATACTGTTGTCGTAGAAAACATTCTTCGACTGATTTGTCTCCATGCAAGGCTCTCTTTCATTGTGAAATGGTATATGACAGGCTAGGAAGTTATAATAATACCCTGTTGTTTGTGAAAAATTATTATTATAAATCAAGAACTAAGTTTTTAATTGAACTTTTGTACGTTAATAGTAAGTACATTACAAACCTAACAATATGCCATTAGTGGTTTTCCCGGGAAAATCATAAGGGTAGTTTACTAATGCAAAAAATTTGAAACTCAATTTTCTCAAAGACGTCTTTAAAGATTTTATTCAAATTTTGTATGTATTATAAACCTAACAATATACCAGTATTAGTTTTTCTCGGAAAATTCACATAAAAGTAATTTACTGACGCGAGAAAGTAAGTTCGGCGTTGCTGTGCCATTTATTTTTTCTTTGATTCCAGTAAAGTTTCATGAGTGGATAAAAAATAAAACACATCAATAAGAGAGCAAATTTTATTCAAAATGTTTTATGTAAGGATCAGTACAGTGAGTAAAAATTAATATGATAAATAATAATTCATTTTGGTAGTATATGCTCATTTCAAATACTATTGGATGGGTAAATTCACAATAAAATATAACATACATTTTTAACTGACTTAAAATTGTACTCAGCTTAACAGCACACATCTCTGGTACAAGTAAGGCTAGTATGCTTTTTATTGATTTATGCTTTTGCTTATTTCAGTATATCGATATTAACAGGTTATGCATTAACCCAATAAAATACAAATTGCAATATGGCTATTACTAACTTATTTGAAACTAAAAATGATAGTGCATGTAATGTAGACCCTGCATAATAAAGAATATAAGGTACATTTCAAAATCAATGCTACTATAAATTATATTTTTGTCTTCATTCTATCAGTTTATTATGTACTTCGACACACTAACATCGGAAATATTATCTAAAATTTGCCATATTGCTTTTTTGAAAATGAATTCAATCAGCTTGAAGATTTTAAAGTTGCTTAAAAGAATTGTTTTTTCAAAAATGTCTTGGTGAAATTGCGTAAAATTTGTTGAAAAGTTATTCCTATAGGTAGGTCGAATGAAAGTCAGTTGACAGAGGGGGAGCGAAAATGTCAAACACCCGAGGCTGTCTTGGCTTCTAACAGTCTTACCTATAGGGCTTTCATTTCTTGATCTTCATAAACTTGATTAAAATGCTGGACGGGCAAAATCTGTCACCTTTGGCCCCATCTTGATACAAATTGTTTTGATCCCATTTTTATCGATGTGTAGTTTTTGTGTCTCGTTAAATTTTAGTACCGTTCATAGTTTTGGAAGAAAAATTTGTTTACACAACCAGTTATTTCCAAAACCCATTTTTAAATAACCCTAAATGTTTATAACTCAACTATTAATAGTACAGTGAATGAAGGTAAAAATCAACTATTACCTCCGATTTCGGTGAACCTCCATCGATTTGCATGAAAATTTGGGATTGAGTATATTTTACCCTCAACTTCAAAAGTGACATGCTCGACTTGCGCTTCTTGCATTTTAGGGGTGAAATCGACCTCTTTTGTTAAAAATGGGAAAAAACGCAGATTTAAGCATTCTGGCGTAAGTAATCTCGTTTAATTAGATAAAATAAATATTTTTCAACACTTATATGCATGATTTATGATTTTAATTAATTTTTCAACCCTTTTAGCAACCACCCCTTAAATCGAAAATCATGAAAAAATCATTTTTGTATTTCTGAAATATGAAATCGCATATTAACATTACACAAACGGTTTGTTTAATGTTTATGATATAATTTTTGGTTGACTGTGATCAACCCTTAAAAACCACCCCCTTAATGCAGAATCATTGAAAAAATTGGTTTCAAGAAACTTTAATCATTTGAATAATATATTACTGAATTGAAATCTCATTTACTGAGTATTAAAGTAATTATTTATTTATTGCGAAATTTTCCACCCTTAAAAACTACCACTTGTCATGAAAATAATGGAAATTTTTTTTTATCAGCTTTAATAGCTTTAATTATTTAGAATCTTTTTTATTACTTATGATAAACTTTATTAATATATTTCAAACTTTATTAATATTATTCTTTCCACATTACCCAAACTACCCTTTGTGCACAAATTGATGAAAAAGCATAATTTAACGTTGGAAACAATTTTTTCAGTGCTTATGTGACTTATAAAAATTTAATTTATTAATAAGACACACAGCATACTAGAAAGCCCCACTATGTTTTCGAGCAGATGTTCAGAATTCCTTTCACTTTTTCTATCTTCAAAAGAAACATACACACACTCACACATGCATATTTTGTGAGCATGTACCTATCGACACGTCTACTTCTTTTTTTTAATTTTTTTTAATTTTTAACTGTTTAACGTCGGCCTATTTCCGCTACCAGGGCCTATCACCGACGCCAGGAGACGAGCTACCCCCAACCTGGAAATTTTGCCGAACCTCTTCCCTTAAGAAGAGTAGGGATCTTTTACTTGCCTAACATTTAATAGACAAGGGACCGCCTGCTTTACATTCCTTCCGAAGGATGGTATATCCACTGTAATCCTCGTCTGAAATTACGTAACTTCCGAGTATACACTGATATACAAGCCTCTAGAAGGTGGGACGAGAACGCTGTATTTCCCAAGATGGGAGCCCATCCAAGTACTAACCGCGCTCGACGTTGCTTCAACGGAATATCGACTGATATTCACATTGAAGTCGCCTCTACGCTCGCCCCACCGTCTACTTCTTACTATCTATCTTTTTTCCTATATATGCATACAAAATCTCTGCTCAAAAATTTTTTCCAAAAAAATGTTATTGGTTTTTTTACAATAACTCCGTTAATTTTTATATCAGGTTCATCCAAAAACCATTTGAAAGGTAATTTCAAGGGCTATAAGATCGTATTAAATTTAATCTTTTAAAGCCCTTATTTTTTAAAAGATAAAAGGTTAAAGGGCCCCGGTTACATGGCTCTCGCAGTAAAATTTAGGCTTTAAACGTTTCTATCTCGGTTATTTTTTATCCTACAAAAATTAAAAAAAAAACTAAAATCTTTGTTAAAAAAAAACCTCAAATTTCGTTCTCTATTATTTTTTACATATATTGAGTATTTTTGGAGTTATTATCAAAATGAAATTTACGAAAATTTGAAAAATTCTGATTTTTTTAAATCATATTTTTTTTCAAAAATATGCATTCTAAACCGGTCAAAATTTTAGAAGTCATTACTTATGCTAAAATAAAGAAAGTCTTATAGGGATTGCTATAAATTTTAATTTTTGTGGAAATGGCGTAGGTTTTATTTTTCACTTTTTCCTAAAAAATTCGAAAGGGTCCTCTTGTTTTCATCATAACTTGCTTAATTTTGATGCTATCAACTTCTATAGCTCATTTGATAGGTACTTCTGAGTACTTTGAAAAGTGTTCAGTAAGTATATTTTATAAAATGCATCGTTTTCCCGTTATTTAAGCTTGAATACTTAGATTTGAGTACTCGCCGAAAAAAAATATACATTCAATTACCTACAGCTCACTTTGAATTAATATTGAAAGGTTTTTTAAGGAAGAAATTTATTCGTTTTTTTATTAGCTTCAATTTTGGTAATGACAACTTTTTTGTAAAAACTTATAGTTTTTGAGTTGTTTATGAAAAACCGTTTTAAAACATGCATTTTTTTCACGAAAAATCAAAATCTTTGATCTTTAATAACTCAAAAAGTATTGATTTATTTTGATAACTTTATATAACAAATTTTGCTTAGAATTGGTCTCTTTATCGATTCCTGGGGTTATTTTTCATAAAATAATTTCCACCCCCGAGAAGGGGTGGCATCCACCCCCAGGGTAAAAGCGCAAGTTGGCACTATGTCACTTTTGTTTCTTGAGGTATCCTCTAACTACTCACAAATTTTCATGAAAATCGATGGAGGTTCAACGAAATCGGAAGTGAAAACCTTCAGTGACTGTACTATAAGTACCACTGACTTTTTTTATGTACTTGAAAAAAAAAATTCTACTTAAATTCCTGCTACACCGGAAAGAACAATTTTCGTATAAAGCAGATGGACTTCTATGGACTTTGTATGACCCAAAAATCTAACGACTTTAGAAAGGGATATCCTATATAATAGTGTTTAATTTTTGGATTAAACAAAAGCCATAAAACAGATGTTAAGTGGCAAATACCAAAAACAAACTAATATGTAGTCACCCCTTCAGTGCTTAATAAAACTCAGTTTTTAATAGTAATATATTTTAATATCAAAAATATTGTAGGGGCTATATGAAATCCATAAACCGTTAGTACACGTGTTTAAAAATATAGTGCACACCTCAACAACAACAGTGCTGTAAAAACCCAGTTTAGTAATGATGTAAGAATGAAGCAAAGGTAACAATGTTCTGTTTACCTAAATACCTAAATAGTTTTCTTTTACATGAAAATGAAGCTAAATCATTAAAAACCTTAAAAAATACTATTACATAGTATGCAATCAGATTTATTTTAAAAATTATTGTTTGTGTACAAAAGTTTAGACATTTTTTCTTGAAACATATGAAAATAAAGATTTGGTTCACATAAACAAAGGCCTTATAAATTAAGGAATATTTTCTATTTATTTTTATGGTATTTATATGCATTTTAAACTATGGTAATAAAATGTGTATATAAAGTAGAATTGAAACGTATACATATCACAGCGATACTTCTTACAGTTTTATTTTCTACAATACATTTTACCAGGTCCCAAAAACAAAATGCATATGACCACCCCAAACTTATGTTTAATGAAGAGATCATATGACCTCATGTTGGAAATACTTTCCATTATAAAGAGTAAATCCAGATATATTTTAATGATAAAAAAATCTATGACTTTTTTTTATTCATATTATGGGAAAAAAGCGTGAAAGCTCTTCAATTGTCACGTCACCTTCTCAAAACATTTTTTTGAATTTTGAATTCAATAACTCAATGAGAGACATTTTTTATCGTCAAGATGTTTTTGTCATCTATAATACAACACTTGTATACTTTATTAATTAACAGAAAATTCTTTAATACAATCTCAGTCATAACGTTAATAATTACAGTACTAATACTATAACACACAGTCAGATCCGTACCTAAAGGTTGAGGACTCATGCACAAGCTTCAAATAACACCCACAGAATATAAATAGAAAATGAGGCTGTTTTTCACTTTTTTTTTTGTAGGACTTTTGTGCCCCTAGGTAGGACGCGACTGTGTGTCACAAACTCCGTTAGTTATGAGCCTGTACATAGTGGTCCCTAAACAAGCTTGAGAGCTTTTCTAAATTCATCTCTTTCATATTAAACAAGTTTTATATTATTATTCATATCATTTTTACTAAGTTTTAGTAAACTTCTATATTTTAATGGGTAAATCACTCAGCTCCAATTAGTAGGATGGCAATGTAAAGATTACTGATTAAAATTTCAGTTAGAATAACGTTTCACCCACTAATTTTGAGGTATAATGAAATATGGCTTTTTTGTGTTACTCCAGTCAATCTGTCGATTTTTAGGCCCTGGACAAACATTAACACGTTCGCTGCTGATGGGATTTTGTTAAGTATCGCTAGGTGCTGAGTAGGTTCTTGACAATAGAATATAGATAGGATCAGATCGCCATATGGCGACACCAGCATTGCGCAATATACTACTGCGTCGCCATATGGCGACATCAGCAGTGAACGTGTTAAATACAGGAGAACATCTTTTCTTTAGTATTATAGGGACAGCGCCCTCAAGAATCCAAGTTTTCGACCTCGGGCGTAGATGGCTACTTCAGCCGCCATCTTTTCATAAAGAGGTGCAAAATCAATTTTTTTGGAATAACTCTTTATCTGTTGATCCTATGGGAAAAGCATTTATTATGAATTTTGTAGTGGACAAAATTATAAACAAGTTTTGTATACAAATTTTTTCTGTACGATTAATAGTTTAAAAGCTATAGCGTCGCGAAAGTTTGATAATATCTTTTATTTACCAAAATAAATTCGAGGAATTGAATCTTAGAGTAATATTATTAAGAGAAGATGGTTGGTGCGGAGTCAATGTGCAGGTATATTTTTACCAGTGGCATTTAGTGTTGTTTTATTAAAATAAAAGCTTGTTTCATTTCCAAGTAATATTCGTAAAAGTGCATTATTGGTGATGAGACGATTTAGGACTTCTTAAAAGTATTCGGTATTTCTATTTCTACTCTTATTTTTACTGAATTTCTACTTGAACTATTCGATTTAAGAAACAAACGAAGTGAAATTTGGAAATATTTTACCATTGGTACTGGAAAAGCTAAATCTAGATATTGCAACAAAATACTCAGTTATGGGATAGGTGCGACAGGTAATTTGGGTCATCACATAAAACCTGTGCATAAGGCAACTTCCATACAAAAAGTTACCTAAGGGCATCACGAACGGTATGCTATAGCTTTAGAGGATGTCACAACCTGCGACAAAATTAAGGACCGTACAAAGTACTTCTGCCGAATCCTTTCAATTTCCAAGCCCAACAACAGAAACTAACATGGTTGATACTAATGCACCAACTGATGAATATATGGAAATTACCATTACCCAAGCAAGGATTACGAATTATATACGAAGACTAATATCGGTAAGCAGGTCTAAACGACTTGACGAACAATTGATCCGTATGATCATCAAAGAATATCAACCTTCAACAGAATCCAGAATTCAAGAAATTTGTAAATATGCTTAAACCGAGTTATAGCCTGCCCGATAGAAAAACTATTTCAAACAGTTTAAGACCAAGAACTTATAACATAGTAAAAGAACATGTAAAGAATAAATTGACAACTGACCATAAACAATCAAAGTTTTATTGCCATTACCTGCCATTTTATTGACGATGGCCAAGACAATCATGTTCTCGACTCTTGACTAATAGGTTGCATCCCGAAAATTTAGCAGCGCAACTTAAATCCCAAGTATTTGACTGGGGACTTACAAATAAAATACCATGCATCGTGTCTGATAACGCGTCGAATATAGTTGCGGCTATTAGAATAAATAAATAAAACACTCTTTATTGTGCAACACAAAAGGATAAGATACATTTTTCAATGATTTTACAATCTTACCCTATCATTAAATTATATTTATATTAATATTTAAGTTATTTCCTTGTTTTTACAATTATACCTATTAATATCCTTACTTATAAGAAATCATCAGTTTGATTTTTTTTTAAATAGTTCCGGTATTTGCTGCAGTCAAATCTTCTATAACCCACACCTTTTGGCCAGAAGCCATCATTGCAGAGTTCCTCTTTTGCATCATGCGGTGCACCTATCATAAACACTTTATTTTGATACTCTCGTGTTGTGAGTTCCTTCACTGAGAACTCCTCCTTAAATTTAGATTTAGATCTGGTTTTTAAATACTTTACAATATCATTACAAGTTGTATGTCTTTTTACTCTATTTATATAGAACCACAATTTTCTATTAACTTCAGCAAATCCTATACTTTTCTTAATTCTATTTTTATTTCTTCTCCCCACTACTTCTTGAAATTGGTTTTCATCTTTTACTTCTTTAATAGAAATAATTTCCCCATGTAATACTTGTGTTTTTTCATTGCAATTTACATTTCTCTTTTCAACCCCATCTATATTTGTTTGATTTACATAACTTACATTGTGATTGGAGTGGTTGCTACCCATGGACACATTTCCCATGCTTTGTGCATTATCTTAATTTGATTGTGTAGAAAGGAAGGAATATTAGAAATTAAACTGCAAGTTTGCAAAGTGAAGAAAATTGTTGAGTTTTTCAAAAGAAGTTCAAGCGCTTTATCAAAATTGCGAGCAACGCAGGCGCAAATGGGACTACCAGTCTTGAAACTAAAACAAGATGTAGTAACTAGATGGAATTCAACATAAGATATGCTTACAAGGCTAATAAAAATTAAAAATGTAGTAGTTAGTTATTTGGCAATTGACCAGCCACAACTTAATGCCTTATCGACATCTGGCTGGACTATATTAGAAGCATCTGTTGAAATTTTAAAAATATTCTATGACATTACTGAAGAGATCAGCCCAGACAAATCTGTCAGTATTTCCAAGGTAATATTATTTGTCAACTCTTATCAACAAACAGTTGAACAAATTTTCAAATAATCATCAAAATTCGCCAGAACTTAAGAGCCTTTTGTCAACACTACAAGAAAAATTTAAAGATGTAGAGTCAATTGATTTGACCACCCAATCTACTTTCCTCGATCCCCGCTGCGAGAAGTACGGTTTCTCATCAGACTCAAAGTAATCGAGATATATTAAAGCCAAAATATCAACACTTAATTTAAGTAACACTCCAGACAGTAACTTCGTCCAATTCTGAGGCCGAGGCTGATAAAAAAAAGTAAGCTCAATTTGGGATGATTTTGACAACACCGTTAAGAACGTTTTGACTTAGTTATCCCTTGGCTGCGAGCATTAACGAAATAGACAAATATGTAAATGAGCCATTGATTAGGGGAACAGAAGATCCATTGCATTGGTGAAATTCCCCGACTTTTCCATGTTTTTCAAGACTCTTAGAAGTTTTTTCCAGGTCTATTAAAGAAACGCTTGTAAGATTTGACAGAAAGCATAGAAGCCATCCATATTGTTGCGAAGATTTGGAAGATTAGTGTTATGTAGATTTTGACATTGAAAGTTATAAAGTTAATGTTTTGAATGAAGGTGTTTAATTAATAGAATTCAGGTGTTAATTATCTTATATTTGTCAGAAGCGGAATATACCCCCGAGTACGTATAGCAGTACAAAGTACATTTGTGTGCCTGTATATCGGGTAGTGTTTTTGTGGTGTTTCACATAATGAGAAAACGAAAATCTCGCAGAAGTGCACGGACTCATAGACATCGTTCACGTTCCACTTGTTCGTCAAGCAGCAGTAATGACTCATCGTCTTCCGCTGATGGTGTTGATTTGAAACGTCAACTGAAAAAACTGAAATGTGAAATTAGTGAAAATTGCGAGCTACGCAGGTGCAAATGGGACTACCAGCCTTGAAACTGAAACAAGATGTAGTAACTAGATGGAATTCAACATATGATATGCTTCCAAGGATAATAAAAATTAAAAATGCAGTAGTAGTTATTTGGCAATTGACCAGTCACAACTTAATGTCTTATCGGCATCTGACTGTACTATATTAGAGGCGCATCTGTTGAAATTTTAAAAATATTCTATGACATTACTGAAGAAATCAGCGTAGAAAAATCTGACAGTATTTCCAAGGTAATATTATTTGTCAACTCTTATCAACAAACAGTCGAACAAATTTTCAAATAATCATCAAAATTCACCAGAACTCAAGAGCCTTTTGTCAACACTACAAGACCAGATGAAAGAAAAAAACCGCTGCCCAAGGAATCACTACTTCCACATCCAGATTCTCTATCCAAGTCACTCACAATGAAAAAACTTTGTATGTGAAAATAATTGCTTATGGAACATTAATAATATAATATTTGAAATCCTCTACCCCAAAAACCCATAAAACGATACCCCACATCGGTAATGGGGTGGGGGTGGTGATAGGGGGGTGGTAGTGGGGGGTGGATGAAGTAAAAAAAATATTTTGAGGTTTCTGGTTCCTGTACATACACTAAATCACATTTTTTTTTCATCCCCTTTAATAAGGAGGTGGGGGTGGTATGGGGGTGGCTAATGCCAAAAATTTTTTTGAGACCTTAGCTTCTCTTGTATATACTAAATGCCAATTTCATGGACTCTTACCTGCTTGATTTACCCATTTACCCCAAATTTACCCCACAACCCTTCGACGGAACAAGATGAAAATATAATCTAGTTCTAGATCTCGTTAAAGTACATAAGTGTACCAAATTTCAAGTCAATATCTTAAACGGTTCCAGAGTAAACGTGCGCACAAAAAAAAGTTACAGACAGACCGACAGACAGACAGACCGACAGACAGACAGACCGACAGACAGACAGAAAATTTTTTTTCGCTCAAACTTAAAATCTCGACGTTTCATGACATTTTAAACCTATTTGGACAATAAAAATTTTAAAAAATTTTTTTGTCGTTACTATACTTCCACTGGACGTGGAAGTAATTTAAAGATGTAGAGTCAATTGATTTGACCACCCAATCTACTTTCCTCGATCCCCACTTCAAGAAGTACGGTTTCTCATCCGACTTAAAGTATCAAGACACATCGAGACATATTAAAGCCAAAATATCAACACTTAATTTAAGTAACACTCCACTTCGTCCAATTCTGAGGCCGAGGCTGATAAAAAAGTAAGCTCAATTTGGGATGATTTTGACAACACTGTTAAGAACATTTTGACTTAGTAATCCCTTGGCTGTGAGCATTAATGAAATAGATAAATATGTAAACGAGCCATTGATTAGGAGAACAGAAGATCCATTACATTGGTGAAGTTCCCGACTTTTCCATGTTTTCCAAGACTCTTAGAAGTTTTTTCCAGGTCTAATAAAGAAACACTTGTAAGATTTGACAGTTAGAAAGCATAGAAATCATCCATATTGTTGCGAAGATTTGGAAGATTAATGTTATGTAGATTTTGACATTGAAAGTTATAAAGTTAATGTTTTGAATGAAGGTGTTTATTTAATAGAATTCAGGTGTTAATTATCTTATATTTGTCAGAAGCGGAATATACCCCCGAGTACGTATAGCAGTACAAAGTACATTTGTGTGTCTGTATATCGGGTAGTGTTTTTGTGGTGTTTCACATAATGAGAAAACGAAAATCTCGCAGAAGTGCACGGACTTATAGACATCGTTCACGTTCCACTCGTTCATCAAGCAGCAGCAATGACTCATCGTCTTCTGCTGATGGTGTTGATTTGAAACGTCAACTGAAAAAACTGAAATGTGAAATTAGTAAAAATTGCGAGCTAAGCAGGTGCAAATGGGACTACCAGCCTTGAAACTGAAACAAGATGTATTAACTATATGGAATTCAACATATGATATGCTTACAAGGATAATAAAAATTAAAAATGCAGTAGTAGTTATTTGACAATTGACCAGTCACAACTTAATGTCTTATTGGCATCTGACTGTACTATATTAGAGGCATCTGTTGAAATTTTAAAAATATGCTGACATTACTGAAGAAATCAGCGCAGAAAAATCTGACAGTATTTCCAAGGTAATATTATTTGTCAACTCTTATCAACAAACAGTCGAACAAATTTTCAAATAATCATCAAAATTCACCAGAACTCAAGAGCCTTTTGTCAACACTACAAGACCAGATGAAAGAAAAATTTAAAAATGTAGAGTCAATTGATTTGACCACCCAATCTACTTTCCTCGATTCCCACTTCAAGAAGTACGGTTTATCATCCAACTCAAAGTATCAAGACACATCGAGACATATTAAAGCCAAAATATCAACACTTAATTTAAGTAACACTCCACTTCGTCCAATTCTGAGGCCGAGGCTGATAAAAAAGTAAGCTCCATTTGGGATGATTTTGACAACACCGTTAAGAACGTTTTGACTTAGTTATCCCTTGGCTGCGAGCATTAACGAAATAGACAAATATGTAACGAGCCATTGATTAGGAGAATAGAAGATCCATTGCATCGGTGAAGTTCCCTGACTATTCCATGTTTTCCAAGACTCGTAGAAGTTTTTTCCAGGTCTAATAAAGAAACACTTGTAAGATTTGACAGTTAGAAAGCATAGAAACCATCCATATTGTTGCAAAGATTTGGAAGATTAATGTTATGTAGATTTTGACATTGAAAGTTATAAAGTTAATGGTTGGAATGAAGGTGTTTAATTAATAGAATTCAGGTGTTAATTATCTTATATTTATCAGAAGCGGAATATACCCCCGAGTACGTATAGCAGTACAAAGTACATTTGTGTACCTGTATACCGGGTAGTGTTTTTGTGGTGTTTCACATAATGAGAAAACGAAAATCTCGCAGAAGTGCACGGACTCATAGACATCGTTCACGTTCCACTCGTTCGTCAAGCAGCAGCAATGACTCATCGTCTGCCGCTGATGGTGTTGATTTGAAACGTCAACTGAAAAAACTGAAATGTGAAATTAGTGAAAATTGCGAGCTACGCAGGTGCAAATGGGACTACCAGCCTTGAAACTGAAACAAGATGTAGTAACTATGGAAGATGGAATTCAACATATGATATGCTTACAAGGATAATAAAAATTAAGAATGCAGTAGTAGTTATTTGGCAATTGACCAGTCACAACTTAATGTCTTATCGGCATCTGACTGTACTATATTAGAGGCATCTGTTGAAATTTTAAAAATATGCTGACATTACTGAAGAAATCAGCGCAGAAAAATCTGTCAGTATTTCCAAGGTAATATTATTTGTCAACTCTTATCAACAAACAGTCGAACAAATTTTCAAATAATCATCAAAATTCGCCAGAACTTAAGAGCCTTTTGTCAACACTACAAGAAAAATTTAAAGATGTAGAGTCAATTGATTTGACCGCCCAATCTACTTTCCTCGATCCCCGCTTCGAGAAGTACGGTTTCTCATCCGACTCAAAGTAATCGAGACATATTAAAGCCAAAATATCAACACTTAATTTAAGTAACACTCCAGACAGTAACTTCGTCCAATTCTGAGGCCGAGGCTGATAAAAAAGTAAGCTCAATTTAGGATGATGTTGACAACACCTTTAAGAACGTTTTGACTTAGTTATCCCTTGGCTGCGAGCATTAACGAAATAGACAAATATGTAAATGAGCCATTGATTAGGAGAACAGAAGATCCATTGCATTGGTGAAATTCCCCGACTTTTCCATGTTTTTCAAGACTCTTAGAAGTTTTTTCCAGGTCTATTAAAGAAACACTTGTAAGATTTGACAGTTAGAAAGCATAGAAGCCATCCATATTGTTGCGAAGATTTGGAAGATTAGTGTTATGTAGATTTAACTTTGAAAGTTATAAAGTTAATGTTTCGAATGAAGGTGTTTAATTAATAGAATTCAGGTGTTAATTATCTTATATTTGTCAGAAGCAAATATACCCTCGAGTACGTATAGCAATACAAAGTACATTTGTGTGCCTGTATATCGGGTAGTGTTTTTGTGGTGTTTCGCATTATGAGAAAACGAAAATCTCGCAGCAGTGCACGGACTCATAGACATTGTTCGCGTTCCACTCGTTCGTCAAGCAGCAGCAGATGCAGTAGCAATGACTCATCTTCTTCCGCTGATGGTGTTAATTTGAAACGTCAACTGCAAAAACTGAAATGTGAAATTAGTGAAAATTGCGAGCTACGCAGGTGCAAATGGGACTACCAGCCTTGAAACTGAAACAAGATGTAGTAACTAGATGGAATTCAACATATGACATGCTTAACAGGATAATAAAAATTAAAAATGCAGTAGTAGTTATTTGGCAATTGACCAGTCACAACTTAATGCCTTATCGACATCTGACTGGACTATATTAGAGGCATCTGTTGAAATTTTAAAAATATTCTATGACATTACTGAAGAAATCAGCGCAGAAAAATCTGACAGTATTTTCAAGGTAATATTATTTGTCAACTCTTATCAACAAACAGTCAAACAAATTTTCAAATAATCATCAAAATTCACCAGAACTCAAGAGCCTTTTGTCAACACTACAAGACCAGATGAAAGAAAAATTTAAAAATGTAGAGTCAATTGATTTGACCACCCAATCTACTTTCCTCGATTCCCAATTCAAGAAGTACGGTCTATCATCCGACTCAAAGTATCAAGACACATCGAGACATATTAAAGCCAAAATATCAACACTTAATTGAAGTAACACTCCACTTCGTCCAATTCTGAGGCCGAGGCTGATAAAAAAGTAAGCTCAATTTGGGATGATTTTGACAACACCGTTAAGAACGATTTGACTTAGTTATCCCTTGGCTGCGAGCATTAACGAAATAGACAAATATGTAACGAGCCATTGATTAGGAGAACAGAAGATCCATTGCATCGGTGAAGTTCCCTGACTATTCCATGTTTTCCAAGACTCTTAGAAGTTTTCTCCAGGTCTAATAAAGAAACACTTGTAAGATTTGACAGTTAGAAAGCATAGAAACCATCCATATTGTTGCGAAGATTTGGAAGATTAATGTTATGTAGATTTTGACATTGAAAGTTATAAAGTTAATGGTTTGAATGAAGGTGTTTAATTAATAGAATTCAGGTGTTAATTATCTTATATTTGTCAGAAGCGGAATATACCCCCGAGTACGTATAGCAGTACAAAGTACATTTGCGTGCCTGTATATCGGGTAGTGTTTTTGTGGTGTTTCGCATAATGAGAAAACGAAAATCTCGCAGCAGTGCACGGACTCATAGACATTGTTCACGTTCCACTCGTTCGTCAAGCAGCAGCAGATGCAGCAGCAATGACTCATCGTCTTCCGCTGATGGTGTTAATTTGAAACGTCAACTGAAATGTGAAATTAGTGAAAATTGCGAGCTACGCAGGTGCAAATGGGACTACCAGCCTTGAAACTGAAATAAGATGTAGTAACTAGATGGAATTCAACATATGATATGCTTACAAGGATAATAAAAATTCAAAATGCAGTAGTAGTTATTTGACAATTGACCAGTCACAACTAAATGTCTTATCGGCATCTGACTGTACTATATTAGAGGCATCTGTTGAAATTTTAAAAATATTCTATGACATTACTGAAGAAATCAGTGCAGAAAAATCTGACAGTATTTCCAAGGTAATATTATTTGTCAACTCTTATCAACAAACAGTCGGACAAATTTTCAAATAATCATCAAAATTCACCAAAACTAAAGAGCCTTTTGTCAACACTACAAGACCAGATGAAAGAAAAATTTAAAAATGTAGAGTCAAGTGATTTGACCACCCAATCTACTTTCCTCGATCCCCACTTCAAAAAGCATATACGGTTTCTCATCTGACTCAAAGTATCAAGACACATCGAGACATATTAAAGCCAAAATATCAACACTTAATTTAAGTAACACTCCACTTCGTCCAATTCTGAGGCCAAGGCTGATAAAAAAGTAAGCTCAATTTGGGATGATTTTGACAACACCGTTAAGAACATTTTGACTTAGTAATCCCTTGGCTGCGAGCATTAATGAAATAGATAAATATGTAAACGAGCCATTGATTAGGAGAACAGAAGATCCATTACATTGGTGAAGTTCCCGACTTTTCCATGTTTTCCAAGACTCTTAGAAGTTTTTTCCAGGTCCAATAAAGAAACACTTGTAAGATTTGACAGTTAGAAAGCATAGAAGCCATCCATATTGTTGCGAAGATTTGGAAGATTAGTGTTATGTAGATTTTAACTTTGAAAGTTATAAAGTTAATGTTTTGAATGAAGGTGTTTAATTAATAGAGTTCTTATATTTGTCAGAAGCAAATATACCCCCGAGTACGTATAGCAATACAAAGTACATTTGTGTGCCTGTATATCGGGTAGTGTTTTTGTGGTGTTTCGCATAATGAGAAAACGAAAATCTCGCAGCAGTGCACGGACTCATAGACATTGTTCACGTTCCACTCGTTCGTCAAGCAGCAGCAGATGCAGCAGCAATGACTCATCGTCTTCCGCTGATGGTGTTAATTTGAAACGTCAACTGAAATGTGAAATTAGTGAAAATTGCGAGCTACGCAGGTGCAAATAGGACTACCAGCCTTGAAACTGAAATAAGATGTAGTAACTAGATGGAATTCAACATATGATATGCTTACAAGGATAATAAAAATTCAAAATGCAGTAGTAGTTATTTGACAATTGACCAGTCACAACTTAATGTCTTATCGGCATCTGACTGTACTATATTAGAGGCATCTGTTGAAATTTTAAAAATATGCTGACATTACTGAAGAAATCAGCGCAGAAAAATCTGTCAGTATTTCCAAGGTAATATTATTTGTCAACTCTTATCAACAAACAGTCGAACAAATTTTCAAATAATCATCAAAATTCGCCAGAACTTAAGAGCCTTTTGTCAACACTACAAGATCAGATGAAAGAAAAATTTAAAGATGTAGAGTCAATTGATTTGACCCCAATCTACTTTCCTCGATCCCCGCTTCAAGAAGTACGGTTTCTCATTCGACTCAAAGTATCAAGACATATTGAGACATATTAAAGCCAAAATATGAGCACTAATTTAAGTAACAATCCAGTTCCGGCAGTAACTTTGTCCAATTCTGAGGCTGAGGCTGATAAAAAAGTAATTTGGGATAATTTTCACCGTTAAGAACGTTTTGACTGTTAGTAATCCCTTGGCTGCGAGCATTAACAAAATAGATAAATATGTAAACAAGTCGTTGATTAGGAGAACAGAAGATCCATTGCATTGGTGAAATTCCCTGACTTTTCCATCTTTTCCAAGACTCTTAGAAGTTCTTTCCAGATCTAATAAAGAAACACTGTCTACTGTTTAATGATACACTAGAAACTATAACTCTTAGTTTTATATTATGAGCATTAAAAATGTTCACATTCCCAGACTTTTTATGAAAATTACTAAAATTCCCTGATTTCTCAATAATTTTTTATAAATTCTCTTACTTTTCATAGACATTTTTTGTCAACTTTAATTTCCATGATTTTTCCTAGTTTTCTACGTGATATGAGCTATAAAAATGAGAAAAAAGTTGAACAGTGGGGAATAATTAATGAATATCAATTAGATAATAGTATTATTATTTGATTGTCATCCACTCTCGTGAAATACTTAAACTTCTTAACTTCTTAATGAGGACTCTCTCCCCCTAACAATACTATAGAAAAAACTCTTATATTTAAAGGTTTTTTAAATGAATAGGTATATTGACTGGAGTATAATTCGAGATAAAAAAAATCTATTGAAAGCAACAAATGTTTTTAAATAGTGCTGCTTCAAATCCCGCTCCTTAAGTTTATCCATTGTAACGACTCAATATCTATTGGAGAAATTAACAATAGAAATTTTTAATTTATACTTAATACTAACTAAAAATTAAAAATATTTCAATTATCACAAAACAATACTATATTCTAAACAACAACAAACCCATCTGTGGTCGGTCTGCCTTTATTCTTCCCATGGGGTTGTTTCCTGTATTTGTTATCTTTATTTCTAAACTGATTTTGTGGTCCCTGTGATCTATCTCTCTGTTTCCTGGTGACCGAACTTTCCCTACCAACTGCTTCCTCTTGTGTCTGCTTTTCTTTAATTACATGGACCCTCATATAATATATAAGCAACTGGTCGTCGTTTAAGAACTGTTCGACCATATCTGAATGTACAGAAATACAAACTCCTTCTTTAAAAAGATATGCATTTTCTAAGTCTATAGACTGACAATAATCGCTCATCAGAATTTTACGTTTAGTTCGGCCAGGCTTGAAAACTTCAATTTCGTAAAAGTAGTTTTCAGCCTCTGAAGAATTTCCGATAAACTGCACCGCCCAATACACTTTTCTGTTAATTAACTTGCATTTAAACCAAAATAATTTATTGTAGGCCTCGATTATATTTACGTAATAAGATTCTGATTTCATTTTGGTGTGACAAACATTACTTGCGTGATAAGGCTTGCTAGTCATTTTCTTTGATGCCCAGTGTTTGCCAATGTCTTCTAATCTTCCAACCCAAGTACATTTTTCCATTGGGCACTTCAAACCTTTATAAGAGCACTCTAATTCATGGGCTTCTCTCTCATTGTATGTCAGTCTTAAGGAGCAACCTGACTGAATATTTATACATGGGTAGCGCATTTTTACTGCTAGACCTTCCAAGGAAATGTTTCTGCATTCAGTGAACTTTCCTTGGCATAAAGCACATTTTGGTAGTTTTTTCCTGCATGATTCACAAATACTATGACCAGTAGCGCACTGTCGAATAGGTGGCGACATGTAATTTGTGCAAATTGGACATTCTAATTCTATCAGCAAGTCATTATAGAATGGATCTTCCATCTAAAAAAATATGGCAGTGTATTAATAAACAAATAAACTTGGACTCGAACTAATTAAATTTACTACATCCGCATATTTATGTTAGGATTACACTACCTATAATATCACCAGAGATCTTTGGTATCACTTTACGCATTATCTTACAACAAAGAATTTGCAGAATAGTCACAAGTAAGTTTGATATTGACTAGATAAGTATCTAGTTTCAGACTGTTTATAATAAATTAAAATAGATACCTCCGCCAAAACAAAAATTTAATACAAACCACAAATTCACCTCCTACATAAACACATATTTTTTAGGTTATACTTACTTAAATTTGGCTGTTTACGACTTACCTTGAGTGTTGACGATGATCAGAACAAAGTTAACAACAATCTATTGTTAATTATTGGACAGACGAACTAAGAGGCATGAGACAACTTTTCAAATAATTAAAAAATCATTATCAACAAGCAGCCAAAAAACAAACCAAAACATTACAAATGTCAAGTAAACAACCAAAAATTAGAGAATTCTCTAATTTTTGACACACGCCATCGTCACCACAGATCACAGAATATTTACATAGAGAGCGAAGAAACAGAAAGAATCAAGAAGTCCGTTGTAACTTTGAATCTTGGTAATATATTAGAGAGTTGTTGAGCAACCAAAATAACGTAACGTTATCGAGATGCGGTAACTTTATTTCAGTGAGTTATAGACTGAAATAAAGTTACGTTATCTTGGTTGCTCAACAACTCCCCATTCTTCTACTCTTTAGTTAATATTAACTCCAATGGTCCCAAACGTTGAAAAACGCATACTTTTATTTTTATTCTTATATAGTCGGGGAGCCCTCCCTAACTGTACGTGCACCCACCGCCCGATCCTTGGGGACAATGTTTTTCATAACGATTAAAGTCTAAGGAACAATTTAAGACAAACATGTTCTAAAAAAAAAAAAAACTGGCTGTACTTTCAAAATGGCGGCCATATGTTTAAAAAAAACTGTTGCCAATATTGTTTTTGTCATTTAACACAAAAACTAAAAAAGATGGATAAAAACTTTTTTCACAAAAAACAACGTGCATAAAATTTTCTACAATTTTGTTCCTATACAATATTTTGATAGGAGTTACCATTTTCCAGATAAATGAGTCCAAAATTAAGAAAGCATGGAAATTCATATATTGGTAAATCACTTAAAGGAAATAACTGTGACAATTATTGTAAGACGTATAATATAACTTTATATTATTAACATAACAAAAAATAAAATAAACTGAAAAAATTAATAATAATAATAATAATTATAATTTGCAGAGTTTATCTCGAAAACGGTAACAATGGTATCTGGAAAATGATAACTCCTATCCAAATATTGTATAGGAACAAAATTGTAGAAAATTGTATGCACTTTGTTTTTTGTGCAGAAGGTTTTTCTCCATCTATTTTAGTTTTTGTGTTAAATGACAATAACAATATTTGCAATTTTTTTTTTAAACGGACGCCACTTTGAAAGTACAGCCAGTTTTTTTTGGGTCATGTCTTAAATTGTTGCTTAGGCTTTAATCTTTATGAAAACCATTGTCCCCAAGAATCGGGGGGTGCACGGACAGTTAGGGTGGGCCCCCGTAATATTACGTTTTATATTGAATTTTATATTTTATTTCAAGAGCTGAATCATTTATCTGGAAAATGGTAACTCCTATCCAAATATTGTATAGGAACAAAATTGTAGAACATTTTATGCACTTTGTTTTTTGTTCAGAAAGTTTTTCTCTATCTTTTTTAGTTTTTGTGTTAAATGACAAAAACAATATTTGCAATTTTTTTTTAAACGGCCGCCATTTTGAAAATGCAGCCAATTTTTTTTTTTTTTGGGGACATGTCTAAAATTGTTCCTTAGGCTTTAATCTTTATGAAAAACATTGTCCTCAAGGATCGAGGGAGTGATGCACGGACACTTAGGGTGGGCCCCCGTAGTAATAGTGCATTTAATTTAGTGTAAACTACCAGATAATATATACCTTAACCATAAGAGGAGGACAATAATTAGCTGAACTGTCAAGAGTGTCAAGCAGAGAGAGCATTTGCAACGTGTAGATTTGATAAACCTTGGTAAAAATAGTATATTATTCAACGAACAGTAATGTAGGTAATAACCCACGTAGATGAAGTTTACAGCACGAGCCGCAGGCGAGTGCTGTATTCATCAAGTGAGTTATTACCATTACCGCAAGTTGAATACTATACTTTATCTACGATTACTACAATAAATATTAAATTGAGAAAATTTTGTTTAAATTACTCAGTTTGTTTATTAATAAAATTAACTGTAAAATTTAATTTTTGTACACACTTATATTTGTTCTGCGATTTTTCCGGTAATAAATTATGTACTTGTCTTAGTTCTGGTGGTGTACATATTTTAGTTCATCTTCACTAACCGAATTCATCATTTTTGGCACAATTATTCCTTAACTTGATTTGAAAACGTCGAAACTATTCAAACATGATAAATCACCTTCCTCCCCACAATAATAATGGACCGTTCTATTTCATCGTATTGGAAAAGAATTTCTCTCGGACAGAGCCACCTTCGTGTGTCGCGTATTACGTCGATTGGACAGGCAAGGCATGAAGATAAAGGTGATTGGGTCTGTACCTAGTGATTTGTAATAACTCACTCATTATAACTCACGCTATTTGTTTATGGATACTATTATTAATTGTTCAAAGGTAGTTCAGTTCAACATAATAATAGTAGATAAATACATTGAATTACATCCCCTACAAATTCAAATATCAATATAAAGTCCATTGCACGCGCTGATCTGTACATTTATTACTATTTTCCTTTTACGGCTAAGCTACGTGACCTGACTTCGCTCCCGGGCTTCGTCCTCGGTATATTCTATGATCGAGAACATCAGATATGTCATTAAAAAAACTGGTGGTGGGAAACGACTAAACGAACAAAAAACCTTATATAACATGGGGTCTAAAACCCATAGTTTTAGAAAAAAAAATAAACAAAAATTTCGATAATTTTCAATAATATTGTTTGAGAACTGCTGGAATGTTGAGATAGGCTTTTATCTTCGCGTATGTCGGCGCCTCTAACCATCAAATACGCTATACGGCTCTTTCAAAGTATCAAGTTGATGATTGATAATCACACTTTTTTATGGGTTTTTAAAAGTAGGTAAGGTAAGGACTTTAACGGTGCAGTAAAGGTGAAAGACGTCGGCGTTTTCTGAGTGCTTAGTAGATCTGAAGAAAACTATATACTCTCCCTTGTGCAATATTTTAGTTTCTGTGGGCACTTCGTTAAGTACACACGTCGAATCCGTGCGTTGTTTTTGTATGTTGCTTTTGTTCTTTTTGAATTTTGGGCCACGTATTTACAGTTAAGATTTATTTTATTGACTTACCATTCAAGTCGTTAAGTTCTTGATTACGTACAGACACTATACTTGTTCTTTTTGTGTTACTTTTTGGATTTTGGACCAAGTTTTTATTCTTATTTTCTTTATTGACAACGTTAGTTGATAGTTTAGTGTGGTATTTTAATATGCATAGAAATCATAAAAAATGATCCTAATTTACCAAATGTGTTGAACGGAGTGAGTGTGTCCTTAGTTCGACGTGCCGAAAAGTGTATTGATGCAGACGGAAGCCATTTCAAACAATTTATGTAAATCAACAATAATTTATTGGTAAGTTCTAGATTTACCGAATATTTTAGTTTTCGATACCTGATCGGCAATTCGTTAAATAAATCAGATATTTTCCTAACTTAAAATACACATAAATGTTTTCTGTTATCGTATCTCAGACGTCTAACTTTTTATTTCCCAATGTCATGCAAAAATTTCTCATTTTTTAAGATTTTAAACCAGAACACTTATTTAGGTTACAAATGTTAATAAATCACTTTTAAATCTCAAAAATTATAAACAACAATAAAAGCCCCAATATTTTGTTCTAAATTAAAAAAACACACATGTAAAGAAATGCTGTGTTTAAACCTCCACGACCATCATTTGCTTGCAATTCTACAAAAAGAGATAACGAATTATTTACATTTTTATAATTGGTTCCGTTGAGGTAGTCATCAAAGACGCCGCCCTTCTTTGCTTTGAAACGGCGGGCCGCCGCGTGCCGGCGAGAACTAGTCGGTCGGTAATCTTTGCACTTTTTTATGACAATTTAAAAGTTGTATAATTGATAAGTATACGTCCATTGACCCAGAAAAGCAGTGGTTCTCAAATGTTTCCTACTCTAATATTCAAATCCTTGATCTAGGTCAGTTTTTTCAAAGTGTCCCTAGAGGAAAAAGTCATAAAGGTGTTTTGTTTGTCTAGTCGGTCCCCATTACCAGTGTTTTTAATGACATGAAACTAATTACACCGTGTATTAATGTAATTATTTATGAAAGCAATCAATTATAAGTCAAACTATTGACATTCATGGAAAACTTTATATTAAAATCTATCAATATACAAAAGTAACGTTACACAATTATTGTAAGAAATAAAGCACGTTTTGTACAGCCATATATCCGGTAATCAACATTCCAACTCCAAAAGACAGACTCCTAGCTGGCTGTGGAAGGACAAAAATTGCGTAGACAAACGTGTGGGTAAATCTTGCTATTGTGTATACCCTAAATAGGTTTGTTGCCAAAGATATTGCAGGATTGGTAAGCACATAAATAAAACTTATGAATAGAAAAATTGGAATGTTTTCAATATCATTCAAATGGGCCCTGTAACAGAAAAATTATTAAGTTTACATTTTTCTAAAGTACGTGTAAATAAAAAAAAAATGCATGAAGACAATCAAAATTCATAAAGTGAAATACTTTTAGGTACATGCAAACATCATAACTTTTATACAGCATCACCATAATTCAGAGCAAAATTTACCAAGTAGGCAGTATACAGGGTGGACCATTAATAATAGGCTATAGTTCAAAGGTAGATTCTTTGGATCAAAATATGAGGTTATAACCAAATATGCTTTAGTAAATTGTTGCTGTGGAAAAAGATACAGGGTGTCAAAATGGTAATATTTTTTCTTTTTTTTGCAATATCTCAACTACCTCTTGACCGATGTTCTCCCAATTTGATGAGGAAACATTTATTAGGCTAAGAAACAATAATTTATGTATTACATCACGCTAGCTCGTGGAGGGCACCTCATGAGCTATACCTGATGATGAATATTTTTTCTTTTTTTTACGAAACGTAGTGGCACTTTTGACTAGAAAATCTCATGCAGGAGTCATTTCATCATCAAGTACCAAAGTCCAGCAAAGACAATAGACACAATTTTTCATTACAGTTCAAATTCACCGCTATTTAACGCGTTTATCTCATCGCTGATGATTCAATATGGACGCTTGGGAAGGGCTATTCGCTGATCTAGAAGGTTGCGCGTTAACACTCACCATATCTCTTTACATTATGCTGCGCATATATTTTAATACTATTAATAAATTATTATTATATTTACCTTCTCACTCTTTCGACGTTTTCATCTATTTTTACTTTTGCTTTAAAACTCACGGCATCTTCAGTATTTGCATAAGCCTGAAACAAAAACTTACATGTACAGAGTGTAATTAATTTTATCTCACTAACAGGCCCCAACATCAAATCATGGGCCCCAAATTCACTGGTGGGCTCCCGCGTCTAATAATTGATGAGCGGGAAAATTTTTCTCTGGCGGGCCCCGCTAAGAGCCCCACGGAAGCCAACGGGTCCCCGCGCTTAATAATTGACGAGCGGAAAAAAATATTTTTGTTAAAACGGCCCCCCGCGCTTAATAATTGATGAGTGGAGAAGATAAATTCGAAAAAACAATTGTCAAGATTTTTGGCAGGACTCCGCTGCAGGCCCCTCGAGAGCCCTAAACTCAGTACCCAATAGCCCCCCCCCATAAGGAACACTGGTAATGGGGAACGACCTGTTGAACAAAAATCTATATATGCTTTTTCCTGTGCATTTTGAAAGATGTACTGACCTCTCTAGGTTTATAATTTACACACTTACCTATGAAAAGTTTGAGAACCTCTGTCTTCTGTGGGTTAATGGAGGTATATTTGTGCATGAAGGAACTTATACATGTATACGGCCACATAATAGATAAAACAAGCTAAAAACGTACTCTTCGCCAATTTACTGAGCTTTTTATATATAATTGTTACACATTCTATAGGATACTCTTCGCAGTTTTCTTGTAAATAATAAAAAAAAATTATTATGGAAATAATATCTCGCAAGATTTTCATTTTAGTACAAGCGACAAAAATTAAGAGAATTTTTTTTTTTTTTTAATTAAATAATTAATAACTTTTCTATTTACTGATCGATTTTCTTCAAAAAGGGGTTCTTCCTCTAGCTAACACTAACTAATTACTTTCTAAATTTCAATACAATCGGACTTTTCTTTCTTAAGTTATCGTGCTTACAAGAAACGTGACGGACGGACGGACGGACAGACGGACATTTTGAAAGTTGTTCAGAATTCGTTCACTAACACAATAATATGAAATTTTTTTCTCTACGAGCGATATTTACGATTTTAGAAATGTGCCGATCAAATACAATATACTCTTCGTTTTTGCGAAGAGTATAATAATAGGGATATAGTCTGGGGTCCAACAGTACGAAATCGCTCTAAATTCCAAGTAACCTGTACCGACATGACGTACATTTTTCAACTTCAGATTTACAAAAAGGGTTATATAGGCGATCAGAAATGACTTGTCGGATTCTTATCAGCTCTTGCATAACTTCTTAAATGATAAGAAAAGAGACGAAATGATAATTCCTAAGAAAATGTTTTTTAATACATAACACGTCCTGTAAAAGAAACTATGAGTGCTATCCATCTAATTTTTTTATAGTATACACTAAAGACATAAGCGCTTGGATGAGGCTCGATGGCATTGTTTAAATATGTTTAGTTTTTTGGGAAAAAAATATGAAATCTGTAACTATAAAATATTGTAGTAAGAATTTCGACATACGAGCAAGTACTTCAATTTTAAATTTTTTGTGTACAAACTATGCTAAAAAACATACCCAATATATTGAAAATGTTTTTGAGGCAAGAACTAAGTTGATATTGCATATAGTATTCGAGTTGTGAATTTTTAAAATAGGTGCATGATGCGGCGCATGTAATAAAGGCGACAGCTCTCCCAAAATTCATAAAGCGCATGAAAACAGTTTACAGTGGAATTAGCTGGTATGTTTATGTTTACTAGGCGTATGTATACAGTGCGAAGTTATTTGTCTTCACATTTTAACATTATAAAAACTATTTGACTTAGTCTAGGCCGATTTCGATGAAATAAGAACTAAATGTTACTCCAAGCTTAGATGAACCTCATTGGTTAAGTAGTTTCTGCGTGATGCGCGTTCAAACAAACAAGCAGACAAACAGAGAAAAATTACAAAATCTGTCTTAATGTATTCCATTACTCATCTTACACCCTCCCACATCAGTTTTTTGCAAATATTTTCAATGTTCATACACGTCAACTTTACAAATGTATTATATGTATACGTTTGAAAATTATTAAAAGGTAAAATAATTTAATAAAAGTTATTTACGCTCCCTACAGTGTTGTGAACCGTCATTCAAATTACCTCTTGCACAAAATTTTGGATGCAGAATTAGAAATCAGGAGCTGGTACCGATAATGTCGACAAAAAAAGTCTATCTGAACCTAAATTAAAAAGTGCAACTGTAAAATAAAATGCGACACAAAATGTTCTTGTGAGTGGTATTCAATTGCGTGCTCGTGTGCTGCTTTTCCTGAAAATTGTTTTAAGGGAAAAAGCAATATGCATCATTTTATAATGATGACTAACATGTAAGAATAGTTATACACAAAAATTACGTAATATACAACATTAATGTTTTATTTAAAATATCTCCCTTTTCTGCTTTCTATTAAATATGCTAAATACCTAAAATAATATTTCTCACTATTGTTTTATTTCTTAAACAATATAAAAACGAGTAGAAGTTGTACTCGGGCATGGCCAATTGTGAATACCTATTTGATTAATTGATTAACATTTTGCTCGAACACACAATTCACTTTGTATCGATTATTATTTTTTTAAATGAGTGGCCGCAATCGGCAACGCCCGACTACTACTTTCATTCGATTTGTTGTATTATTAACATAAAGTAATTCAAATTTGCAATTATATTGAACAATATAGTGCTTTTTACTGTTACACTGTACCAATTATCGTGTAGACTTTTTATTTTAATGCTGCATAATTACGCGCCTCATAAAAAAAATCATAAACAAAAAACTGTATACGTTATCGACAGGATCTTTTTTAAAAAAACTTTTTCAATATATGTACTATATTTGGTAAGCAATTGTATATAAAAATTTCATAAATTTAACATAGTTGTCCGCATATCGAAATTTTTAGAACGTAAATATCAACCTTTTGGTTTTAATTTTTTTTTTCCGAAAAAAAATATTCTTTTCAAAAATACCAATAGCTTAGTTAGCATCACGTATATCTTTTGAGTATACATACCAAAAAACAGATCGGTAGGTTACATAGTTTTTTTTTAACGGAGAATAACCATTGTAAAACATAATTTTGTAATTATCAATCCGCCATCTTTTTTGCGATTTCTGAAGTTGCGCAAGAGCAAAAATTAATCCGACAAGTGTTTTCTAGTGCCCCAAGTAATGCTCTCTTCATTACTTATATCAACATTTGTACGTCATGTCGGAACAGGTCATCTTGAGTTTGGATTGCTTGGACCCCGGACTAATAGGAACTTCATTCCAACTGGCAAAATTGAATCCTAAAGGAACTGAATTATTTTATAATTATCGTCTAGCGCCCTTTGGATTCTTTGGAGAAAGTTTTATTTCTTAAAGTATCAAATTACAACAATTCTATCTTGTAAGAAAACGTTTCTATAAGATTATTGTATATAAAAGTTCTTACAGCTCATATTATAAAACAACTGGCTTTTAGTCTCAGTGTCCAATAGCCCCCCCTAAATTTCAGTGTTAAAAAATAGTTGTACGGAAGTCATATTAAAGTTTCTTACTAAGTAATAAAACTGTCCTTATAGCAGCAGTACACAATAGGTATGAAATCATTTTATAATTAATCTAAGTACATCAGTTTATTCTGTTATAAATAACTTATAGAACAAAAATTTAGCACTCGAACTTGAAGAAAATGGTAGCAAACTCACATTCTCATAAAATGTTGGTTAGCCTCGAAATTAAATTAGAGGAAAATAAATTTGACTATATCCCGCAATTACTAAAATTGTTATTTTCTATAAAAAACAAGCTAAAAACGTACTCTTCGCCTGTTCACTGAACTTTTTATATACCGTGCGTGTAACGGGGCGCTAGGCATAGGGAGTAAAATTACAACAACGCGCGTGCCAGCTGGCTGAAATGAAATAACCAGTGTTGCTAACAGAGCTTTCTAAAATTCTCCGCCTACTGCCTTAAAATTCTCCGCAAATCGAAGAAATTCTTCGCCAAAAATAAAATATCAAAATTTTCTATACAACAGATATATACAAATATTTATTTGCTTCTCAATATGGAATCCATTAGTCCATTACTAATTTGCACAAATTGATATTTTAATTCATCAATAATGAATTATCAGCTGTTTTCTTTCGTGCTGAACAAACTGATTGCAATCATTAAACAGCCAATCAAATCGAGGTATTTTTGAAATCCTTGGTCTCTATTGGTTGCTTACTGATTGTGTTCACTTTGTTCACCACGAAAGAAAATAGCTAATAAAACCTGGTTGTGATGAATCAGCACAACCAGGTTTGGAGCACGCTTGAGATTAGTGAACTGTGAACTCTATATATACATACTGGAATGAGTACGACCAATTAGAAACCTATTGTTCCCTTTCAAAGAAACTTTAGAGATAAGCTAAATTTGGAGGCACTCTGGCTCCCTCTCACTTGTAAACTAATTATTCAGGAAACTGAGACAGGTAACCTTCAAATATGGCTTTCTCTCTCTAAAGCTTTTTCCAGCTCCAGCCTATCGGTCCTCACTCCAATATAGTATCGAGCCAACACCACCTGCTTTTAGGTGGTGTTGATCGAGCTCACTACTTGAGATCATTGGTTGACAACCGGCCTCTGTTGATCCTTAATGAAACTGAATATGCACATATCGCCATCTGTTATCATTTACACAAACTCCTAAACTGCAAGAAAACAGAGAGGTACATTATTTTGTTATCTGTTTTAATAAAGAAATAATTATAAATTCTGTCACCCTATATTCTCCGCCAATTCTCCGTCAAAAAGGCATTCTCCGCCAGATTCTCCGCAGGCAGTCAAATTCTCCGAAAAGCGGAGAATTCTCCGGCAATTGGCAACACTGGAAATAACGGAGCTGGGATCTCCGCCCGACGGAGGAATTTACGGCAGCAGTGTTGTCATATCTTTCGCGCTACGTGAATGTACATGCCTAATGGGAAATTACACGCACGGTATTTGTTACACATTCTATAGGATACTCTTCGCAGTTTTTTGTAATATTAGTTTTAGACATTATTAATTTTATAGTTCGTAAAATACTCAATGTAAAATAAAGTAAAAATCAAAAAGAAACCATACCATACCCCATTTGGATTCCGAGTCAAAAGCGTAAGAACTACAAAACCACCTTACACGTAAAAAAAATGTAAATTTTTATATTATAAGACACGAGCTAAAATCATATTTTCACGGTTGTGTATTACATTATGAAATGTATATTTGTAAAATATATAAATATTTAGATATTAAAATGAAATATTATTTCACCAGATTTCTATTCAATTACAAAAACATAAAAATCAAAAAAAATTTATTTCAAATTTGAATTATTAATAACATTTTTATTTACCGATCGATTTTGTTCAAAAATAGGGGTTCTTCCTGTAGCTAACACTAATTTACTGTCCAAATTTCAGTACAATCGGATTTTTCTTTTTTGAGTTATCGTGCTTACAATAAACGTGTCTGCGAGCGATATTTATTGATTTAGAAATGTGCCGATCAAATGCAATATACTCTTCATTTTCGTATTTGCGAAGAGTATAATAACATCAGTAATCAGGGATCCAGTAAACTAAATTCCGCCTACTTCTACTTTGCTATGCAACTTTTGGACCTACTTTTAAAATTAGATCTGTAAAATTTTCTACCGAACCCATTTCCGGAGGGCGATTTGCGATGTAAGCTTTCGTTCTTCCCCTATATTAATTTTTCACCTCTTTTCGGCGATACACGAGATTTAAGATTTTTCAGATATAACTCGTGCCACACTATAGTCTTATAGGACAGTTTTATAATCATCAGGTAAAATTATTTTATAGGGGTTGTATAGTTTTCTAATAAAATACCTACAATACCGAAATGTTGTATAAAATTGGGCTCTTCTGGTTGTATAGGCATTGTATAATGGTATTTAACTGCCTTATATAAGATTTGCAAGTTTCTTTCTATAAGATATATTGTATAGCAGTTCCAACAACTTTTTATAAAAAAGATTTTGCTAGTTGGGATCTAGACAGAAGTTGTCAAACAGCTTTTTTAAAATCCCTTTTATTTATTTTTTCTCCAAAACTATGAGTTTTAGACCCGCATGATAACATGCGGATCTAAAACTCATATGTATAAGGTTTTTTCACGTCGTTATTTGGTAACATAGATCGACGGCGTCAGGTGACGAAAAAATGACGTCTTAGTAACGTCATATTGTGACAAAATTATGACGTCATGTTGAGACGTTTATGTGACGCATCGATGATGTCATTTTTTCATTTTAGATTAGTTTATGCATTACCACGTAGTTTGTTGCAGAAATTATTTCTCGATGATGTCACATACAAACCATTGGCAGTAATCAGTCACTCTTTATTTTATACTTTAATGAATTAATAGAACATAAACAATATCAATTCCAATGTTCAAATTCGTTCAGAAAACATCAAGTGCGATTTGGATGGGCCTTATAACGGTCCGCAAATTTCCCTAAACTTTTGTTTAAACAATTTTCCTCTTCCTTTTTTCTTTCTTTTCTTTTCGGTGAACTATTTTAAAATTACAGCAGTTTGTACTTTGAAAAATAATGAAATTTTCGAGCTGCTGTAATTTGGAAACATTGATAGTGAAAGAAAATTGTTAAAGAAAAAATTCAGGAAATTTTATACCTTATCTACAATAACGATAATAGCTAATTACTACGTAGGAGCAATGGTGAGATAATTGCAAAAATCTGCAGTGAAGCATAAATATTTTTGGGAAGAGTAAATCGTAAAATAAGCAATAGAGGAAAATCGTTGTGTGACAGATCAGTAAAAACTTGTAAAATTCAGATTAAATTCATTCTTTTAAAGAAACAACGCTACTGTAAGTAAATTTTATTGATTATGCAAAATTAATAATGAGTATTAATAACGTCGGAACAACGGGACAGACATTTTTCCAAGATTCAAGAAACTTCTTCAAACTTCGAGCTACTGTAATTTTTTAAAAATTGACCGTAGAAAAAATTGCTTAGACAAAAGTTTTAGGCAATTTTATAATCTACAATGTTAGTAATAACTAATTATTAGGTGGGAATAACAGGAACCGATATAATTGCAAAGATCTGCAACGACGCACACATTTTACTTCCACATCCAGTGGAAGTATAGTAACGACAAAAAAAAATTTAAAAATTTTTATTGTTCAAATAGGCTTAGAATGTCATGAAACGTCGAGATTTCAAGTTTGAGTGAAAAAAAATTTCTGTTTGTCTGTCGGTCTGTCTGTAACTTTTTTTGAGCGCACGTTTACTCTGGAACCGTTTGAGATATTGACTTGAAATTTGGTACACATATGTACTTTAACGAGATCTAGAACTAGATTATATTTTCATCTTGTTCCGTCGAAGGGTTGGGGGGTAAATTGGGGTAAATTTGGAGTAAATAGGTAAATCAAGCAGGTAAGAGTTCATAAAATTGATATTTAGTATAGACAAGAGAAGCTAAGGTCTCAAAAAAAATTTTGGCATTAGCCACCCTCCATTACCAAAATGTGATTTAGTGTGTGTACAAGAACCAGAAACCTCAAAATATTTTTTTACTTTATCCACCCCCCACTCCCACCCCCACCCCACTACCGATGTGGGGTATCGATTTATGGGTTTTTGGGGTAGATGATTTCAAATATTATATTATTAAATTTCCATAAACAGTTATTTCCAGATACAAAATTTTTTCGTTGTGTGACTTGGATAGAAAATCCGGATGTGGAAGTAGTGATTCCTTGGGCAGTGGTTTTTACCTTTACCTTTCTGGCGGCTGTAGGTCGTAAAATATTAGCAATAGATAAAAATTGTTTAAATACAAGTTGTAGCTTTTTTATTCCCTGCAATATTAGTAATAACTAATTACTTCCACATCCAGTGGAAGTATAGTAACGACAAAATTTTTTTTTTAATTTTTATTGTTCAGATAGGCTTAGAATGTCATGAAACGTCGAGATTCTAAGTTTGAGCGAAAAAAAATTCTGTCTGTCTGTCGGTCTGTAACTTTTTTTGTGCGCACGTTTACTCTGTTTACGTTTACACGTTTACTTGTTCGAGATATTGACTTGAAATTTGGTACATATATATGTACTTTAACGAGATCTAGAACTAGATTATATTTTCATCTTGTTCCGTCGAAGGGTTGGGGGGTAAACTGGGGAAAATTTGGGGTAAATAGGTAAATCAAGCAGGTAAGAGTTCATAAAATTAGTATTTAGTATATACAAGAGAAACTAAGGTCTCAAAAAAAAATTTGGCATTAGCCACCCCCATTACCACCCTCACCACATTAATAAAGGGGATGAAAAAAAAATTGTGATTTAGTGTGTGTAGAAGAATCAGAAACGTCAAAATATTTTTTTGCTTTATCCACCCCTACTACCACCCCCTATCACTACCCCCACCCCACTACCGATGTGGGGTGTCGTTTTATGGGTTTTTGGGGTAGAGGATTTCAAATATTATATTATTAAAGTTCCATAAACAATTATTTCCACATACAAAATTTTTTCGTTGTGAGTGACTTGGATAGAAAATCCGGATGTGGAAGTAGTGATTCCTTGGGCAGCGGTTTTTTACGGTAAAACTAACAGGAAACGAGATAATCGGAAAAATACAATTTTGACCGTCGTTTTTCCAACATGACGGTCGTAGCGGGACACGAATTTTTGTAGAAAACGTGGATTAATGATTATGAAAAAATATCTCTGTAGTATGAAAAAACAAAATCTTTTGTATTAATTATTCACGGGTCAAATGACAGATTAACTGTACTACAATTACCTACCAAATATTATTTTTCTCGGTCAAATAGATTATTGTAAATACCGGATGTCAACGGAATCGTTAGACAAGCCATAGTTCAAAGTGTAAAACTCAAACTTGGAAGGACTAATATATATCAAAAATGAACAATTTTTCATTATTTGATACATTTTCGTCTCTTTGCGTTCCATAAAAAAAATTATGCCATAGATATCCCATTTTATAAACTAATTTGCAATATATCTTATCGTTGAGTATGACTCTTCACTCAACGGTTTTATTTATAATTATTATACAACCGCAAAATATTTGATATTTGATAAGTAAACAAGATAACGCATTAAAACAATAACAAAAATTGATACCTATACTATACTCTATGATATTATGATAACGATTGAAAATTAATAAATCAACGAACTTAACCATACTATGCAGATCAATGCAGATAATAAAATTAATTTTAAACTCATTCAGAAGAATTCTAAGCCACATGTTCGGAAGTAAAATGGAAGACATTCTAATTAATACAAAAGTATAAGAACCAAAAGTACCTAAATAATAATTTAATTGATTAAATATATTCATAATTTTATTGTCAATATAGATAAAACAATTAGGTAATAATGAACATATTTTTTTTGCGGTTTGCCTTAAAAAATCCCCATAATATTTTTAGTAATCATTACCTAGCAGCGCTTTTGGATATTATTATCTCTGACAATTTTCGTGATATGGATCTTTGTAACGAAATTTGCTATAAAAAAGCTATTTATTATTTTTTTTATAGAACGAGCGCAGATTTTTTTATCTCAGCGCAAAATCATGATATAACTTTTTATTGAAATGTTTTAGTTTTTAGTAACTATGTATAGCCTCTCGCATTTGGCATACTAGCACACGAATAGGAAGATTGGGTGCTTCTGAGGATAAGATTTGCGTTAGGGACAAAGCAGAATATTTTATTCGAATTTTACATACCTTATTTTTACGTCGTGCCCTACCGGTTAACAACGCCATAGATATAGTTTTTATAATCAAAATAGAACTGTAAAACGCGTATAAACGAAAAAGTGGATTTTCTAAAAAGATTTCTTGCACAGGTTGGGCCATCTTAATAATTCTTCTGAAGAACCTAATTTAACAGGATCTTAAAATGACAGAGGTCTTTTTGGATGTTCTGATATATTACGTTTATCGTACTGGTAAAATATGATGTGTCACACTCTGCAACCAGCTAGTTATATGGATGCCATGACATGCAGAAAAGTTTATCAGGACAAAGATTATTTTTATTCGAGTAAATAAATGTTTTTTTCGAATTATAAAAATACCTATATCAAAAGAAAATTGAACAAAACGTGATATGCTGTATAATCGATTGAGTTTTTGCATGTCATATGTCATACTCATCATAACTGCGTCGGGTAAAAAATTTCATTAAAATAAAACATTCTTTCTTTAATCAAAATTATAATAATGGCTCTAATTTGCCTATTGGATTAATACCTTAAACTAGGAAAGGGACTCGTAACAGAGCATACTCGCCGGGCAGCCACATTGTGACCAACGAAAATGTTTGCAAAATACAATAAGGGTGAGTTGTACCAACTAAGTTCAGCCAAGTTCAGGATGATCCAAGATTAACAGCCAAGAGCCAAGTTACGATTTTTACAACAATCGTAATCATGGATTTTGATCTCGGATCAAGCCGAACTTGGCTTGAACCTATTTGAGACAACTCGCCCTGAGTGATTCAAAAGTGATCTAGTGCAATTTTTATTATGTACATATTGGTAACGTGTTCTCAGCATCCTGCTGTAAAAGTCGCAACGGAAAGAAAACTGCGCGGCAAAAGTAACGTTTCACAGGAAATACCTACAATAAATGCAATTCTTTCATTACTGAACTAAATTAGCTGTAGACTTTTTATTATACTCTTCACAAATTGACCGACCGGTGGCGCAGTGCTTAAGGTTTGCGACCACGAGGTCCCGGGTTCGAATCCTGGCTAGGGTATGGATGTGTAGTGGCGTTTTTCTCGTGTTGCCGAGACGGTAGCAGTGGGCTAGACTGTGGTTGTGTGAGATGACAACACGGTCTAGTCGCTCTCCTCTCCTGGGTTCGAGTCTCAGCTGTGGCAGATGGCAATGTCGCAGGGAATGGATGTTGTGATGTTGTCTCTGTGTGTGTCCGTCCTGGTTGAGTGGTAGAATAACCATCGGCTAAACTCCGCCAGGACATTAAAATAAATAAGGCGATAAAAAAAAACGAGAACGAAGAGTATATTGCATTTGCACATTTCTCAAAACAGTAAAAAAAATTTCATATCATTGTGTTAGTGACGAATTCTGAACAACTTTTAAAATATCCGTCTGTCTGTCCGTCCGCCACGTTTCTTGTAAGCACGATAGCTTGAAATAAAAGTCCGATTGTATTGAAATTTAGACAGTAAGTTAGTGTTAGCTAGAGGAAGAACCCTATTGTTTTTGAATAAAATTGATCAGTAAATAAAAAAGTTATTAATTACTTGAATTTGAAAAGAAATATTTTTTTGATTTTTGTTTTTTTAATTGAATAGAAATCTGGTGAAACGATGTTTCATTTTAATTACTTATATATTTTACTAATACAGTGTGTGTAGTGGCGGGCTGGGCATAGGGAGTAAGAATTGCAACATCGCGTGTGCCAGCTGGCTGAAATGAAATAACTGAGAACAGGGATGCTTCAGTGGTCTCTAGCGCCGACTCTTTAATCTATGCCGCCGACGGGCGAGTTTGCTGTTACCTGGGTTGTCATATCTCTCGCGCTACGTGGAAGTACATGCCCAGTCCGCAATTACACGCACTGTATACATTTCATAATATAATATCCAACCGTGGAAATATGATTTTAGCTCGTCTCTTATAATGTAAAAATTTACATTTTTTTACGTGGCAGGTGGTAATGTAGTTCTTACGCTTCTGACTCTTCTTCTTTTAGCGGGGCGACTGAGAGTCGCCGCACTCAGGCCTTGTGGCCCATTGTGCTACCGCTACGGATTTATTGAATTCCCCCATCCATGCCGGATTCTAACCCAAAGGCCAAAACCCTTCCTATAGGGGCATTCCTTATTTCCTCCGGCACCGGAAAACCAATGCCGAAGTGTTTGTGCCTCAAGTACATAAAACTAGGGCAGGAAGTAAGGACGTGGATGGAAGTCTCCTCCTCGTCTCCGCAGAACCTGCAGTGTGCAGGTGTTTTCTGAAAGAGCCGTGTCCAGTCAAAAGACCTACCACGGTTCTGACCTGTTTCCTGTTTAGTCGCAGGATTTGTTCTGCTCGCTTCGGCAAGGGTCCCGAGATCAGGAGCCTCGCTTGCCGGAGTCCTGGGTAGGAGGCCCAGAAGTCAAAGAACTGGGACCGTGTCCAGTCTTCTACTGACTTCTTGGCATTTGATCTAGGGTAACCGAGAGCCGGCTCCGGACCCAGTAGGGGCCTCTGAGAGCCCCCTCTGGCCAGAGCGTCTGCCCGCTCGTTACCCTCGATGTTGCTGTGTCCTGGCACCCAGAGAAGCTTGACCCAGTTGAATGAGCCAAGTTCACAGAGAGCCTGTCTACAGTTTTGAACCAGGATTGACTTGGTCCGGACTGATGCAAGGGCCTTGAGGGCCGCTTGACTGTCGCTACATATATATATATGTGCCTGTTTCAATATTTCCTTCGGATATTCTCCTGTGCGCAGACCAAAATAGCAAAATTTCGGTCTGGAATACCGTGACGAATTTGCCCAAGGCATAAGAATCTTCAGCCCTGGGCCTTTCACCGTATATCCCCGCTCCAACACTTTCCTCAAACCTCGATCCGTCTGTGAACCAGACGATATCGGCGGGCCTGAGTATGTCCTCGAGTGGGTTCCAGTCTTCCCTTTTGGGGATGACAACCTCAAAAGGTTCTGAGAAGGAGAAGGAAGGCGCCATATCGTCACTCCTGGCCTCCAGAAGTGAGTGAGTCCTTATCGCGTTGGAAAGGGCTCTAGTGTGTCCTAATTGTTCTCCTCCGGCCTTCCACTGACCACCGCACCTCAGCCTGTAGGCCGCTTTCCGAGCCTCGGCCTCAACCACCATGTGAAAGGGCACGAGGTCCAGAAGGACCTCCAGAGCTGCTGTGGGGGTTGTGCGTATTGCTCCTGTGACTCCCAAACAGGCGAGTCTTTGGAGTTGTCTTAGCTTCTGTTGAATGTAAAGCCTGGTTACAGCAGGCCACCACACAACAGAAGCATAAGTGATCATTGGTCTTACTATCACAGTATAGTACCACATTGTTACCCTGGGGTTTGACCCTCATGTTTTACCAAAGGTCCTTCTACATACCCACAGGGTTGTAGTGGCCCTTTGTATTTGTCTCTCTATGTGATCTTTCCAGGTCAGCTTAGAGTCCAGGATAACACCCAGATACTTATTCGCCGTCCTGGAAATCGTTAGTCGTGTCATAGAGTACTGGCTCGACGAAACCGTCTAGCCTGCGCCTCCTAGTGAAAATTACCAGTACTGCCTTAGAGGGGTTGACTCTAAGGCCCTGGTCGTTACACCATCTCTGTACGATCTGCAGGGCCTGGGGATTTTCCCGAGATGATAATTGCTAGGTCATCTGCGTAACCTTGAGCAAAAAGACCCTCGTTCTCGGGTTCCTGGAGTAGACCATCGAGAACATGGTTCCATAGCAGAGGGGAAAGGACGCCTCCTTGTGGGCAGTCTCTCCTTACCGAAACTTTTACTGCCGTTTCCTCGTTGGAAGCTATAATTTGCCTTCCCGCCAACATGGCCCTCAACCATCTAATGATGGTGTCATCGATGCCATGATAGGCGGCGCTTTTGACTCGGAATTCAGCCATATTTTCCTGTACCACAATTTTTCCTTTCACCACCCTTTATCCTTACCCTTGCTTCGCATATTCTCAATCCCTTTCTATTCCTCTTCTATTCGTCTTTATTGTTACCTTTTGTTATATTTTTGTTTTTTTTTGTCTCCTTTTCAAAGTCCCCCCTCGGCCAATAACCTCTAAAAATCCAAATATTTTAACTGACAACCTCATCTTCCTGGAGGCGGGACGACTACCAAGACGGACGTCATTATATAGTCCCTTGAGGCGTTGATTGAAGAGTCTATAAGAAGTATAAGATATGCAACTATACGGCCAAAACGGTTCCTATATGTTCATCTCGCTCAATCACGCTTCCCCCACGTCCCTATCCACATATTGTTCGTTGACTTGTGGTGCCACCGCGCGGTGTTATTTTGCGCGAACCGCGAATAGAAATACTGGACGTTGATATCCAGCGAACGAGGGTACATATAGGGAGTTATCGCAAAAGATAACGTATGTACGTTAAACGTTATCTTTGACATCTACGCTTGCGCATGTTTGTTTTTGTACGTGAAAACCAATATGCGCTTGCTTAGATGTCAAAAATAACGTTTAACGCAAATACGTTATCTTTTGCGATAACTCCCTAATATATTTATTAAAAGTTATAATTCTCCACGCAGGTTGTAGACCAGCGCAATCAGTGCCGGCGTCAGGGACATTTGGCACCTGTAGCAAACAGTTGCTTGCCGCCCTGATAAAAAACATTTACAAGTTACTACTGTTAGGACAAATTTATTAATAAAAACTCAGATAAATAATTCTTTCACTAGTTTCACTTAAAATTCAACAACAAGAGAAACCTTTAACTATCAATTATTGTCGCATTTCATCTTTTAAGTCGCCACGTTGTGCGCTGTAACAATCGTGTTTTCTTCGAAATTGCAATTGTTCCTTGTCCTCGAGACCCATTTGGGGTTCAAAAAAATTTTTTTTTTGAGATTTTTGTTCAATCTTGAATTTCTGAAATTTATAAAAATGTGATAAATTAAAAATGTTTATTTTGCTATTCGGTTCAGCTTCATGGAATAGTATTTATGAGTACGTTTAAGACCTCCCAATTTTTTTAAATAATTAGAAAAAAGAATATGCAAATGTCGAGGATGGTGTTTTTGATCTTTCAGCGCTTGCGTAGTGAGAACGGTAATAAATACGAAAATTCACCGCACTTTTTTTTGTACAACATGGAATTTTCTACAAACAAGTCCGCGAGGGCATATTCTTATCTACTATAGTTTTCGAGCTACAGGTGCTCACGTGTAAGCATAAAAATGACTGTTTTTTACGCTACTCTGCAAGTGGCACTGGCGTGCGCCGACTTAATTAACAAACAAAAAATTAAGAAAACGGTGATGCTAATAGTCAAATTTAAATTACACAAAATATAATGAGTAACTTCTGTTTAAAACTGTTTTTTATACGATGCATAATATTAATAATGGAGTTACAAGTATTAAAAAAATGTTGAAATAAAATAAAAAAATAGTTAAATATTCTTTGTGTTATTGAAATGTATGTACAATTGTACAGAAAAAAACACTAATTAATAAAAATATGCGGCAAGTTCCAGTTATATAAAAATAGATGAAAATGAAAAATTACACTTTTCGGTCCTAATATTAATTGTTTATATGTGATAAAAACAAAATGATATGTCAACAATAAATATATTTTTTAAGAAAGAAAATTACTTCCTACAAGGTGGAAAAGTTCAAATGTACAATTTCTTAAATGTTTTTTGCATTAAAAAACGCATATTTAAGAAAAATGAAGGACGCCATCGTGCAGAGCGATCAGAAATTCATAAATAAAAAAATCGACCATAAATTCTCACTGGACAAATAATATTTAACTGCTTTAACGGGCTGCTTGGAGAACAGCGCGAAAAACAGTTACTTTGAGGTTTGCGCGCGGGCGCCTTTGGCATGTGAGCTATAATAGATAAAAATATGCTCTCAGGGACTTTTTTGTACAAAATTCGATGCTTTATAAAAAGTGCATTTTCGTTATACTTATTACCGTTCTTGCTGTGTGAGTCAAAAAAGACCTTCTTCGAAATTTCAATATACTTTTTTATAATCGTGTAAGCAAATTGGGAGGTCTTGAAATATTCACAAATACTGTTACCTTCGAACTCAATGAAATCGCACTAAAATATTTTTTTTGCTAGTACCAGAAGAAAAATGCAAGCGACTTCAGAAGTGTACCATTTGTGCGATACTTTATCGCCTCGAAAACTATGCTCTCGGAAAAGTAATACCTACTTGTAATAAAAAAAAAAAATTAACCAGTCTTTCCACAGATATTCAAATTAAGTTAATTACTTCCACATCCAGTGGAAGTATAGTAACGACAAAAAAATTTAAAAAATTTTTTATTGTTCAAATAGGCTTAGAATGTCGTGAAACGTCGAGATTTTAAGTTTGAGCGAAAAAAAAATTTCTGTCTGTCTGTCGGTCTGTAACTTTTTTTTGCGCGCACGTTTACTCTGGAACCGTTTGAGATATTGACTTGAAATTTGGTACACGTATGTACTTTAACGAGATCTGGAACTAGATTATATTTTCATCTAGTTCCGTCGAAGGGTTGGGGGTAAATTGGGGTAAATTTGGGGTAAATGGGTCAATCAAGCAGGTAAGAGTCCATAAAATTGGTATTTAGTATATACAAGAGAAGCTAAGGTCTCAAAAAAATGTTTTTCATTAGCCACCCCCATTACCACCCTAACCCCCTTATTAAAGGGGATGAAAAAAAATTGTGATTTAGTGTTTGTACAGGAACCAGAAACCTCAAAATATTTTTTCACTTCATCCACCCCCCACTATCACCCTCCTGTCACCACCCCCCACCCCACTACCGATGTGGGGTATCGTTTTATGGGTTTTTGGGGTAGAGGATTTCAAATATTATATTATTAAAGTTCCATAAACAATTATTTTCACATACAAAGTTTTTTCGTTGTGAGTGACTTGGATAGAGAATCTGGATGTGGAAGTAGTGATTCCTTGGGCAGCGGTTTTTTTATTATGTTTACCAATTATTACTCTTTTTCCCAATAAAATCGCTTTTTCGTTTTAATTATTAAAAAAAGCAATTACAGAGAAAAACCTATAAACAAATAAATAACTTTTAATGAACCCATCACTGCAGTAGCAGCAATATTTGGGAGAGGATAAAAAATATTTTTGTACAAATTGGTTATTACAGTTCAGCAGAATTAAAGAAAGGAATGGTGTAAATCCGAAAAATATTGCAACATGTAATATTTTTGCGGCAGTAGTAATGGAAAATGTCATCTAAAACATATTCAAAATTTACTAGGGTGAAGACGGTTAAGAAAGGTGCAAAATGGATAATTTTGTGATATCTTAAAAATAACAGTTTCATCATAAAATGTCAATATGCCTTTTACTTCCACATCCATGGAAGTACAACAACGACAAAAATTGGTATTTAGTAAATACAAGAGAAGTCAAGGTCTCAAAAAATTTAACCATTATCACTCTCATTATTAAAGAGGGGGGGAATAAAATTGTGAGTTAGTGTGTGTACAAGAACCAAAGGCTTCAAACATTTTTTTTTACTTCATCCACCCCCACCCCCACTACCGATGTGGTATATCGCTTTATGGGCGATTTCAAATATTATATAATTAAAGTTCTATAAACAACTATTCCCACATAGTGGAGTGCAAATATAGTATCAAAATATTTTTCGTTTTGAGCGACTTGGATAGAACATCAGGATGTGGAAGTAGTGATTCCTTGGGCAGCGGTTTTAACATTTTAAAATGAAAACCTCAGCCCAAGGAATCACTACTTCCACATCCAGATTTCCTATCCAAGCCTCTCAAAACGAAAACACTATATTTGCACTCCACCATGTGGAAATAATTGTTTATGAAATTTTCTAAATGAAAACCAAAAAACGATATGCCACATCGATAGTGGGGGTTGGGGTGGTGGTAGGAGGTGAAACGCGGGTGGATTAAGTGGAAAATTTTCTGAGGCCTTTGGTTCCTGTACACACTAAATCACAATTTTTTTTTTCACCCCCTTTAATAATCGCGTGGGGGTGATAATGGGGGTAGTTAATGCCAAAAATGTTTCTAAGACTTTAACTTCTTTTATATAATAATAAACTAAATACCAAATTTTATGGACTCTTACTTGCTTAATTTACCTATTTACCCCCATTTATCCCAATTTACCACCCAACCAACAGAATAAGATCAAAATATAACCTAATTCCAGATCTCGTTAAAATACATATGTGTACCAATTTTCAAGTCAATATCTTAAACGGTTCCAGAGTAATCGTGCACCCAAAACGTCAGAGACCGACGCGATAGAAATTATTTTTTGCTTCAACTTAAAATCTCGACATGTCATAACATTCTAAGCATATTTAAATAAATGTTTTCAAAATTACTACACTTATACTGGAAGTGGGAGCAATACGTAGAAAATGGCATGACAAAAATAGAAACAATCATAATGTGCCGTGGACTACACGGTGGAAGTAATCTACTTCAAGCACTTTCTTTGAGGAAACGCATCTATACTGCTCGAGGTAACCCACTGCGCATCCATTTTACTCGAGGAAGCCCACTGCGTATCCGTATAGGTAACCTACTGCGCATCAACAGTACCTACTCAAGGAAAGCCACTGCGCATCCATTATACTCGAGGAAACTTACTACGCATCCATACCACCCGAGATAACCAACTTCGCATCCAAACTACTCGAGGTAACCCACTGCGCATCCATGTTACTCGAGGAAACCCAATGCGCACCCATACTACTTGAGGTAACCTACTGCGCATCTATTTTACACGTGAAAACCCACTGCGCATCCATACTACTCAAGGTAACCCATTGCGCATCCATTTTATTCGAGGAAATCTACTGCGCATCCATATTACTTGGAGTAACGTACTGCGCATCTATAGTACTCGAGGAAAGCCACCGCGCATCCATAGTACTCGAGGAAATCCACTGCGCATCTATATACTACTCGAGATAACCCACTTATTAAAGAATAAAGAAAATAATAGAAACATCGAACAGGTTGCATGGTATTTTAATTGAAAATCGTAGAAGCTCACAAAGAAGAAAAAAATTGCACTCCACTATGTGAAAATTATTTATGAAACTTTAATAACATAATATTTGAAATCGCCTACTCCAAAAACCTATAAAACGATATGTCACATCGGTAGTGGGGGGTGGTGGAAGGGGGTGGTAGAGGGGGCAAATTAAGTAAAAAATATGTTGAGGCCCTTTAATAGTGAGGTGGGGGTGGTAATGGGAGTAATTTTTTGAGCCCTTACCTTTTCTTATATATACTAAATACCAATTTTATGGACTCTTACATGCTTGATTTACTTATTTACCCCCCCTTTATCCCAATTTACCCTTCAACGGAATAAATGAAAATATTATCTAGTTCCAGTTCTCGTTAAAATACATACGTGTATCAAATTTCAAGTCAATATCTTTAACGGTTCCAGAGTAAACATATGCACAAAAAAGTTACGGGCAAACAGAAATTTTTTCTGCTCAAATTTAAAATCTCGACGTCTCATGACATTCTAAGCCTATTTGAACAATGACAGTTTTTTTAAATTTTTTTGCCGTTACTATACTTCCACTGGATGTGATTGATGTGAAAGTAATAAAATTCACTTTATCGCGTTGTGCGCATTTGTGATGCACATGGTACATGGAACTTTTACTTAATTTTCTTTGTTATGTATTATTTAATATTATATCAAAATGGTTTATTTTACTGGGAAAAAAATGTTTTATGTTGCCAGCAGCTCATTGGGTTTTTATATTTAATTGTTATGAAAATAAACATAATAAACACGCCACACACTAAACAGAACAGGAAGGTATGTGTTTGATTCAAAATTGTTTTTTATTTGCTAGGTATGCATTACATGTTTTTGTAAGAATCATTACCGTTTTTAGGTTAAATTTAAAAATACAATGTAGCTGGCAATGATGAATATTTCACCATTTCGTCGTTTTTCTGAATGTTTCAGATGTTGCATTGCATTTAAATATTATGTCTCTATGAGAGCCGTCTCTGGCGCAGAGACAAACCTCCTTGTTTATCAAAAGCGACGATTTACGCGACGCGAACCATACGAGTGCATGCCATCAACCTAACTGATGTTTGTGCAACTGACTAAGATCTTAGACCCCAATACCGGTGGCGCCGTACTGTACATCGGACCCTGCTTGGGCTACGATTTCAAGTACACGGTTGCGCCTCTTGGTAAACTTTTCACTCAACGCTTGAGGTAAAGCTTTTACCCCAAAAATTCTGTGATTGGACCGCAAGACATCTACCCTTCCGTTTTTGAGGGCGGGGAACACGATAGTGATGATAGTTTCCGACCTACCTTCCAATCACTAAACCGATTTTCCGGTGAGAGGCTCGCAAGGGCTAGTCGAATCGGATTTTTTTGGCCAATTTGAATAATAATATAAGTAAATATTGACCATATTGACCCATCCCCCGGGGTTGAAACTACGCCCACCCCCAATAACGAAATGCCACGAAAACAACGAAAATCAGCTTGAGAGCGGTAAACTCCCGTTTTCGAGGGCAGGGAACACGATGGTGACAATATTTCCCGACATATCCTTCACCCACTCCCTTAAACCTGAAAAACCACCCTGTTTTCAGATTTTCCGGTGCTAGACTTACGAGGGCTTGTCGGATAGGATGTTTTCTCATTAATAACAATCCTCTTTATACCTACATAAAAATATTTAACATTTAAAAAAAAAAACAAAGCAATATTAAAGAGCTCCTTAAAAATTAATCAACAAAAGAACGTTTAAATTCATTGCATTATAGAAAATATATAAAATGTTATACAAAAAAGAAAGTAACATAACCATTATTTCTCTTTGTAAAACTCGGGATTCACATTGAAAAATATGTTTTCTACTAAATTAACAAATTGATGCATTTACTGCATTTTAGACTCAAAAATTAAAATCGTCCTAAAATTCAAGTAGGCTCAAAAGTTCTTACAATTGTCCAATCGTCTCCAGAATACCAAAATGTAAGAACATACAGGATGTTCCGCTTAAAATTTTAAAGTTGGGGGCCCTATATGTCCGGGGAATCCGGAAATTATGGAAAAGTGTCAAATAATGACAAATTTGCCATCTGCCAACTATTGTTTTTCAAATTGCATCCCTTAAAATTTTGCACTGCAATGATATCCCATTTTATAAATTAATTTGCAAAATGTCTTATCCTTGAGTATAAGAGTCTCCGATTAAAGAACTTTAGTTCTTTAATCGGAGATAAGACTTCACTCAACGGTTTTATTTATAATTATTATACAACCATTACAACCGCAAAATAGGGTATTTAATATTTGATAACCCATTAAAATAATAAAAAAAATTGATACCTATGATAACGATTGAAAATTAATGAATCAATGAAATTAATCATACTATGCAGGTCAATGCAGAGAATAAAATTAATTTTAAACTCATTCAGAAGAATTCTAAACCATATGTTCGGAAGTGAAATGAAAGACATCCTAATACAAAAGTATTAAGAACTAAAAGTACCTAAATAATAATTTAATTGATTAAATATATTGATAATTTTACTGTCAATATATATAAATTTAGATTACAATTAATTAAAATATATTTTTTTTGCGATTTGCCTTAAAAAAATCCCAATAATATTCTTAATAATCATTATACAACTGCGCTCTTAGATATTATCCGTGACAATGGATCCTTGTAACGAAATTCATTATTTTTTTTATAGAACGAGCCCAGATTTTTTTTATCTCGGCGCAAAATCATGATATAACTTTTTGATTGAAAGTTTTTGGCGAGGTCGGGTTTTAGTTTTTAGCTACTTATTTGACAAACTATGTACAGCCTCTGGCATTTGGCACATTAATAGGAGGATTGGCTGCTTCTGAAGATAAGATTTGCGTTAGCGACAAAGCAAAAAATTTTATTCGACTTACCTTACTTTTACGTAGTGCCCTAACGGTTAAAAACGCCATAAGTAAAGTTTTTAAAATCAAAATAGAACTGTAAAACGCATATAAACGAAAAAGTGGATTTTCTAAAAAGATTTCTTGCACAGGTTGGGCCATCTTGATAATTCTTCTGAAGAACCTAATTTAACAGGAGTTTAATAGAATTTTAGATGTTCTCTGATATGTTACGTTTATCGTACTGGTAAAATATGATGTGTCACACTCTGCAACCAGCTAGTTTATATGCTAGTATGGATGCCATGACATGCAGAAAAGTTTATCAGGACAAAGATTATTTTTGTTCGAGTAAAAAAATGTTTTTTCCGAATTATAAAAATACCTATATCAAAAGAAAATTGAACAAAACTTGATATGCTGTATAATCGATTGAGTTTTTGCATGTCATACTCATCATAACTGCGTCGGGTAAAACATTTCATTAAAATAAAACATTCTTTCTTTAATCAAAATTATAATAATGGGTCTAATTGCCTTTTGGATCAATACCTTAAACTAGGAAAGGGACTCATAACAGAGCATCCTCGCCGGGTATCCGCATTGTGACAAAGAAAATGTTTGCAAAATACAATACGGGTGAGTTGTACCAACTAAGTTCAGCCAAGTTCAGCATGATCCAAGATTAAAAGCCAAGAGCCAAGTTACGATTTTTACAACAGTCGTAACCATGGATTTTGATCTTGGATCAAGCCGAACTTGGCTTGAACCTACTTGGGACAACTTGCCCTAAGTGATTCAAAAGTGATCTAGTGCAATTTTTATTGTGTACATATTGGTAACGTCAGTGGCGGCTGGTGAAATTTCAATATTTTTTTTCTCGTCTGTGGCGCATGGGACCCATACGAAACTTGGGAAATAACATCTAGAGAAGCACTTCTCTAATGACCCCTAAAAAATTTTGAAAAAGCAGTTTGCGAAAAAATTTTTGAAAATTCGCTAGCCTCCCCTGGGTCTAGGGACCCCTGTTTACTTTTATTTTTTTTTGTCATATGCATTTGACTTTTCATAAAAATGCATCGACAGATTTTGGAGTTTGTGAAAATATTTTCATTACTAACTGAGATACAACGAATTGAAATATTGTAATTTGTTAAATTGTAAATTACAAAATTTCAGTTCATTGTATTTCAGTTAGTAATGAAAATATTTTCACAAACTCTAAAATCTGTCGATGCATTTTTATGAAAAGTCAAATGCATATGACAAAAAAAAATAAAAGTAAACAGGGGTCCCTAGACCCAGGGGAGGCTAGCAAATTTTCAAAAATTTTTTCGCAAACTGCTTTTTCAAAATTTTTTAGGGGTCATTAGAGAAGTGCTTCTCTAGATGTTATTTCCCAAATTTCGTATGGGTCCCATGCGCCACAGACGAGAAAAAAAATATTGAAATTTCACCAGCCGCCGCTGGGTAACGTGTTCAGCATCCCGCTGTAAAAGTCGCAGCGGAAAGAAAACAGCGCGGCAGGAGTAACGTGTTTCACAGGTAATACCTACAAATGCAATTCTCACATTACTGAACTAACTAAATTAGCTGTAGACTTTTTATTATACTATTTGCAAATACGAAAACGAAGAGTATATTGCATTTGATTGGCACATTTCTAAAACAGTAAATATCGCTCCCAGACAAAAAATTTTCATATCATTGTGTTAGTGAACTCAACGATTAGTAAACGAATTCTGAACAACTTTCAACATGCCCGTCTGAGCGCCACGTTTCCTGTAAGCACGGATAGCTTGAAAGAAAAGTCCGATTGTATTGAAATTTGGACAGTAAGTTAGTGTTAGCTAGAGGAAGAATCCAAAATCGATCAGTAAATAAAAAATATAATATTTTGAAAAAAGTATTTCTTTGATTTTTGTTTTTTTAATTGAATAGAAATCTGGTGAAACGATATTTCATTTTAATTATTTATATATTTTACTAATATACATTTCATAATATAATATTCAACCCGTGGACATATGATTTTAGCTCGTCTATTATAATGAAAAATTTACATTTTTCTACGTGGCAGGTGGTCATGTAGTTCTTACGCGTTTGGCTCGGAATCCAGCCATACTTTCCTGTTCCATAATTTTTCCTTTCCCCACCTTTTATCCTTACCCTAGCTTCGCATATTCTCAATTCCTTTTTATTCCTCTTCTATTCGTCTTTATTGTTACCTGTTGTTATTTTTTGCTTTTTGTCCCTTTTTGTCTCCCCTGGGCCAATAACCTCTAAAAATCCAAATATTTTAACTGACAACCTCATCTACATCCTATCTTCCTGGAGGCGGGACGACCACCAGGACGGACGTCGTTATTGTCCATTGAGGTAAAGCTTTTGCCTCATGAATTCTATGACCCCCCCCCCAGTTTTCGAGGGCGGGGTACACGATAGTGATATTTTCCGACTAAACCGAAAAAAACTTTTTTCGACTTTCCGGTGCTAGGCTTCCAAGGGCTAGTCGATGAATGAATTTGAATAACATAAGTAAATATTAACCACAGGTGACCTAACCCATCCCCCGGGGTTGAAACTACCCCCACCCCAATAACGAAATGCCACGAAAACAACGAAAATCAGCTTGAAAGCGGTATACCCCCGTTTTGGAGGACGGGGAACACTATGACGACAATATTTCCCGACATATCCTTCACCCACTACCCCTAAACCTGAAAAACCACCTCCTTTTCCGATTTTCCAGTGCTAGACTTGCGAGGGCTTATCGAATAGGATTTTTTGGTATTAATTCAAATAAAATAATGGATCAGACGAGACCCAACCAACCAAGGAGCTCAAGCAGCCTTTACCATCATTACCATTATCATCAGGCATTATTATTTCTGGAATTAAATTTATGTCGTAATGAAGATTTTCATCTTCCTGTTAAAGTGATTCCTTTACATGCACCCAATTACTACAATCGATACCCTTATAATTCTTACAGAACAAGCTAAATTTAATACCTAGTTTTTTAGAGCTACATCGCTTAACACATCCACTCTTACAAGCAGGCGCGCAGCCAGGGGGGGGGCCATGGGGCCCGGGCCCCCCCCAAGCCGTCTTCCACGAACCAAAAAATAAAGAAGCATAATCACTATTAGTACAAATAGTCCCTTCAAATTAGGAAATATTTAAGAAAAATTTCCCACAGTTATGAGACCTGTATAAAGTGAAGTATTTGGGTTGTCTAAACATGATTTCCACCCCCCGCAGTTCTAAAACAGGGTGGTTTTTGAGAAATATATACATATATATGAATTTTAGCGTATTTTCGTCTTTCTCTCTATATCGAGGAAAGACTATGCATCTTAGTGAAAAATTTAAGAGGGTAAAGTAGTAGAGCATAAAATTTCTTATAAATTTTGTCTCTACCTTTTTTTTTTCGAACTCCGCTTAGTTACGCTGCTAGAGGGCGCGAAAGAAATAAATATAAATATAGACTTTTGTGCCTTTTTTAGATTTTGAGCCAAGATTATGCATTTTTATGAAAAATTACATGAGATCAAAGTTGTAGAACATAAAATTCACTATCTTTAGGTGTTCTCTAGTATATATATATATATATATATATATATATATATATATATATATATATATATATATATATATATATATATTTTTTTTTTTTTTCATAGAAATATATATATATTTTATGTTCTACAACTTTGATCTCACGTAATTTTTCATAAAAAATGCATAATTTTGGCTTAAAATCTAAAAAAGGCGTAAAAGTCCATATCCATATTTATTTCTTCCGTGCCCTCTAGCGACGAAACTAAGCGGAATTCGAAAAAAAAAATGGTAGAGACAAAATTTATAGGAAATTTTATGCTCTACAACTTTGATCTCCTGATATTTTTCACTAAAATGCATAGTTTTTCCTCAAAATAGAGAAAAAGACGAAAAAACGCTAAAATTCGTATATATGTATATATTTCCCAAAAACCACCATTTTTTAGAACTGCGGGGGGGGGGGGGTGAAAATCATGATTAGACAACCCAAATACTTCACTTCTTACAGGTCTCATAACTGTGGGAAGATTTTCCATAAAACAACGATTTTTTGACTAATTTGAAGGGACTAAAAGCAGTATCCAAATTATCTCTTGAAATTAATACTTTGTAATTAATGGCAGTATTATCTAGTAGAGGAATCTATACACATTCGTTTTCAACCATTTTCTGAAAAGTTTTCCTCAATCTCTGGGGAAGACGGTTCTATCGCCCCCCCCCCCCCCAGATGAATTTTCTGGCTGCGCCACTGCTTACAAGTGCAATTATTTTGCTTAAAAAATGAATCTGGAATCTGGAATGAGTTTCTCTGAAGAGAATTTTGGTTCTAAAAATCAATTTTCTATAGTCCATCCCCAATTTATCAGATTTATATTCGTATTTAAAAGCCAAGCTTGACAATGAAAGTATACACTAAGAGCATGCTCGCGTATGGCTGGCTCTGTCGGGGGAAATTTACATATATCCACATTCTTATGTTGCTGAAGCAAGAATTGGAATCTATGTCATTAAAATTTCCTTCAGTAGGATATTTTTTTCAAATATTGCATAGGTCATTAGGTAATTCATTTATATCGAGAAAAATTTCCGAATCCGTTGCCAGATCGTCGTAGTTGCTTAAAATGTCGAAAATTTTTAGCTTTCCTTGCTTAAAGAAGGCAGATGTTGTATCGCAGCCCCCGAAAGCATGCGCAAATAAAATTATTTTTTTTAGCTCGGTCATTTTAAAGCTTTTCGGACCGTAAAATGTTTCTCGATCCGATAAGCCCTTGCAAGCCTAGCTTCGGAAAATCAGAAAAGGGGGAGGTTTTTCATATTTAGGGGTAGCGGGTGAAGGGTAGGCCGGCAAATATTGTCACCTTCTATTCCCCGTTCTCGAAAATGGGGGTATACCGCTTTCCAGCTGATTTTCGTGGCATTTCGTTATTGGGGGTAGGGGTAGTTTCAACCCCCGGGAATGCGTTAACGTACCTGTAGACAATATTTACTTATTTTACTTAATTGATCAAGAAAAATCCGATTCGACAAGCTCTCGCAAGCCTAGCACAAATCGGAAAAGGGGGTGGTTTGTCAGGTTTAGGGTAGTGGTTGGAGGGTAGGTCGGAAAATATTGTCACCATCGTGTTCCCCGCCCTCGAAAACAGAGGAAAGATGTCTTGCGGTCCAGTCACAGAATTTTTGGGCTTCTTGCCTTTTTCTGGTTTACCTTAAGGGACATATTAGCTCGAACGGGTTTTTTTCATTGAGTTTTCCCCGTATCAACAATCAGAAATTAATCAGTGCAAAGTGAAGTGTTTAAATATTTTTTAAGTTTTTAAAAACTCCATGAATTATTTATTACAAAGGTAATTCTGCATTGTAGCGGAACATCGGAATTTTTGCGAAATTTTTTCAGGACACACTAATTTGGGGTCAGTTTTCGGTGCAAATGCATAGTTTTTCCAAAAAAAATTTTTGAAATTTTCCGCCATAACACTCACTCTCCGTCACTGTAAACAGTAAAAACTCTCTATTTCGGCCAATTTTCATGTCATGTTCACCATGCAAAGTGTTCCTTAGAACAAACACACCAAAAAAGTTACTTACTGAAATGAAATTAAAAACGTGCATATTTAAATTATATTTATTTGATCAAACATTTGTAGGTAATTAAATTAATTAGCATATCCCAAAAATGTTACCGTGACATCATCGTTCGTCTGCAAAAATGCAAATACCATTTAAAAATCAGAGAACAATCGCCTGTTGATTTTGCTGATATCTTAGACACAGCTTTAAAGTGAGGATACGCATGCGCATTAGTTTGACAGTTTGATGATTTTTCATTTTCTGGTTTCAAGAGTTTTGGTAAATAATAGGTAATTTACTTTTTATGGAAAAGCAAGTTTTTTTGATGTGTTTGCTCTAAAAGGTAAAACTTAAAGCTAACAATTTGTAATGGTAATTCTGCATTGTAGCGGAACATCGGAATTTTTGCGAAATTTTTTCAGGACACACTAATTTGGGGTCGTAGAACACGAATCTGAAGTCAGTTTTCGGTGCAAATGCATAGTTTTTCCAAAAAAAAATTTTGAAATTTTCCATCATAACACACTCTCCGTCACTGTAAACACTAAAAACCCTCCATTTCGGTCGATTTTCATGTCATGTTCACCATGTAAAGTGTTCCTTACAGCCATATGCACCATTACTCAGTTAAATCAATACCACCTAGAGATTAAAGCCACACAACCAGCTGGTGACGTCACTGAAGGAAGGCGGCGTAATGCATTAAAGCAATGCTATTATACTACATGTGACTACTCCCAAATACGAAATATTTATTACCTGCGTAATGTTTGCTGTTTTTAAGCTTAGAGTGATGTTTTACTTATACTATATAATAAAAAATATGCATATATTGGTTTTAGATATTGAGATACATAATACATTTGGACGTAATTAGAACAATAAAAATCACTTCTAATTTGCTTCTACTAATTCTTATAAAGTAAAACGGTTTTTTTTTTAATAAAAGAGGTTCCTAATTAAATTCTGAGGCAAAACTAACTAACGAAAAGCGTATTTGGTCACTCAAATAAGATAAGTGAAAACCTAGCCTCAATTTTAGTTTCGTTCGATTTAGATTACGAGACTTAAAAATAATAACTCACCAGAGTGCATAGACATTTTAAAGTTTTCTCGATGAATAGCTTTAATCCATTTGTTTCTCAGTTTCTCATCTTTGGGAAATTTAAAAACGTGTACCTTTTCCCGGTGGCATAATTACCAGTACAGCGAAGAACGCAGCATTTGTTTACCATTTTGCATGGCAATTAAGTATTTTATAACTATCACTATAATGTATTATTTGTTGACTGTTTTAGATGGGGGTTTTAGATCACATTTACACGTTTAAAACACAGAATAAACAATAAGATACATTTGACACTACACTTGACAACCGTTGAAGCGTGACGTCATGTCAGCTGTTGTCTGGCTTTAATCTCTAGGTGGTGTTGGTTAAATCCGTTGTTAACTATCAAACTGATAAAGTTTATCAGTCAGCTAAGCATAATTCGTATGCACCACGTGTTTGACGGTTTCAGTTAGTAAACAGTTGGATTAGTAAAAGTTACCAGTAATATTAGGTGGGCTATTCTGATGTAACTTCACTCAGATTTAAATGTCCATTTAACCTTAAAAATAATTATTTTCTGTGAAGTTTTTTCGTTTTTAGTTTAAAACAAATGTGGAGAAAAACAAAAAACGTTCCCCAAATTTTACCGACTGGTAAAAGGAGGTCATCATTGCACTAGTCAAAAGCAATATTCACATAATAGAGAACAAAAAAAACCAATGCATCTCATCGCATTTTAAACTGTTGTTCATCTAATTCATCAAATAAATTGTTTCTTGGTAGAACTATTCGTACTCGAGGTATTTCTACTACATCATCATCAAATGATGAAGTAAATAAATTAATATTCACTCTCTCCATTATCTAATTAACTATTCTGAAATATTTGTCCTTGTGTAGAATATCGTTGCTTCAATCTATATAGATAAATCTAACATAACCTCTTTTCGTCTTTTTATTTCTTGACATCAGAGTATCAGACTGATACGATTTTAACAGGCCAAATTTGGTTTGTTAAACTATCCGACACTTTATCAGTTTGTTAAGTATCTTTCATGTATGGTGCATACCAGACCTTACACTTAACAGACTGTTACAAAGTTAACTCTCTGATAAGGGTAAACTAAGGAATGGTGCATACGGCTGTTACAGCCATATGCACCATTACTCAGTTAAATCCGTTGTTAACTATCAAACTGATAAAATTTATCAGTCAGCTAAGCATAATTCGTATGCACCATGTGATTGACGGTTTCAGTTAGTAAACAGTTGGATTATTAAAAGTTACTAGTAATATTAGGTGGGCTATACTGATGTGACTAACTTCACTCAGATTTAAATTTTCATTTAACCTTAAAAATACTTGTTATCTGCCAAAGCTTTTTACTTTTAGTTTAAAACAAATATAGAGGAAAACAAGAAACGTTCCCCAAATTTTACCGACCGGGAAGAAGAGGTCATCATTGCACTGGTCAAAAGCAATATTCACATAATAGAGAATAAAAAAAAACAATTTAAAATTGAATCTCTCCATTATCTAATTATTAACTATTCTGAAATATTTGTCTTGTATAGAATATCGTTGCTTCAGTCTATATGCATTAAGCTGATATAATCTATTTTCGTTGTTAATTTCTTGCCTTAACAGACTGATACGATTTTAACAGGCCAAATTTGGTTTGTTAAACTATCAGACACTTTAACAGTTTGTTTAGTATCTTAAAAAGTATGGTGCATATCAAACCTTACACTTAACAGACTGTTACACTGTTAACTCTCTGATAACGGTAAACTAAGGAATGGTGCATATGGCTGTAAAACAGGAGTGCTAACTCTGAATAATTGTTATCGTTCCAGTCAAACCGGACCCACCCCGCCTAACCGCATACTTACCCCGACGATACGCGCCGTATGTGTGTGGTTTGCTACGAACTTTGCTCCGGCTAGGCGCATAATCTATATGTATAAAAGAATACCCTGACTGACTGACTCACTGATCTATCAACGCACAGCTCGAACCGCTGGGTCTAGAAACTTCAAATTTTGCGTAGATGTCATAATAAGTTACTACTAAGAAGGGATTTTAGAGGGTGAACAAGGGGGTTGAAATTTTAGGCATTTTCGGAAACGGTTAAATCTAGATGCGTGAAATTTAGCAGAAATATTTTTTGTTGAAATCTATTAGATACGTGTGAGACGAAATTTCGATTTTCACTTTTTGGGTGAAAACGGAGGTGGTAGATGGTTTAAAGCGCACCCATATTTTTGAAATTGCGTAAGTCAGAAACATCCCAGACAGCACCGTATATTCTAAGAATATTCTGTAATTATGAAAAAAAGAATGAATATATTCTGATTAATCCTGAAATAATCCTGGAATATATATAAGATAACGGATTATTCTAGTAATATAATTTTAAATATATACCTGGAATATTCAGCATGAATATGATAGTAATATTCATTTTGGAATATATATATTCCCTCCTGGGTCAAGAATATTCTAACACTTTGAGAATGAAAGAATAATATTACTTAATTGTTACTCAACCAAATCAACGTTTTATAAAAGCTTTTGATTTTTTCTGTAAAATGTAACTTAAATATATTCGTGTTATTATTTATTTCAATTAATAAAAAATATTTAATATGATTATAATGATTATATTATACAATGATGTTATTCCCAGTTTTAAACAAAAGCTCAATCCATATTTTTGTTATCAGGTTTGAGCAGTGCAGCCAAGGCTAGACTTCAGAAATAAAGCCATGCACATGTATATAGTGTTTTAAACTACCGGCGATTTTTTCCTATTTACGTATCTCATAACATAACCTCAATATCAGAATTTACGTGCTTCTTTAATCGTTTGTTATTGTTGAGATACTTAAGTGTTTTTTATGTGTAGTATAAGTGATAAGTGACCGATGAACAATAAGTAAGTATATTAATCTTTTTTATAGGGAAAATTTGACAGGGCATCACGTCACTCGTATATTTTCTTAAATGAAAAGAAAAAGGGATAGAAATACTACTGGTACTGGCGCAGCTTCATAGATAACTTAATAGAACTCTAAAACTCTATTAGACCATAATAAGTTCGTGACCATAATACTGATGATATAAATCAGAGGCAGTTATTACAGTTGAACCAAAGCTTACCAACAAATTCTTCACATTTATTTAAGAATGTTAGTACTTATGATTGCATCAGTCAAAATAATTCCCAAACTTTTAATCATAGTACTGCAGGCACCACGTTCATTTAGAGAATATTGTTAGAAGTAATGTTTCAAATAGTGGCAGTGAAAGTAATTTATTGGAAAGCGATTCTGGCGAAATTTTTAATTGTAGCGCTAGTTTTGATGAGCAGAGCTGTCGCACAGAAAATTACTATACTTCCATGTACCTGAAGTTTCGAATGTTCACTTGAACGAATTTCATTTGAAAAGGAAAGATTAATAAAAATTATAAATCGACTTAGGCGTACCACTTTTACTTTACTTTGTTGGCAACGATAGTATCGTTGCCAGCAAATATTACCAGAAAAATTGTACGTCCAAGTCGATTAACTTCAAATTTTCAATTTAAATTCGTTCAACTGAACGTTCGAAACTTCAGGTACAATATACTTTCTGGAATATGTGACTAGCAAATGATAACCCTCTGTGCTTAGAGGCAATGGACAAATAATTTGTAGTAACTTTTATTACAAGTTTTCATTTTAATCAATCTTTTCTATTATTTTTTGTAAAAAGATATTAATTACCTGTTTGTATTTTTTTTTTCTAGATTGATAGTATGTGTAGATTGGGTGGCGATAATTACAAGGAATGTTCATGCCGCTTTATGTGAAAAGTAATGAGTGATGACTTGGCCAAGCTTTACAGTTTACACGGACACAAAGACAAAAAAAAAGTGTTTTCCAAAACAGCACTTTTCGCAACAGTTACAGGTAATTATTCAACATAATATATTTGTTTGCGGTTCGGATATATACTTGCTTAAATGAGAAACAAGCCTGTAACTCTCTATTTTTTGCACGATTTGAATAATTTTTTTTTTTTATGTAGAGTGACAATATTTCTATGTGTAGGTGACATTAATTTGGTTTTAATTTACATACACGGCCTCCTGCGAAGCGTTTTTTCACCAAAAACAGTAAATCATATTAGCAAATTTTTTTTAAACAGATGATATAATATCCTTCTATTTTGATTTTTTAGGAGGTGGAGGATAAAGTAAAAACAAATTTTGAATCCTTTGGTTCTTGTACACACGCTAAATCATGGGGGCGGCTAATGCCAAAAAATGTTTTGAAATATTAGCTTCTCTTATATGTACTAAATACCAATTTTATGGGCTCTTGATTGATTTACCTATGTACTCCTATTTACCCAATTTACCCCTCAACCCTTCAACGGAATAAGATCAGAATATAATCCTCGTTGAAATACATAATTCAAGTCAATTTGTTAAACGGTTCCAGAGTAATTGTGCGCATAAAAAAAAGTTACAGACCGACGAACATTTTTTTTTGGCAAACTTAAAATCTCGACGTTTCATGACATGACGTCTATTTGAGCAATAAAATTTTTCAAATTTTTTTTTGCGCTACTATACTTCCAAGTAATTACAACATACAAAAATATGAGTTGATTCTTGGTTTTACCATTAGCTTTCAATACACAAGTTTAAATTCTAAATAAAAATCCTATAAAATGTTTTCTTTTGTTTTAGAAACAATGAAACGGACAAAGAAGATTAGTCTTAAGATAGATTCAAAATATAAATATATTTATTTAAATACTTAATAAATAATTCTGCAATATTATATTTTCAATATTTTATTTTCCCATATTTTTAGAATTTTTAGGAAGAAGGCACTAATATGCAAGGAGTGGAAAGTTTTCAGGTGATTACTGTTATTATTTTACATTTTAATTTTTATATAATTATTTAAATCGAAAAGTAAGATAATCAGATATCATGCTGAAGGAGCTGCTGTAAACAATTGCGAGTGTCTTTCCTCATACAGGTGCGTTTTGATGATGTATTAGTTTTATTTCTGCTTTTACTAAAAGTGACCCACGTATCCCAGAGGACCTGTATACATTCTCACGGGAATATTCCTGAAATCAGCCTGAGGGAATATCCTATATAAACCTAGATTATTCCAGGAATATAAATATATATTCCAGGCAAAAGCTGTGAATATGTTTGAAACATATAAATATTCCTGGATTATTCCTGGAATAATTTGATAATATTCTTAAAGGAATAATCTAGGTTTATGTAGGATATTCCCATTGGCCGATTCTAAGAATATTCCCTGGAGAATTTATATATTCACGACCTATTCTAAGAATGATTCTTTATTCTCAAGAGAATATTCCAGGAATATTCTAAGATTATATTGTGCTGTCTGGGATGATTATTCGAGCGATGGACTAAGGAAATAAGAAGACACGTATTCGACGGTTTTCAAAAAGAGACCCCCAAAAGAGTGAACGGGGAAAGGGGTGATTTTTAAGCTTTTCGGAAACGGTTAGACCTAGAAGCGTGAAATTTGGCAGAAATACTCTTTATTGGATTATGGATCTATTAGACACGAGTAAGACGAAATTTCGATTTTTACTTTTTGAAGGGGTGAAAGTGGGGGTGGTAGATGGTCTAAAGGGTACCCGTATCTCTGAAATCGCGTAAGTAAAAAACGTGATATTTCAGCGACGGGCTCTTCTGAGGAAATAAGGAGACACGTTTTCGATGGTTTTCAAAAAGAGGCCCTCGAAAGGTTGAACGGGAAGGAAGGGGGCTTTTCGGAATCGGTTGAACCTAGAAGTGTGAAATTTGGCATATTGGAATCTATTAAACATTAGTGAGACGAAGTTTCGATTTTCACTTCTTGAAAGGGTGAAAACGGGGGGTGGTAGATGGTCTAAAGGGTATACCCGTATCTCAGAAATCGAGTAAGTCAGAAACATGATATTACAGCGACGGGCTCTTCTAAGGAAATAAGGAGACACGTATTCGACGGTTTTCAAAAAGAAAACCCGAACGGGTGAACAGGGAGTTTTTAAGTATAAAGTTTGAAACATTCCCGCCATGTGCTTTATTGTCGATTAAAATAATTATTTTTTCGTTTGATTCGTTCTAACAAAAATAGAATAATGAATTGTTATCAAATTGCGATGCGCAGTGGGTTTCCTCGAGTATAATGGATGCGCAGTCCCAAGTACCACAGAATTCTTTAAGATATCTTTAAGAAGTTCTATTTACTGCCCGCGAGGATATCTTGTATTTATGTACTCTAGAAGTCCTTCCGAAATCAAAATGAGAAATCTTTATATGTGCTCAACTTTTATGCACTGGGGAAATGTAAACTGGGCATTATATAGGAATTTCAACTTTTGTTAACAGACATCTATTAGAAGTTCTTAAAAGGAATTACCATACAGCTCAATTTTCTATGTATTACAGAGATCAAATAAAGTATTAAAATGGAAATATTATTATTATCGCTAACAGAACAACTATAGAAATCGCAAGAAGAAATTCTTTTAATGCATAAAATTTGTTTGCTTACCACGTAGTTTGTTACAGAAATTATTCCTAGATGACGCCACGTACAAACCACTGACGATAATCAGTCATGCATTATCTTATACACTAATAACATAACTGCAACATTCAAATTTCAGAGATCATCGATTTATTTGGATGGATCTTATAACGATATCCAATCTTTGGTTTGGGCTTGATGTCTCAATACTGAGATTTTTTTTGGTTAACCAAAATTTCACAGCTACCGCTGGCAATTCCATAAAAAGTGTGTGAGTGTGAGTGTAATAGAAATCCCATAAGGATGTTCGTTTATATTGGTAAGCCATAAGATACCCGAAAGATTACTACAGGAATTAAATCTGTTTGCTGGATTGATGCGATACATCTAATAGAAATCCTATAAGGATGTCAGTGGTACCATTTATATGGGTAAGCGATAAGATGTCCTAAAGAGAATTACAGGACTTCTGTAGTAGGTAGGCAAAAATCTGCTTACAGGATTCTATATTAATACCCGTTTCGATTTCTCTGCGAGGTATTGGTTTATTCTAAAATAATCTGACATTTGCTATTCATAGGGAGCTCTTATAGACCTCTAAAGACTATATATTATTCCCAATATTTTTATCCTCGGGACATCTTGAGGAATTAAGTGTGCTACTTGGGGTGGGTTTCTTCAGGTGTAATAGATGCGCAGTGCGTTTCATTGAATGTAATGGATGTGTAGTGGGTTTTCCCGAGTACTATGGATGTGCAGTGGTTTCCTTCGAGTGTACTTCCTGAGTACTATAGGAGTACTCAGTGAGTATGTAGTACTTCTGTATAGGCATACGTTAGTATGTCAATGTTCATAATTCCACGCGCAAGAAGTCTTCCACGCGAACGAAGTCGAGGGCATTAGCTAGTTGTATATAAAATATCTAATAAATCTGTTTGATTGATTGATTCATTGACTCGGAATTCAAGGGTCCCGGGTTCGAAACTCACATTAGGTTTTGGTATAATTAAAAATGTCTAAAACTGACATTTACAAAAAACTGCGAAGAGTATATCCTATAGAATGTGTAACAATTATATATTACTGAACAAATCGGCGAAGAGTATGTTTTTAGCTTGTTTTATTCGTTTTCATTCATGTTGTCGTTGGATGGAAAAAACAACGCGTTCATAACGCAATTCTTCCATAGGCGTAGAAGTAGACAGGTAGCGTATGTAGAGTATTGTTTACGCTGTTGTGTAGAATATATACTGCATGCAAAATTATGGGTAAAATTATTTCTGGTAAGTATAGTTAAATATTGTAGAGTGAAATTGCTTAGAGAAGATAACAATACGTCACGACTTCGCGCATCGCGTATAACAATTGGCATAATATCAGTGCCGTGCCATCTTTTTTTTATTTAGATATTAATGGTAGTAGGCAGTGCGACGATCATACAGCTGTAAAAATAGTATCGTTACCTAGGTAACGAGCACGAGGTAACGATATCGGTCTCTGCACAATCTATGACGTTATCTTCTCTAAGTAATCGCACTCTACGTTGTCATTGTATATATATTGAATAATTCGAACATTTTTTAAATGTTGTAGTGTGGAGTGTTCATGTAACCTACGTTTTTTGAATATTTATTGTTTATTGCCTATATATTTATTAACAAAATCGAATCAAATAAAATGAAATTTATTTTTAAATTTAAGGAATAACAATAACTGTTCGACCTTGGGCCCGTAACCAGCCAATTATTCACAGTGCCGGGGCGCCGTGACAATAGCAGGGTTGGGCGGGGGCAAGGTCGAGGAAAAATTAAAGTAACACACAAAACTTATAACTATTATACGTAGAAGGTTTATTATGTAGACATGATAAAAACAATGTCCTAAAACTTAACAAAACTGAATGAATATAAACAATAAAAATTATATAGTTAACTATTCACTAAATGTAAATTTGGAAACCTGAGGCGGGACAAAAGACATGTTTAATAACCGTCTAGCAAGGAAAACGTTTCTACAGAAATCCATTTTATTACATGTTGAAATCAGATATGTCGAGTTATAAAAAAAGTCTGCATATATACAGTATGTTTCACTTGAAATGGTAACACTTATAACTTTTTTATTTTTTTCCGATTTGCATCAAATTGTACTTATAGTATAAGATCCGGCATAAGAAGTTATTGTTATTCATATAAGAAATAGTTTTTATGAAAGATGACGTGCAGGCTAATAGATCGCGACTAGGTTGCCTAGCCATATCTTGACCCCATGACAATTAATTTGAAAAAAAATATTTTTTTTTCTTTTTGTTGTCAGGCGAAATAGAAATTTTGTCTTTAAACGTATATAACAGCGAAACTATTAATCCTACAGGAATTTTTCAAGGAAGCAAATTCATCATCATTTTATAATCTTTCTAACAGATCCCCACGATCCCCACCAGTTTTTTCCTAGAACCAACGTTTATCTAGATATTCGCAAGAGATGAGAAAAAACCACGTGTAAATTTCCAGTTGTATCGCTCCTAGCGTCCTTATTTTTTGTCGTAGGGCAAAAAATAAAAAAATACTTGTGGCTTATTAAATTCTCTACAAATTCGTTAGGTCGTAGTTTTTTGCCCTAGGGACCACCGTTTAGGAGTTATGGGCGTTTTAAGCAAAAAAGTGCACAATACCGTCATCTTAAAACGCCCGCATGGCCCAAACCAAGAGTTACAGTAAAATTTGGAACGCGGCAAAACGTTCCTCACATTATGTAGTTTTCCTTTGGTAGTTTTTATTTATGAGCTATCTCTCTCGGATTCCGAGTTACGGGCGAAAAACCGTTTTCAAAGATGCGGAATCCGAAGGGAAATTTTCGTCGAAAACCCGACATCTAAATATATTCATATTTTCAAAAATACGATACCGCGACGCTCATACCATGTCGATACGGAAAGAGAAAAACTTGTAGTTGATCCGCATCGTAAAGCGCACGCCGAAATTCGAAAATTCGGCCCGACACGAACGAATCAAAATTAATATTTTTGGAATTTTTCGTTTGACGTTTCTCGATCGCGATTTTGTGTTAGAAGAGTGTCTTTCGCCCATCTCTTTCCGTCGGAAAAAATAACTAATCAACCATAGATAAAACAACAACGAAAGATAACTTAACAGACGTAGAATTGAATTCTAAATCGACCTGCACCTGTCCCGATCCCGTCAGATATGTTTAAAAAAAGCATTTGTTAATGCAAATTCGCAAAGAGTAAGAGGTACAGACGTGTAGAATTCTACTTCAAAAACCCGTTACAACAGTCGAGCTATCTTTTATTTTTTGCCCTACGACAAAAAATAACGACGCTAGGAGCGATTCAACTGGAAATTTAGATTTTCCAAGGAAACGCGTTTTTTTCTCATCTCTTGCGAATATCTAGATAAACGTTGGTTCTAGGAAAAAACTGGTAGAGATCTATTAGAAAGATTATAAAATTATGAAGAATGTGCTTCCTTGAAAAATTCCTGTAGGATTAATGGTTTCGCTGCTATACATTTAAAGACAAAATTTCGATTTCGCCTGACAAATTTCAAATTAAATGCCATCTGGTCAAGATATGGCTAGGCAACCTAGTCGCGATCTATTAACCTACATGTTATCTTTTATATAAACTATTTCTTATCTGAATAACAGATGAGGGTATTAATTTCTTATGCCCGATCTTAGACTATTAGTCCACCCGTCAGGTCATATAAAAAGGCCTTACCAGGAATTAAGTTCGGAAGTTTTGAAACTCGGCAGGGTTGTAGATTTAGGTATCTGCAACTAAAATCCACATTTTGCACAAAGCAATATCTGCCGCCGGCGCACAAGCCATCTTGCCAAGATAGCCGCCAAAAACGGTGTTTTTGAAATATCTCCTTTATCTTGAGTTTCAGAGTTAAAAGACTTATTACAAAAATGAAAGAGGAGCAAATTTCTTAGGTTTCCAGTTTTTTCCTAGAACAAGTTACGTTATATACCTACATATGTTCTTTGTAAAATCAATAGGTAGTTTAGACAACAGTCGATTAAAGGTAAAGATATTCATTTTACCTTCCCTAACGATATGCTTAAATTTATGAGTTTTAACATAGGGCTATTGAATTCAATTTGGATTATTATTTGCAAACCCTTTCAACTGAAATTCTACCTACTTCTTGCCTGCGCCGCGTCTACCTGTGATTAAAGCAAATCTCCGCCGGTCGGGCGTTCTCGTTTTTATAACGTGCATAACTGCATAGTCTCTGCCTTTATCGCTTTTCAGTATTGCTTTGACCATAGTGCAAGTATAATAGAAAGAAAGAATGAAAGATATGATATGATATTCTTAAAAGACAAAATGACTCCTGATGGCTTTAGGTACAGACGGCTTTTTCAAAATCATCCGCACCAATAAATTTTGGTCTGTTGGTCAGATATGATCAATGAATAAAAGCTAATGAGGACGATGAAGGCTATTGGAGGGCTTACTCATAGACGAGGAATCACGGATAGCGCGTTAATAATGTGGACATTGGGAATGGTGAATTTGCAAACGTATGCGATGAGATTTAAACATTTTGCAACGTTTTTTTTGCATCTACAGAACAACATGTGGATATGAGAAGTTCACGTATTATTCGAGACAATGATGATGTGCAAAAGCTGTTGGCTTGACTTACGAAACACTCTCCTTTCCCAGACGTAAACGAAATAATGTCAATTTCCTCAGGAGTTATTGGAGATGAAAGAACGCCTTTAGACGAAACTAAACGAACATTTTCAAATTCAGTTGCTGTTTGTACTTAAACCGTTCATTTTAGAGAAAATATACATATGACATGTTGTATAGAAAATTTCCTACTTTCATTTTGATTATAAGTATTTTAACTGTAGAGCGTACGGTAACGGAGATATTTCAAAAAAACCGTTTTGGAGGCCATCTTACCAATATGGCATCTCGAGCGGCATTGTTTGCTTTGTGCAAAATGTGAATCTTAGTTCTAGACACCTGTCTCCAGAATTATACCAAATATCAAAAGTTCCCGAGTTAATTCCACCTAAAATTACCTCACGGATTGACTATATAGACACTTTCCGAAAATAAGTTAAATATAGACAGTGGCGTATCCAGGAAGGGGCTTGTGAGGCTGGAAGAGCTCCCTTAAATTTAAGTGTTGTTTAAAAAATAGGAATTTCTAACAAAAAATGAAGAGCCATCTTCAGATAAGAGAAAAAAAACGAGGAATCCGAGAGAGTCATATTGTGATTGTGATTAATCAATATTTAAAGTAAAATTATTGAAGGAACATTTTCACAACAGTGTGATTCATACAGTAGTGTTTAGAAGATAAAAGTTGTTACAGCGGTTGTTCATAATTAAATTAACACTACTTGGTACTTACCTGTACATAAATTTTGAAAAATACGAAAATAATTTTTTGTCTTTGACTTAAAATAGTACAAGGCTGTCATACTAACTACTATGCTATAACTAATAATCTGTAACAAATATGTAAAACATAAGTATATGTTTGTTTAATATTTATTATATAATTTGTAGGTTAATGCACATATAACACAACAAATTTATTACTATCCTATCAATATACTTACAAAAAAACGGTAAATTTTTTTTATGAGAAATAAAGCACGTTATGTATGGCCATATATAAGGTAATAAAGGCTCCAATGGCAAAAACCAGAGCCCTAGCTGGTTGTGGAACTACAACAACTGCATAGACAAATGTGTGAACATATCTTGAAATTGTGAAATACTTAAATAAATTGGTTGCCAAATGTACTGTAGGATTCGTAAAAATGTAAAGAAAGCTGATGACGAAAAAGACTGGGATGCTCTCAAGATCATTCAAATGGGCCCTGTAACAGAAATTGCGTATAGACCAGGCAGATTATAGAAATTTCAACTTATGTACATTTCTGTGTAATAAAATCCCGTACACCTATTTTTCGCTGTATTAAATCATTCTTTATTTATTTGTCAGTGTCAGTGTCATATTTTCTAAATGCCAAAATTAACTGAATATGAAAAAATTCTAATTTTCTCTAAAATTGAAGTGGGATGGTCTATCAGAACAGTTGCTAACCGTTTCAAACAGTATACGCTGTGTCCATGACAAATTTTCCAGCATCGAGGTCAACAGCTAGCCGAAGGATAGAAAAATCGGAATTAAAAAAACTGTGTAAGTGCCAAGAAGACCATATTAACAGAAGAACATAAGCAAGCCCGCATTCTGTTTTGTTTAAATTATGTCTATCGCCCGTTGGAGTTTTGGAACAATGTTGTGTTTACCGATGAAAAAGTATTTCAGTCTTGTAATGATTAGTGTTGCCGCGAGACTCGTCTCGTCGAGAAATTGGTTTTTCTCGTCTCGTCTCGACATTGTCGGGACGAGATCTTTCAGACATCTCGTCTCACCATATTCTCGTCTACCCAAAATCTCGTCTCGAGGTCGAGATCTCGTCTCGTCTCGACAAACATGAAATTTCCCATTTTTTTCCTTTTTTTTCACAAGTGAAATCTCTATTTAATTTATGAAGTTACACTTCAACTTATATGAATAATATTTGACTTTTGTTTAATTTTTAAACGTACCTATAACTAAAAGACCTATTTGAAATATTACTTGCCTAAATTATATTCATTTCCAAGAGGCAGCACCAGTAAAAAAGTGGCAGGGCGTAATACGATGCACACCTAATTGACGAGTCTGTATTATTAATTTTCCTGCAATTATTTTATATGTGCAATTCCCCGTTTTATACAGTATCGGCAAGCGTTTGATTAGGTGCGGCAATAAGAGCAAGCGAGAGCGAGCAAGTAGGCTATTCTTTTTTATCGTATAACACATCCTACTCGTGCCACCTGCTTTCCCCTCCACATGTGCGTATGCAGCTCTGTCTGCGGAATTTCAATTTGTTTCCGTCTTACACCTTTCATTTTTCGTTTAGCCTAATACCCAAAAGTTTGATTTGTTTTTATTTAGTAGCTACTCAAAATGTCAGTTTATACGCCTGCTGAAAAGATTCAGATACTTAAATGGTCAATGATCTACATATATCTTGATGCGCGTGTTACTATTTGCCCCTCTGCTAGAGCACTAGTAGACGCCTTTGTTGTGGGCGCTCGGTTAAGTCGTTGAAAATATGCAATACCTAATCAAGGACTTTCCGATACTCTATTATATAAATACACCTTTGTTTTGTATTGTTCTTTATCGTCGTCTCAGTAATACACCAATAATTAATTTTACAAGGTGTAAGGTAAAATATTTTTCAACCAGTCAGAGAATGTACGCGACGAAAGGGAGAGGTAACACAAAAAACGATCACCCGTCGAGTTTATCATTTTAACACGTAAGCGCCTCAGTTTTACTTTAATGGATCAAATGTTTTTTTATTCTATTCTATTCTATTCTAAATGTTTCAATAATTGAAAGTCAAATGTAGAGGTCAAATGTAGAACAATTTTACAATAAACAATTTTACAATAAAAAATAGTCGAGAAATGCTCGATCTCGTCTCGTCTCGGCGAGATCTCGACTTTAAAAATCTCGTCTCGCCTCGATTTTTCGAGACGAGAAAAAAATTTGTCCTCGTCTCGAGAAGTCGAGACGAGACGAGACGAGATCGAGAAATGTCTGGTCTCGGCGGCATCACTAGTAATGACGGACATATTTGGGTGTACCGTCCTGAAAATACCAGGTTTCAGGAACGCCACGTGTCTCCGCGGAACAGGTCCGGGTGATTTTCTGTTAATATATCTCCACTGGATGTGGAAGTAAAATTATCACAGGCAGACAGGTGCAGAACAGCCATGCAGAAAACCGCTTTTTAATATTTTGAGCTTTCAGAATCTAGCCTTATCTCGGACACATTTTTTCAACGTCAATTTTTAGATTTGTTGTGAATCGAAATCATTAACATTTTTCCAAATACCTTATTTATGACATTTCACAATCAATGTCACTTTTTTATAACCTATATGATAATAAAAAATCTAAATTCCATAAGACTGATTCACATCACTTAATATTAGTAAAAACTGAATTACTTGATTTTTCAAGTGTACGGGATTTTATTGCACAGAAGTGTACTTGTGCATATGTACTTGATTTTGTTTTATTTCGTAGTGTGCATTAGAAACATATCACTACGTTACAGTTACGGTATGCAGAAACACCACAGCGGCCGTTGATATGGCCCAGACAACTAATACATATATAATTTGGTGTGAGATTGCAACATCCAAATGACAACTAGTTGCTTTTACTTTAGTATGTTGGCGACTTCATGTGGTATTTATTGTCACGCAGCAATTATAATTCATATAAAATTTATTTGAGACACCCAGTACATCACGTTATTCTTACATGGAAATTAAAATATATCGTTCCACTTAGAAACAAAAATTGATGAGGCAGCAGGAAGCTGGTACCAAGGGCGGTTTTGCGGGGGGGTAATAGTAGTAATTAACTCACCCCTCCCCACCCAGGAACCATTCGCCCGCGCCGGTGCAATTATTTTGGCTCCCGTATTTGCGGGCGCTGTTCTGCATATAAAGATAAATTCAAGATAATATTGTTTTACGTTTCAATAGTTAAAAAAAACATTTTCGGATTTCTCCCTCGTCAAAAAAATTTTGGGTGGTTTCTGTACCCGCTATTCAAAATTTTTTTTGGATTTCCCCCCGCCCATCAATTTTCAAAAAAAGGCCCGTATTTTCTCTCCATGGCCCTGCTAGTTACTATCCTCCCCAGTGTGCTGGTCTAGAACCGCCCTTGGCTGGTACATTCACTCAATATACTTAGTAACTGCATAACGGCTGAATTGCAAAAAGGTAATAACTGGGAAATATTTTAGTTCCAAAAGTTAGTTGGGTTTTGGTTTTTGGGGCTGATATACGGTGGCTTGGTGCGTAACTCAACTCCCCTCCTAGGGTGTAGGGGTTACAGGATAATTAATGTAAGCAGGAATTATTTTGTCTTGTTTGTTTTTTGTGTTAATAAACCTGTACCTTGTTTTCTACCACTATGTTTTATTTTATAAAGTATTCATTCAACAATTTAAATACTCTCGTAAGCCAAGTGAGTCATTTCAATGTAGTCCCTCACGGGAAAATCGCACATATGTAACATTATTTCCAATTCAAATCGACATCGCCTGTTCCCTGTTATTTATGTAGGGAATAGTGATTAACCATACTTAATAAAAAATAAGAAGCACATTGTATTTAAATATTCGGTATAAGTGCATAATTATTACACATATTTATCCATGAAAAACTAAGAACGGACGGTGATATAGGTACATTAACAGGTATATATAATAATTACTACTTTACCTTCTGCTTCTTTCTACTTGTTCTTCTATTCGTACTTTTCCTCCAAAAATTGCAGCATCTTCAGCATTTGCAAAGACCTAAAACAGCAAATATTTTTGCACTTTTGCCTTATCTAAGTATTAGTATTACAGTCATAAAACCTTTTCTCTTGTAAACAAGGTTAAAGTTATATAGAGTAAACTGCCATGGAGTAAAGTGTGATATGATGTAAAGAACCACGAAAGCCAGAGATTTCTTCACGGAAAGAACCATGATACTATTTGTTTTAGTCTGTGACTATACCTCAGCCGGGAAATGAGAATAGTAATAAAAGCACGTGATCAATGCGTGCAATGCACGAACTTCATAAATCAAACTGGACTTCACAACGCACATATCCCAAACAAAAGCTCGTGACACTACTTACCATGGTCGCCATGATAGGCTGTCAACTTATTTGAGGTTGGCAATACTCTGTAGGAATTTCAACTACTGTAATATTTGTTATCGTCATTTTGTAGCGCATTGCCAAATGTTTTATATTTTCAATAAACTTTAATACTTTTCTCCCAAAATGCTACTTCATCTTCTCTAATAACAAGAAATTTATTCATAATGTGAGACTACTACAATACTTAGAATAAGTTATCATCAGAAGTACTCATTAACACTCTCATTTTAATAAAATTATTTCTAAAATCTGACAATCATTTGCCTATCAACAACCAAGGGGATAATAGTAGTTAAATCTGACAACATCGCCTTTGTACTTTTGTTTTTGTACTTTGTTTTACGTCGAGAATTAATAGTCCCAGACGTTGGACAAAAATTCTGAAAGGCGGTTCTGAAAACCTATCATGGCGGCCAGCATGGGGGTGTCAACGTGTGAATATTGAATCAAGCGCGTGCTAGGATGCACTTTAAATGTACACTGCGGATGATTCAGAGCGTTGTGTTAAAGCAACGTTTACTCGTTAATGTTTTAATACCATCATATTATGACAAATAAAACACCTAAAACCCCAGAAAACTAGGACCTATAATTATTTTGTTATGTTTCCATCGGTTTTCACGAAAACAAACTTTCGCGAGTTATCGCCACCGCATTTGCAAAGCTTGACTCCAAAATTTAAGTGACTGGACCGTAACAAATCTAACCCCCTCCCCCGTTTTCTAGAGCGGGTAATAGTAACAACAGGAAAACCACCCCTATTTTCGGTGCGCTAGGAATTTTTTTTTTCGGAAAATTTTAATAACGAAAGTTGTTCAGAATTTTTCAAAAACGTTCAAAAGTTCAACAAAATCGAAAAATTTACACTTTTATAACTTTCAGTTCATTACAAAATGGCGATAAGTGAATTACTGTGTGCTGTTATTCTGGAGATAACTGTTACCATTACAGAGGAAGTCAGAAAGATAGTCGAAAGAATTAAACGTAAAAAAACTTTTATAATTATTTAGGTGTACCAAAACTAAGAAAAATATCAATAAAAAAAAATTAATTGTTTTAAAAGCTTGTCACGCGCGAAGAGTTCATTCAGGCATTAATTTTGTTTGACAGAGATTGTAAGTAGGTAGGTACCTACCTAAGAAAAAAAATTTTTTTATTTTTATTTTTTTACACCTAAATAATAATAAAGGCTTGTTTTTATATTTAATTATATTTTTACATTGTTAGTTAGATACATCTTCATTAGTTTTATATTCATTACGTCGCGCGTTGTCCTTTCTTAAAACCGGATCCTTCGCCATTTCTTAGAATACAACGCCAAACGCGAATTTAGATTATGCACTTTAAGAGTGCACTGCGGATGATTCATCACTATCGAATAGTGTAAATTGTACGTTTATTGGCATTTCATCTAGGATGAACGTGACAATGAGTAGTGAACGAGGTAGAACCGATTCCTACTTTCGATGAAACAGTTGGATGAATCCATCTGTTTTAGTGTAAACTTGATTTGGTGAACAGTGAATAGTTGTTTGACGGTGTTTAAATATTTATTGTATGTTTGTTGTTGATTTATCAAACGATATTACTTTTAGAAATCTACAAAAATTACCCATGCCTATGTGATAATAGGAGTGATACCTACCATAAAATAAACCCGCGAGGAAAGCCTAAAACAATTTACTGCAAGATTTACAGGTGCAAGAACTAACAGTGCACGATATCAATGCAAAAATGAAAACGATTAGGACGCGGTGTTGTTCCGAATCGGCAAATATTCCACAGAAATTCTTCGTTGAATCGTGGCCTTACCCACCAACGTAGTGGACGGCGATATTTCTTTTTTGCAAACTTTTATTTAACTTTCTTGGTATATTAGTTAGTTAGTATATTTAGGAGGATCCTTGTAAGTCAATTTTGAACCACTTAACAACGTCCAATTGAGCTAAAATTTTGCATACACGTGTAGTTCTGGTGACAATACAATAATATGGTACCAAAAAGTGTGTTTTTTTTTGTTTTAACACTATAATTTGATCGAACAATGTATTCACTCAGACGTTGTATTCTAAGAAATGGCTAACAATCCGGTTTTATGTAAGGACGACGTAATGAATATTGCCTATAAGGATACATTGGTCTGGTCCGTCGGACAAATCATTTTTTTGGGGGGTGTGTTTTTCGTTGTTGGGGGTGAAAAACGAGCCAATCCATCAATTCTGACTTCGAATCCGGATTCAGCAGGTCAAAATACATAAGGATACACTGGTATACTCCGCCGGACAGACCACTTTGTTTTTGTTTTGGGGGTGTTTTTTGGGGTTGGGGGTGAAAAACGAGCCAATCTGACAATTCTGACTACGGATTCGGTTTCAGCAGGTCCAAATACATAAGAATATACTGGTTTGGTCCGCCGGACAGAGCATTTTTTTGGGGGGGTGTTTTTTGGGGTTGGGGGTGAAAAACGACCTGATCTGACAATTCCTACTTCGGATTCGGTTTCAGCGGGTCCAAATACATACGGATATATTGGTCTGATCCGCCGGACAGACCACTTTTTTTTGTGGGACTGTGTAATGATAACAATAATAATAATAATAATGTTTATTATAATTCAAGCCAAAATTTCACAATAAAATTAATTTTAATACTAAATAAACATTTAGTATTAAAAAAAGTAAAAAATTTGATCGTGGGTATAGATAATACTAATTAAACTTACGTAAATTATAAATAAATTAATTAAATTCAAAAAGATATTTTTAAAATAATATTTGTGTGCTATACACATTTAAAAAATTAACTAAAACATTAAGTGAGAGGATGGAAATTGGGAAGCAAAATTTTATCATTATTGTTTTTTTATTATTATTTTTTATTTATCTCATTTTTCATGTATTTAGAAGTTAGTATTTAATTGTTTTTAATATCTATCAATGCATGAATGTAAGTACTTTGATTACTACTTATCCATATCTTGGTTTTAGTTTTAAAGAGTCTTGTAGAGTGAATATTTTTAATTATGTCAGGAAGTAGTTTAAGGTCAAGAAAAATAAAGCACTTCCGTCCGATAGTTTTAAGCAATTTAGTTTGTGATGCAGACATCTCTTTTTTTCAAGTATCATATATACAATCGATTTTATGCAGTTTGTATTTAAATTTTCCAAAAAAGAGTATAATATTATAACAAAATAATTCCCTGTCAAATACTCCACTTTCAAAACATAAAGGGCATCAGCGGAGTAGGTGTAACTCCTATTATACATAATTTTTAGTATACACTTTTGTATGACTTCTAATTTTTTTAGGGATACGTTCATTACTCCGCCCCAGCCAATGCGCCCACAGCTTAAGTACGATTGTACTAAAGCATGGTAAATCATTTTTAGCTGAGCTTTTCCTAAGGATTGTTTTAGACATTTAAACTTAGAGAGTATACATCTCAATTTATTTATTATACTATTTGTCCCATTTTAGGTGGCAATCAATTATGATGCCAAGATACTTAATTTTTTTGGTGGAACAAAGCGAGACTAGATTACCATTCAACTTTATATTAATAATATCAGGCAGATGACGTACAACGTACATACGAAGTCAAAGGCATGAATTTAATTTTTTCTACATTTATAGTTAATAATTTCATGTTAAAGAAGTTGATCATTTTAAAATTCTGCTGTACTTTTTGTTTTAGAGAATTCCATGATTTATCCTTAAAAAATATTGCAGTATCGTCCGCAAAACTTACTATTTCACCTTCAAAGGGTATTTTAAAAAGATCATTGATGTATAACGTAAATAATAAGGGCCCTAAAACGGTTCCTTGGAGTACACCATAACATATCATTTTAGTGGAACTTACGCTTACTTATTTTAACCATTTGTTTCCTATTTGAAAGGTAACTCTTTAATATCTTATAGGCAATTCATCTGAAACCAGCGTTTTCTAGCGTATTTAATAAAGGATGACTTACGGTGTCAAATGCCTTGGCCAGATCGACGAAGCTGCATAATGCAGGCTCTCCCGCATCCATTGCGGTGTATATTTGGGCAGTTATGGCATCTTGCGTCAATCTGGCTTCCCGAAACCCATACTGTTTCTCCGACAAAATATTATATTTTGGTAAATAAGATTCTAATTTTCAATATTTTTTCGTATACTTTGGCTGGACTGGAGATAAAAGATATATGTCTATAACTTGTTACATCTTGTTTGTTACTGGTTTTGTAAACAGGTATACAGAGAGAAAAATCTATTAGCCGTTATTAAAAATTTTATAACCCTTGCACAAAACTTCAATTAAATAGGGGACAGCAAAGTCATTTGCTACAGTCATTAAAGTCATCTTACTAAAATGCTTCAATAATCGTTATTAAAGACCAATGACATTCCTATGTGGATGTTTGTATTACCACTAGTTGTGTACTTTTGTTATAGTTATTGAATACTTTATCTACCATTGCAAATTTGACAACTAGTCACTATTATCTTATATAATTAATTTAATAGGGCATCTTATAAGCATCACAAGATGACCTTGCCGTTTGTATTAGATAACTTCATTAATTTACCTAAATCATAGAATTACAGTTATTAAACTATTTAATTAATACAATTAAATCGCCTAATAATGTCGTGTCTGTTAATAATTATCAACATTATTATTAATATGACCTATAAATTACGTTTAGTTGAGTGAGGCTTAGACTCCCATGTTGGATGTTGGATGCATTCGAAGGTAAGAATGTTTTTAATTTTAAATAATTATTAAGTATAGGTAACGTATACAATGCGTCCTTAAAGACATAAATTCATTTTTACCCAAACGCATGACTTTCTTGAAAATTCCTAAAGCAGGTCGATTTTTTATTTTAAATTGAGGTATTTTCGAATGACACTTCAATAAACAGGACAATTCGCATTGGAGTAATTACATTATCGACATTTTTTTATAATGGAACCCCCTATATATTATTCATTTTTAGAATCTACATAAAAACTAATTCCAAAAGTGTATGACACATAGCCCTTAAATTTATAAATGTTGATCAAAAATGTAATAATTCATGTGCGTCCTTCATAAGCTAAACACATTATTTAATGCAAAATCACAAGAATTACACATGAATTAATGCATTTTTGGCCAGCCTTTATAAATTTAGGCGTTACGTGTGACACATTTTTGGAATTAGCTTTATATGTATAGATTCTAAAAATTGAATAATATAGTGTTCCGTACAAAAAATACCAATGGCATCATTACTCTAATACGGTAATATAAAATAAAAAATCGACCTATTTCAGAAATTTTAAAGAAAGTCATGCGTTTTGGCTAAAAATGAATTTATGCCTTTATATATGTTACCTACTTAATAAATATCTAAAATTAAAAATATTCTTACCTTCGAATGCATCAACATAGGAGTCTAAGCCCCACTCAACTAAACGTAATAATAATAATAATGTTAATAATTGTTAACAGACACATTACTTGTACCATGCACCACCGCACACCAACAAGAACAGACTGGAAGAAATCTGAAATATGTTATGCGCATACGCAATATGTGATGTCAATTCGGCAGGTATGAAGCACAAATAGGTTTTCCAATTACTATAGCTAGCGAACTAATAACATTTATTAAGAATTATTTTATTAGCCTTCTTTAATAGTGACAACTTATACTTTAATAAATGTTATTATATGCGTAATAAATGTTATTAAGGTAACATAATAAAAATAGCAATTTGGTTTTATTGGAAAATATCGATTTATTCCAGTAAGATACGTTTGTTATCGTAACCGGAGAACTGATAACCATAATAATACTGTTTTAGGAAAATTACTTTAATAGCTCTTAGTAAGTACTTTAAAATGTTGTGAGTATTAAAGTCATAATAATGGTTACAGTGTTTTTAATAACATTTATTAAGAACTTTTTAGCAAGGTCTGTTTTTCTCAGTATATAATTACCTTGAGAGGGTCCGGAAAAACACCAATGGGATTGCAATATAATCCACGATTTCTTTTAATGTCTCTGCCTTGATGTCATCAATATCGGGAGTTTTCTTATCTTTTAGTTCTAAAATGACCTTTTGTTACCTTTGTGTCAGTTACTGGTGTTAGTACAAATGAATTTGTAATTCGTGTGATCGGCAGTCTAATAGTATTAGGGACAGGTATCTTTTCAGCTAATTGTTTACGGACATCACCGAAAGAAATGTTAAAATGTTAAAATGTTCAGCGCTTTCTAGTGCGTTATTAATAATTTCACCGTTCTGATTTTCTGATGTAAAAAAACTTTTTAAAAACAAAAATTAAAATGTTGGTATCATCGGTATAAAGCCTAGTCCTCATAACTGCGAATTGCGAAAAGCGAAATTTTACACGTGACTATAATTCGCACAAAATAATTTGCCCTTACTTACTTCAGCGGATTTCGCGTTTTTAAGTGTCCTTTATTTAGTAACTTTTTAAAATATCCCCAAAGGAATTTTGACACTTAAGTGTTCACTGACGTCAGGTGTCAAAAACTAAGTTTAAATAAACAGGTGTATAAAGTTTTAAAGTGGACCAAAATACAAAAACAGTATGCTTATTTGCATTACATACGAATAACATGCAAATAATATTTTCATACTTGACATTCTTCATGCAACATTTTACAAAACATTCTACAAAACTAATAAGACAAAGACAGAAATACAAAATCCGCTGAAAAGTTAAAACAAGTTGAAATTTTCAGCGGCATCTGACTTTTTGAATAATTTCCACCAATCACATTAATTCCGCAGAAATAAATCCGCAATTCGCCGTTATGAGGACTAGGCTTAAGTAGTTATAAAAAGTGAGTCATCATCTAGATATTTTTGTAAATCATTTATGTACAATAAGAAAAGAATTGGACCAAGCACACTGCCCTGCGGTACACCTAATGATATTTTACAATAACTTGAATAATATTCTGATGAATCTGATCTAATACAAACTTTCTGATATCTCTGATTCAGGTAGGAACTGAACCAGTTGTGTGCCGCACCTCGTATCCCTACTTGTTCCAGCTTATTTAGAAGTATTTTATGATTAACACAGTCGAAAGCTTTCGATAGATCTAAAAATATCCCGAGTGCAATGTGGCCATCGTCTAGACAATTTAGTATTCTTCTTACAAAGTCAAAGGTAGCTGTCATTGTGGATTTATTATTTTGATATCCGTGCCGATTGGGCGTAATGATGTGGTTCACTTCTAGGAAAGGTGTTAATCTGCGACACATGATAATTTCAAGAAACTTAGAAAAAGAAGATAGCATACTTATCGGTCTGTGGTTTTCTATTAAACGGTAATCATCTTTCTTATATATAGGTTTCACGACAGACATCTTTAATCTCGCAGAAAAGATACCTTGCCCTAAGGATTCATTTGCTATGTAGGTTAGAGGTTCGAGTATAAAAAAACTAATCTTCTTTAACACAATATTACTTATATTATCGTCACCACTTGAATTTTTATTTTTTAAACCATTAATAATTTCTAAAGTCTGTGTTACTTCAAATAAATAAATTGACTTCGGATTACGATTAATATGCTCTAACACAGTGTTTGTAGGAATTGCTCTAACAAGATTTCCAGCCATGTTAACAAAAATGTTATTGAATAATTCACTTGCAACTTGTGGACAATGAATAGCAACGCCATTATGAATAATTTCATTAAATGACTGGCTGTCCTTGTTATTTTTTCCAATAAAAGCTTGTTTTTAAAGTTTTTTTTACGTTTTATTTTTTTCGACTATCTTTCTGACTTCCTCTGCAATGGTAATAGTTATCTCCAGAATAAAGCACACACTAATTCACTTGTCGCCATTTTGTAATGAACTGAAAGTTATACAAGTGTAAATTCAGTCTTTCACCATTCACTATCACTATATTATAACGATGAATCATCGGCATTGTGCATTTAAAGTGCATAATCTAAATTCGCTTTAAGTAATTGCACTCTACCTAGTTTAGCTTTGTTGCAGAATAAGGAACCTTTGGCTGAGCAGCCAAAAACCATTACAAATTAAATATGCACCTAATATATTTATTATGCTCTATCATGCTAGATTTATTCCTAAGCTAACCTTACCATAGTTTGCATTCGCCTGAAAGCTGTTAATATGGTCATAAACAACATTTTTAAAACCAGTAATGAAGTGTAAAAGGCGTATATTCGGAAAAGAGGATTTTCTAAAAAAGCTTCAACTACAGCTTGTGCCATTTTGATAATTTTTAGAAGAACTCAGCTTTAACACAAATAAATAAATTTGATTACTGATTATTATTAGTATAGGTATTAACTACAGTTGCTCAATGTTACTTGTGGATTACATTAACATGGCGAGGATGATAGCAACAATTTTAATTGATAATTAAACACAAATGCAAATTCCCTATACTGTAAAAGTTCTATAAAGTAGAATACGTAAATATATTACCTACCAGAAAATACTAGTAATTATTATCAGTGACATAGCTAGCTTTTTGTGACGGAGGGGGCAGTCGTTTAAAAGATGGTATAAAGAGGTTGTATATAAAAATAAAATACGGATTTTTATCTACAGTAGGGCGCAACATCTTAGTGGTGGCGGGCGGGGGGCATAGTGAAGATAAGTATATCTGTGATAAGTCTTTATAAAAGTTATAATAATAAGCATGTCCACAAAAAAAATAACATACATTAATATTATTTAAAACCATACATTAGAGCCCCTAGTACCAAAATCAGATTTTTTTTTAGTAATAAATATTTTAATTTTGTCAATTATTCGTAATAGAAATCACCCGAATGCAGCGAGGCTAAAAAACGTTCCCAAGGTACAGGCTATTAACATGACGTCATCTCCTTGCAGCCCTGTGGGTGTAATGCGGGCCTGTTGTTTTTTATCGAAAGACTAAATAATATTATTGATCAGCATGCTTTAGAATCCCTACATCCAAAATTTAAAGATATTTTGATTTGATTTTTGAATTACGGCCCCCCTAAAATTATATTTTTGAAATATTAAATAATTAATAACTTTTAAATGAATTATATTTCGAAAAAAGACATTCTTCATTTTTATTTAAATTCACTTTTTCTACAGCCCAGCGTCATCTGTACTTTCAAATTTCGTAGGCCAAGAATTCTTATTGAAAAATTACCAAAAATAATATCAAACAATTTAAAACTTGAAAACGATTTTTTTTTTTCGAAAAAAAGTAACTCCTCACTTTCTATTTAAAAACACTTTTTCTACCACCCACTGTCATCCATGCTTTCAAATTCGGTAATCCTTAATGCAGGAATAATTTACAGGGCAGCTAGTTCAAAATGTTTGGTAATTTTTTAATAAAAATTCTTTGTCTATGAAATTTGAAAGTACAAATGACGCTGGGCGGCTGGGTTGTAGAAAAAGTGAATTTAAACAGAAAATGAAGAATGACTTTCTTTCGAAATATTAATATATATTAATTATTTAATATTTCAAAAATATAATTTTAGGGGGCCGTAAATTCGAAAATCATAAATCAAAATATCTTCAAAATTCGGATATAGGGTTCTAAAGCATGCTGATCAATAATATTACATTAGTCTTTCAATAAAATACAACGAAACCGCATTACACATACAGGCCTGCGTACCTGCAAGTAGGTGACGTCATATTACTAGCCTCTGCCTGGGAACGTTTCTTATCCTCGCTGCATTGGGGTCATTTTTATTACGAATAACTGACGAAATAAAAATATACATATTTTTTTATTGTTACATTAGTTTTTAATAGCGATAAATCTACCATTTCCAATTGAAATTAAAATTTTGTGGACATGCCTATTACTAGTATTTTCTGTCCAAATGACAATTATATACAAAGTAAGATCATAGTATAAATTTAAAAGTACGTACTCATGCAAAGTATATGCGAATTCATATACTTTCTCCAAAGAACGACCTACTTTTTACATGCGATTTAGTTGCAAATATTTCCAATTCTTTGGTACTTTGCATAGCGCATGTAAGAAGTGTGAAGTATGCATAAGAATAATAAATTATATATTTTCTATGAATATTTTTGTCTTTCGGATGGAAGGAAAATAAAGAATATATGGTAATGTTGTTCGATATGTATTTTATTTAGATTAACATATCTAATATTGTTTATCACACTCCAATTTACTCTCAAAAGGGTTGCCTGCAAATTATAATGTTTATTAAATTTACTTTAACTTACCTTTCCACCAATTGCCGTCGGTGGGGATCGAACCTGCAACGCCTGTGTTATCTCGATAACAGTTCTACCTTTTAATTTGTGTGAATTTTTGTTCGTTTTTTATTTTACTGAAAATTTCATCAAAATTTCATTTGATGTAAATCCCTAATAGGAGAGCATTGTCCTATGGATATGAAGGACGTCCTCGACGGCAGCCGAGGGACGTCCAAATGTCACAACCTTGAACAGTATTCAGGGGCGGACTGACAACAGTTTAGCGGCGCTGGATCTTAGAACTCGCAGACCACTTATTACTTTATTAGCCGGTCATCTTGCCAAGCAGCCAGCGCCAGCGGCACACTATTGGAGCGGGCCACCGGGATTCGTCCCGGTATCCCGGTGGGCCAGTCCGCCCCTGACAGTATTTGTACATCCTTGAGGGATATCATACGGATGTCCATAAAGTACGATATATGGACACCCTACTTTTTTATATAGATATATTATTCAGGGCGCTTTTAGAAGAAGTACAACTTTGACATTAAGTACTTTACTTGATAAAAATGAAGTAATTAATGCATAAATATTGTCTTATGAATTTCTTTGTGAGCATTCGTATACTTTATTTACATTAACATATCTAATATTGTTTACCATAACTCCAATTTATTCTCACAAGGGTTGCCTTCAGATTATAATGTTTATTAAATTATTAAATTCATTTTTTTTTACTTACTTACCTTTTTACTAATTGCCGTCGGTAGGGATCGAACATGCATGTCTGCGTTGTCTCTATAACAGTTCTACTCACTTACTCACTGAGCTATCCTGATGTCCGTTATTTTGGATGCTAAAAGAAGTATAGTAATGTGTGTGGAATGTATTTAATGAGATTATCAGTCTTTATTATGTGAAATTGAATTTTTAACTTTATTTAAAATGTGTGAAAATCTTTCAGGTTCTCTTTTTTCAATTTTTTATTTGTATTTCCAAATCTGAATTTTTCCTGTTACCAGCATTTATTTATTTATAATTATTAAGAACTTATTTAATTTTTAACGAAAAAACTGTGATATTATATGTTATTAATTTCGATGATATCTAGGTACTGTCGTGAGCAAAAAAAAATAGGACAATTATTTTTTTCTAATGTAAATCTGTCTCTATTTGCACACTTGCAATGAATTTTGACAAATACCTGACAATATCACAAAAATTAAAGTTAGATGTATACAACTAGATTTTAGAAAAAATACGTTAGAAGACTTGTCCCATTTTTTTTGCTCACGACAGTACATGCAGCGTTTGATGTACAAGGCGTCGCAAGTAATTCGTACGGCTCAAGGGCAGTTATTGATTCATTTATTTGAATTTGTATTTAGTTTTTAGGTATGAAAGTAACGATTTAAAAATATAGAAATTAGTGATGACATATGTGGATTGTGGATATGTGGGCTTTATTAAAAAAAAAGATTCATCAAAATCGGTCCAGGAGAAGAAAAACGCCTTGTGTTTAAGTATATAGATTAATACTACTTAGTACTTACCTTTACATATTTTGAATGCTAACCTTTAATTAATTAATCTTTATAAGAAGAACAATTTTAACAGATTCTTGGAACACTATATCCTTTTGAAATATAATTTTAAAAGTAATTAATTCGATTTTTATAGTTAGTGACAAAATAAGTGTATTATTACAAAAAATATACCCAACTTTAAGTACACATTTTGTCATTGGTAAATGCCAAAGTTATTTTTTCTATTTGATTTATAATAGTACAAGACTAATTTCAAATAGCACAAGTAAATTATACAAGTTAATATATGAAGGGGTAAGAAGCAAAAGGATATAAGTACATTAAATGTGGAGAAAATTAGCTTTAAAGTTTTTATATTTTCTAAAAATCTGGAAGCACGTTTGATTAAATATTCCTTCAACAATTGATGGCAAAATGTTTACGAGCATATTCGAAGATTTGGCGGAGTCGCCGGTGATATCAATTAAAAACTTAGTTCTCGATTTATAATAATAATAATATTTCACAAACAACATTATTATAACCTCCTATCATATCATATACCATTTCGCAACGAAAGAGAGTCTTGCATGAAGGCGAATAAACCGAAGAATGTTTTCTAAGACAACAGTATGAACTGAGACCTTTATTGAGAAACGCGCCCGTTGAACAGTTTGCTTTTACAAACAAATTCAGCATGCTCTCGCTCACGAATTTGAGGTTTAATGGTGAAATTTTGAACGCACTTGTACCGTTTTGTCACCAAATTAAAAAACAGAAGAAACTACTTGTTCCATTTAATCCATTTCAATTTCATAGTAATTTCACCACCTCACAGATAGCGTTAATCTACAACGTGATCTATCATGATCAGCGTCGTAGCTAGATGCTTTTGCGCCCAGGGCAAATATCTAATTTTGCGCCCCTAAAAAAATTGTTTCTCTTCGAAAATAAAAACTGATGAGGCGGAGGGGGAGAAAATCAGAAAAAAAAAATTCCCACCCCGAACTAAAAATTACTTCATATTCAAATTTTGCGCCCCCTGTGCTCGCGCCCCTGGCGCGGGCCCTTGTTGCCCTGCTTTAGGTACGACGCTGATCATGATATGCGGAAAATAAAATGGCGTTCTAGTCTTCAATGTGGAAAAGCCCCTGAAAAATTTTAGAGGGTTTTGAGGTAATTTAGTATATTAAATTATTAGTAAATTTGCGAAAATACACTACTGATTTTGAGTAGGTCAGGAATAGATCGACGACCTTACTGGTGAAAGAACGTATTGGAGTTGTTTACATTTCCTTAATTGGCATAAAAACTGAAGCCGGCATGTGCCGGCAAGCACAGATCAAAGTGCCGCGTTTTTTTACTTTCGGTCGAACAATCAGGACACCGCCGTGTTATTGTCGGGTTTAACTAAATATCTGTTATATCTGCTTGTTGTTTCAGAGTTCATTACCATTCGATTTATTTCGCTATTTTTGTAGTGTGATTTGATTAAAACCAAAAAGTCACTTGTATCCTATCCAGCTTTGCTGTCAATAGTGTCAATCCCAAGTCTGATTAAGTAATATGGTTGTACCGCGTTACGTCAGATTAGTTAAAGTCATTGACGGCGCATTTCTACAACAAAATAAGGTCATTTTTTAGTCATTTTTTTTTATTTTTCATTTTTTCAACTCCTTTCGGTGGGGACAACCTACTGTTAAATTTTATGCATGTCATGGAAGATTACGTTGTATAGAAAACCACTTGCATCTTTTTGCTACCAAACGATTTGGATTTTTGGTAATCCAAGTTTGTAACTAACTCATTATCGGAAAAAAATGCACTTGTACCCTTTTGCTTCTTACCAGTTCATATTATTTATAAAAAAAAACTCGATTACTACTAACTATTGCTATGCTAACTAACAGCCAGTTTCACAATCGTTTGTTGTCTTTTTAGTTGACTAACCAGAACCTGAAAGTTATAATTACACAGGCCCACAAAAAAAGAGTTATTTGAACTGGACATCTGAATATACTTTTCTTTAGTATTTTTTTTCCTCTGATTACGAATCTGAAGTCACATATTACAGAGAAAAACCCGAAAAACTGTCAAAAATGCGTTTTTTATGGTTTTTTGGGTGGTAAAATATGCATGTGGCGTGTTCGGCTAGGCTGCATGTATCTTTCTTATGTTTTTTGCACCACTGACTTCGAATCTATTGTTAGAACCCAGGGCTACTTGTCAAAATGTTGATGAAAATTAAAAAAACCGTAAAAAATCGCGTCTTTCACGGATACTATCTTTTTTTATGGATATCACGTTTTTTTCATGAATACATAGCGTGTTACGATGGCCTGCGCACACCTTTTTTTGAGTAATTTTTCCCGCTGATCACAAATATTGAGTCAAATTTGAAGGTCGGTGATGAAAATACTGAGAAAAATAAAAAAACTGTCAAAAGTCGGTTTTTTTCATGGATGTCGCGTTTTTTCATGAACGCATAGCTTGTTCCAATGGTCTGCATATACCTTTATCGAGTAATTTTTCCGCTGATCACGAATCTCAAATTTTGTGGTCAGTGATGAAAACACTGAGAAAAATAAAAAACTGTCGAAAATCTGTTTTTTTCAGGATACCCAATCATTGTGCGTGATATACAGTGTGTCCACGGATGGACTTAACTATACTTATAAAAATGGTTATTTTCGATTTTTCGAAAGAAACTCATTCTTCATAATTTCTTTCGCTTGTTATATAAATACGATTCACGTTGAGAAAGTTTAATTTTGTTATACAGGGTGCGCAAAAATTATAAAAATTTGGATTTTCCAAATAAAAAAGTTTAAAATCAAACTTTTTGAGGCATTGGAATTAAGGAGCTTAAAAGCAGTAATCGCAAAGCTAAATAATTTTTTTTTCATGGGAGTTATTGTTATTAAGTTATTTGATATTAAAAATAGACAGAACAATTTTTTTTAATTAAATGTGAGAAAGTATTTATTTTATTTTTTTTTTTAAATGTTTAACGTCGGCCTATTTCCGCTACCAGGGCCTATCACCGACGCCAGGAGACGAGCTACCCCCAACCTGGAAATTTTGCCGAACCTCTTCCCTTAAGCAGAGTAGGGATCTTTTACTTGCCTAACATTTAATAGACAAGGGACCGCCTGCTTTACATCCCCTCCGAAGGACGGTATATCCACTACGTAATCCTCGTCTGAAATTACGTAACTTCCGAGTATACACTGATATACAAGCCTCTAGAAGGTGGGACGAGAACGCTGTATTTCCTAAGATGGGAGCCCACCAAGTATTTATTCAACTGAAGTATTTATACAGTAACGTCCTTACTCAACATGAAACCCTCCTTCGTCAACGCATTTCTCCATACTTTTTTGAAATTCGTTATAAACATTGTGAAGTATATCTGGTGTCACTGTAGCAATGGCATGAGTGATTCTGTTTTTTAAAATCTTAATATTATCTTGCATGTCAGTTGCATACATTTTTGGCTTAAGATACCCCCACAGAAAATAATCTATTGCGGTGAGGTCCGGAGACCGCGCTGGCCAGTTTATCTGTCCATGGCGCCCAATCCATTTTTCGGGGAAATGTTCATTTAGCCAATCGGTGACAATCATAGCACTATGCGCTGGGCAGCCGTCCTGTTGGAATATCATATTTCTTCTAAATTCCAAACTTACTTCATCCATTTGTGGCAAAAAGTATTCACTAAGAATTTCTAAATAATAATTTGCATTAAGCCTTCCTTCCAAGGAAAATGGACCAATTACTTTATTGAACGTTAACGCACACCATACGTTGACTTTCTTAAATTTTTGGCTGTTTGTATGATTCCTGAAGTGTGGATTTTCTTTTGCCCAAAAGCGACAATTAGGAAGTTTCCATTTTTCTCATTTTCTCGTAATAAATAGTCGTAAAAATCTAAAAAATATCTGTATTTTTTTTTTAAATTATCTACATAAATAAAAAAGTTATGGTCCTTCCAAGTTTAAAATGCTGCGATCATCTGGGCTGAGGCTCGATTACGTCACAATACATGATTCCGCCAACAGCGAGCGGGCGCGGGGACCTTTATACTCGCTGGCAGGCACCGGTAGTTTATAGCCAGCTTGTATTTGAGAGCCGAAAAAATTGCTAAAACATACAATTTTGGCACGTTCATATTTTTTGAAAAACACCATTGGGACGGCCGTATGACGTCGCGACGTAAAGAGTCTTCTAGATAAACTTGATTGTAAATTGCACGGCGAAATTCGAAAATTCGGCTCGGCACGAACGAATCAAAAGTGACATTTTGTGATATTTCAGAAAATCGAGCACATACACTAAATAAAGGGAACATACGGCGGGCCGCCGGCATGGCAAGTCAGCGCGTTATGTATTGTGACGTCACGGTGCACTTCAGCCGAGGCGAAGTATTCAAATAAGAAATTGAATAAGTTCGTGAGTTTTTCAGATATCGAGATAATTTTTTTTTTTTTGACTAGTTATCTGAAAGACTACTAAATGAGGTTGAATGTGCATGATATTTCTAAAATAGGAAACTTCCTAATTTTGACTGGAGATTATCCCATTTATTGTAAATGTAGATTCGTCACTGAATATTATATGATGGTGAAAATTACGGCTTTCCATTATGCGTTCACCCATTAGTAAAGAGAATTCAAGTCGATATGAATCATCACCTTGAAGTTTATGGATAAAGGTTGGTTTGGATGCGTGAAATTTATTTGCGGACAGAATATTGTGTACGTGACTCTTAGATACACCACCCACCTGACTCGCTCTTGCTCTCAAAGAAAGTCGGGGATTATTGCGAACTGATTCTAACACTAAAATAGTTGTAGCATCATTTTCATCATGTCTTTTTTTGTTTTTTTCACATCTTTAACGTCACCATAAACATCGAAATTACGAACCATATTTCTTAAAGCATTTACAGAAACTTGTACACCTGGAAACTTCCTGTGGAAAACTTCTATCGCGTATTTATAGGACACTTCTCCAATACCATAACACTTGATCAAGTAAATGCGCTGCTTTAGGGTCAACATTTTTCTAAAGATATTAATTGACAAATGTTCACAAATGACAATGTCACCTAAGCATTATTTCACAGCGGCAATCTTGATTACTAAAAGTTAATTCAATGAAGTAGGACCTGAGTTGAAAAACTATGAAACAACATTTACACCCAAACTTATTAATAATAGTTACATACAACGTTTTTTACAAGTAATACATAGTCTTTAAAACATATTAATCGATAACAAGATATGGGGAAAAATCGATTTAATTTTGAATATCAAATAACTTGGTAACAATAACTCCCATGAAAAAAATTTATTTGGCTTTGCGATTACTGCTTTTAAGCTCCTTTATCCCATTGCCTCAAAAAAATTGATTTTAAAATTTTTTATTTTGAAAATTCAAATTTTTATAATTTTTGCGCGCCCTGTATAACAAAATCAAATTTTCTCAACGCGAATCGTATTTGTATAATAAGCAAAAGAAATTATGAAGAATAAGTTTTTTTCGAAAAATTGAAAATAACCATTTTTATAAGTATAGTTAAGTCCATCCGTGGACACACTGTATAGTATTTCAATTTTATATGGGTTTTCGTTTTCGAACGCGCTTATCTTCAAACGATCTATATAAGGTCGTCGTTTCGTTCCTTTTAGTTTCACTTCTCTTTGTAGCATCCAGCAGTAATCTGCTAACATGTTGACATCCCATTTACCTTGAAATCGACGTTCAAAGTCTTTTAAATCTTGGTGGAAACTTTCTCCTTGCTCTTCGCTGAAGTCGCCATTATTTTCTGAACACTCATCCAGGTGTGAATCGAGAAAGTGCAATTTCAAACTCATACAACCTAACTTTGCGTAATTCTTTATTATTTTTGATACAATGTTTCTGCAGTCTGGATCTTTGATATTACCGAGAAATTTTGTAGATACGTCTTTAAAACTTAACCATGCCGCCTTTTCTACATCATTCATAGAATCAATGAATTCTTGGTCATTTATATAAATGAACCGCTTGTCAGCACTTCTAAAATTCTCATTCCAAATCTGATGCTAGATTGAAATCTTCGTTGGGCCTGAGATTCGAACTTTATTTAGTGACCAAGAATTCGTTGATTCTATGAATGAAGTAGAAAAGGCGTCATGGTTAACTTTTAAAGACGTGTCCACAAAATTTCTCGGTAATACCAAAGACTACAGGAACATTGTATCAAAAATGATAACGAATTACGAAAAGTTAGGTTGTATGATGACTTTGAAATTGCACTTTCTCGATTCACACCTGGATGAGTTTCCAGAAAATAATGGCGACTTCAGCGAAGAGCAAGGAGAAAGGTTCCACCAAGATTTAAAAGACTTTGAGCGTCGATTTCAGGGTAAATGGGATGTCAACATGTTAGCAGATTACTGCTGGATACTACAAAGAGAAGTGAAACCAAAAGGAACGAAACGACGATCGTTTGAAGATAAGCGCGTTCGAAAACGAAAACCCATATAAAATTGAAATACTATATATCACGCACAATGATTGGGTATCCTGAAAAAAACAGATTTTTGACGGTTTTTTAAATTTTTCTCAGTGTTTTCGTCACTGACCCCAAAATTTGACTCCAGATTCGTGATCAGCGGAACAAATTTCTCGATAAAGGTATATGCAGACCATTGGAATACGCTATGCGCTCATGAAAAAACGCGACATCTATGAAAAAACCCGATTTTTGACAGTTTTTTTTATTATTCTCAGTATTTTCATCACTGATCTTCAAATTTTACTCAACATTTGTGATCAGCGGGGAAAATTACTCACAAAAGGTGTTCGCAGGTCATCGTAACACGCTATGTATTCATGAAAAAAAAAAACGTGATATCCATGAAAAACATAGTATCCGTGAAAGACGTGATTTTTTACGTTTTTTTTATTTTCTTCAACATTTTGACAATTAGCCCTGGGTTCTAACAATAGATTCGAGGTCAGTGGGGCAAAAAAACATAAGAAAAATACATGCAGCCTAGCTGAACACACCACATGCATATTTTACCACCAAAAAAAAACATAAAAAACGCATTTTTTTTACAGTTCTTAGGTTTTTTCTATATAATATGCGCATTAACCCCCCCCCCCATTCTGACTCAGATTCGTAAACAGCGGGATAAAATACTAAAGAAAAGTATATTCAAATGTCCAGTTCAAATAACTTTTTTTTGTGGGTCTGTGTTATTAATAAACATAAATTTACCAGACATTCTTAACTTTATAGTAATAAATCATTAGTCAAATCCTAACTACTAATTAACCAATAATTGTAAAAATGGCTGTTGATGTCATGAGTTTTATAATAAATTATTGGCCATTAGTTAACCAATGATTATGAAACTGGCTGTAATAATATGTAGGAAATATATTATAAATGTAAGTAGATATTTGTTTAACATTTATTATACAAATTCGTATGAAATGCACATATAACACATCAAACTTATTAAATGACAATCATGAAAAACCTATCAATATACAAAAAACCATTAGAAAAATGTTATACGAAACAAAGCACGTTTTGTACGGCCATATATAAGGTAACCAACATTCCAACCACAAAAGCCAGACCTCTAGCTGGTTGTGGAACTACAACAACTGCGTAGACAAGTGTGTGGACAAATCTTGCAATTGTGAAAATCCTAAATAAATTGGTAGCCAAAAATACTGCAGGATTCGTAAGAATGTAAATAAAGCTGATAACGAAAAAGATTGGGATGTTCTCAAGATCATTCAAATGGGCCCTGTAACAGAAACTGCTTATAGACCAGGCAGATTAGAAATTTCAAATGTGGGTACTTTAGGCCCATACGATTAAAACAATTTATTGATATATTCTAATATTACATTGTACAGTTCGTCTCAAAGTTAGAGCAATTGCCTAAGTCGTAAAACAGATAAGCGCTCGATCTAATAAAGACATGACGTTCGTCTGCTCGACGAGAACTTGAAATGTTAGAACTTTGCTTTTAGACCAAAGCTACAGATAATAATTTGGGACACAAGGAAATTCTCTCGCTGATTAAATTGGATTGGCTGAAGTCTTACCGAATACTTCTTGTTAATTAAATTTTATTGAACAGGCATGTACACTTACTTGCAAACAAAATAGTACACTTTTGAAGTGAATACAATTATTAAAAATTATGATCTAAATTGCCGGCTACTGTGCCAAAAAAAACGAGTAAAATTGAACGCCGGAACTTTTGACTCGAAACGCTGCCAATACCGTTAGAGTTATGAAAAAAATAGATATAGACAATTGTATGGAGAATTAAACTTTCAATAAATAAATCAGGATGGCATATGTCTATCTTCAATACTTTAGGCGTGAGAGTGATTGAAAGTTGAATACAATCTTACAGTTATCCAGTGCGCGACTTTCAACCATCTTCTCGCCAAAAGTATTTAAGATAGACATATACCACCACTGAATTTTTTTTATAGAAATTGAAATCTCTATAAAATTATTTACGTTCATTTTTTTCGTAACTCTAACGGTTGTTTTTCCTTAAATTTAAAAATTTTAATTTGATTTGGTGTTATTGACATATTTACATTGTTTGTAACGTGAATTGTGAAACTATGGCAACATCTAAAGCTGAATCTAAGAACGACAGAAATTGTTGCTTTATGTTCTAATATGGCAATATTATTTAATTAATAATCCAACAATATTTACTTATTAATCAGCAAACAGGCAAGCACTAAAAATTATAATGTTAACCTTTAAAACTCCACGAGCACAACTTATATACTATGGAATTCAATGTGAATAATACCTAAGTATCTCCGTCGTGACGTCACACTGCACGTGTTATAGTTGCCGCAATCACAATAGTGATAGACGTACCGCCTATCTAGGCGGTGTTGTTGAGGGGCAAGAGTGCAGAACGCAGAGCCGGATTTAACTATATTGTTCGCTCATTTACTTTTCATAATATTACACTTACAATATCCCCCAAAGTACTGCTATGAATTGGTAACAAATTTTATTAAAATTATTTTCAAAAACATTACCAAATAAAGAAATATAAAGTAATTATCGAATTATATCTTCATCCCGACAGTATAAGCTCGACTGCGTTGTCTCTAATTGCTGTCCTGGATTAAACAATACACTCACAAGTTTACGCCCACACTCCACGTCAGATAGTTGACATGGATTCGCCGGTATCTTCTCTCTCAATTAATGTAAAAGTGGAGTAAAAACGGGAGATCTATTTGCCACCTATTCATTCCTCTCGCCCCTCATAACATCATAACCCTGCACACTATTAAGACTGCTTCAACTATACCAAAGCGGGAATATTAATTTGAATCGACAATACATAGCGATGTTACAGTTACGCAGTGGCACGCAGAAACGCCGCATACCATTAGTTGTATTTACTTTATAGTCCAGGGAAATAAGGTTTTGCCAGGACACTAAACCATCCAGGCATCTGACAAGTTTTTCAGGTAATATAGGCCTATAGGAACAAAACCTATACTTTTCCTGTAGTGGATTTGGCGTGGTTTTTTAGTTATTAACAATTAAAGGCCAGAAATTGTATATTTTTGCACATTTTTGCCTAGCAGTAAAAAATAAAGTATTTGATCAACAATTCGGAGAAACTATCTTGTAGGGAATTAAAAAACCTTTAAAATGGCTTTTTGAAAATCGATATGATTATTTGTTGCTTAGAAAATTGCAAAGAACGGTCTATATTCGCATAATATTCAATTAACAATAAATATTGCAAAAATCAACCTACGACTTTGTTATTACGTAAGAAATTGGGTCTTGTGGTACTAAACATATGATCAAAATTTCAAATCGATTCATTGAATAGTTTTTTCAAAATTGTAATTGTTCATCCCAGAGATATTTTTTTTGTATGAAGTGCATAAAAATACATAAAAATGCCAGTTTTTCGAATATGAAAAAGGCATTTTTCTACGAGCAATAGCAACGAAGTTATTCTATTTGTTTATAAATTAAAAATTATAGAGTTTTTGGAATGAGATTTTGCCATAATGAAAACATTTTTTTTAGATCTAATAATCTATTTCGATAAAACAACTCTTCCCCTTTCACGGTATACCCGTAGAACTATTGTATTTTCATTATTGTGCGTATAATGTTATTGCAAAAAAAACATATCTGAGATAAACAATTACAATTTTGCAGAAACTATTCAATGAATCGATTTGAAATTTTTACCATATATTAAGTACTACAAGATCCAACTTTTTACGTAATAACAAAGTCGTAGCTTGATTTTTGCAATATTTATTGTTAATTGAATATCATGCGAATATAGACCGTTCTTTGTAATTTTTTAAGCAACAAATAATCATATCGACATTTTCAAAAAAGTCATTTTAAAGGTTTTTTTAATTCCCTACAAGATAGTTTCTCCAAATTGTTGATCAAATACTTTATTTTTTACTGGTAGGCAAAAATGTGCAAAAATATACAATTTTTGGCTTTGAATTGTTAATAACTAAAAAACTACACCAAATCCACTGCAGGAAAAATATAGGTTTTGTTCCTATAGGCCTATATTACCTGAAAAACTTGTCAGCTGTCTGGATGATTGAGTGTCCCTAACAGGGTATTGTTTTGCGCAAATTTTAGGCAGTCGTCGCGTGCAGAAGGGTGAGCAAATCGATTTTTTTGTTTTTTTTTTATTTTAAAATAGATGCCAATAGTGCCAAACGAAAGGCCCTTAAAAAAAATTCAAAATCAAAATTATCCAAAATCAAGAAAAAATTTTACAATTTAATGTGCGCATCAAAGGTGGTTTTGCGTGCGGAAAATGCATGCCAATGAATTTCCGCTGGATTCTTGTTCAAGGCTTTTCGGTTGGCACTATTGGCATCCATTTTAAAATTAAAAAAAAAAACAAAAAAAACGATTTTCACACCCTTCTGCACGCGACCACTGCCTAAAATTTGCGTTTCTGGCATATTTATGGTAATTTCATTCATATATATGATTGGCATGCATTTTAAAAACGTTGCACCTGACTGGTCATGTACCGCCAGTCTATCAATGTTCAATAACTCGAAAACGGTTAAAGATAGAACTATCATATGTCATATTTTTGAAATCATAAAAAAAATAATACTTCAAAACATCAGCAATACATAGGGCGTTCCGTTAAAAAATATATTATTGCTTCTTGTACATCTCAATATCTGCACGCAACTGTACTTCATTAACTTATTAAAGAGGTTCAGTTATAGCCCTACAACTTTAGTCCGAAATTTTTTTTTCTATCTCCAATAATAACGAGAATAAAGAGTGGCCTAAAAATAATGAATAAACCTTTACATTATATATATTTATCTGTGAAAAACAAAGAACTGGTCGGTATATACAATTACTACTTTTACCTTCTGACTCTTTCTACTTTTTCATCTACTCGTACTTTTCCCTTTAAATTTGCAGCATCTTCAGGATTTGCAAAGGACTAGAACAAAAAATATTTTTGCATTAGTATTCCAGAAACATTTGTTCTTATAAACGTTAAAATTACATAGAGGTAACTGTCATGTAATAAGTGTAATATGTCACTTTGTCGTGTCAAAGACATAGACATAATAACGTACGTTTTGGCAGTCGTGCTAGCGCAATTAAAAAAATTTCACGTTTGCGTCTTACGCATCTACGAAATATTACGGAGTCTTACGTGTACCTAAAACCAAAAAAATTATATGTATATCCTAGTCTTCTGGAGTTTTAGCTGTTCCATTTGTCATAATATTGTATTAAAACATTAACGAGTTGAGTATATCTTCAAGAAAGACAAATATCAGCTCCTTGGTGAGCGACAATCAGGGGCGTAGCGAAGAGAGGTATAAGGGGGTACGTTATCCCCCAACTTTGTCAGACTTGGCAAAAGTTGGAAATTTGAGATTTAAGTTGGTAATTTTTATTAGTTCAGGAACGGCGTCATCGAAAGGGGGTGATAGTTACATTAAACGAGGTAGTAGATTTTTTTATCTTGTATGTATTGTAGAAAGTATGTAGAATCCAAGTTTTTGACCTCCAAACCCTTGGCAAATTTTTATGAGAACGAAAAAAACACGAATTTTTGGCACTTTTTTCAGTTTGTGGCCTATAACTTAAAAACAATGCATCCAATCGAAAAGTCATCTATTATCAAAATGTAAGAGCATTAAATTTCGCTTCGAATGAGTACCTCAAAGTTGAATTTTTTTTTTGCGTAATATTGATTAAAATTTGCCAAGGGTTTGGAGGTCTAAAACTTGGATTCTACACACTCTACAATACATACAAGATAAAAAAAATCTACTACCTCATTTAATATAATTATAAAGTACCCCGTTATTGAACTATATTTCGGTGGGAACATTTTTTTTTTGATTTTCTCCCTTTTATAAAAAAAAATTTTGGATTTTCTCCCCCCTCACGCTCATTTTTTTTTTAGATTTTCTCCTTTCCGCTTATCAATTTTTTGGAGGAATTATTATTTATTTATTTACAGAGTTGGCTTATTAAGTTTAGGAAGTTGGCAAATTTGAAAAATAACCCCCCAAAAAAGTTGGCTCGCTACGCCTCTGGCGTCAATATGCATACCAGCCGGGGAAGTCAACAGACCATGCGCTGGATGATTTGAATAGGTTATTGACCAAGTCATCAGATGACAAAGAAATAGCAATGGCAACTAGATATAGAAGGGGCGCTTAATAATGCAACAACGCAATGACTGATGAATGCTTTGTCAAATAGAGGAGTCTCAACAGTACTGTTACTACGGGAGCTCAGCCTGTACATTGTACCCCGGACCCTTGGGTACAATGTTTTTCATAAATATTAAAGCCTAAGGAACAATTTTGGATATGTCCTTTTATAAAAAAAATTTTTGCAAATATTGTTTTTGTCATTTAACACAAAAACTAAAAAAGATGGAAAAAAACTTTCTGCACAAAAAACAAAGTGCATAAAATTCTCTACAATTTTGTTCCTATACAATATTTGGATAGGAGTTATCATTTTCCAGATAAATGATGAATTTCTGTAAGCGACTGAGGCGGTATTTTATCTGCTGAACACCAAAGAGGTTCTTCATTTTCTTGCCATCCATAATCATTCCAAGGCTTTGGAATATTGTGAATACCTTCGTCGGCTAATCGCCAAATACGCGTTTGGTAAACACTCCTTTTAATATGCTCGATAAGACAAGCTCTTGATGGTGGAAGGTGGAATCGAAGAAAAATCAACTTTAGTGTCAATTGATAATGACAAATCTCTTAAAAGCACTGAGTGAGTCGCATGCAGTAAATGAATGAAGGCCTAGTAATGCCGAACATTTTTGTGGTCCATACTCTTCTGCTAATGCGAATATGTTAATAAGCCTTCTTTTATTGCCAAATCCGATATCAAATCAATAATTTACATTTTATTGTATTGGAATGAGCCAGCAGAATGCAAAAGATGTCACTGTCGACACTTTTAACCCTAATCTGTTATAACCCTTTGTTACCGTTTTCGAGATAAATGTCTGCAAATTATAATATTATTATTATTATCATCATTAATTTTTTTCAGTTTATTTTATTTTTTGTTATGTTAATAATATAAAGTTATATTATACTATACGTCTTACAGTAATTGTCAATGTTATTTCCTCTAAATGATTTACCATGTTTTCTTAATTTTGGACTCATTTATCTGGAAAATGGCAATTCCTATCAAAATATCGTATAGACACAAAATTGTAGAAAATTTTATGAATATTTTTTGTGAAAAAGTTTTTGTCCACCTTTTTTAGTTTTTGTGTTAAATCACAAAAACAACATTGGCAACAGTTTTTTTAACATATGGCCGCCATTTTGAAAGTACAGATAGTTTTTTTTTTGGACATGTATAGCGACTATAGCGACTCATTCACTCGCAAACGAGAAGTTCCTATGGAGTCGAGAAAAAACAAAAAGAAGAAACAATCGACAACAAAAATAATAATATACTTTATATATAAAAAGCAGTCCGGGACTGTTAGTTGCAACGGATTAAAATACTAGAATAGCGTATTTTGGGATCTGAAATTGCGCCGAAAAAGTATAACCCAGACGACAGAGAGCATTTTATAGTGAAACCTACAAAAACTTGCAAACTGAATAATTTTTTTTAATAAGTTCGTGAAAGTGTATAGAATAATATCCTGAAAAGTTTACGTTCCACTCGGATGCAGAACATAAAAAAAAAGTGAAAAAAATTTTTTTTTCATCCATTTTTTCAAAAATTTTAAATTAAGTCAAGCTTGGAAAAAATAAAAAATACAGGTGGATAGACCACGTGTTTCTGAACAAAAAATGTTCTAATAAAATTTATCGCTAAAGCCACGGTATTCCTGGAAAAAAAATAGTGAAGTAACTTTGTCACTCTGCGCGGACAAGCGCACGGTTAAAATACATACTGTGGAACCTCTAAAAATTCTTAGCTGTTCTAACGAGTAAAATAAAGCTTTTTTTCTCTTTCTGATTACACATTTTTAACATTTTTCTTAGTGACTAAGAGGATAAATAGTGACTCTGGAGGGAAAATATATAATTAGAAAGCATACATAGACACCACGCATAGCCGCTGAATCGCTCGCATGAATTTTTACGTGCCTCTACACCTATCCACATTTCAGCTATATCCAATGGATTCCTTATACATTTGTCAATGTATTAGAAATGTTCCAGAATTTATATTCAAAACAATCAAAGATATTTTCACAGTTATAAGGATAAGATCGTGAAAATCGCAGTTTCTTATCATGATCTGATTAATCATATTTTCGACAAAATGCATACAATTAAACGAATTTGTGTTTGAACATACGAAAATTATACATTTTTTCCGAAATAGTGATATTTTATTTTTTCCAATCGGTCAATTTCTCGACAAGTTACAGCCTCCAATATATATATTTATCAAGAAAATCATCAAGCAAGGAAATTAAATAGTTTTTTTTGAATCCACGTCACTACAACTTATTAAACCATAATAATCATGAAGTGCACATACTTCTCAATGAAGAAAGAATTTTTCTGAAGGGCTTTTATTTTGTTGTACATTACTTCCACATCTAGCGGAGGTATAGTAACAAAAAAATTTAAAAAAAATTTTATTGTTCAAATAGGCTTAAAATGCCATGAAATGTCGAGATTTTATGTTTGAGCGAAAAAAAAAATTCTGTCTGTCTGTCGGTCTGTCTGTAACTTTTTTTTGTGCGCACGTTTACTCTGGAACCGTTTAAGATATTGACTTGAAATTTGGTACACGTATGTACTTTAACGAGATCTGGAACTAGTTTATATTTTCATGTTGTTCCGACGAAGGGTTGGGGGGTAAATTGGGGTAAATTTGGGGTTTTGGGGTAAATGGATAAATCAAGCAGGTAAGAGTCGATAAAATTGGTATTTAGTATATACAAGAGAAACTAGGGTCTCAAAACAATTTTTGGCATTAGCCACCCCCATTACCAACCCCCACCCCCTTATTAAAGGGGATGAAAAAAAATTGTGATTTAGTGTATGTACAAGAACCAGAAACCTCAAAATATTTTTTTACTTCATCCACCCCCACTACCACCCCCCTATCACCACCCCCACCCCACTACCGATGTGGAGTATCGTTTTATGGGGGTAGAGGATTTCAAATATTATATTATTAAAGTTCCATAAACAATTATTTCCACACACAAAATTTTTTCGTTGTGAGTGATTTAGATAGAGAATCTGGATGTGGAAGTAGTGATTCCTTGGGCAGCGGTTTTTTTTATTGCGACGATTGAGTTCGGGCGTGGTAATATATATAAGTATATTTTTCCCATCCATCCTTTGCTTGTATTGTTTAAAACAATAAAGCATCAGAAAACTACAATCCTGCCTTCCATCTTTTAATTGAACCAACACTCATATGGATTGAACAAATTCTGATTTAGTGACATGTAATTCAGTGCGTCGGTGTCAGTCATGCGTATTCAAGCGCGCGCACGATATATCTCGCTTCGAGTTATAACGTTACGCTTGACTATTTTTTTCCGGGAAAACCGTGACTTTTTTCATAAATGCGTGATCTATCCATCTGGACTTCTTATTTTTTCCTAGCTTGACTTAATTTCAAAATTTTGAAAAAATGGAAATTTTCACTTTTTTTTTATGTTCCGCATCCGAGCAAAATGTAAACTTTTCAGGATATTATTCACGAACTTATTAAAAAAAAAAATTATTCAGTTTGCAAATTTTTGTAGGTAAATACCTAGTAGACATTCTTGATCGATTTCAGAAGAAGTATCATTATTTCACTCTTTTTATAGCCGGACCTATGAGTGCATTGAAAACAATTGAAGTTGTCTCACAAATCTTCGCATTAGAAACGTCAAATTATGAATTTGTTTTGACGTTTAAGCTAATTTTCAAAATGTATTGGTCTTAATATGGAAACTGAGTAGAAAAAATATTGTATGAAACTCATGCATAAAGTGCCTCAAAATTCTCATTCGTGAAAAAAGTATCACTTTATGCACTTGTTACAGAAATAACTCATTTTTATGCAGTTTCATCTTATAAGTTCAAATTATAATACACTACTAGCCCTCTTATTCGGTTCGAAAAAAAACTATTCAACAGGTGAAAGACTTTAAATTACTTGGAATTAATATAACTACTGATTTACCCCTAAACTGGAAATCATGTTTTGCTATTAAACGTATATCTCAGATACCCAGTAGAGATACTGTAATAGTATATTGTTTTATTAGGAGTAAAAGTGTACTTTTGTGAGTCTGTAAGTTTCACTCACCATCTCCATCAAAATTGGCGTGGTAACAAATTTTTGACGCCTAATTTTACAAAAGACGACGGAACCAAACAAACACACTCTGGACGACGCAATGTAACGACATAGGAAATTATATTTGCTTCCAATTATTTGTTAAAATATAAATAACTGTTTAAATTATTATACAAGAATATATGAATGAATTTATTTTTTTATATGTTTTAGTTGTAAAATATCAATAGGAAAGAAGATATTCGCCCTTCTACGAGCAGTAGAATAGGTCTCTCAAGGTCAATCGAGATACTTTCGACACATTATAACCACTAAACGAAGGTGTATATATCCAAAATTTATAAATCTTGGTACATCTCAAAATTCAGTTCACTTAAGTCGGGCGAGTTGTACCAACTAAGTTCAGGCCAAGGTTACGATGGTTACAACAATTTGGATATTGAATCAAGCTGACTATGGCTTGAACTTAGTTTTGATACAACTCGCCATTAATGGACTTTTTCCGAAGTGAAATCCTAATATTTCTGGAGTAGTCCTTACATGACAGATGATACATATTAATGAATAATATCTTGATTCCTGTTATTCCTGTTTTTTGCAATGGGTAAAAGGTACACTATTCTGCAGATCTTTCATAGTGTGATAGCAACAACGAAACAAGCTAAAAACGTACTCTTCGCCGGTTTACTAAACTTTTTATATAAATGTTACACCTTTTATAGGATACTCTTCGCAGTTTTTTGTAAATAATGTTAGACATTTTTATAGTACGAACTTAGTTGGTGTAAAATAAAGTAAAAATAAAAAAACTACCGTACCCCATGTGGATTCCGAGTCAAAAGCGTACCTAATACGTAAAAAAATGTAAAAAATGTACATTTTTACAAAAACAAAAATTAAAAAAAAATTCTCCGAATCAAATCATTAATAACATTTTTATTTACTGATCGATTTTGTTCAAAAACAATAGGGTTCTTCCCTTAGCTAACACTAATTACTGTCCAAATTTCAGTACAATCGGATTTATCTTCCTCGAGTTATCGTGCTTACAAGAAACTTGACGGACGGACAGACGGACATTTTGAAAGTTGTTCAGAATTCGTTCCTAAAACAATTATATGAAAATTTTTTTGTCTGCGAGCGATATTTACGGTTTTAGAAATGTGCCGATCAAATACAATACACTCTTCGTTTTCGTATTTGCGGAGAGTATAATAAGACAAACTTTGAGGTGTTTTCAGTGTTTACATTAATAAAAAGTGCATGCCAAAGTAAATACCTATTTTAAAAAAAAATCTGCGTTTGCATTGAAAACTAATTTTAGATCCGTGTTCTATATACGAACTCGTGCTCCGAAAATGTTTCGTCAAAATTCCAATTTTCCGCTAATCCTCAGTATTAACTTGTATATAAACTGATTCATTGATAAAAATACTGTGTGTGGTATCTTCATGGTTGTGTTATAGGTATGTTAATTTTATAAAACAATTTTAATTTTTAAAAAACCTCGCCGATAATTTGTAGTACGCCTCTGTGCTACTATAACGTGTCATTTTAATAATCTAACATCTAACTCGAGCAAACTGTAAAAACCACTCGACCTCTCGTGTTTTATCTGTAGTAGGCATTATGACTGATTAGGTATCACTACTCTATCTTTATTAACCATTTTAAAATATCACGTGAATGGGTATTTGGAAGATATAGTTACTTAATTTTAGTTAAAAATATGCCTACCCAGTATAATTTTGTTGCAGGAGCTGGATAAGTAGGTACTAGACACTGTAATAAACCGAATAACCATGAACCTTTGGGTGACGGATGGGTACTTAAACCATGACAAAATAAATATGCACCTAATGAATTCATTTTTCTCTATGATGCTCTAGATCTATTCCTAAGCTAACCTTACCTTAGTTTTCATTCGCTGGGTAGCCGTTAACACGGTCATTAACAACATTTTTAAAACCAGCAAAGAAGAGTAAAACGCGTAAATTCGGAAAAGAGGATTTTCTAAAAAAGTTTCAACTACAGCTTGTGCCATTTTAATAATTTTTAGAACTCAGCTTTAACACAAATAAACTTTATCAGTAGGTACTTAATTAACAAGAGTTGCTCAATGCTACTTGCGGATTACGTTTGAATGAAATTGCAATAATTATATTATATCTTATAGGTAATTGGGTTGTTTACAAAATAAGTTGCGGCGAGTCATCGACGGCCACGCAAGGTTAACTTTACACGTTTGCACGTTGATGTTATATAAATCAGAGAATTATTATAGAGATAGAGATGGAGATGAATCAACATTTTTCGTAACAGATGCGTTCTGTTCCAGTTCCAGCGTAAACCGATTCCAAATAGCTGCTAGAATTCCAACCGTGAATTCCCGAAATTAGCACGTACATACCTCGGGTTGGCGAGTAGATATAGTAAGGCCCACATATAATTTAGCGATATAAAAAACCTCGGAAAAAAGCGTAAAGGGTACCGACCGCATAAAAGGTGTTCGGCTTCTTTTATTATCATCACAAAAAATGATCACATATTTCCTAACAAGAATGTAGACCACTGCCAAGATTTGTAGAGTATAAGGTTCTCCCGTATTCAGCTTTTAGGCGAGAAGTGAGTGCGGGGATGAAAAGTCAGACTATCCTCTTGTTCTTCGAACTCACAGTAGCGGTGCAGTTATCTCTTTCTAGAAGGACGGTCCGTACTACCCGAAATATGGCCAGAAAGTATACTATGTAGTTATATTCTACAACTTATCCTGATTACCACCATGCAAAATATGTGGCAAGTAATGACTGACATAATTACTAACTATAAATTATAAATAGTTATCTCTGCGGGGCGCCGACTGTATAATAATTTGATTTGTTATTAATTGTGTTTAATATTATCACACAGAATTAATTAACCCATTTCACGATAGAAAGTTTGGTAAAAGGTGTCATGGGTTATGGCAGAAACTAGATTGGTATCACTAAAAGTTACTGCACATGCTGACCAACTCAGTTCCTAAACTTTGTAATAATGAAATACCCATAATATAATAATCATATTGTTTTTACTGTCTTGAATGTTGAGTCTACTTTGATTGATTAGAGATCATCTTCATTAGTTTGTCTTGTAGAATTTTGAAAAATTCAAATGTTACAATTTATCGCTTTATCAGAGCTGTCAGTCTAAACTGATACAGCTCTGATAAAGTGATAATTTGTATATATAATTGTAAAAGTTATGTATTTTATTTTTACAAAGTTTGGAAATTAGGCGAATTGGTCCAAGATGCGTACTTTACGGATCTTGAAGTTGGTCAATATGTGCAGTGACTTTTAGTGATACCAATCTAGTATTCGCCATGACACTTTTTACCTAACTTTCTAACGTGAAATAGATCCAATTATTTGAGGTCTGCGATTTCTGAACACTAGAGCTTGATAAAGATGACTACAGACTTATTCTGCTTATAAAAAATGTCGGCGTCTTTGATCCTTACCGCACCCTCAGATTTTTTATACACAAAATACGTGTGTACATTTGTCGAATCTGTACGTGTTATCCTTGTTTACCGATTTCATAAACAAAGCCACTATATGTTTAACACCCGCGCATCACATACACAGAGAAATATGAGAAATATGATTTGAATAAAAATTTAAAAGCCATGGTTTTTTCAATTTAATAAATATTTAATATTATTTATTAAATTTATTGCTGCCAAATAAATGTATTTGGATATTTCGTTATAGTAAGAATATCCCAAATATTCATTTAATTGACAAAACAAAATGATTTATTTGAGTCATATTTGTTCCTTCTACAAAAATAATAGATTTAATTGAGAATAATATATTTGTTTCTTAAAAATATATACCAGTTTTACATTTATTTCCTAGAAAGAAATATATTAGCACAGTTAGTCATAATATGTGACATAAATATTTAATTCTGGGAATTAAGTATTTCTTAATTTCTTGTCCTGCGCAATAAGAAGAGAAAGAAGACGCCATTGCTTCGTCTTGCAATTAGGCAGTTCGCAGTGCTCATCAAGCGTTCCTTAGTTAGTAGGGTTATTAGTGAGTGTATATGGTGTTTACCGTATATATTATAATATAATGGATAATAATCAAGAAGATAATTTAGTTAATCAGGATATTGATAATTTATTACATATCCATGACTACAAAATTTACGCCTCGTTCTATTGGACGGGGAACCATCAAGATTCATTGGCGTATCTAGACGTGCCCCAGGGCAAAAATTGTTGGGGGCCCCCTATTATATTATTTTCTTAATGCCTAATCCTAATTCGAAAAAAAAATTTTTTTGATCCCAACATTTTTTGATAAGCGATGGGAGAAATCCGAAAAAAAAATTTCCATCCCACCATTTTTTTTATAAGCAGGGGGGGAGAGAAATCCAAAAAACCAGGCGCTGACTGGTGCCCTTGATCTCCCGGGGCCCCGGGGCACTGCCCCGGTTTGCCCTGCCATAGTTACGCCTCTGTCAGGACTGCATGAGGCAGCCGCGAACCTCATTGTTATGGTAGACTATCTAAAACAAAGGTCAATTAATTGCTGTAAAGCTGAGCAGAAAACAGCTACAGGACCTATAAACATCTATAACAAAAGGGTGAGTATAACAATTCAGCATGTAATGTGGTAAAGATGAAGAAACTCCTCACAGCGTATACATAGTAACAAAACTGATTTAATAGTAAAATAAGGAATGAAATATTTTTTTAAATGTACAATTAGTCCAGTAATTATAAAGATTTCCATCACAAAAAATGTTATCTGAGATTTTCCTTCAGTAACTGTTAGTGAAGGGGTTATACATCATAAAACTACAAAAACTACAAAAATCCGTTCTGGGGAGGTGCCCCCCAAAAAACCATCCCTTCGGTGAAAAAAGTCTTATTTTACAGATAACTCGTTAACCGTTGAAGATACAAAAAAATTGCTCATCATAAAAAAGAAAGCTTCACTAATTTCCTAAAAAAAGTCCTATTGTAATTTTGTTGTATATGCCATGGTTTTCGAGAAAATCGATATTGAAAAAAATTCCAAAATTTATATTTTTAATGCGCGCGAATTTTCGTTTATTTGAAATTTTTTGCGCGCGGCCTATAAAAAAAATTGAATTGCTCGAAAACCATACAAGCTAGGAAGAAAAATCAAAATGGGTTTTAAATGGGATATAAAATACTCTCTTCTTGTGTTGCCATTTTTGATGGCTGTTGATATTTATTAGTATATGAAAATAACAATATAATATAATTATCTCTTAATTTTTTGCGTCTCTAACTATTGACAGGCCCATAAAAAATAACTGACTTTAATATAAGATATAAATACATTATCTTTTAGTTCAAGGTAGTACTTCAATGCAGACAGAGTTAGGAATGAAAATATTCACATTTACAAATTTACCAGCATGTTGAAGTTAGCCAAATTTTGACCAATTTTGTATTGCTTCCTAAAAATAAAAAAAAAGACCCAAACATCTTGAAAATTTAACTAAAAAATTATTCAATAAAATGGAGGAAATTGAAAAGAGAGGAAAAACGGCCAAACTTTGGATTACCTATATGAAAATGGTTATATTGGCAAAATCAAAATAAAAAATAAAAAATTGGCAAAAATTTGGCTAACTTCAACATGCTGGTAAATTTGTAAATGTGAATATTTTTGTTCCTAACTTTTACTTCCACGTCCAGTGGAAGTATAGTAACGACAAAAAAATTTTTAAAAATTGTTATTGCCCAAATAGGCTTAAAATGTCATGAAACGTCGAGATTTTAAGTTTGAGCGAAAAAAAAAATTCTGTCTGTCGGTCTGTCTGTCTGTAACTTTTTTTTGTGCGCACGTTTACTCTGGAACCGTTTGAGATATTGACTTGAAATTTGGTACACATATGTACTTTAACGAGATCTAGAACTAGATTATATTTTCATCTTGTTCCGTCGAAGGGTTGGGGGGTAAATTGGCGTAAATTTGGGGTAAATGGGTAAATCAAGCAGGTAAGAGTCAATAAAATTGGTATTTAGTATATACAAGAGAAGCTGAGGTCTCAAAAAAATTTTTGGCATTAGCCACTCCCATTACCACCCCCACTTCCTTATTAAAGGGGATGAAAAAAAAATGTGATTTAGTGCATGTACAGGAACCAGAAATCTCAAAATATTTTTTTACTTCATCCACCCCCCACTACCACCCCCTATCACTACCGATGTGGGGCATCGTTTTATGGGTTTTTGGGGTAGAGGATTTCAAATATAATATTATTAAAGTTCCATAAACAATTATTTTCACATACAAAGTTTTTTCGTTGTGAGTGACTTGGATAGAGAATCTGGATGTGGAAGTAGTGATTCCTTGGGCAGCGGTTTTCTACATTGAAGTACTACCTTGAACTAAAAGGTAATGCATTTATAACTTATATTAAAGTCAGTTATTTTTTATGGGCTTGTGAATAGTTAGAGACGCAAAAAATTAAGAGATAACTATAATATATTGTTATCTTTATATACTAATAAATATCAATATTTATCAGTAAAATAAGGCTTTTTTCACCGAAGAGGTGGTTTTTTGGGGGGGGTTGCGGCACCCCTACAGAACGAATTTTTGTGGTTTCACTAACAGTTACTGAAGGAAAATCTCAGATAACATTTTTTGCGAGCTTCTGGTGTATTTTTTTTTTACTTTATCGACTGGAGTAAATGAATATAGTCGTATACAACGTGATCTACCAAGAAATGCAGAAAATAAGATGGTGTGCTAGTCTTCAATGTGGGAACACCCCTGCCAAATTTTAGAGGATTCTGAGGTAATTTAGCATATTAAATTATTGGTCAATTTGCGAAGATACACTACTGATGTTGAGTAACTGACCTACTCTGAATAGGTCGACGAAATTACTTGTGAAAGAACGTATTCGAGTTGTTTACATTTCCTTAATTGGCATAAAAAGTGAAGCCGGCCGGCGAGATCCACGATCCAGTGGCAGGCAGCCAACATTGTTGGTACGCTTTAAAGATAATTGGAATTCCAGCGGACCAATTCACTTTTACGAATGAGTTCAAAGCATGCCGACAAGGCTAGCTCCGTGCCGCTGGATCGTGTGTAGACTCCTAGAGAGCCGCGTTTTTTGCTTCCGGTCGAACAATAGTTACACCGCCGTGTCATTGACCGGTTTAACTAAATATCTCGTATATCTGCTTGCCGTTTCAGCATGAGGTCAATGTCTTCGATTTATTTCGCTATTTTTGTAGTGTGATTTGATTAAAACCAAAAAGTTACTTCTATCTTATCCAGCTTTGCTGTCAGTAGTGTCAATCCCAAGTCCGATAAAGTGATATGGTTGTACCGCGTTACGTTAGATTTGTTGAAGTCATTGGCGGTGCATTTCTACAAAAAAATAAGGTAATTTTTTTGGTCATTTTTTTTTTAATTTTTAATTTTATTTAACTCCTTTCGGTGGGGACAACCTACTGTTAAATTTTCCGCATGTCATGGTAGATCACGTTGTATAAATAGAACGAGGCGTTAAGTCTTGTAGTCATGTAATAAATTATCAATATCCTGATTATCTATAAATTATCTTCTTGATTATCTATTATATTACAATACACATACTCGCTGCCAATGTCTGTTGTGTTTTTATTTGAAAACTTTCCTGTTTATTTGTAAATAGTATATAGTACGGTCAATCTGTCATTTGGCTCGTGAATAATTCCCACAAAGAATTTTTTGTTTGCATAATGTAGGGGGGGGGGGGGGGGGTGCCACAATCATAACAGTCGCCATGTTGAAAAAATGACAATCAAAATAGGTTTCTTACTATTATTTCCTCTCATGTTACCCAAGTAGCAAGGTGTCGTTATTATGACGTTGTTTTACGTTCTACGTGATCTGCCGTCAGTAGACGTCATTCGATCTGTTAATGACATAATAATGACGTGACATTTGAGTCGTCATATTGACGCAATAAAAATGCTGTTTATACGTCATTTTTAGGTGTAGTTGAGATAGGGTAATATGTTACAGATTCATTAAGAAGTGAACCTAAATATTACACTTTGGCATTGCAAATAAAAAATGTCGAATATAAGTAACAGTTTTTCATGTAATAATAATAATAAAAAATTTTTTTACTATTTCCAACTATACAGTTTTTAAGTAAATTAAAATATAACAGTTTAGTGGTTCAGCGAGTTTTTCGTTGCGAGTCAAGAGATCGGCAGTTCGATCCCTACACATTACATCGTTAAAAACTTTATTAATAATAGCGGGAAAATATTAGGTATAGTGAAAGGTTTGCATTCCTATCGCAAAACCAAGATATACTTCTCAAATTATTAGGATGCCCAAGGAATGATTACCAATACGTCAAATTGACGTCACATGCAATTATCTCTGTCCCTGATGCTCCTGCGTCACTAAGTTACTATCAATATTGTAAACTATAAAATTTCCTAAAACTTTTGTTTAAACATTTGTTTTCTACGGTCAATTGTTTAAAAATTACAGCAGCTCGAAATGTGAAAGAATTTCTTGAATTTCGGAAAAATGTCTGTCCTGTCGTTCCGACGTTATTAACACTCATTATTAATTTTGCATAATCGGTAAAATTAACCTACAGTTGTGTTGTTTCTTTAAAAGAATGAATTTTATCTGAATTTTTCAAGTTTTCACTAATCTGTCACACAATAATTTTTCTCTCAAACTGTACAATTTATACCTGCCCAAAAATAAGAAAATGTATTCTTCACTGCAAATTTTTTAAATTATTTCTGTCCTCAGTGCCCCAACGTAGAAATTAGCTATAGTCCGGTAAACTCTAAGGTGGCGTATTAATGAGTTGGTAACACGACGTACGATCTGATATGCGATGCGCATAAAGCTATCGCAGTGACAGATGAACTAGTTGCGTATGTCTTATTCTCTTAGTTTATATGATGAAGCGACCTTTGGATGCGCCAGCTTAGAGTTTACTCGACTATAGGTATTATCAATATTGTGGATTATAAAATTTCCTAAAAATTTCGTTTGAACAATTTTCTTCCACTATTAACTGTTTACACATTACAGCAGCTCGAAAAAAACTTCGAGCTGTCACAAAATGACATCTCTGGGCTATGAGATATTCACGTCATTTTTACGTCATTGTTACGTCATTCCAGAGGTCAAAATATCATCTCAAGTGAACAAAAAATAACGTCAAAATGACGTCAGTCTGCTGTTTGGGGACCCTGAGGTAATGTGAGACAGCAACAAAGAAAGAAGATGAACTTGAAGGTATTTTCAGAGTTTACATTAATAAAAAGCGCGTAGGTACGAAGGTAAAACCTTTTTTTAAAACTATGCGTTTTCAGTGAGGAGCGAGTTGAGAACTAATTTTAGATTCGCGATTTCTGAATCATTCGTTAATCTTCAGTATTTCCCTGTATAGGTATAAATTGATTTATTGATAGAAATACAGTATAATATGTTATCTTCTTGGTTGTGATATGTTAATTTTGTAAAGCAATTTTAATTTTCAAAAACTTCGCCGAAGGGTTAATAATTTGTAGTTACGCCACTGCGCTCGATTATCGAACCTCTGTGGTAACTAGGTCTCAGGTTTGTTCAAAAACCGTGCACTATTTGTACTAGTTCAGATAATAGAAATAGATAGAATGAGACTATACATATGTTAAGGAGAGATACATTTGGACTGGTGCAGATAGTGCACGCTTTTTGAACAAACCTATTACGATTAGGTAGGTATCACTACTCTGTTATCATCAACCACTTTAATATCACGTGGATATATGGAAGATAGCTCTACCTAATTTTTGTTATAACTATGCCTAGGTACCTAACTTACTTTTGTTGCAGAATAATAAGTAATCTATATACTAAATCTGTAAAGTTGGCGTATCTGTACATTGAAAATATTTGCAAAAAATTAATCTGTGGCATGCAATATGAGTATCAGAATACATTAAGGCAGTTTTTGGAATTTTTGTCTGTTTGAACGCGCATCACGCAGAAACTACTGAACCAATTTGAATGAGGTTTTTACAGGTGAATTCATCTAAGCTTGGAGTAACATCTAGTTCCTATTTCATCGAAATCGGCCTACTCTAAGCCACAAATGAGCCTTTTAGTTAATTTCAAAATTCCACGCGAACGTAGTCGCAGGCACAGCTAGTAGGTACCTAGGTACTGTAATAAATCGAATAACCATGAATCTTGACTGATAAGGTAAAACCATTACAAATTACATATGCTAATGTACTTATTTATTATACTCTATTTATGCCTAAGCTAACCTTACCTTAGTTTTCATTCGCTGGCTACCAGTGAACACGGACATAAACAACATTTTTAAAACCAGTAAAGAAGAGTAAAACGCGTATATTCGGAAAAGAGGATTTTCTAAAAAAGTTTCAATCACAGCTTGTGCCATTTTAATAATTTTTAGAACTTAGTTTTAACACAAATAAACTTTATTGCTGACTATTAGCAATTACTTAAGTAGAGTTACTCAGTGCTACTTGTGGATTACGTTAACATGACGAGGGTCGCTGATAGCAACAATTATAATTGAGTTGTTTACAAAATAAATTGCGGCGAGTCATAAACGGCCACGCCGACGATATCAATGTTACGCCAAAGATTAGAGAATTAATCTAATCTTTGGTCAATAGAGGTTAATTCTCTAATCTTTTGCAGACTTTTGCTTTATTTACGCGTTAGTTCATAAATCAGAGAACAGAGAATTATCAGAGATAGAGATGAAGATGGTACAAATCTTCGAGCATATAAGGGAAAATAAAGGTCATCAAACACCTATTTGTTTATTCGATCCACAACTGTAAACAAGTGAATTATTAATTCGCGATTCCCTTAGATGGTATGAAATAATGACATGTTCCGTAAGTGGTGTTTTCCAATATGGCGTCTAGTTTTATTTGCGTTGTTTACGAGGGGCAAACCGCGAAGGAAATCTGGTGTACACTCAGAAGGAACTCTGAGGCTGGTGTACAAAATTTTGGGTGCGGTTGACTCTTCGATTGTTTACTTTCGTGTTCTATTGTGGTTCAGACACGGCCCAATGAAATTTCTGGCCCCAGGCCAGTTCTGAGTTTTGCGGCCTCCCCTTCTCAATTTTCAGTATTTTCTTAGGTAAATTATACAAATTTAAGTAACTTGCCTTTTGCGTTTTGGTGCCTCCTAGGATCGGGCACCCCAGGTAACCCTGGCTCCCCTGCCCATATCTGGTGGCGCTGATTGTGTTTTATGAGAGTTTATTACTGTAACCCCTCTCGGATCCCTTGCCCATTAGTGTTCAAAACAAACATTCCTATTGTTGTAAGATAGAAACGGCTATTTTCCTTTATATGCTCGAAGGTACAAATCAGCATTTTTCGTAACAGATGAGTTCTGTTCCAGTTCCAAACGTGCATCGATTCCAAATACCCGCTACCGGTTCCCGCTACAGTTCCAAAACTGTGAATTCCCGAAAATGGCATAGTGACACACACACTTCGGGTTGGCGAATAATGACATTATTACTGAATATAAATAGCAGAGATAGATAAACTTACCACTTGAAATTTCCCGGAAAGAAATTTTGATAAAAATGAAAGTTTCCAATAAAATATTTGAATATTTGAAATTCCCATGATTAGTTGATTGAATATACCCCAAAAAAATATAAACTGGCCGCACTAATAATAATAATAATAATAATAATAATGATAATGATGATGATGATGATGATGATGATGATGATGATGATGATAATGATAATGATAATGGTAATGATAATGATAATGATAATAAGCCTGACAATGTTTGTCGTGGAGTTCTCGGCTCCCGCGGAGAACAACATTGTCTTGAACGAGGAGGAAAAACGGACAAAATATCGAGATTTGCTCTTCGAACTCCGCAGACTCTATCCAGACCATACTGTTAAGATAGTGGTACTGATTATAGGAGCCCTCGGTGGAACGAGACACACACTGCTTTCAGAACTTAAAATCACACCGGCATGCCGAAATTCGGTAGAGGTCTTAGCCGGCAGAATGCAGAAGGCCGTCATCCTCGGTTCATTACGTCTGCTCGGGGCACACGATTCGCGGACCGAGTAGTCACTCACCCCACGGGCGTGGGAAGTGGCTACCAGTACAACCAGCTCCCCTCTGTGAGTGTCGGAGCCACAGAGTTTAAATGGTGACTGGCTTTTAGGAAAAAATAATAATAATAATAATAGCTTTATCGTCCAACAGAAAACCCATTTACAGGACAAAAGCGCATACCGAGGGGTCAACCGAGCCCAAAATTTTCTACACCAGATTTTCTCTTTGACGAAGATTAGACAGATTTCCTTAAGATTTCGTTAAGATTTCCTCGATTTTTTTTTTAATTTCTGAAGAGCGGGTAGGGAGAAATCCAAAAAGCAAAAGATTTCCTGAGATTTCCTAGAGATTTCCTGGGATTTCCTTGGAATCCTTCGGATTTACTAAGATTTCCTCGGATTGCCTAAGATTTCCTTGGATTTCCTTAAGATTTACTCGGATTACCTTCTGAGTGTACACCAGATTCTCTTCGCGGTTTGTCCCTCGGTGAATACACAATAAAACTAAAGGAACTAAAATATTTAAACATGAAATTGTATTGCCTACAAAATGTTACCTAAGTAATTTGTAATTTTATCTTGTAAATTTTATAACTTATTATGCAGATGTCTAACATCAAGATGCTTAATAGCCACTTCTACTAACCTACTTAGCGAACAATGGTGAATGTCACATAAATTACATGTTTTATTAAAATTTTAACACATAATAACATTTGGAGAGAACATTCGTTCTAGGTATTTTACATCTAAATCTTAGATTTTGGCGTATGTCAATTTAGGTACATGAAAATTAATATCACGAAATTAACCGGAACAGTCAATCATATTATGTAACACTTATACAAAAATATTATGACCATCAGTTTTAAATGTCAGATATTTTAAAAATCTTATTTGAACCCGTTTGATTGTGAATATGGACATGGATACCAGATTAGAGCAACATACTCAAGCGGCGTTTAACGCCTTAATATCAGTAAATGTTTTACAATTACTTACAATAAATCCATAAAACTTCATAGCCTCAGATGCTTTAAAAGCTATGTGGTCAATCAAAGAAAGCTTACAATCAAACGTTACACCTAAGTCTTTATAAGTATTATAAAGTAATAATGTTTTATTATCGATATTGTATGCGTATTCATATGTAATTGTTTCCGTGTGAAGCTCGTGATCTTATACGTCGAGATATTAAGATATAATTTATTATCTATGGACCAAGATTGGACATAATTCAGTTCGCATCGCAACTTTTTACAGTCATCAATGCCAGTTATGACTGAAAATATTTTTAAGTCATCATCATAGAAAAGTTTATGACAGTTGATAATGTCATCTAAATCATTACTAAATAGAAGAAACAGAAGAGGGTCAAGATTAGACCCTTGAGGTATACCAACGGTGACAAAATATTGAGGAGAGTTGTAACCATTGTACGTAACAAACTGCTGTCTCTTACACAGCTACGATTTAAGAAATTCTATAGCTTGGGGACGAAAGAAATTTTTTTTTTAGTTTAATAACTGCTCTATCGTCGCTCTTAAATGGTGGACAAATTTTGGCTTTCTTCCAGCAATTAGAAAATAATTTTTTTCCCAATGCGAGAATAAACAGTATGGTGTCTTATCTGGACCTGAGATATATTCTCGAAATTAATATTCCCATAATAATCACAAATTTGATTGATCAAATCTTATCATCCACAGGTAATGAATGACACTTTTAAATAACTTTCCAAAAATATTCACAATATCTTGTGGTTTATCATAAATTCAATTTACATATGTCATTTTATTGGAAATTCTAGAGGTTTCTTTTTTTTTAATGATATGACCAGAACAACTGCGGGTCATGAGAGATTGATGATTGAACATTCTGAATACAGGGTGGGCCATTGAAAACGAAACACGCCTGTTTTGGGACACATAGACTAGTTTCTTGAAAAAACACTCGGACAGGTCAATTCTTGATTTTTGGGGGACAACTTTTGATGTCAAACTTGACATTGACACATCAACTCCCAAGCCTCAGCAACCAAATAGGGAAAGGGGGTCGAGCGACCCCCTCATTTGAAGCGTCTTTCAATTCTCTATGCGACAGCCACCACCCTCTAGATTAACTAAGGTGGGGGTGTTGTTTGGGAAAAAACCTGAAACAGGTCACCTTTTATCTTTTGAACGGCACATTTTGATGTCAAATTTGACTTTGTCAAGTCAACCCCCTAGCCCCAACAACCCCCAACAAAAACAAAAATTACTATGTCCCCCAAAAATCAAGAATCGACCTGTCCGAGCGTTTTTTCAAGAAACTAGTCTAAGTGTCCCAAAACAGGCGTGTTTCGTTTTCAATGGCCCACCCTGTATAATTATTACACGCACTAGTTATTTGTTCCTTTATTACTGATCAAAGTTTTCAAAATTCTTCTAAAGTAAGATATTGTCACTACGGATTTTCTTATATTTTTTAGAAATTCTGGCTTTTTTCTTATACATATATTTTATAATATTCGAATTACCAGGATGGATACTTACGCTTGGGTGTCTTGTAGTATGGGGCATTGTCATTAAAGATTGCATAAAGTTTTTCATAAAACTCGTGAACAGCTAATTCAAAGTCATTAATTTCCTTTAGGAATGACCAGTCAGACTCAAATAAGTCATTATAAAAAGCCTTGTTAATATTGTATGTTTTCTGTTGAAGACTGAGTATTAGAGATTGATGATATACCTACATCTTCTTTAACAAGATACATTGTGCCGTATCATTTTACAGTTAATATTGGTAATAACCAAATCAAGTAATCTTCTCATATTGTTCTGTATATTATTGCATTGTATAAAATCAACAAAAGTTAGTAAATTTGTGATGCAATTAGTTTATCTTTCATTATTATTTACAGCAATAAAATTAGGAACATTAAAATCACCAACTAGGAGAACATTATTTGATTGTATAGACTCAAAATGTTCAAAAGAGAATCAAAAAGTAATTCAAAATCTTCTTTCTAGCGTTATTGAAGGAAATATGTACCTACAATACTGTTACATAAAATGGCTTATAATTTGGGCAACATTTAACTAAATAATAATAATAATAATAATAAATTGATTTTATTTTCAAATTTATAAATTTACAATTTACAAATTCATAAAATGGTAAAGTTCAGCTAAGCTGCCTTTACACTCAACCAACCAAATGGCATACATAATTAAAAAGAAACATGAACATAGGCTCTTAAAAAAGTTTAACAACTTTTATACTAAAGTCTATAATATTATGTGACAGAATTATTGTATGAAATAAAGCACATTCTTTACGGCCATATATCCAGTAATCCCGAATCCAGCTGTATAAATAATACCTCTAGCTGGTTGAGGCACAACAACAATTGCGTAAACCAAAGTGTGGGCAAATCTTGCGATTGTGTAATATCTAAATAAGGTGGTTGTCGAAGATACTGGAGGATTGGTGAGCACATAAATAAAACTTATGATGAGAAAAATTGGAATGTTTTCAAGATCATTCAAATGGGCCCTGTAACAGAAATTGTTTGAAGTTTATATTTCTGTAAAGAATAAATAGAGAACAATTATCAAGAAAGTTTGGCCATCACGTCGTCAAAATAGAGTAAGGGCACTAGATGTCCCGACCGTCCCGTATTTCCCGGAACAGTCCCTTAATTTTAAATTTGTATTTCCTGCGTTCCATATAATGTCCCGTTTATTCACAAATGTAATTTTATTATAGGGATATCTAGCGCTTGCTAGAATGCATGTCGAAGGTAGGGGTGGTGGGTCGACTAAAGGATATACAAGAACTAAAAACAGGTTCTTACTTAAAATTATCTGCTACATTCGAATTCTGAGTTTGCCAATTCATTCGGAATTGCGAAATAAGAGAAAAAAGCATATTTTTGTCATTGCTGGAAAAAACGCAAATAAATATTTCTTTGTTCCTCACTCAGTGTCTCGTGCGCTGTTAGATATATCGTTCTCAAACATTATAATATGTTCCTCTGGTATTCGTTTTATTTGCTGTGTGAAACAAAATTGTTTTATCAGATCATTTTTTTTATAAAATCAGAGATGAGTGAAGGGAACTTTCCAATAAACGTTTCCAGGAAATTTTCAGGGGTTTCCGGAACGAAATTTTGGTAAAAATGAAAGTTTTCAGTAAAATATTTGAATATTCCGAATGTTCCCAAAGGAAACTTTCAAATATTCAAGTATTTTATTGAAAACTTTCATTTTTATCAAAACTTCGTTCCGGAAAGTTTCATATGAAAAGTTTTCTTTACCCATCTCTGTTTTTTATCAAAACAGACATCCTAAAATATAGCAAGCAAGAAACTTTTTTATTATTGAAGATATAAAGGTGGTATAGCTAAAAAAGGTGAAGTTTAAAAGTCAAAGAAGATTTTGGAATCGATATTTCCTTTTGTTGCTGTCTAGTTTAATCGCAAAAGAGTTGCTTCGCAAAGAATTTTAATTTATTGAAAAAGCGCACAAAATAATGTTTAAAGATTCTTCTGTGCAAAAGTTTGATTGATATAAAAAATAAAATTGCCAAAATTGTTCATACAATGGGTATTATATTTCAGTTCATGAGTTATCATATCTATACAGGTATCATTTTAGCTCCTTTTAACATTTACAATTGTCTACTGAAAGTGTTAATTGGGATGAATGTTTAACACCCTTCTATTAGCTCGAATTGTAACATTGTAGGTAAGCAAATCTTACTTCAAAATCACTTTTCACTCAGTTCTAATTGACGTAACAATTTGAAACTTTGCAAACTTATGCATTTCTGGAAACAATCGGTTAATAGGGTACTTACCAAAAACCGTGTTTTTTAGTTTTTTAAACTATAATCTTATATTTTGGACTTTGCTACCATTATCCTGGCGCATTCGCCATTTTCTTAAATTTAAAGGCAGTAGGGTTTGCAATTTACCGGAAATTTTTAATAACCGGTAAATCGGTAAATAAAAATGTAAATAATCGCTTAACCGGTATTTACCGGTAATTTTTAGAATGAATGAGAGTGGCGAAAATGGCAATTGGTTTTTTTCCAGTTACTTACAAAATTATCTAAAAACAAAAAACATTTTTACATACATATAATTAAAAAAATATAAATGAAATATATTTAAATAAATAAATATTTTGTAAATAACAAAAATATCAACTTAAATAACCAAAATTATAAACATAAACTCAAAAATAGCCCGTTAAAAGGGTTAGTTTTTTAAAGCTGCATCTGTTAATCGTCTGATATTTGTGACACAGATCAATAAAAATCTTTTCAGACAGCCAAGCAGCTCTTAAAGCTCTTGGCTCACATCGCTGCAATTCTAAATTGGTCTGGAATTGCCAAAAGGCTCTAGCCCGATTGGGCAGATACAGCAAATTAACTCTGGTCTGGATACCGGGCCATTCTGGCTTGGAGGGCAACGAAGTAGCCGACTCCTTAGCCAGGGAAGGTGCGGTATCAAAATTTATCGGACCGGAGCCAGTGCTTGGCATATCAGCAAGCACTGCGAAAACAACCATCTTGGCCTGGACTGAGGCGAAAATCCTCCAGTACTGGCAAGAACTACCAGGATTAGTTCATTCGAAGGAGTTCATCACATACCCTTTGAAATCAAGAACTAAAAAACTATTAGAGTTAAATAGGTTACACCTAAGAACTCTAGTTGGCCTATACATTGGGCACTGCAGACTTAACCACCACCTACACAGACTCGGAATAGCGGACAACGCTGAATGCCGACTGTGTCTGGAGGAGGATGAAACGGCAGCGCACATTTTATCCCATTTTATGTCCTGCTGCAGAAAGAACCAGATTCTCACTTTTTGGCAAAGGGCAACTGCTGCCAGAGGATCTGGACAACCTCTCACCCAATAAGGTAGTCGACTTTATCAAAAAGCTGAACCTATTGGGTGAAATATAATTAGGAGTGAGCCACAATAGACCAGATGGTCGCGGTGGAGGGTCTGTTACTAGCCCACTCACATAACAACCTAACCTAACCTAACCTGATATTTGTGCATATAATACCATCAGCTGAAGATGCCCTTTTTCAATCGATACTGATACTGATACTAATAAGAATTGGTAGTAACATATTTCTAAATATTTTCCACGGATATTAGCGGCAGTGAAACATTCAATTTCCTGTCGCAAGATTGTCAATGTCTCTCTTACTTGTATTTCTTAGGGCTTGGTATTTGGGTTTTACTTTTTATAATATTTTTTTTATGGCTTTCGGTCAAGGTCGGTTTTATAATATTATTTATTGTTAAAAGTGTTGTGTTGGGACACTGTCACTCTGCATTTAATGAATACTAGTCACTGACATAAATAGAAACGTTGAATATGTGACATATCGTAAGTTCAGAATTCACCGAAATAACCGGTAAAAAATCAGAATAGCCGGTAATTATCATCATGTGTTTTTTGTTAACCGGCTAACCGATATTGCAAACCCCATTTTGCAGAGTGAGAGGGAAATGTGCGTTTATTTTCAGTTTATTATAAATATTTAAAAAATCACGAATGGTATAATCTTTAAAATAGTTTCAGATACTTCCCATTGCTCTAAGAAATATAACCATATATAGTTTGTATCATATCCATTTTTAGATAATTAAATGCCATAGTCTAATAATGAAATTAGGAACTATTTTCATTGACAAACTACGGTATTCAAGTACACTGCGCGTCATATTAATGTGGTACACTTCGATTTTATCAATGCAAAGAAGACTTACGAATTGAAATATTGTAATTATTTAAATTGTAAATTACAAGATTTCAGTTCATTGTATCATTTAATAATGAAAATATTTTCATAAACTTCAAAACGTTTGTTGTATTTTTACGAAAAGTAAAATGTATATGACAAAAAATAAATTTTTTAAACAGGACTCCTTAGACCAGGGGAGGCTACCGAAATCTAAAAAATGTTTTCGCAAACTGCTTTTTCAATATTTTTAGTGAAATAACATCTAGATAAGTGCTTCTCTAGATGTTATTTCACATATTCCGTCCCATGCGCGACAGACGAGAAAAAAATATTGAAATTTCACCAGCCGCCACTGTTTATAAGTAGTAATTGAACCAACATAAAAAAATATACTTAGAACATCCTCCTTTTGTTTTTTGAAGAGGTTAAAAAATGGGTCGCATATTATACTTCACGATGCACTTTCCAGCTTTTGTTCGACATGGTCGGGTTTTCATATTTTTTATAAAAAATATAATGTACGAACTAGGGGCGAGCGTAGAGGCGACTTCAATGTGAATATCAGTCGATATTCCGTTGAAGCAACGTCGAGCACGGTTAGTACTTGGATGGGCTACCCATCTTGGGAAATACAGCGTTCTCGTCCCACCTTCTAGAGGCTTGTATATCAGTGTATACTCGGAAGTTACGTAATTTCAGACGAGGATTACGTAGTGGATATACCATCCTTCGGAGGGGATGTAAAGCAGGCGGGCCCTTGTCTATTAAATGTTAGGCAAGTAAAAGATCCCTACTCTTCTTAAGGGAAGAAGTTCGGCAAAATTTCCAGGTTGGGGGTAGCTCGTCTCCTGGCGTCGGTGTTAGGCCCTGGTAGCGGAAATAGGCCGACGTTAAACAGTTAAAAAAAAAAATAATGTACGAAAAGAACCTTTTGTTTGATTATACCTAAAGAAAAGGTTGAAATAATATTAAAATTTAAGTTCGATACATGTAATAGCAAGTAGATATTGAGTGAGAAATAATAAAATATTTTCATGCATTTGTATTTTTTGCAAAAATGCCTTTTTCTCCAATTTCGCAACTTCAAATGAATTGGGGAACTTGAAATTCAAATTCGACAGGAAATTTTACATAAAAATCTGATTTTCATTTTTGTATACTCCCCCGGCCTTGTCGATTTCGAGACCGTAGGTGCTAATATTTTGTTTTTTCCGTTCCATTGTTTAATATATTATTTACAATTCATGAATAATTCATAAATAATATTTAAATAACATTATATTGTTTTATAAATTATAAAACAAAATTCAAAATAATTTTAGTCCGATCTGAATAATAATTCGTCTGTCATTTTCGAAGTTGAATAGTCGTAGGCGGGTTTTAAGCAGTTTTTATGGCGAGGTGCGAAATTGTTATAATGCCGAATGACTTCTCCTTTACCCCTTCATTTTCTTTATATATGATTAGTCGCGTCAAGATAGATATTTTCTGAGAAGTTTTCTGGCAAAGGATTAATCGGCCTAATTTTTTTTGAATTGAAGTCTAGGAATATTGGTAAAAAAAAAGCAGGCCGCTGGGACTTTTTTCATTTTGTTATTAATAAACAAAGAATTTTAATACTAATCAAGTTAATTAAATTTGTTAATTTGCTATCTCGGAAACTAGTTGAAAAAACCGACTGAAAATGTATACTCGGTGGACAACCCCCCTCTATATCCGGCCCTGATGGTCGAGCACGTTTCGGCAGTGCTCTGTTACATTGTTAAATCGATATAACAGTGTGCTACCACACACAAATATTTTAATAATTTTTTAATTTATCTACGAGCTTTTGCTATCAGAAAAAATTACAAATTTATGTTGCCGTAGATTTTTAATACGTTCTAAGGCTTGTCACATAGCAACGAGTTCATCAGAATAATTAGATTTTTTTTTTTAAACTATTTAACGTCGGCCTATTTCCGCTACCAGGGCCTATCACCGACGCCAGGAGACGAGCTACCCCCAACCTGGAAATTTTGCCGAACCTCTTCCCTTAATAAGAGTAGGGATCTTTTACTTGCCTAACATTTAATAGACAAGGGACCGCCTGCTTTACATCCCCTCCGAAGGATGGTATATCCACTACGTAATCCTCGTCTGAAATTACGTAACTTCCGAGTATACACTGATATACAAGCCTCTAGAAGGTGGGGCGAGAACGCTGTATTTCCCAAGATAGGTGGGTCGCCCATCCAAGTACTAACCGCGCTCGACGTTGCTTCAACGGAATATCGACTGATATTCACATTGAAGTCGCCTCTACGCTCGCCCCTGAATAATTAGATACATTGTCATTTAATGGTAACATGAATTGAACGTTAGTAGCGAGGTTAGTATTGGGCGTTCCTTAATGGATTTTAGTTTTTAAACACATTAAAAAGGCTTGAAATATTTCTTAAAAAAGTTTATTCTGCTTTAAGTGCAGAGGAAATATGCGGATTCTATTTCTTAAAAATTATATTGTCCAGATGTCTTTTATTTCACTCCAAACACTCCTCTACTGCAGACCTACTCAATTTGCGGAAAACTGCTAAACACATATCTGGTGGTATTGCAATAATTTCCTCTCTGAGTCTTTTAATTCGTTCCGGTTGCAGGGGTGTCGCCGTACACATTTGATTAGAGGTAGTCCCACAAAGAAAATTCATAGAATTGAGGTCAAGTGACCTAGCTGGCCAACTGATGTTTCCAAGCCGGGATATGATTTTTCAGAAAACACTGGTCACATGGCTTATATAGAGACCCTAGCAATATGTGGAGTTGCCCCATGTTGCTGACCAAGTTTCACCATTAAATTCCCGAAATCTCTGTAACTCTGGTTTTAAAAAATCCTGGAGCAACGTACAATAATGGTCACTATTAACTGTGACTGTAACGCCTCGTGCATTTACAAAAAAACAATCCAATAAATTCCGCGGCAGACATTGCTCATCAAACCACAATTTTTAAACTACGTAATAGCCTCTTATGCTTCTGCCGTGGGTTATGTGATGCCCAATGACGACAATTTTGCTTGTTTACGACACCACAAAGATGAAAGTTAAAGATGATGTTATTGATATGGTTGTTCTCAAAAAAGTTGTTGATCGTTAATATTCTAAGAGTGTTACCTCTTTCTGTGGTCGTTTTAGGTCACTTTGTTGATCAACTAGATTTTATAAAGGTGAAAATGTAAGTCCCTTTTTAAAATTTGATATACGCCTATTGCACACACACAGATTTTGGACGGCCGGTAAAAAGTCGGCCGATATTTTACCGGAACATGAAACTTTTCGCACAGACCCTTATTTTCCGGTGGTGCTCATCAGTTCTCTTGTTGACATCACTGGGCTGTAATGGATCGCGCGAAAATTGTAGCAATGTGGTTGTACTATCGTCGTAAAAAAAGAAGAAGTCGTGTTCGCCTTCATTGGGTTCATCCCATCAATGAAAGAAGACAGCAAGTTGGGTTATTCTACACGTTGTTTGAAGATCTGAGAAATGATGGACATAAATTCTTCAATTATTTTCGCATGTCCATTGCTTCATTTGATGCGCTACAGTATACAGTGAACAGTATACGAACAAACAACTCGAAGCACGTCCGCTGGGGTTTTGGACAACCGACAAAAAACGGTTTGTGTGAAAGCGCCCACAAGGCCTCGTGCGCCACCATCTTCTTAGAACGGCCCGGCACCGGACTACCAGCAATGGCAATAGCCGGCAGCAACCGGCGCCGGGTATGCTCTGTGCCGGTCATCGGCCAGTGTGAAAGGATCCATGAGCTTCTTTACGCCACTAAAGGAATGTGGAAGGCCGACTTTTTACCGGCCGTCCAAAATCGGTGTGTGTGCAATAGGCGTTAGAGAGATGCAAATAAGCCTGCGAGCTTTTACGAATCGATCTTCGCGGATTTCGAACTATGGCGACGAGCATAGTTTAATTTGCAGGTGCAATTACAGTCCTTGTCTTACCGCGTGGTTTTCGATTTATGGGTAATGATGGTTGACGAAATCTATTCGCCAATGGTTTCACCAAATTATATACAATATTTGCAAAAACGCCGCACAGTGTGGCGAAACTGTCAAAAATCGCTCTGAGAGTCAAGTGTTGAACTATCCACGTTTTTTTTTTAAATACTTGCAGGAGAAAATTGTTTTTTTGACGGCTCTTATCTCAAACACGTTTGAACCCACTACGATGTAATCTTGAACAAAGGAGTTTCTAAAGGTATTAAGGGCATCTTAAGGGGCGAGCGTAGAGGCGACTTCAATGTGAATATCAGTCGATATTCCGTTGAAGCAACGTCGAGCGCGGTTAGTACTTGGATGGGCTACCCATCTTGGGAAATACAGCGTTCTCGTCCTACCTTCTAGAGGCTTGTATATCAGTGTATACTCGGAAGTTACGTAATTTCAGACGAGGATTACGTAGTGGATATACCATCCTTCGGAGGGGATGTAAAGCAGGCGGTCCCTTGTCTATTAAATATTAGGCAAGTAAAAGATCCCTACTCTTCTTAAGGGAAGAGGTTCGGCAAAATTTCCAGGTTGGGGGTAGCTCGTCTCCTGGCGTCGGTGATAGATCTTGGTAGCGGAAATAGGCCGACGTTAAATAGTTAAAAAAAAGGGGCATCTTAGTAGTTTTCTTCTAAAAAAATCGTAATTAATTTTATTTTTAGAAAACCGGCCCTCTTTTTCCATCCTAGAATCGGAAAAAGCGGGCCATATGGGGACATATGGGCCTTAATAAATAATCATTAATTTTACCTTCTTATTCTTTCCACTTTTTCCTCCACTCGTACCTTTCCTTTTAAAAATATAGCATCTTCGGAAGTTATATAAGCCTAAAGAAAAAAAAATGAATTAGGTATTATGTATGTATTAAGTATCGAAATCTTGATCTTCGTAAAATAGCGTTAAGATTATACATATACACGAGTAGAAGTTGCAGTCGGGAGTGGCCGCTGCGAACACCCATTTGATTCACATTTGGCACGAACATAACACAATTCATGTTCCACAAAAGTGTTATAAGCTTTTTAATTTTTATCGATTTGAACCAAAATTCCCTCAAGGAAAGAATAACGCATTAGGATCTACTTATATCTAGCTAAAGAAAAATATTGATTCCTTTCAAATACCTGCGATACTAAAATAAGTTTAAAAAATCATGTTACAATTTTGTTCGAAAAATTTTATTAAAAGAAGTTGTTCAGTATTTCCCAGATCAAATTTAAAAAATATTGAAATTCTGTTTAAAAAACTTTCAAATCCGAAAATATCACTTTGAAAAGCGTTATGTGACCATTTTGTTTGAAATAAAACGTGAACTGTCAAATAGTTGTCAAGTAATATTTGTAAGTTCTTTTTTGCCTAGCGTGTTTCCGTTTGAAAAACCATCAGGATTCATTCCACTCGAGAGCCCACCTACAAAAATGGAACACATAAGCTGGAGAGTCAAAAATTGGTGGCTATGCTTATCAAGTCATTCTCTGAACGTGTGTAGTCGATCATAGCAATCCGGGTTGAAGCGGTGCAGTGGTAGCCATTTTTGTTATATGGCTCAAATAATTTTTGATGTGACGCTAGCTATATTTTGTCGAGCGGTTTAGGTTTTTTCAAAAAATGTAACTTTTTTATTTAAACAAACTTTTGAAAATTAATAGCGAATGAGTTTATTGCGTTTAAATACAAAGGGATGTATCTGAAGTACGACAATAACTAAACTTAATACGGTTACTACATCCATTTATAAGCTTCTTTATCTGTGCAATTATGCACAATTACATCTTCTTTTGTCTACTACGGCGTCTGGATATCAGAACTCCTCCATCGCTAGTGGAGAACTCGGGGTTTCCTTTTAGAAAGGACCGACGTTCGTCATTTCAGTTTCTTGGGGGTTTCTCGTGTTTTTGGGTTGCTGGTAAAGATGTTGAAAGTTGGAAAGCCTTTGATTTTATATTTGTTATATATTTTCCATGATATAATTAGGACAGCAATGATAATTATTATAATCAGGGCATAGGTAAGCCAGGAATTAGATTCAATTAAGGTTGGTTCTAACATCTGATCTTTTATCTCTTCTTGCAGATTTTGTGTACGTCGTGACAGGTCTTTAAATTCCTCTAAGTCCACATGGTCCATGGTTGGTATATTGGTACCATCTCTTATAACTGAAAGGTTGCTATTTATTTTCACTAATGGAATGTTTATGGGTTCAAAAGTTCTCCGAAAGTTTTTATTTGGATTAAGCTTATATTTGTCAATAACGCAATAGCATTGATCAGGAATTGTTCCTAGATAATTTCCCTTGAGTTGTCTCTTTTTCTTCATCTCGCAATATGTTTCGGCTATAATAGTGGTGGGACTTGTAATTATCCATGAATTTGAGTTTTCGACCCTTTGAATTTTGGGATTGTTGATATTGATTTTTGTGAATGCACATCTGTTTTCTTCTTGGGAAAAGTCAATGAGTTGAATTTCACACGGTTCGTTTGATGTCCTTTTTATGATAGAATTGTGAGTACACAGGAATTTTTTCGATTCTATTTCTGTACAGGGTGTGTTCGTGTACGAGTACCAATCTGGGTTTATAAGTAGATAGCTTCTTCTGGATATAATAGTGAAGTAAAAGTCGTTGTTCTCTACAGGCAATGGGTATAACTTGTAGTAGTCATAAGATACTGTCTCTATCAATGGTATTTTAATAATGAAATATGTATAGGAATTTTTCTGAAAAACTGAAGTTTCGCATAGTTTCTCGTACTTTATAATGTTTTCGAGAGTAGGTTGAAATGGTAGTTCTACTATTTTCAGGTAATTCTGGATTTCTAATAGTTCTTTGATAAGATTAGTTGGTTTTATAATGGTTTGGTGCATTGGTCTTAAATTTGCAAAGGAAATTTCTGTCGAAAGTTCATCTAAAAGATTGCTGATAAGTGACAGGGAGTGTGATAATTGGTCTAGAGTATTTTGTACAACCAATAATTCAATGCAACGTGCTGTTGTTTCCATTTTCTGTCCAATGTCAGCCATTCCTGAATTAATTTTCTTTTGGTTCTCTACGAGAATGGTAATTGATTTATTTGTAGATTTAATGAGGTCATCCGTAATTGATAAGTGTTTTTCCATGTCTATTTTTAATTTGGCTTCATTGTTAAATAATTTCATGAAATTTTGCTCATACCTTTCGCCATCTTCGGCATCTAGGTTGCCCGTGATTGATTTTTCAATTGTACCAATAAAGCTAAATGCTCCTCGTGGTTTTCTAATGTGGTTTGGTAAAACTTATTCGAATAATGTATAGGTTCTGGTTACTTCAAAGGATAGAGTTCTATTGATTTGGAATAGGAGGGTGTTTGTTAAGGAAGTTTGTTGTTTGTCGCAGGATAGATTCAGTTCTAGATATCTGTTGATGTTTGCTAGGATTCTAATAATTTCGTCTTTTTCTTGAATAAAGGTTTCATATAACGGTTGTATGTCAAATGCGTTCATTATTTCCCATTATGATACAATATTGTCTGCTGTACCCATGCGAATCGGTAGAAGTCCGGGGTTGTCATCTAGGGGTTTCAATTGAATGTCGTCGGCTGCTGCGAGGGTGGTGGTGCATAAGAATATTAAGATGACAGAAAACATGAATGCTCTGGTATATATAATCGATTACAATGTGATAACGAGGGATTTCAAGAGAACTCAGAGAGCTCCCAGGCGATGCTCTATTACACTTTGATTGATTATATATTTTTTCTTGAGCTGGAGAGCGGTTATTGTCTCGTTAGTTTTAGTCGTTCTAGTCAGTTTCCCTAAATAGCGCAAGGCTATGTGCTTGTAAAGATGTTTTCTTTATAGGTGTTTTCTGGCTTGGGCCAATCTTTCCCATACACGATTTAGGGTCACGTGTAGTCCTGGTAAAGAGAGTGCACGATCTTGGTTTCTTCAAGGGCTTATGTGAAATTACTTTCACAAGTGCAAAGCCTCACGGCGCTTCCGACGAGGGGATACTGAGCGTCTGGTGGTCGTGCTCACACGTACTGAGCTGGGGGTACTCAGATTGAGATGTACCAGTTTTATAGCTCATGGTGTGAAAGGATATTTTAAGGATAGGTACAAAGGAATGGTATGGCTAGGTATGCAGAGTATATCTTCTTTGCTTGAATTCACTTGTTTCTTGATTAATTATCTTCTTAAAAATTATTTGTTTACCAACGGTATGGTAAGAGGTTGCAGGTCTTCTTTGGTTAGTCGATGGCACGACGAGTTTTCTGATATTCTCTCGAAATTACTCCAAAGAAAATCCCTATGACTGCGCCAGCTATATTTTGTCGAGCGGTTTAGGTTTTTTTAAAAAATGTAAATTTTTTATTTAAACAAACTTTTGACAATTAATAGCGAATGAGTTTATTGCGTTTAAATACAAAGGTATGTATCTGAAGTACGACAATAACTAAACATAATACGGTTACTACATCTATTTATAAGCTTCTTTATCTGTGCAATTATGCACAATTGCATCTTCTTTTGTCTACTACGGCGTCTGGATATCATAACTCGCTTTTCTATGACGTCCAATCAAAAAAATTTCAGACAAAACTTTTTCAGTTTTGTGGGCTCTACATAACGGCACTACGGAGTTTTACTTTTAATGGGGTTTTTATGGTAACATGTTTTCTTATATAATCAACCCCTCTTTTTTATAGTGGATCTCGATTCTACGCCAAAAAATATCAATCTTTTGTTCTTTGCAATTTTTTCCTCCGAGGCCAATTTGCGCAAGAAATTTTTCAAAGTTCAATATTTTTTTACGGCGAAGGTATGCGCTCTAGAGAAAATTGTAAAAGAGAGAAGTTGTTTATTTTTTTATGAGGAATATACATGTATTTTTTCAGATTTTTGTTTTGAAAAAAATTTTTTTTGCCTTTGGAAAAAAAAATTTTATTTGCGAGAAAAATCTGAAAATGTATATGTATATTCTACATAAAAAAAGAAACAACTTTTCTCTTTTACAATTTTCTGCAGAACGCATACTTTCGCCGTAAAAAATTATTGAAAGTTGAAAAATTTGTGACGCAAATTGGCCTCGGAGTAAAAAATTGCAAAGAACAAAAGATTGGCGTAGAATCGAAATTCACTATAAAAGAGAAGGTTGATTGTATAAAAAAATATGTTTCCCCATAAAAACCACATTAAACCCCATTAAAAGTAAAATCCCCTAGTGCCGTTCTGTAGAGCCCACAAGACTGAAAAAGTTTTGTCTGAAACTTTTTTTGATTGGACGTCATGGAAACGCGTCACATTCAAAAATTTTTTAAGCCACGTAACAAAAATGGCTGCCCCTGCGCCGCTGCAACCGGGATTGCTATGACCGAGAACACATACGTTCAGAGAATGACTTGATAAGCACCTCCACCAATTTTTGACTCCAGTTTATGTGTTCCATTTTTGTAGGTGGGCTCTCGTGCTATTCTGGTTGATGATTTACATTCAGAAATATGTCATTGTAAAGAATGAAATTATGAAGGTTGCCAGACAAAATTTTCCTGATTTTTTTTTATTGAGGTCGGGCTAATTTGAAAAAATTTTTTTTTTAACATTTGAAAAAATTTAAATAGTTTTTGAGAGAAGTACTTCATACCTTTACGTAAAGGTATGAAAAACAGCATAAATATCATAAAATGCAAATCTAATAAGGTAAAAAGGTAAAAATAAGCAAAGCCCGGTCTAATACTTTGGAGCAGGTATAGAATACTACGGAAAAGGAAAGAAAGAAAATGAAACAAAAAGTTAATCTAGTTGGTAAACTGAACGTATAAAAAAAAGATCAATTTTTTTTATTTCAAAAAAAAAAATTTGTTTTAATATTAAAATTTTAAAGCGACAATCTTGTGAAAAACCGTTAAAAAGACTTGCCTTAAAAGTATAATGGTTGGGCGCACCCAAAATTATTCTTATGATTTAGGTGAAAAAAAAAAATACGAAAAATTTTGTTTGGCAGCCTTCAAAATTTCATTCTTTACATCTTTATGGATGTAAATCATAAACCACAATTAATCCTAACCATTTTTTAAATGGATTGTTTCTTGGCGCCCGCTCTATAATATGATTTTTTGATTATTTCATCCATATATTTTAGCAAATGCCTTTGAATTTAAAGAGGGCGAGTGGCCATAAGTAGACTATAATGTCTTTTATCTTTGAGGAAAATTTGGGTCAAATCGAATAAGAGCTAAAAAAGTTATAAAGGTGTTACACTCTTAAAAGGTAAACGCATGTATACAGTGTCAGAAAATGTTTCATTTGGGTCGGCAATGAGAGCAAGCGAGAGCGAAACAACTAGGCTATTCTTTTTTATCGTATAACACACCCTACTCGTACCACCTGCTTTCCCCACCACATGTATGTGCGCAGCTCTGTCTGCGGGAAATGTAAATATATTATTTGACTCGTTTTGAAAGTATAACGAGTTAAATAATTTTAGTTATTAAAGCACGTAATAATGTTACCTATACTGAACAGAGCCAACTACATTCTTCCTTTGAATAAATGGTACTGATATTACTTCTACATCCAGTGGAAGTATAGAAACGACAAAATTTTTTAAAAAATTTTTATTGTTCAAAGAGGCTTAAAATGTCATGAAACGTCGAGATTTTAAGTTTGAGCGAAAAAAAAATTCTGTCTGTCTGTCGGTCTGTCTGTAACTTTTTTGTGCGCACGTTTACTCTGGAACCGTTTAAGATATTGACTTGAAATTTGGTACACATATGTACTTTAACGAGTTCTGGAACTAGATTATATTTTCATCTTGTTCCGTCTAAGGGTTGGGGGGTAAATTGGGGTAAATCTGGGGTAAATGGGTAAATCAAGCAGGTAAGAGTTCATAAAATTGGTATTTAGTATATATAAGAGAAGCTAAGGTGTCAATTTTTGGCATTAGCCACCCCTATTACCACCCCCACCCCATTATTAAAGGGGATGAAAAAAAATTGTGATTTAGTGTATGTACAAGAACCAGAAACCACAAAATATTTTTTTTACTTCATCCACCCCCATTACCACCCCCACCCCACTACCCATGTGGGGTATCGTTTTATGTGTTTTTGAGGTAGAGAATTTATTTCCACATACAAAGTTTTTTCGTTGTGAGTAACTTCGATAGAGAATCAGAATGTGGAAGTAGTGATTCCTTGAGCAGCGGTTTTTTTAATAGCAATGATGTATGTGTTTTCCTGATAGCGCGTCATTATTTGCTCCCTCTACTAGAGCACTGGTACACGCCTTTATTGTAGGCGGTCTGTCAAGCCATTGAAACTATGCCTGCCACCCAAATCCAAAATATTCCGATACTGTATGTATTTTGAAAATAAAGCGATATCTATCTACCATAGAAAATTAAAATTATGTATTTCTGCTAAAGTTTTGGCTGTGTTTTGAGGATCCAGGAAGTTTTATACAAAAAAACTTTCGTCAAATTCTAAATGTGAATTTGAAAAATGCTAAAAATCGAAAAACTGGCATTTTCCTTCATTTTCAAGGCCGTACTGACCCGTCTAGATATTAACCGATTTGGCTAAAAATTTACCCGAATTAGTTTTAGATGTAAGTAACAAATTAGAAACTAGCCTATCTGCAAATTCAAATTTTCGTGTTTATCGACCCACCCTAATGCATATTCCCCATTTGAGAACACTTAGTAGAAAAACCGCTGCCCAAGGAATCACTACTTCCACATCCAGATTCTCTATCCAAGTCACTCACAACGAAAAAACTTTGTATGTGAAAATAATTGTTTATGGAACTTTAATAATATAATATTTGAAATCCTCTATCCCAAAAACCCATAAAACGATACCCCACATCGGTAGTTGGGTGGGGGTGGTGATAGGGGGGTGGTAGTGAGGTTTCTGGTTCCTGTACATAAACTAAATCACATTTTTTTTCCATCCCCTTTAATAAGGAGGTGGGGGTGGTAATGGGGGTGGCTAATGCCAAAAATTTTTTTGAGACCTTAGCTTCTCTTGTATATACTAAATACCAATTTCATGGAGTCTTACCTGCTTGATTTACCCATTTACCCCAAATTTACCCCGATTTACCCCCCAACCCTTCGACGGAACAAGATGAAAATATAATCTAGTTCTAGATCTCGTTAAAGTACATATGTGTACCAAATTTCAAGTCAATATCTTAAACGGTTCCAGAGTAAACGTGCGCACAAAAAAAGTTACAGACAGACCGACAGACAGACAGACCGACAGACAGACAGACCGACATACAGACAGAAAATTTTTTTTCGCTCAAACTTAAAATCTCGACGTTTCATGACATTTTAAGTCTATTTGGACAATAAAAATTTTCAAACATTTTTTTGTCGTTACTATACTTCCACTGGACGTGGAAGTAATAGAAATACGTTATATATTGCGCGTTGTTTTAATACATTTATTAAAAATAATCTAAGAGTTACACAAGATTATATAAATAAAATATGAATATAGACAGTGGAGCATCCATGTGTGGGGAAAGGACAGAAACTACAGCCATTGACTATGAGAGGCAGATCCAGGAGGGTTGTGGAAGCCATAACCCCTCTCAGTATTCTTAGATATGGTAAAAAACCGAAGTCGCCAGTTTTAGAATTTTGGCCATGCGCAACCAAAGCCATGCATGTGGTTAATAGGGAAAGAAGAAGATTTTGTTTTCAAGTTTTAAATTAATTTTTGATTTAAAAAATATTGAAGAAAAATTCATTTTTTCCTTGCCCCTTTTAAATATTGCCTTAATCCTCCCCTGCTAACTTGCTGAATTCCAACATACTTCAACAAATATGAATATTCAATATTAAAAACAGCCGAGGCACACACTCAAAGAAATAGTATGGGTAAATTCAACAAAAAAAAATGGTTAACTAACAATATCGTTAATTTTGTTAAACCAAACTATATTGATGGTATTTTTAAACAAGAGGTGATTGTTATTTTAATTAATAAAAAGTTGTCGTACAACAAAACAAACATTAACTTAAAAAATAGATGAATAAGAGACTATTATTTTGTTCGTCTGACTATTATTTTGTTGAATTCTGTCAAATTAAACTAGATAATAGTATATTTTATTTTTAACTATTATCGAATTGTAATTCTAACCCAGTATTAGTTCGCTGTACTATTGTACTTGGTAGACAAACCAATATTATTGTCGTCTTCTAGAAGTTCTAAAAGAATTACCATAAAATTTGCTTGCTTACCACGTAGTCTATTACAGAAATTATTCCCAGATGACGCCACATACAAATCACTAACAATAATCCATCATGCATTATCTTGCACTCTTATGAATTTATAGAAAATTAATAACATGATTGCAGTGTTCAAATTCTCTCAGGGATCATCGATATATTTGGATGGATCTTATAAACGATCTCTAATCTTTGGTTTGGGTGGTCTGATGTCTCAATACTGAGATTTTGGCTAACCAAAAAAACTTCATCATACAATAAAGTGTAGATCAACCTAAAAATTAGTTGGTGAACAAAAAACAAAGTTGTACTATTTAATTGTAGACCAAATTGAAAATGGTTAGTGAACATAAAAAAATGTCATTGTACTATTTAATTTGTTACAAGAAGATATGATTATTAAACTACTATTTGTTTACGAAAACAAATAAAGTTGTATGACTATTCTTTACTGATTGATTTAACTATGAAACTAGATAGGCGCGATTTCATATGCTCTTTTTGGTTGAATTTACCTATCATTTTCTTTGAGTGCAGAAGAAATAACAATTTCTTCTGTGGAAGGATTGCCAAGATCAATTTTAGAAGTAACTTTGAAGAGTTTGGAGGCAGAGCTAGTGGTGTCAAGATGGAAGACGCAAACTGTTGCTATTTGCTTTAACACATTAAAAGAAGGTGACGAGATGTTACTTCAGTTATAAAGTACTACCGTACAAAGCCGTTATATGGGGGCACTCTGCAAAGTTTTTTCGGTTATAAACTACCGAGTGGTGCTATCGACGAGACGAAACTGAGTGGTCTGACTCTTTTTAATATAAACGAATCGAGTGAAATTAACGTCGATTACGTGTAATTACATTTTTCTGCAAAACCTAGGTAAGAGACTAAAGCATTTTGACGTAATTTTTTGGTTTTGCGTTACGTCATTTTAACCTGAGTGGTGACGTTAAATTTACGTAAAAACTACGTCAGAATGTCCAAAACCGTAATTTTCTGACGTTAGATTGGTGACATTTATTAGCGACGTTCATGTGACCACATTTAAATTTTAAATCAATTAGGATACATTTATATAAAAGAAACAAAATATTTCATGCTAGTGCAAAAGACACTTAAGGGCTTTAGAGAAAAGCCCCTATTTTTTTTATTTTTGATGGACCGCTAAAATAAGCGAATGGATTAGTAGATGTAACCATACTACCACTAGCCCAGTAAATGAGGACATTTCGACTGGAATAAATTACGAGAAAGCTGTTTTTTGTGGAGACCTTCATTGAAGTGCCCTTAGTACATCTTGAGAAGTTCTAGTAATCTGAGTCTTGGTTTTTTTTTTGGGGGGGGGGGAGTTAAAGGGTAAATTTTCAGTTTTTTGCCATTATCTCGAAAAGTAACACTTTTTCTACAAAAATAGTTATGAGCAAAAATATTTACTATAATTCTACGTCGCGGCGTTCAAATAAGATTGCCCACGACAATGCCCGCATACTGCAGAACAGCGGAGACCTAGTTTTCTGCAGCAACAACTAGCGTTATACAGGGTGTAATCAGTTTCATGTTATTAAAAAGAACTGGTAATGGACATCGACTAGACAAACAAAAAACCTTTATGACTTTTTCCTTTAGGGGCACTTTGAAAAAAAAAAACTGACCTAGGTCAACAATTTGAATATTAGAGTAGGAAACATTTGAGAATCACTGCCTTTCTGGGTCAATGGACCTGTACTTCTCAATTATACAACTTTTAAATTGTCATAAAAAAATTGCAAAGATTACCGACCGACTTGTTCTCGCCGGCCCGCGGTTTCAAAGCAAAGGGCGGCACCTTTGATGACCGCCTCAAACGAACCAATTATAAAAATGTAAATAATTCGTTATCTCTTTTTGCAGAACTGCAAGCGAATGATGGGCGTAGAGGTTTAAACACGGCATTTCTTTACATGTGTGTTTTTTTTAATTTAGAACAAAATATTGGAGCTTTTATTGTTGTTTATATTTTATCAGATTTAAATGTGATTTATTAACATTTGATTTGTAACCTAAATGAGTGTTCTGGGTTAAAAGCTTAAAAAATGAGTAATTATTGCATGTCATTGGGAAATAAAGAGTTTGACGTCTGAGATACGATACCAGGAAACAATTATGTGTATTTTAAGTTAGGGAAAAATCTGATTTATTTAACGAATTGCCAATAAGGTATCGAAAACTAAAATATTCGATAAATCTTGAACTTACCAATAAATTATTTTTATAAAGCTGTTCCGCAGCAGCTACATTTTCACGACATTCTCCATACATCAAGTGCATATCCGCGAGCTCTGGGTAAGTGTAATCTCCCATAGCGTTCAAAATTTGCTTTTTAAAATGTACTAAACTATCAACTAACGTTGTCAATAAAGAAAATAAAAATAAAAACTTCTTCCAAAATCCAAAAAACAACACAAAGAGAACGATCAAGTAAGTAGTTTCTGTACGTAATCAAGAACTTAACGACTTGAACGGTAAGTCAATAAAATAAATCTTAACTGTAAATACGTGGCCCAAAATTCAAAAAGAACAAAAGCAACATACGAAAACAACGAACGGTGTGTACTTAACGAAGTGCCCACAGAAACTAAAATATTGCACAAGGGAGAATATAGTTTTCTTCAGATCTACTAAGTACTCAGAAAACGCCGATGTCTTTCACCTTTATCGCACCGCTAAAGACCTTACCTTACCTACTTTTAAAAAGTCATAACAAAGTGTGAAGATTATCAACTTGTGTCCTCGCCGACGCGCGGTCTCTAACAAAGGAGCGCGACACTTTGATATAGCCGTATTAGCATATTTGATGGTTAGAGGCGCCGACATACGCGAAGATAAAAGCCTATCCCAACATTCCAGCAGTTCTCAAACAATATTACTGAACATTTTAGAAATTTTTGTTTATTTTTTTTTCCAAAACTATGGGCTTTAGACCCCATGTTATATAAGGTTTTTTTGTTCGTTTAGTCGTTCCCCACCATTAGTTTTTTTTAACGACATGAAACTGATTACATTATGTATTAAAATAGGTTTAGCACAGTTTCTGAAGTTCTGGTATTGTACTGTATATGCAAATAGTTTACATAATAAAAATATTCTCTATTTTAAATGATCGGATTATTTTGATACTAAGCAGCAGCTTACGTACAATACATACCTACTTTTGTATCCATATATTTCTTTTGTAACCTTAATGAAGTCCACCCGTTAAGAGACAAATAAATTAAAAAAAAAAGTTGTCTAGTTTGTTTCTCTTTATTTTAAGAACAAATACAGTTTTTACATTTCTTTTATTGCTTTTTTTATTGTCGTGCAATATTTAAATGACTGAATGAAATATAGTTGCAAAAAGTATACCGTGCGTGTAGCGGAGCGCTAGGCATAGGGAGTAAAATTACAACATCGCGCGTGCCAGCTGGCTGAAATGAAATAACAGAGCTGGGATGCTCCGCCCGACGGAGGAATTTACGGCAGCTGTGTTGTCAGATCTCTCGCGCTACGTGAATGTACATGCCTAATGGGAAATTACACGCACGGTATCTTCTATAAATATATAATAATATTATAGTGGCAAGCAATCACGCTATATCTTTGAAACAATTGATCCTACAAAATAAAGTGTAATGACCTTCTTTGTGTACAATTTTATAAGAAATATTTTTGCTCATGACTATTTTTGTCGAAAAAGTGATACTTTTCGAGATGATGGCAAAAAACTGAAAATTCCCCCCTCCCCCCCGGCCCAAAAAAAAACTCATGGCTCAAATTGCTCGAACTTCTCAGGATGTACTAAGGACATCTCAATGAAGGTCTCCACAAAAAAAAACAGCTTTCTCGTAATTTTTTCTTATTTTGGCCTCTTTATCTTTATTTACTAGAGTCCACACGCTGGCTTTTGTACCAGCTCGACACGGCCACAGAATACACTGATCTTTAACCTGGCCATTATATACACTATTCGATGTTTTCAAAGTGAAGTCTACAGTTAGAATATAAGATAAAGAGTAACTAGGTACTTATTTGTTAATGATTTTATGTCCATCTAGAAATAGCTCCTATAACAAAGTACACGGTAATGCATAAAATCCAACATTAAAAAAATACGCAACAAACTAATGACAAAATTATGCCAAAGTATAACGTTACAGACGTGACGTCATTTATTTGTCGCACAACGTCCACGATCAACAATCACCTAAAAATAATGCCAATATGATGGTAGTCTGTTATCTGGGAATGAAATGCCAAACTGTAGAGAATTTTTTTTTCTTTAGGATAGGATAGGTTTCTTCTACTTTCTTTGTTAGTTACATAGACATATTTAACCTGACTAGTAAATTTAACCTCCTCGACTGAACCCTAGTCCGCCACTGAATAAAAACGTATTTCCAAAACACTCAAGCAAATACGATAAGATATTAGCAAAGATTAGAGAATTAACCTAATCTTTGGTATTAGAATAATCACTATGAATTAATGAATAAATAAGATGAATTAACTAACAATCTTGATAAAAATTGAATTGATGCAGATAATTCACTTTCAGTAGTATTTATCAAGGCTTCAGTTTTCAGTAATTACGCAAGACTAAGAACTAGAAGTACCTAAATTCCTAAATAATTACAGTAATTAAACATGCATTTTCATACTTATTGTTTGCAGGAGCGGATTTGGGCTGGGGGATGCGAATGCGGCATATTCGTCTTCTATGGATCTTCTATCTGAAGAATTGGTAATCTTTATATTAAATACTATAAGGGCCGTTACTTTCGATCCCGATTAAATGTTAACGGTGGGTCAAACCAATTCAGTTACCATGGAAACAATTGTACTTTCAATGATTTGGCAGACGGTTAAAGTTTAATCGGGACCGAAAGTAACGGCCCTAAATACTATACCAATTGTGTCAGTTTTAGGGAGAGTAATCGTCTCTGTCGCAACTACCCCCCCCCCCCCTCCCCCTCCCTCGGTGGAAGCCGCCCCTGATTGTTATTCATATAGGCCGCCTGGTAGCACCTCCGTACAAAAGTCACCTTAGGGCCGTTACTTAGTGTCAACGTTAAACTTTAACCGTCTGCCAAATCATTGAAAGTACAATTGTTTCCATGGTAACTGAATTGGTTTGACCCACCGATAACGTTTAATCGGGACCGAAAGTAACGGCCCTTAGGATGCAGGGCCTATGAAATGTTTGTTTTTCATTTTTTTTTTAACTATTTAACGTCGGCCTATTTCCGCTACCAGGGCCTATCACCGACGCCAGGAGACGACCTACCTCCAACCTGGAAATTTTGCCGAACCTCTTCCCTTAAGAAGAGTAGGGATCTTTTAGTTGCCTAACATTTAATAGACAAGGACCGCCTGCTTTACATGCCCTCCGAAGGATGGTATATCCACTACGTAATCCTCGTCTGAAATTACGTAACTTCCGCGTATACACTGATATACAAGCCGCTAGAAGGTGGGACGAAAACGCTGTATTTCCCAAGATAGGTCACCCATCCAAGTACTAACCGCGCTCAACGTTGCTTCAACGGAATATCGACTGATATTCACATTGAAGTCGCCTCTACGCTCGCCCCGTGTTTGTTTTTCATCGATCGCCCAAAGCAAGGGCAGATCTCGGCCTTAAGCTTGGGAACACAGGCGCGTGCTGAAAATAACAATTTTTTTTTTCCTTGAAAATGAAAATTGATGAGCGGGGGGAGAAAATCAAAATCCTCAAAAATGATAATTAATAAGCGATAGGGGGGACTCAGAAAAAACATTTCCCTCAAAAATGGAAATTGATGAACAGGGGAGACTAAATAAAATCTATGCATATTCAAACAAAAATATAAAATAAAATAATAAAAATTATAAAATTTTAAAACGAAAGTTGATGGCTAACAGAATCTTACCCATTACCCTCCTTCCCGTAAATCCGCGCTTGGCTCATAATAATAGCCGATGTTTCTGGAGGAGCGGACGTTGGCAATCGCGATGATCAGACACATCAAAGAGAATAGAGAATAAATAGAGAATCCTATTCTTTTGCACAACATATTGTAAAATTAAGACAGGCAGATGTGAAAGTTCATCATTCCTGTTTTACTCCATATGTTATATCTGATCGTCATTGACCGCCACACCAACAGATGGTCTGAATTAGTCTAAATTGACCAAAATTAACCATGACAAATTATAATAACACTATCACTCTCTATGATGCATTTCTTAATCTTACCTTATTTTTCACTCGCGTAGAGCCTGTTAATACGGTCATAAACATCATTTTTAAAATCAGTAAAGAAGTGTAAAGCGCGTATGTTCGGAAAAGAGGATTTTCTAAAAAAGTTGCAACATCAGCTTGTGCCATTTTATTAATTTTTGGAAGAACTCGGGTCTAATACAAGTGATTAACTAATAAATGGATTAACTGATAAACTAAAGTTATCCATTTAGCATGAGCTAACTGGATAACGCATAGCGATAACATAGAATGACAATGAAATAACAATGTATTTATTTAGTCCAGTCAACGGAGCGCTAAAATGACCAGAATCTCTAACGTGAGTGCTAATGAATGGATTTTGATGAAACCTTGTGCAATGTGTTTGTAATGACGTTAATACAAAAATTTAAAAAAGATTAGAGAGGGAAATGATCGGAAGGGATAGAAAACACCCCTTTTATCACGGGTTCCGTAACTTGTAGAATTAGGTCAAAAATGAAAAAAAAAAAACTATGTATTTACCTTTTCTTGGAACAAAATAAGATGTTTTTACTCTTGTGAATTTTTTTGAAAAATGCATATTTTTTTGAGATATGGCCGCTCGAAAATTCCTAAAAATGGGGGAGGGGAAATGTAAAAGGTTTAAAAAAATCTAAAAAAATTCAGGTGAATGTATCATCGAAATGCAAGTTTTTTTTTTTCATTTGCAACTTTTCTGTAATGTGCGTTTTCACAGAATTTTCCCGGGAAAACATAAAGAACTACCCCCATCTTTGACATTGTAGCACTTTAAAAATACGTAATTTAAAAATTTGGAAAAATTCAGATGTATGCATTGAGGCCTTCTAAACATTTTTTGTCTCTTGGAATTTTTTTGTAACTTGCTAATTTTCCGAGTTACAGGCAGTTTTTCATGATAAATAATATACTACATTTTTATACATTTTTCCGGAAAACTTTTTCACATTATCAATTTAAAAATTATACTGAACCTTTAAAAATGGTGTAACAATATAGGTATGCAAAAAATGTACAATATTTAATTTGAAAAACTGCCTGTAACTCGGAAAATTAGCAAGTTACAAAAAAATTCAAAGAGACAAAAAATGTTTAGAAGGCCTCAATGCATACATCTGAATTTTTTCAATTTTTACATTACATATTTTTAAAGCGCTACAAAGTCAAATATAGGGGTAGTTCTTCATGTTTTTGCACAAAAACTCTGCGGAAACGCACTTTACAGAAAAGTTGCAAATAAAAAAAGTCTTGCATTTCGATGATACATTCACCTGAATTTTTTCAGATTTTTTTTTCATATTTTACATTTCCCCTCCCTCATTTCTAGGAATTTTCTAGTGGCCATATCTCAAAAAATATGCATTTCTCGAAAAAATTCACAAGGGTAAAAACCTTTTACTTTGGTCCGGAAAAGGTAATGGTAAATACATTTTTTTTTCATTTTTGACCTGATCCTAATCCTACAAGTTACGGAACTTGTCTACCCTTTCAATCATTTCCTACTCTAATCTTTTTTTAACTGTTTTATTAACGTCATTACAAACACATTGTACAAGGTTTCATCAAAATCCATTCATTAGCACTCAAGTTAGAGGTTTCACCTCTAACCCCCCCCCCCCCCCCCCGTTGACTGGACTAATTGGTTGTTTAGAAAAATGTCACGGCGAGTCAGCGACGGCCACACGGACGTGTATGCGATAATACCTAGGCAGTTTCGTTGCCAATGCTGTTGGTGCATGTTGGAATTAATGTTTGTCCGGTGAGAAAAACTGATTGCCCTACGTAATTATTGCAGAATTTAAACATTGTTAAGAACATTGCAATACGAGTATGTTTATATAGTCATGACAAAAAAAAATCGCCGCTTCAGCTTAGTGTCACGCCCCTGGAGTTCCGCTGATAACCATGAGCGTTACGTCATTATGGATATATAGAATGTATTGTTGTAGTACTTTCGTAAAGCAACGTTGTCTTTTGAAGGATAATTTAAAGCAAGGCCCCCACAAGGGGTGTCAGTAGGTACCGTGATACCGGGGCCCGGTTAGACCAGTAAACGCAATATTCGCTCATTAATTATCACAGCCACACACACACAAAAAAAAAGTTCTGTGCAACGGACCAAATTATAGGGATATGGTGTATTTTTTGATGCTGAATCCGAATCCGTGGTCCAAAAAAAAATCTATCGTGTCAGTTTTGTTTTTTAGTCAAAAGCATCTCTTAAAATGATGTAAAATCATAGAAATAATGTAATAACTCTTAATGAAGTGTGAAAAATGGTAGATGTTTTGTAGTCTAAAGTAGAGAATATAAATTCGAATCACAGTAAGCTATTTCTATAAATTAAACTGAAATCCGCCCTTATGGGACGTGAAAACTACCGCTAAAACTCAAAAAACGCAGGTGAGTGTGAATCACATGTGCAAAGGCCAAATTTTTGTATATCTTAGTGCATAATATTTGATTCTGGTGCGACAACCAGCCATTACTCTCAAAGGGTAGAGAATCAACCCTATAGAAGGTTAAAACTACCCTCACCCCTCATAGGTTTCAAAACGGGAAAAAAAATTGAAGCTTTTGTAGTTTTAAGCAGGGTGAACAAATATGGAGTGAATAAAATAAATAAGGCGATTAAAAAAAAAAATTCGTTCCAACCACCGACACATGACTAGTCTGCCCTTAGTAAGAGCTACCCCCATTCTCAAATGATGCATATAGGTGCTATTGAAATTCGGCAAGGGTCAAATACTTGTAGATCATCATGCCAAATATACAAATCTGGTACGATAACCACCCAATCTTAATAAGGTTGAAAATTACCCCTATTGAAAGGACGGATTTCATTACGTCTAATATCCTGGAACAAAAATTCAGGCATTTGTGGTTCTAGGCAGGGTAGATAAAAATGGAATAAACTCAGACATTAAGCATTAACCAGTTGTGTTTTATTTATTATACCATACCTGCTTATTCAACTGTTTATCTTAACATTTATCAACTTATCTATCTTTTAATCTATGTAAAGCTATTCTTTTTCCTATTTATATCATACTTTCGACCATCAATCCAAATACTTTCTTTTCTTATGATTTTTCTCTCTTAACTTCAAAATATCTTTTCCGTGGTTTTCTTTTCCTATTTTTTTAGTTATAGATATAGGATGTTATCTCTTCAGTGACCATTTTTTTCTATCTATATACCTAAATTAACTAAATTTCCGTCTATCTATTTCCGTCCGTATGTAGTGGGGGTAGTTTTTACAAAAAATAACCCCCCAAAATATTTGGCTCGCTACGCCCTTGAATGGACAGTTAGATGAAGGTTGTGAGAAACGATTCCGATGAGACCCGGATATGTCTCTACGCATAGGCAAGTGCCCACCCAATACTTTGAAAGAGCATTAAATTGTTTAAGGCAAATCTGGCGAATTCCGATATTCTTCCGGAAAAAATAATTAGATGAAAGAATGGTGTTTAAATATTGGTAAGTGCTTTAATGTATGGAGTTTTAATAACATCAAAAAAGCAAATTTGCATACAGTGAAAACACCTAATAAGTCAAAGGTTTTCAATACAATTAGGCAGGGGCGGATTAAGACTTAGTGGGGTCTCTGGCTAAATTTTGAGCGGAGCCTCGGTCATTTGGGTTTCTAGGGTTATCGATTAAGAATTACAGGGTTTGCATTGCTTCCATCTATTGGGTTATCTGTGAAAAATCCCTGCCTACTCAATGAAAATGCTGAAGTTACGCCAATGTCTCTAAGGCAACGATAAGTGCGTTCAAAAACCCTACAGTAGCTGCACTAGTCCATATAATAGAAGGAGATAGAGTGATACATAAGTTGAAGAGAGATAAATTTGCACTGGTGTAGAGTGGAGGATTTTTGAACAAAGCTAATAAAAGACAGCGAGTGTAACGACAACCTAGAGAATGATTTGCTCAGTGTTAAAATACGTTTGAGTGAATACACTATGCGAAGAAAAAAAAACTAAAAATTAAAGTGTTAAAACTTAAAAAACACACTTTACTGGTACCATAAGGACAATGTTTTTCATAAAGATTAAAGCCCAAGGAACAATTTAAGACATGTCCTAAAAAAAAAAAATTGGCTGCACTTTCAAAATGGTGTCCATTAAAAAAAATTGCAAATATTGTTTTTGTCATTTAACACAAAAACTAAAAAAGATGGAGAAAAACTTTCTGCACAAAAAATAGAGTGCATGCAATTTTCTACAATTTTGTTCCTATACAAACAATATTTGCATAGGAGTTACCATTTTCCAGATAACTGATTCATCTCTTAAAATAAAATATAAAATTCACTATACGAATTCACTATATAAATTTCCATGTTTTCTTAAATTTGGACTCATTTATCTGGAAAATGGCAACTCCTATCAAAATATTGTATAGGTACAAAATTGTAGAAAATTTTATGGACGTTGTTTTTTGTGAAAAAAGTTTTTGTCCATCTTTTTTAGTTTTTGTGTTAAATCACAAACATTGGCAAGAGTTTTTTTTAACATATGGCCGCCATTTTGATAGTACAGCCAATTTTTTTTTTCTAGAACATGTCTTAAATTGTTCTTTAGGCTTTAATCTTTATGAAAAACATTGTCCCCAAGGATCGGGCAGGGGGGTGCACGTACAGCTAGGGAGGGCTCCCCGACTATAATAACCGTAACATTTTGCTTGATTTAGAAAAATATATAAAAGAATCCTTAAATTCTGTCTGGGTAAAAGTAAAATTTAAAGTACTTGACTATTTGCCTTAGATTTATTACGTTGCGGAAGATGATACAGACACATGTTCTTTAGAAAGAGTTTGCCGGGGACGACCGGAATTCGTTCATTTGTAGAAACAGACACCTATGATAGACAACTATCTACCAGTTACAAATAAATAATCAGATTGATTATTAAACTTCGAAAGATCGTTACGGTTCATAAAATAATTTGAGATTTTTAAGCATTACGGAAATGCCATGAAAGGAAGTCACGACTCGGATTTGCTATTAGCTAATTAAATATATTACGTTCAAAATTATACTTTCAAAGCTGTGTTAAGTATTAATTAGTATTATGTGCTGACAGGTAAAGTCCTCCGAAGGTCCGGGGGGGGGGGGGGCGATGGCCCCCAGCGCCCCTCTCTGGATCCGCCACTGAGTGGACGTCGTTAAGTGGTTCAAAATTGACTTGCAAGATTTGACCGCAACCCAAGATTTGGACTAAACATCTTAAAATACATATAAAAAGCAAGTTAAATAAAAGTTGTAAAAATAAAGAACCGTTAAGTTATTGTATTATTTAAATTTATTTAAATTCTTCAAAATCCGATATTGATGGCATATTTCATTTTACTGCTCGAGGAGGATAAAGAAGGAACCTTAAAAAAAATGAACCATTTTAAAGACTGTTGAAAGTCTCCCCGCAACGACATGATTTTTTTTTCAAATGAAAAAAATGTATCTAAAAGCCAAAAACGATAAGTTTCGCAAGTGTATCATAACTCAATTTTTTCAAATGGAACACCGTGTATATCTATACATATATTTAAATGTTTCGGCAATCAATTACCTACATGCTGATACTTCATAGTGACTACTTTTTTAACTGTTTCAAGAGTATTAAAGTTTATTAAAACAATATGCAGAATTTAATACATTTAATACAAATATATACAAAAATGATAGGCATTCCATTTAAACAATCCTAGTTTGCCACCAGTATATGAAGCATCCTGTAGATTTTAAGTATTCAAGTTTCTTTAAAAAATATGCAGTATTTAAGTTAATTCCAAAAATAATATAAGGCTGGATAGAGAATTAAGAGTGAAATGGAAATATATAAAAAAATGTTGGGTGTTCCTTTTAAACAATCCTAGCTTGCCACCAGTATATAAAACATACTGTAGATTTTAAAATATTTTTAAAATATACCACTCTTAATCTCTCACAATTTTTATCCCGGACATTTGTCTAGTTTATAAACATTTAAATTAATTGTTGTTTCGTTTTAATAAATATACTGAAGACTAGAAAAATTTACCAGAATAACAAAGAAAAAAATACTGTGAATTAAAATTTAGACTTTTTATTTATTTTTTAAACATATGTTAGCTATTTTTTTTTAATTGATTTGTTTGTATCTAATTCGGGCATTTGACCTATATAATTTTTATAACGAATTTTAAAAATATTTAAGGACTTTGATATGTTTATATTATGTGGCAATAACATATTTTTAGACAAGTATTAATAGTTTCTATGGCTTTTAGTTTTTGTTATAAATTCGACTTTGTACCTACTGTTCAGAAAATTCTCGAGTAATCTTTACCATAACACTATTTTTGCACAGATTTTCAGAGACGTAATAAAAAATTTCTCGTGTCAATATAATTATTCATAGGCTGAAAACCACTATACTCTATTTGGTAAAGACAGAGAGTAATATGTCACTCACTCAAAGACCGGTCATAGGCGTACTAATTTTTCTCTTAACATTTATAGAAATTACACCAGAAAATATAAATAAATTCATGTTTTATGAAATAAATGTTGAGTTATTCAATTATTTCAGGCTTTGCTTCGCCCCCGTTACACGGCGCGGTTGTGATGTTTGTGAATACTTTCTAGACAGGTACATGAGAGAGATCAAAGATACAATTCAAAGTGGCAGATAGAAGGACAGCTCGTCTCGTATTGAGTTTATAAAAACAGAGACTGGTAACAATTTACCCAAAAACTGCTACAGTACAGGTATTGTGAGCGAATTGTTTCTAAAAGTGCAGATAACGTGTATAAAATATAAAGGAATATTTAAAATTTCTTATAGTACTCTGACCACGTTTTTAAAGGATTTGAATCTATAATACTTTTATTACCTACTTTTTCTGTTCACTAAATAGAGTATACACTCTCTGCATATTGAGTGGTGATCTAGGCGCAGGCATGGTACTTATATCCAGGTTGCCATGTGAAGAGAGATGCCTCTATTAACGCAATGACCTTGAATCTCGAACGTGAAGCATATTTTGGGCTAAATTTTAAAAATACATTCAGTAGGAAGTTTCTTGTTATATACACCTCTCCGATTCTTTATTAGGATCGTCCCTGTATATACATGGTATATATTGTAAATGGAAAATGTAATGCTATAATCTCTATCTATTACTGAACATGACGAATAAGTTCTCTTATATAATAACTGTCTAAGAAAAAAAATAGCTAAATATTTTTACACCTGTACAAAAATATGTCTAAAATTTATTACAACAGTTTAAAAAATGCATACAAAGCGGTGTGTATCGCCATGTATCCAAGAACGATGAATCCAAGAGTCCAAAGGATGGCCCTTGTCGGTTGACGGATGACGTAGATGGCGTAAACAAATGTATGTAAAACCCTTGTGACCAAATATATTATGAAAAGCGTGTTAATTAGCCATAGTGGGGGTCTGGTCCATAAGTATCCTAAACTGATGATGAGGAATAACGGGATGTTTTCCAAGTCATTTTGATAAGCTCTGAAAAAAAAAATAAATTATAAAATAATCATAAACATCTATGAAAATAATAAACGCAAATATCCATGCAAGAAGATGATGCACTTGCACTCTGTGGATAAAAAATATAGGATAGGGAGAAAACAATACTTGGTTTACATTAATAAATATGTTTTTTCTTTTTAGGAAAACTGATATTTTTACTTTGCCCTTTGCCTTGCCCCAACGTTCAGCTCTTCTTCGAATTCTCTAAAAATTCGACATAAATAATAACAGCGAATTTAGAACACTCATAATTAGCACATAAATGGTCATCGCCAGCATTGTCACAATTATTGGTACTTTTATGGAAAGCCACAAACGGACCCGAAGCGAAATGTGCCACCGGCCACAGCAGCTGGTCATCCTTCAATTTGCCATATAATAATGGTCCATCAAAGGACCACTGATAAGGTCACCCTTTGGGAAGCATATTTTGGGCTGTAATTTCATACATTTTTCAATATATTGGATTATAGGAACATTTTAAAGCAGCCATATATTTTGCATAACCTACTAGATTCTGGTATATAATTTATTTATGTGAAATTTACATAGGAGAACCGAATAAGCTAGCAATATATATAAAATATATACCCAAGTTATAAAAGTATTATAATCCAATATTGAAAAATATGTTACATACCAGACCAAGCAATGGCGTCATTACTTGATATTCTGTGAATTGAGTAATTTAGAAAACAAAAGTCATTCCTTGATATAAAACACTTAATTCAAAGCGGCATGATGAGAACTGGCTGATGAAGAACTTTAGCTAACTTTTACTGTTTTTCTATAATCACATTATAATTATAACACAGCTCCACACAATAAAAAAGTGGTCTGTTCCTGGAACTCCATTGATCCCCATTAGTGAGGTGGCTTATTGAAATTACCGTTACCTGGCGGCGGATAAAAGCACCAAATTTGGTATGAAGGTGCCTTAGGGTATACTAATAAATTTTAGCCTTTGGAATTTCTAAAAATTTTCATATACAACACTAAAATCCAAAATGGCCGACAAATACGACAAAATATCACATGTAGTTCAGGAATTTTAGTTTTTGACCCGAAATTAATTATTTCAAAGCTGAAAATTTGCAGGATTGTAGTTTTGGTCCAGAATAACACGTACCAAAAATTCCCTTACTCTCCCCCGTCGGCTTCCCTGTTTTTGCGGAGCAACAAAGGCCTAATTAGTCGCAGAAATTGCAGAGCTGGCTATAAAGTGCAGCAGAAATGTTGTTACTGATCCGATTTGGGTTGAAATGATCATAAAAGCTTCGAGGAAGCATATCCGTTCATATTTTAGACGTTTTCATGCATTGTTCCTAATTTTCCGTCAAAATTTCAAAAATTGAGAAAATTCCGAAATGGCGCCATTGCGGATAATTGAAGACTAGGAGGGGAAAACGTACCCGAATAAACATTTCTCTTCATACTTTGGGCTTTATATTGGTATGTGTACTTTCTCTGTAGCGTCACCTGTTACGGAGCTACGCCACTCCGAATCTCGCCGCGCCCGTCATGCACCCGGTGGAACTGCCCTGGCTGCGCTGGTGAGACTTGTTGCGAATTCCTGTTTATAGTACGTCGGATGGCTGGCTCTATCGTTCACTAACCCAATACCGAGGTATAACCAAATAAAACCTATTTCATTTTATTCAGCAGGTTTTTTTACATAGGAAATCACTTTTGACGACACTCTCCATTGGTCGAGACTGAAGTTACAAGAAAAAAACAAAAAAAAATGAAAATAACAAAATTCAAATTCAACCACGAATAACTTTCAAACGAAAAAAGATAAAATTATATATTTTTTTTAGTTTTATAGTACAAACGATTCTCTTTAATTTGATGTATAATTTATTACAAAAATAATAACTTTAACATTAAAAAATTGACGTTGGTACACAATGGTACACAAATTGTCAATTTTTTTGAAAGGTCTAACTCATTGTAACTCGCTTATGTATTGAGCTATTCGAATGTTTTATTCACCAAAAACTGCCAAATTTCATAGACTTCATTTTGTCTCAATTAATGCTGGGTCTAGCTCTGTAAATAAAAGCGGTACAGCCTTTTAAACACAACGAAGCGCGCTACGGCGACGGAGTCGCGAGGCTTCCCCACTCGTTCCCGGTACATCCCGCGTTCACCATAAATCGTGCAAGGCTACAATCAGTGGCCGTAACAAAAGCTTTAGAATTATCTTCCTTTATTGTAAGATGATCAAATTAACAAATCAAATTGAATAATGTGATATTAGTTGTAATAATCTGCTATATATGGTGTCGTACTACGCGGGTGGTGCATTAATAAAGTGAAAATAATAGGTAGGTATCAGACAGATATAACTGATTTTCAGATATATCGTTGTAAAAACCGCTGCCCAAGGAATCACTACTTCCATATCCGGATTTTCTATCCAAGTCACACAACGAAAAAATTTTGTAATTGTTTATGGAACTTTAATAATATAATATTTGAAATCCTCTACCCCAAAAACCCATAAAACGATACCCCACATCGGTAGTGGGGTGGGGGTGGTGACAGGGGGTGGGAGTGGGGGGTGGATAAAGTAAAAAAATATTTTGAAGTTTCTGGTTCTTGTACACACACTAAATCATATTTTTTTTCATCCCCTTTAATAATGAGGTAGGAGTGGTAATGGGGGTGGCTAATGCCAAATTTTTTTTGAGGCCTTAGCTTCTCTTGTCTATACTAAATATCAATTTTATGAACTGTTATCTGCTTGATTTACCTATTTACTCCAAATTTACCCCAATTTACCCCCCAACCCTTCGACGGAACAAGATGAAAATATAATCTAGTTCTAGATCTTATTAAAATACATATGTGTACCAAATTTCAAGTCAATATCTCAAACGCGCAGAGTAAACGTGCGCACAAAAACAATTACAGACCGACAGACAGACAGAAATTTTGTTTTTTCGCTCAAACTTGAAATCTCGACGTTTCATGACATTCTAAGCCTATTTGAACAATAAAAAATTTTTTAAATTTTTTTGTCGTTACTACACTTCCACTGGATGTGGAAGTAAAATCATGCCAGCTAGTAAAGTTTTTACTTTGCTTCGTATATTTTAATATTTTCCATAAAATGTCAGAGGTAACCACATAATCAAAACAATTATTTGCCATGCTTTCACTAACTCGTAGAGGCTCTGAACGATTAGTTGGATTTTTGTACATAACTATATTTTTGTTTTCATGTAAATTGGAAGGGTTAAAATCGGTTAAAATTGGATAGACGATCTAAATATGCTTGTGTAAATAGCCTGTTCTTTTTTTTAAATAATACTATTCCTAGTGCGATTTTTACCATCTAGCCTGTCTTCGTTTCGATAAAAATTATCGCTGCGATAAATGTAATTGTTTTCTTCGGAACTTACTGGAGGAACTCCAGGTGGTATAAAAATGTCGTCACCAGTTTTTACTAATACGCGACTAGCTAAAGACGTTAAAAATGTACGTATTTCATCGTGGGAATAACCATAGCCAAAAGAATAAAGCATATCAAGTTCTTTTTCTTCTGTCGGCACGAAACACATGTAGTGATATGTAAAGGATTAAAAAAATGGCCTAAGCTGATTGTTTTTTTTTTCCATAAGTATTAATATAAATTCCATTACTATAGAAATAACGTTTAAATCAAATTTGTCGGTCCTGACATATTTAGTATCTACGACATAAATGTTTATAACAAATCTGAAACTTCTTGTTTACATTTATGTTCATTCAGATTAGTAGTCGTGTTTTTTTTATAGTTTTAAAACATCCAGCTATAGCTTCTCTTAAGATACCGGCAGCTTTATCAGGAATTGTCAATTCATTCTCATGAACCAAGTTTTCTTCGCCTGATTCACTTGTGACTGACAACAAAAATCCTTTTAGCTTTATTATCACTTGAATGAACTGTTGTTGTATTTTCTTTGTGTTCACAAAACACTTTGTTTGCTTAAATGCTTTTCTAATCTCTTTCTTATATTTCCACTGCTATAATAATCTAATTTTTCTTCCGTCATTTCTTCAAATATATCATTAAGGCGTGTTTTTAGAAATATTAGAGTTAAGAATTCTTTTTTGCAAAACAGCAAGATAAACCTCCTTAAATAAAATATTTAACGCTACTTTAAATTCATTTCTTTCTTTCAGTTGTTTAGTTTGTACACATTTAATTTTTTTTTGCTAATATATTTTGCATAATAAATTTTATGATAATTTCCATTAGCCCAAATAAATCTGAAAATGTGTAACCTGCCTTGTATTTCTGTATCACAATGCGACACTGCAGCTTTAATATATTTTTTTTTTCTAGTGTCCGCACCCATTCCTGTACAAACTGGTACTTAAAGATGTTCTTAATTTATTCTTAATTTTTCTGGATTTTCCACAAATCAGACAATGCCATTTTATTTTAAACTGATTTTTTTTCTTTATTATAACTACATGAAGGCTCACTTGCATTTTTTTATCGCGTTACTAATATCAAAGACAATACGTATTATCTTTGCTAAAGTCATTTATTACAAAAAGATGTCAGACAAGAATAATGAAATCGGTATCGAAGGGTGTGCTAATAAGTGCCACCACTTTATTTTATAAAAATTTTAATGAAATTGCATATTTTCTTTCATTTGCACAATTAATAATAGACCTGATGCCAGTAACAGTTGGTTTTTTACCATTAGATTTTCACTGCTTTCAGCAGTTTCGTAAAACAAACAGGTAGTTTTTCTCCATTGATAAAAATGAATCTACAATATACATAAACTGTAATAGCTTACATGTAAGTAAAATAGTATATACTTATTAATATTTATCCAGACAATAATGAGGCCAACAGCCGATACGTTTCTTGATGGGCCGAGAAAGTAGCGGGGGCGGGAAAGGAAGCCTCGCGTCTTCGTCGCCGTACTGTGCTTCGTTGTGTTTCAAGGGCTGTAGCGCTTTTAGTTAAAAAATTAGATCCAGCATTAATCGAGACAAAATGAAGCCTATTAAATTGAATACCTCGTTATATAAGCGAGTTATGGCGAGTTAAGAATTAGAAAAATGTTGCTGATTTGTGTATCTTTTTGAATTTTGCTAGTTTTTTTATGTTAATTTTTTAATTATTGTAATAAATTATACTTCAAATTAAAAAGCAATGTTTATTTGTCAAAACCAAGTAAAAATTGTATTTTTATCTGTTTTAGTTCTAAAGTTATATTTGATTAAATCTTAAATTTCTAAATTTCTTTTTTTTTAGTTTTTTTCTTATATCTTCGGTCTCGACCAATGGAGAGTGTCGTCAATTTTGATTTCCTATGTAAAATAACATGCTTTAATAAGTAGTGAAGGTCCCATCTGGTTATACTTCAGTATTGGGTAGGTCAAGAAAGAGAAGGCTTTTCGCGCTCTGCCCGACGGGCTATTATGTTATTGGTGTTTTATAAGATTTATTGAATGAAATTTAACAGACTCAGAAAATGACTTTATTCGGCAAGACAATGGCCATTATTGACGAGACTGATTTTAGCAGCGAAACTAGCAGCGAAAAAAAAATTTTTTTGATTGCCTTTTTGAATACATATATTCATAGGTAATGATAATATCAACATTTTTATCTACACATTATGACCCAAGAGCTAATAAGAAGGCTATTAGCCTCAAATTCTCGATCGACCAACGTGAATTTTTCAGGTAAAACTCGTATTAAAAAAAATAGTAACCTGGACCTTTTCGGACCGATTTTAATCAAAAGGTTCTTTAGCTTTAATGGGCTCATTTAGCATTTTTTTTTATTACATTTTCTGAAAGATCTATTAATTCTAGAGCGAAATGCAAACAAAAAGAATTTTCTAGGGTCTCTATAGGCTTCAAAATTAATCATGGCGTGGCGCTTTCATGTTATAGCCAGGGCCGGGCCCAAGGGGGGGGATAGGGGGGATAGGGGGAGCCTCCCCCCCCCAAAGTTCGGGCAGTTGGTTCCAAACGCGGTTGGCGTTGGCAAAATCTAACTAATCATCACATACAAATATATAATTTGAATTTTACACTAACTCCCACAATCGCGAAATTGACACAATAATTATTATTAAGCGATTGGCAACCCTGTAAATATTTTATTTTATCAGTAGTGTGTTTTCCATTGAAGCTAGGGAAGCAAAGCTTCCCTTACACGACACGGAATCCCTATTTTTAATATTAATTTATAATACATAAATTCTTTTACCGAAAATACTAGAACTAGCAATGATTTTTAAATAGAATCTATATGTTTCTACTACTGATCTAATATAATATTATCAGGTATACATACCTATTAGTTTTGTTTGGTAGTGTTTTGATATTGTGATAATAGACAACAAAGTCTAACTTGGTATTTACGGAACTTTTTCCTGTTTCCACCTATTGTAATAATTTTTTATTGTATTGACGACTTTGGTCAATCATTTCGACGTGTCCCACACCATGTTACTGTATGGTCTTTTGGACAATAAAGTTTATTATTATTATTATTTTTATTATTATTTTTCTTTACTTTATTTAGGCTAATTTTTTTTAATTTTTAATATGATCAAAGACCTATTTTTGTTTAACAGTTCTTATTTTTTTATTTTATTAAAACAAGGATTTTTTTTATTTCTTTTAAGTAGTAAGTATTAGGTTTAGCTACATGATGATTCAACAGAGATTGAACAAGACCATTTTTCAAACGATACAAATGTTTATGTCGAAAACCAAAAAAGCCATTCGATATATTTTTTTCCGCAGAAACCAAAAATTATCATAAACGAAAACAAATAAATTGAAAACAAAAGATTTATGACACAAAAATACATGGTTCGGGCTCATATGGAAAACCTGAAGAGCGTGGAAAATTCAGGGAATTTTAAAAATCCTAAGAAAATCATGGAAATCTCAGTGAATTTTAAATATTTCGCAAAAATCATGGAATTTTGAGTAACAATATGAAAAACAATAAACTACTTACGAGTTTCTACTGTTATTATACTCTTCGCAAATACGAAAACGAAGAGTATTTTGCATTTGATCGGCACATTTCTAAAACCGTAAATATCGCCCGCAGACAAAAAATTTTCATATCATTGTGTTAGTGAACGAATTCTGAACAACTTTCAAAATTTCCGTCTGTCCGTCACGTTTCTTGTAAGCATGATAACTCAAGAAAGAAAAATCCGATTGTACTGAAATTTGGACAGTAAGTTAGTGTTAGCTAGAGGGAGAACCTATTGTTTTTGAACAAAATCGATCAGTAAATAAAAATGTTATTAATTATTAAAATTTGAAAATTTTTTTTTCATTTTTAGGTTTTTGTAATTGAATAGAAATCTGGTGAAATAATATTTCATTTCAATATTTATATATTTTACAAATATACATTTCATAATGTAATATACAACCGTGGAAATATGATTTTAGCTCGTCTCTTATAATGTAAAAATTTACGTTTTTTTACGTGTTAAGTGGTGGTGTAGTTCTTACGCTTTTGACTCGGAATCCAAAGGTCCCGGGTTCGATATCCAAATGGGGTACGGTATAGTTTTTTATTTTTTATTTTTACTTTATTTTACATTGAGTCTTTTACCAACACCAACTAAGTTCGTACTATAAAATTAAAAATATCTAAAACTAATATTATTTACAAACAACGGCACATTATTTACAAACAACTGCGAATGTGTAACAATTATATAAAAAGTTCAGTGAACAGGCGAAGAATACGTTTTTAGCTTGTTTTAAATTATTTTTAAATTGCAACCTTCTATTCATTCGCTGACGATTTTATGAAACAAATTATTTTTTTTTATAAAATCGAAAATTAAAGTTAAAATTACCTTTAACATATTAATAATTATTATTATTTGTCATTGAAAAACATTTTTTTGTCATGGAAAACCTGGAAAATTCAGGGAATTTTTTTCAGCTACGTGAAGTCTGAATCATGAAATAGCATATTTTATATTCGTTTTTTATTATAACTTTTGGATTCGGCGGAAAAAATACATCAAATGGTAATTTTAGTTTTTGTTATAAACCTTTCTATCGTCGGAAAAATGGCCTTGTTCCGTCTTTGGTTAGGGCACCCTGTGCATTGTACATAGTGAATTTGAATTCGATATAAATTTTTTAGTTTTAGTACCTTTTCCCATATAAAGTTTTTATTTTATTGAAATTATGCAATGTAAAGGTATATGAGTTGGCTTTTTTTTCATCTCCCTGTAGTGTCTACAGGCATCTTAACCTAAAAAACTCATAATTTAGGTTATTTTCGCGATTCACTAAAAATTAGTCGGTGATGGAGCTAAACGGACACCGGATTCGTATTCAACATGTCAAAATACATGGGGCTTACCCAATGGAGTCTCAGAAATAGCCCACTTTTCACTTTTTTTGTGTGTGTTTGTGTAATATGTTTGCGTACACGCTTTTCTATAAAATGGCGGAGGATCCGGTGATATTCATATATTACACAGGCACACACAAGAAAAAAATTGTATGTTTCTGGGACTCCATTGGGCAATCTCTATGTATTCCGACGTGCTGAATACGAATCGGGTGTCCATTTGACCTAAATTATGAGTTTTTTTTTAGGTTACTTTCGCGGTTTACAGAAAAATGGTGGGTGATGGAGCTAAACGGACACCATAAAGTTAGCTTACACAAATTTTAACGCATAGAAGAAAAAGCAAATGGCGGATGCTGGATGATGACGCCTTTGAGAGATTTTTCAAATTACACAATGCGCATGCATGCATTTAATTGCCGAATTACCTTCGCTGGCCCTTTGGGTACAAAATTACATACGGTATTTTAATATTAGCCGGCATATTGCCATAAAAGTGTCATCAACGTATATACTGAAGAAGCATTGCACAATAATTGACCATTTATTATGTGGCAATCCATAACAACATGAAGTTATGGGACCACCGCCGCTCCGTACTCTATAGAGGTTGCACCAGATTTGATAAAAATCGCTTAACCTACGCCACAGTGATAATTGAACATATACAGGGTGTCCCCCTTTTCACGGGAACACTTTCGTAGTTCAGTTATTAGTCATCCTATTTAAGCAAAGTTTGTATCGGTATCAAAAGCATTTACTATATCTTTTTTGAGTAAAACACAACTTGTTTCAGTCATTGCCATGCATTTTTATTAAAGAAAAGAGTTAATTTTTCGAGAAGTCATATTAGGCATTTTTATTGAAAAACTAATGCAATATTCTTGATCAACACGCCTTAGAAACCCCATAATCAAAATTTAACGACATTTTGATTTATGGTTTTCGAATTACGACCTCCTAAAATTACATTTTTCAAATATTAAATAATTAATAACTTGGAAACGGATAATTTTTCGAAAAAAAAGGTAGTCCCTTATTTTCTATTTAAAATCACTTTTTCTACCACCCAGCTTCATCGATACTTTCACCTTTCGTATGTTAAGAATTTAGAAAAAGTGAATTTAAAGAGAAAATGAAGCATGACTTCTTCTGAAATACAATTCGTTTCCAAGTTATTAATTATTTAATATTTGAAATATGTAATTTTGAGAGGGCAGTAATTCGAAAACCAGAAATCAAAGGTTCTAAACTAAAGCATCAATAATATTGCGTTAGTTCTTCAATAAAAAATGCCCAATCCTTTTTAATAAAAATGCACGCCAATGACTGAAACAAGTTTTGTCTTACTCAAAAAAGATACAGTAAAGATCTTTGATACCGATCCAAATTTGGTTAAAATTGAATGACTAGAGCTACGAAGATGTTACCGTGAAAAAATGGGACACACTGTATATAAAAAAACATACATTACGGACCGAATTGAAACATTTCTCGTTTTTAAAATTTTTTCGGTCAGAAGATGGGAATTCAAAATGTTAAATAAGCTGAAATTTCATGAAAAAGATAAATTTTTAGTTAGTTCTCTGTATAAATTCATTGTAAGTAATTGTGTGTGCATCTCCAGAAGAGTGTTTGAGGAAACGCTGAAACGTTTTGTGTCAATGAAAAAAATGATGTTCTTAAAGAAAATCATATTTTATGATCACGTCTACTGATTTTTCTCCTACTGTCACATCACTTTGCATATTCAAAATTAAATTTAAAAATAACCACTAATTCAATGGCATAGATTTTAATTTTTGTGCTTAGATAGCTTTTCAACAATGCATTACTGACAGTACAATGTCAAAAAATATCCAATGGTCTAAAGATGCAACAAAAAATGAATAAAAATTATTTCGATTTTTTAATTTATTTTAAAATGACGGCGATTTATTACAAAAATTAATTAATACATTAGTTGTAAAAATCAAGTAAATAACATCTCTTTTTTATTAGCTTTTCAACGAGGTAAAAATTTTATGAAAAGGAAAACTAGTTTTACTAAAAAGGTCAATAACAGGTGAGCAGATAGAGCGTGCTAATTGTTTGATATTTTAGAGAGGATCCCATTTACCTGCTTTTAACGGTACTACGAGTAGTTAAATACTTCGAGAAGTCACTAACCAGTTAGATTGCATGCAGTGCACCTCCTTGCACTCTTGTGACGCCCAAACTCATATCAATATTTTCTTACTTTCTTGAAAGGTAAAATAACCGTTCCTTTAAAATTTGCTCGAAGAATTAAAAGCAAATAAAACTTTTGTATTGGAACTTCATTTTAGGGACACGCTGATTTTTACAAAACAATTGTATTTGTTATATTACCTTCTTGTCCTTTCGACACTTTCATTTAATTTTACTTGTCCTCCTCTCCAGGCTGCATCTTCATTACTAATAAATGACTAAAAAGGAAAAATAACGTACTATTAAAAACACATTCAATTAATAACAAACTAACTATACAAGTACATTAGTGGGTTTTATGCGTATTTTTTCTTTATACTTTTCAAACAGATGTCCACTATACATGTATTTATTTAAATATTGTATCTCTTATATTCGTTTATATTTTTATTTTAAACTAGCTTATGCGCGCAGTTGCGCTTGTGGGGATTTCCCATCTTTTTGTCCTCTCCTCAACCTCTCCAAGGGCCAACCTTCGGTGTTTGTAGGGCACTATCTCTTTCGCCTTTTCACTCTTCCCATCACCGCCTCTTACTTTCCCGTCAACTTTCCTAGCTTTTCCGTTATCTTCTCCCGACTTTTCTCACTTTCCCACCACTATCTTCCAATTTTCCATCATCTCTCGACATTCCCATTATCTTACCCTGCCTTCCTACCATCGTGCCTATAAAAAGTAGCTACTCTGTGAGTTGAGACAATGACTGCTCGTATAAAAAATCGGCAGCTACTGGAAGCGGCTGGAACATCCCCACCCAGTGTATCTCTAAAGCCGAAAAGAGCACTAAATTGTGTGCCACAACGGCACTAAACGTAATCCGATCTTAATGACTTGCTTTGTTCGAATCGAAAGGGTGCAAGTGTGATATATCGTTAAAATTGGAATTCTTACTGCTTTTCAGTGGTTCGATTACAAATTGCAAGTAACCATAAAATAAACAACTTGTTGTGCCAAAACGACACAAAACGTTTTAGTGCCGTGCCGTTTAGTCGCATCTGCATCACGTTTCTAACCTTATAGCGTGCTGATTTTAGGTTGAAAATCATGTGCTGTAATTTTGAACAATTTACTGTTGTATAATAGTTTATATTGTCAGGGAAAATTCCTAATTTAACATAAGATTAGTTATTAAAGTTAATCCCTTCAATGAATTTAATTAAAATGATTAAATATTTTACCGTGATTGTGTTTTTATTTTATATATAATATATTTTTATATGATTTTGTAAAATTTGTCCCCCATTGGCAGAATTTCAATATGGTGTCAGTTTATGCTAGAGCCGCCCTTGATAACAAAAGCCAAAAGTATGCACAAATGGTAACATTTCTGGCAAAGTGAGTTATGCCGATGTACTTATATAAAATAATTTAAACCTTTGGATTCATAGTGAATAAATAAATTTCCAAAATGAAAAGCAGTAGATAAAGGTCAAAGTAACGAAATGGTGTTCGAAATAGGTATTTTAGTCAAAATTATACCTACATAGGATTGAGTACAAAAGTTAAATCACTTTTTAAGAAAGATCATCGTACAAATTATTCTCCATAATGTAGTCATATTCAGTACATATAAGTAGATGCAATGTTAAAAAAAAATTTAGAGGACCTGACGACCTTCGAACAGAATAATTTAAAATTTCCCAATTTGCTGCTCACTTAGGGTATAGTTGACTATCAAGGCTCGGGAGATTTATTTCAAAATCAGAGTTGGCTCTAGGTAGGCGCGGAAAGATTTTTATGCAAGTATGACATAATATGTCTTACCTTGTATTTTTTTGGAGAATTTCGTAATATCCAAAGTTAATATGGTCAGCTTATTATAAACACTCACTCGAAGAGGAGGTATTGGGGGATGTAACATTGAATTAACACACACACACACACATGTATTTTTCACTACCATAAAGTAACACACACATATTTAATTTTTCACGACCCATAACGAATATAAATGTATATTATTTATATTACGCTGCCTGAAAAGCACGAGACATTTTTGTATGCCGTCCACTCTGTATAATTTCACGTTAGGTTCTTAGATTCATACACACTTATAGCTAGATTTGTGGGAAATTGCGAAACTGCATATAATAATGATTTAATATGCGTGTAAAAAATGTCGGCGTCTTTGGCTGTGCGGTAATGATCAAAGACTTCGATATTTTGTGAGTGCAGGGTAAATCTGAAGACAACTATACTGTATAATTTCGATTAATTTGCTTTCACTTACCTTTGTTCTCATTCTGTGAAAAATCGTTAGCAAGGTGGTTGCCATCATTTTCAAAATTAATAAGCAAGTGCATACCAAGTAACTACAAAATGCTGGATTCGCTATAGAAATCGCATCCAGGTTAATATTTTCTCCGCTGTCCACACGTGAACTGTTATCCACCATGATTCAATGTAAATCTCTTAAGTATGCAGTAATTACCAAATAATTGAGAGTTGCAGGTATTTAATAGACACTTATACGTTTATATTTAGTATCTCACGCACTGCATATTTTTAACTGCAATTCTAGTAGGTAAACAAAGTTCAACGTCCAATGATCACAACAGAATTGAGTAACAAACTTGTATTTTCGACCTTGTTAAAACTCTTTGTGGACTAGTGGCTATCCTTTGGAACCACCTTATGTACGCATAAATGAACTTTGACAAATAATAAATTAATGAAATTAAGTGAATTTTGTAGAAAAAAAATTTTATTTTATTTTTATTTTTGATTAACTATCTGAAATAATATTGAGAATTGTTTGTCAGAAGTTGTTTGATTTCATGTATTGGGTAGAACAATATGATATCTCAGTGTCCTACGTGTAGGGGTGCGTAGCACTGAAGATCCACTAGTAAAACATATTTGAATCCCAAACTGCCCATTGAAAAAATCGGCAGCTACTGGAAGCGGCTGGAACCTCCCCACCCGGTAAATCTTTGAAGGCGAAAAGAGCACTAAATAATATGAACGATCTCATTTAATTATATTTATTAAGTTGAAGTATTTTTTTCATTTTAAATCAGAAAAAAAAGTATTGAGTTCGGTGGGATTTGGACCTAAGAACTTGAGTGTTAAATTTATAGTCTGCACAACATTAATGTTTTATTCAATGTTTTAATACAAATATATGCTTCATCGGATCCTAGCCCGGGGCCAGCCAGACAACCACGGTGAACACCGCCGTGGCGAGTGTGAGGCTGGACGGAGTAGGTCCGGTTTGGCTTGGAGAAAAATAGAAAAGTATCTCCTGCCTACTGTAGGCAGGCTTAAAAACTAGGCTAAAATTATAATGTGTCCACATGGACCTAAAATTAATATAAAAATAAACACAATACTATAAAAACGTTCGTAAGCAAGAGCGCTTAATAATTTTGATTATTGATACGGGAAACAACTAAACGAAAAAACCTGTTCGTTGGTAATGGGATGGATGGCAGGGATGGCCATCTTTGGAAAAAACCATATAACTCTTGGTGGATAATAATAATAATAATACTTTATTAATCCAATTGATCACATAACATGATATAGGATAAGTCAACACATTGCAGAGTATAAATAAAAAATTACATACAAAAATTAATTAATAAAAGGAATACATAATATGAGTGTATATACGGTTAAACAAGATTATATATGCAATACTATATAAAATATCACATCGTCAGTACTAGCATAAATATAATAGATATATACATATATATCAAATGTAAACATCAACAGTTAATACAAACGAACATACATAACATGGAATATCACAAGATGTCATCAAAGTATTCAGACAGTGAATAATAACATTTATTACACAACATTATTTTAACAGAATTTTTAAATTTTTTGAGATCAAGTAATTTGTATGAATTTGGAAGTTTATTGTACACTTTTACTGCCAAATATTGTGGACTTTTTTCAAATAAAGATAATTTATGTTTTGGTATTTCGAGTGTTAATTCATTCCTAGTGTAATATGAGTGATTAGCATTTAGTGAAGGTATATCGTGTAAATGACTTCGGGCATAGATTGCTAACTGTAGGATAAATATACATGGTAGCGTTAGCGATAGCTTCCCTGCCGGATGTAGCCAGGGTAGTGTTCATGGTGGATCGTTTAAGTTTGAGTTGGTATATTTTGTTTTATTTTTTGGCCTCGACCGATTTTTCACTAAATCGGTCGGGGAAGTGATAGCTGTCAAATTTTTGGTTCCAATGTTTCTCTGGGGAATTAGGTTTTTGAAAAATGTTTAGGGTGGTACCAATGTCTTAAATTGCTTTTAGGTTATGTAGTACTATTTTTAGGTTATGTTGCCGGAAGAATTTCCGGCGAGATGCCGGAAGTAGAGGAAATAGTTTTTAAAATAAAGTTTTATTGGAAAAACTCACCGAAAGCGTTCCGGTGGGGTTGCTTACACTTGTAGGGCTTTTAAGCGGTTCAGGATGGCCTCTCACACCATCCGTGGGCTTTATAAACGTCGAAAAAACTTGTCATCTCTCGATGCACTTGACACGTCAAAAATACTCAGCATACAGTCTGCACGCTTTAACACACAAGCAGAGAACTTATACCACAGATGGACCCGTAGTATTTTTTGTGAATTTTCCTTTGAGTCCATTTAATAAAATTTGACATTTTTCTGAAAATTTGATATTTTTCTGAAAAGTGACATTTCTCCGAAAATTTGACATTTTTTCGAAAATTTGACATTTTTCTGAAGTGACATTACTCCGAAAATTTGACAATTTTCAAACATTTGACATTTTTCTGAAAGGTGGCATTTCTTCGAAAATTTGACGTTTTTTTTTGAAAATTTAACATTTTTTTGAAGTGACATTTTTCCGAAAATTTGACATATTTCTAAAAAGTGACATTTCCCTGAAAATTTAACATTTTTTCGAAAATTTGAAATTTTTCTGAAAAGTGACATTTCTCTGAAAATTTGACGTTTTCCTGAAAATTTGACATTTTTCTGAAAAGTGACATTTTTCCGAAAATTTGATATTTCTTGGAAATTAAAAAAAAATATTTCGTGACTTGTCTTGTAGAAATATTTTTTTGATATCATCATCAGTTCGCCTGTTATAAGAATTTTATGTTTTTATGACGTCATCAGAACGTAGGTGTATTTTTAATTCACTCGTATTCCATCCATCTACAGTATTTCCACCTACGTTTAAAACTTTAATTGAATGTTTCCAATAGTTAAGTCGATATCTGCACCAGTTTCTAAGAATTTTTCTTATTTGTGACGTCATGTGGACGAAGGTGTATTATTATTAATTCACTTGTATTCCGTCCGTCCACAATATTTCCACCCACATTTCAAATTTTAATTGGATGTTTCCAATCGTTAAGTCAATATCTGTACCAGTTCGCCTGTTGTAAAATTTGTCTTATTTGTGATGTCATGTAGATATAGGTGTATTATTAATTCACTTTTATTCCGTCCATTTACAATATTTCCACCTACATTTCAAATTTCAGTTCAATAACTCCAACCGTTAAGTCGATATCTGTACCAGTTCGTCTGTTTTAATAATTTTTCATTTTTGTGACGTCATGTGACGTAGGTGTATTATTAATTCACTCGTAATCCGTCCGACTACAATATTTATACCTACGTTTCAAATTTCAGTTCGATATCTTCAACCGTTTCCGAGTTATCAGCCGAAATCAATGAACACCTCTGTCATTATTAGAATATCACCTTGTAGATTGCACTGCTTTGAGGACAAAAAACTATAAATTTCACTTGACGGAGATTTTAAAAATCAGTATCAAATATAATTTGGGCATATGGGAAAATCGAAATTTTGTGTTGAAACGTATATAGCAGCAAAACCATTAATCCTACAGACATTTTTTGACAAAGCAAATTCATCATCATGTTATTGTCTTTCTAATAGATCCCTACTATTTTTTTGCCAAAATCAATATTTATCTAGATATTCGCAAAAGAAGAGGAAAAAACACGTTTCCTTGGAAAATGTAAATTTTCACTTGTTTCGTTCCTAACGTCCTCACTTTATGTCTTATGTCAAAAAATAATAAATAATTTTTTCTAGCATTAAATTCTCTACACATTCGTTAGGGCAAAGTATTTTGGCCTAGGAACCGCCGTTTAAGAGTTATGGAGAGTTAAAGAGGAACAATTCGAGATTTTAGACGAATTTCAAAAAAGTCTCCACTTTGGCCGACCGTATCTCGGTAATTTTTAGAGCAGCATAAAAATCCAAAAAAGGACTTTTAGGTAATTCAATTCTCTACAATTTTGTTAGGTCGAAGTTTTTTGCCGTAGGAGTCGCCGTTTAGAAGTTACGAACGGTTTAATGAAAAAAGTGCATGACACCGTCATCTTGAAAGGCCTGCCGGACCCAAACGAAAAGTCCCATTAAAATTTCAAGTGCGGCAAAACGTTCCTGACCTTATGTAGTTTTCCTTAAGGAGTTTTACAGTTTCCGAGTTACAGATGAAAAACCGTTTTCAGAGTTGCGGCATCCGAGGGTAAATTTTGGTCGAAAACACGACATCTAAATTTACTCGTATTTTAAAAAATACGATACCACGACGGCCGTACTATGTAGCGATGGAAAGAGAAAGACTTGTAGTTGATCCGCATCGTAAATTGCATGTCGAAATTCGAAAATTCAGCTCGGCACGAACGAATCAAAAGTGACATTTTTGCAATTTTTCGTTTGACGTTTCTCGATCGCGAATTTGTGTTAGATAAGTGTCCATCTTCCATCTCGTTCCACCGCCAAAACAACTTTTCTGGGTTCCTGGGACCTCAAAACGTAAAGATTTGATGTTATCTCAATTTTCGATTTTGGACTAATTGTAGTAACCTCCCACAATTTTATTGTGGGGAGGTTAAAAAATAACGATAACGGATAATGATATTAGTAGAACTGGTAGACAATACCTTTACCACAAAAAAAATTCCAACACGGATAAGACGTCTCAAAGTCTCTAAGAGTAGACATCTTTACGTATATTGATGATAATCATAAGGTTCATAAGGGCCATAATATTATCTCTTGTCGTTTTTTATCAGTCCACAAAGGGTTGAAAAACGATCTTAGTTTACCTCGCTAATTATCAAAATTAACAATGTTTTGGGGGACATCAGTTAAGAGTGCAGAGATGGTCTCGATTATTTATATACGTAACATTATAACGTAATAAGTAACCTATTTCTTGAAACTTCTATGGTTAACATAATAGTCAGAGAGACGACCGTATGAAACCCAATGTCATCGACAGGCCCGGCCCCCCACATCAAACCCTCGTTTAATAACTGATGAGCGGGGCAAGGGCGTAAGTATTTTTTTTTTAGGGGGGTAATATGTAAAAAATTTATTAGCGGGGGGGAGAAAATTCAAAAAAAATTGTCATCTCAAAATTTTACTCGAAAAAAAACTATTTTAATATTCCAGCCCGGGGAGGGTAATTACCCCCTTATCTACGCCCTTGGAACAGGGGGAGAATTTTGAAAAAAAAATTGTCAAGATCTCTGGTGGGCTCCCGCGCTTAATAATTGATGAGCGCGGGGGGGGGGGGGGTGAAAAAACATTTTTGTCTAGGTCTCATAATTAATGAGCGAATATTGGGTTTGCTGGTCTAACCGGGCCCCTAAAGTGGCCGGACCCGGGTACCGCGGTACCTACTGACCCCCTTGTGGGGGCCCTGGTCGTCGAACGTCCCAATAATTTTTTTTTTTTTAGTCGCCTTATTTATTTTAATGTCCTGGCGGAGTTCAACCAGGACAGACACACACATAGACAACATCACAACACCCATTCCCTGCGACATTGCCATCTGCCGCAGCTGAGACTCGAACTCAGGAGAGAAGAGCGACTGGACTGTGTTGGCTCTCACACAACCGCAGTCTAGCCCACTGCTACCGTCTCTGCAACACGAGAAAACCGCCACTACACATCCATACCCTAGCCGGGATTCGAACCCGGGACCCCATGATCGCAAGCCTAACACCTTAAGCACTGCGCCACCGAGGTCGGTAAAAATTCATAATAAATTTGAAAGAATGTGCAGAATCGGCAAACGTAGTTTTATATATCCTGAGATAAACGAATGCAAGAGAGAAAACAGAGAAATTAGGAAAAGAAAGACGGATATACATTTCCCAGCACGTTGAAATCTTGTTCTTGTCACCTTGTCGTGTATCAATGCAAGGCAAAAAACACTAAATCATTGGTCTGCTTAACGCCGGCTCCACACACGTTCGTCCGATGTGTGAATCGACAAAAGAGCATCCCAGATAGCTTACCCAGAGCCGAGATATTCCATTTGTTAATTTGCAAAATTATTTAAACTTTAAATAAACAAAAGCAAAAAGTTGCATTCGTGCAGACTTCTATGGGAGTTATGCCCGACATCAATATTTATCGTTTAAAGTTGTGCTTGGCGCCAAACGACGCGTATTGAAAATATCTTCCGATTGAATCAAGATTTTTTCGGATCCGTCAAACCGTTTCCATTTTATTAAATAAAAACGAAAAAAATGTTGTTTAAACAATTATTTGACCATGAAGCTCGCGGTTTAGGAAATTTTTTCATAAGAAAATCTTGTTCAGCGGAATTTCTCCTATAAGAATCCGTGGCTAACTCAAATGGTATAGAAAATTTTTGGGGAAAATCCCAGGCAGACTCGCCTATATTTAAAATAGATGCTCGAAATTACTTCCGTCTGCTTGAATACACATATCAAAGCGATGTAACAATTCCTCGTTACATGTCCTTAATAATGTATGTCTATTAATTGCATCAGCACAAGCGTAGATTTTATTGTATAAATCTGCCATATATTCTATTGGCTCTTGATATACTTTACTTTTCAAATATCCCCACAAGAAAAAGTTCAGGGGGGTCAACTCCGGAGAACGCGCGGGCAATCTAACCTGAGGTGCCTGAGGTACCTGAGGTCCTGAGGTGCCAATCCAGCGCCTTGGAAATGTGTCATTCAAACAATTTACAACAATATTAGAGTTGTGAGGTGGGGCGCCATCTTGCTGAAACCAAATTTCAGCTCTGTTGTGGGGAACATTTTGTAAAAGTCTTGATAACTCATTTTCTAAAAATCTTAAATAACGCACACCGGTTAAATTTTCATGGTATAAATAAAAAACCACACCATACATTTACGCTGAACACAGTTTGGTTTCTTGTTCGAATCATCCATCTTGGATTGTTTTCCGACCAATATCTACAGTTATGTTTTGTAATTGTGCCGTTACTGTGAAACTTACTTCCGTCACTCCATAGTATATTTTTAAGGAAATTACAATTTCCTTCATAAAGAACAGAAAACTCAGCAAGGAAGGTTAAGCGACGATCATAGTCCGTAGCCAGTAATAAGTGTGGTTTATATGAAAAGTACTTGTTTTATTTTCTTTTAAGATTCTTTGGCACGACAATAGTGATACATTCATGGAGGCTCTTATTTGTCGCAATGATGAGTTGGGATCATTGTTAACGGCTTGTAAAATTAAAGCCATATTCTCCTGGGTTCTCGCTGTTCGCATTCTTTCATGCTTCAACTATTCTTTTTAAAACTACCATATTATAATAAGTTGTTACACAAATTGGAAATAATCTTGCGATCGGGTTGTGGTCTGTTTGAAAATTGTATTTGATACATACGTTTGGCTACTTTTGCATTTTTATTGCATTTTCTATAAATTAATAACATATTAACTTTGTCAACATTCTTGTGGGCCATATTTTGGACAAATTTTACAAACGTATTCTTAAATTGTCACGCGCAAACGGAAATTGAAAAAAATTTCCCTCTATAAATAATTCTCTTATAGCAGGCAAAAAAGTTACTAAGAACCTGTATCCGAAAACCGAGATTAGGGGCGAGCGTAGAGGCGACTTCAATGTGAATATCAGTCGATATTCCGTTGAAGCAACGTCGAGCGCGGTTAGTACTTGGATGGGCTCCCGTCTTGGGAAATACAGCGTTCTCGTCCCACCTTCTAGAGGCTTGTATATCAGTGTATACTCGGAAGTTACGTAATTTCAGACAAGGATTACGTAGTGGATATACCTCCTTTGGAGGGGATGTAAAGCAGGCGGTCCCTTGTCCATTAAATGTTAGGCAAGTAAAAGATCCCTACTCTTCTTAAGGGAAGAGGTTTGGCAAAATTTCCAGGTTGGGGGTAGCTCGTCTCCTGGCGTCGGTGATAGGCCCTGGTAGCGGAAATAGGCCGACGTTAAATAGTTAAAAAAAAAAAAACCAAGATTAAAAAAGTTACAGCAATTTAAATTTAATTCTTAATCGAATGGAATATGTTTCGAACCTTCCTTGATCGAAAAATATTTTTAAACTGCAGCGCCTTCTCTGGTGATAATGTTATAATAGTAAATTGTACTTCCTGAAGAAGACATTAACCATAGAAATCTATTACCGTTTACAGAATAAAAATATATTTATTAGTTTCCCAAGTATCGGCTGTGGGAATGTTAACTGAAACACACTGTATACTTTCGAGAATCATGTATTTCAACGCATTAGATATATTACTATAAATAGCCCAGTCGACCAAGGTATTTACCCACAAAAAGTAGCAAACTGTGTAAACTTTTTTTTAATGAGTTCGTGAAAGTGTGTAGAATAATATCCTGAAAAGTTTACATTTCGCTCGGGTGCAGAACATAAAAAAAAATTTTTTTATCCATTTTTTCAAAATTTTGAAATTAAATCAAGTTAGAAAAAAATTAAAAATACAGATGGATAGATCACGTATTTATGAACAAAAAATATCCTAACAAAATTTATCGTTAAAGCCACGGTTTTCCCGGAAAAAAATAGTCAAGTGTAACGTTATAACTCGGAGCGAGATCCATGCGTGCACGCGCTTGAATATGCATGACTGTGACACCGACGCACTGAATTACATGTCACTAAATCAGAATTTTTTCAATCTATATGAGTGTTGGTTCATTTAAAAGATGGAAATTGTAGCTTTCTGGTGCCTTTTTGTTTCAAACAATACAAGCAAAGGATGGATGGGAAAAATATGCTTATATATATTATTACGCCCGAACTCAATCGTCGCAATAAAAAAAACCGCTGCCCAATGAATCACTACACATCCAGATTTTTTTATCCAAGTTACTCACAACGAAAAAATTTTGTATGTTGAAATAATTGTTTATGGAACTTTAATAATATAATATTTGAAATTCTCTACCCAAAAAATCCATAAAACGATACCCCACGTCGGTAGCGAGGTGGGGGTGGTGATAGGGGGTGGTAGTGGTGGTGGATGAAATAAAAAAACATTTTGAGGTTTCTGGTTCTTGTACATACACACTATACTTTCACTGGATGTGAAAGTAATATATAAATAAATAAAAGCTCGTCAAAAAAATTCTTTCTTAACCCTTTCGGGACGGCAGCGGACTGCGCTTGCGGATTTCTCCGTTTGCAGCCGCGAACCGTACTTTATAATTATTTAAAAAACTCAATATTTTTATGAATTTAGGAGAAATGCCAATAAAAAAAATACTAATAATAGAAATAAGACTTGTATTCGCCAAAGCATTAAACCAAACCACATAAAATATACTTAATAATAAAAAAACGGTTGGAGGAGTAAGAGAAGGGTTCAACTGATAATGTGTAATAGGCGGATACGTATGTTTCCAGTAATTAAGTGCACCTCTTGTCGTGCGTAGATATCCGGTTCCCGACGCGAAAGGGTTAATTAAGAACTGTTAAAAAGTATGTACACTTCATGATTATTATGGTTTATTAAGTTGTAATAACGTGGATGTCGTGGATTCAAAAAAAAGTACATCTCAAATAATTTTAATTTAATTGCTTGATGATTTTCTTGATAAATATATATATTGGAGGCTGTAACTTGCCGAGAAATTGACCCATTGGAAAAAATAAAATATCACTATTTCGGAGAAAATGTATACTTTTAGAATGTTCAAACACAAATTCGTTTACTTTTAAGCATTTTTTTCGAAAATATGATTAATCGTATCATGACAAGAAATTGCGATTGTCACGATCTTATCCTTATAACTATGAAAATATCTTTGATTGTTTTGAATATAAATTCTGGAACATTTCCAATACATTAACAAATGTATAAGGAATTCAAAGTATATAGCTGAAATGTGGATAAGTGTATCTGTAATAAATACAATACAGTAAAGGCACGTAAAAATTCAGGCGAGCGATTCAGCGGCAATGTGTGGTGTCTGTGTATGCTTTCATAATTATATATTTTCCCTCCAGAGTCACTATTTATCCTCTTAGTAACTAAGAAAAATGTTAAAAATGTGTAATCAGAAAGAGAAAAAAGCTTTATTTTACTTGTTAGAACTGCTAAGAATGCTTAGAGGTTCCGTAGTATGCATTTAACCGTGCGCTTGGCCGAGCAGAGTGACAAAGTTACTTCAGTATTTTTTTCCGGGAAAACCGTGGCTTTAGCGATAAATTTTATTAGGACATTTTTTGTTCAGAAACACGTAGTCAACCCACCTGTATTTTTTGTTTTTTTCTAGCCTGACTTAATTTAAAAATTTTGAAAAAAATGATAAAGAAATTTTTTTTCCCTTTTTTTATGTTCTGCATCCGAGCGGAATGTAAACTTTTCAGGATATTATTCTATACACTTTCACGAACTCATTAAAAAATAATTATTCAGTTCGCAATTTTTTGTGGGTTTCACTATAAAATGATCTCTGTCTTCTAGGCTAAAAATATGTATTAGAAAAATGTATAAACAAAAAAAATATATTATAAAGATAACATTTCGCAAGATTTCTATTTTACAAGTGACAAAAATTAAGAAAACATATATTTTTTTAAACTTTCTTATTTACTGATTGATTTTCTTCAAAACAATAGAGATCTTCCTCTAGCTAACAATAACTTACATTCCAAATTTCAATACAATCAGACTTTTCTTTCTTAAGTTATTGTGTTTACAAGAAACATGACGGACGCACGGACGGACGGACGGACGGACGGACGGACGGACGGACGGACGGACGGACGGACGGACGGACGGACGGACGGACGGACGGACGGACGGACAGACGGACGTTTTGAAAGTTGTTCAGAATTCTTTCACTAACACAATGATATGAATTTTTTTTCTGTACGAGCGATATTTCTGGTTTTAGAAAAGTGCCGATAAAATGCAAAATACTCTTCGTTTTTGCGAAGAGTATAATAACGTTCTTAACTGGCCGATTTTAACATTGTTCTTAAGCTCAAAATGAAAAATCATATTTAACGTGCCTCTTATTTATCATAGTTTTTGTTTCTGATCACCTATTGTAATTATTTAACGACAGTGGCGTTAAAGCCAATGCCATGTCGTTAAAACCAATTTTACATTGTTTTTGGTTAGTTTTTAATTTTTTAGTTTTTTTTTCTCAGTCAAGTGAACCTATTTGTTTGTATTTCACGTATATTGTGAATCTACTCGTGACAATTTATTAATGATATTTTCAGGAAATCTTTTCATGAAGAAAGAAAAAATTCTGCTTTTGAATTTTTAAAAAAATTTAAATACGTACTTAAAGTTGACTACACACTTATCATTCTTGTAAAAAATGTCGGCGTCTTTGTCGGTGCGATAAAAATCAAAAGCGCCGTCATTTTTTGATTGCATAGTAAATCCGAAGACAACTTATACACGTTATTTATTTTAGTTGTTTTTTTAATTTTTTTGTACGAACTTTTCATATACCCTCATATCACAATTTCCCCTTCCCTGTAAAAGCGAACGTATTTTTTTAATGGCTCCATATTCCGATTAAAGAACTTATATCTAGATACATAACAGGCTATCTTTTCACTCCCTTGTTTGCTCCTAACATAGTCACATTATATGTCCATTAAAATGGATAGATGAACATCACATCCCATAGGCAACAGTGGCGTTGTGTGTGTAGAATGGTAAATATTTTCATTTAAATAAATTATTGCAATTCCTGCATTACCGGCTCTTTATACAACGTGATGTAGGCATACGATATTACAGTAAGATAATAGAGTAAGATAAATATGTATTGAAAGGATATTAAAATTTAATTGGTATTCACTTTATAACTGTAAACTGAACTTCATCATGTTACGACTATGGAACGATCGATTTTCTTCTTTTCTAATCTGCTTTCTGCAAACGGCACAGCACTTTGCACTAAATATATTGTCACTAAACTGTGTAAATATGAACAGAGAATATTATTTAGGTATTAAGCAAATCACAACTTAAAATAAAAACACATCATATTTTGATCGAAAAACACGAAAAACACTTATTAACATTAATGGCGGATACTGTCAAAAGTGTCAAACTGAGATTATGATAATCGAACTGCCCGAATCGTAGTGTTGCCGTCTAGACAAGACAGGACAAGAGTTGCCCTACTCTTGTCCTGTCTTGAAATTTCAAGACAAGACTTGCCTAAGTCTAACTCTTGATAAACTCTTTACAAGAGTCTAGATTGGAGTCTAGAAACAAAGTACATACCTAAACATAATGATGGCATACTGATTAAGAGAGCATTTATTTCTTTCTTTCAACGTTCCATGATCATAATTTAAGTATAAAACCCAAACATCGTTGTCGGTGGGCAGCGGTCGGCGCCGTAATTGACATTAAATACCTAATCTTAATGGAACTGAAAATTGATATTGCTGTGGCGCACAAATAATAATTGTTTCTTTCACTGCAAAAATTTGTTTATATATTTTTTTAATCGGGCTATATTACCGATGCCCGCCGCTAGACAAGCGACATAAACGCGCCATTTAATGGAATTTGCATTGTATAATGTATATCAACCCACGAAATGATCTAGTTCTCAGAATGAAAAAATGAAGCGTGCTGTGAATTGTTGTAAGTCTCTGCAGCCAAGAAAAAAGGTTTTGCATAAAGAACAAATATCTATAGCTATACACAGTGATATCGATAGTGCATCAGTTAACAAATTGGAGACCGACCCAAATCTCAAACACCCTACGATATTATTACTGGTAGGAGCGATCATAGTTTGTCTGCTGATGAAGACAGAAACAGTGACACAGTCATGCCATCAACAACATCCGATGACCTGTTATCAACCACCGTAACTAATAAACTAGGGCCCTCTGAGACGACAAAGGAATTGGAAGCGAAAAAAAAGACCGGGACATTGGGTCATTCTGGAAAACTCCTACTTAAGTTTTTCGAAATGAAGAAAATACGAAATAACGACAAAATTGGCATCTGTAAAATTTGCAAGAAAGAAATCCAAATGAAAAACGCTAACAACACTGGACATAAGAGGCATCTATCTTCACGTCATCCGAAGCAATATGTTGAATTGTTTCCCAAAAATATTTCTAACGAGCCAAATGGTATTTTGGTATTTTTGGTGTCTGTTTAACTTCCTTAAACAATTTCCTAAAAAAGGTACTATTTTTATTTTAATAACAAATACAATAAATCCTAGAAATGAATGAATTACTTAATTCCTAAAAATAATTTTCTTTATGAAACTACGATAGCAAATAATTAATAGTTTAAAAAACGAAAAAGAAACTTGTGAGAATTTTTTCCCGAAAAAGGGTCGCTTTATCGGAATCAAATAAGAGTAGCTTTTTTTAGGAAATTGTTTAGGAGACTTAAAAAGTCTGCAAAAATTCCAAAAATGTGTCAAGTGCCCAAAGTTTAGGGGTAAAAACTGTTTGGGGTAGTCCGCCCCTGTCTTCTTAAAAAAGATACGAAAGGCGCCATATTTCTCAATTATAGATACCCACTAACTGTGCATACTGTCCAAATTTTATAAGAATTGATACAGGGAGTTGGGAGTTATCTGCAAAATACCTTCTTCACGATTGAACCTTTTAAGGGCGAATAACTACGAAGTGGGGCGCCCTAGGAAAAAAACTTAATCTTACTTTTAGTGTTATTTTGACCCAAACTATACGCCCCCGGAGTACTTCCGCGTACTTTAGGAACACCCCGTATACATATAGTCTAATCAAGACTCTTGATCTTTGAGGAACTCACTCTTGTCTTGTCTTGAAATTTCAAGACAAGAGTTTGTGGGGTCTTGTCTTGAATTTTTAGCTCTAATCAAGACAAGAGTTAGAAATTCTTACTCTAGACGGCAACACTACCGAATCGGTCGCGAATAGATCGACTAGCCAATCAAGAACTTATGGGAAGAAGTGCCTTAGATTGTAACTATCTCAGCAACATATAAATTAGTACAATTATGTATCTAGATATAAGTTCTTTAATCGGAGGCTCCATAATAGATCATGAACTTCAAAATATGAAAATTAAAGGCATGTTACACGCGGCGCCTCCGGCAAAACCTCGAATTATCAGTTCCATAAATTCCTTTTGTGCAATATTAAAAAATTAATTCAGAGCGGAAAATTGAACAAAATAAAACGTCAAAATATCTTTTAAGGGCTTAGAAACTGAATTAAAGCTAAAAGCTTCATAAAATTCTTCATACGCCCAAGGCATTAAAATCCTTTTATGCTTCTGACAAGGCATCTATTAACGTACTTTTGTGTATCCATTTGGATACGCAGGCCTTCCAGTTGGATACCCAGTAAACATGCAATGGATACAGAAATTTTGGCCTCGGACTTTTATAATAGATAGATATTCGATAATTTAAAAACTGATACCAGTGATACCTAAAAATGCAATAATACAAAAGAAAAGGAATCAAATAAACGTAAATTATAAATATTTAATTCGACAGAAACTACACTAACTACACCTTTGTGTATCTTTATAAAACACAATCAAAATCAAAAATAAACTCTTTACTCTTTCTAATACAACAAACATAGAAACAACAAACAAAATCTACTAAGACTAAAACTAATCTGGTAATCTGACTAGACAACATTTTGGTATTTAAGTCGACAAGAAAAAAGTGAAATATTAAAATGAAATATAACTTACCTATATACAGGGTGTTGCATCATGAAAGGGACATAGCTTAATAGTAGGTAGAAAACACCAGTGGTAATCAGAACTTCCCATAGAAATGTCTCAACTACGAAGTTACAGGGTGTTTTATAATTTTTGGCCAAAACTACTTTTTGTCATTACTTTGACAGGGAATGGAATAATGGATTCATATTTGGTAAAGCTAATACAGCAATGATCTTTTAGAAGTACATGTAAGAGATGAAAAAAAAAATCCAGGTCCGGAGTCACTAAAATTTATGTTTCTTCTTTACCTCTAAAAAACATGATTCTGTATATATTTTTTTGCAATTTTAATACGATATTCGAAAAGAACAAAAAAATAAACAAAATAGCTTTTTTGTTACACCTTTGTGGATATTTAAATACGGTGTTAAATATACAAGAATATGGATTTCAGAACGATATTAAATGAAAGTCTCGTGAAATAAATAACTGTGTAACTAAAATCTGCAAAAATTCTTCTGAGACTAGATGGTCTGGGTGAATTCTAATTCCGACACGTTTTAAATATCAAATTTGGTAAAAAATGCAGCCCTAATAAGTAATCGGGCATAAATTAACAAAATATTTAATTAATCATAGTAGGCTTATTCAAAGTGACGGATAATAAAACTATTTGGGCCTAAGTAACAAGTTACTTTATTCAAGAAAATTAGCAACATTTCACACTTAATAAAAATTGGAAAACAGAACAAACTAAAACCGAAATAAATAAAATAATTTCCATCCAGGTAACAACAAACAACAAACCAATAACTAAATGTAGTAGACAACTAGTAGCGTGTGTGAGTCGGAAAAAAACCCGAAAATTGTAAATATTTTGAGCCGGAACAAGATTACCTCCCCCCCCGTTTTCGAGGATGCTGAACACGATGGCGGTGTAAGAATTTCTCTTTGGGGTTGCGCAACCCCTCAAAACGGCCAAAAACCACCCCCGAGTGGGGTAAAACGCGCTTCACTCGATTTCCCTGCAGAAAATAACCTTCCCCCCGTTTTCGAGGATGCTGAGCACGATGGTGGTGCTGGATATCGCCTTCAACCCCAACCAACCCCTCCACCGGCCAATACTCGCCCCCGAAAGGTCTGCGATTTTGAAGATTGCGATGTTCATTTCGAAGAGTACCAACCATGTAATTTTACGCGTAGGTTAAATTAGTCGAGATAAGGTATAAACGAAAAATATATTTAGTGTAAGCCGACTTTACCTTTAAGTAGTATAACGTATTATCTTTAAGTATGAATTATTATAATGTAAGAGAAGAACCTGCAGCACTTTATTGAAGCTTAATGTCATGTATCGTAATAAATGTTCTCAATTATTTATTTGTAAAAATCAAAGTATGTATCAATCATTCAATAGACCTACTTGCGGTATTTGATGATATTTTTCAGTTGGACCGGAATGAAAAAGCATTGCAACCAAGAAGAGAAGTACGATTTTTCCTATTCTTAACATCCTCGAAAACGGAAATAAATGTGTTTCCCGCTGATATTACAAAAAAAATCGCGCATCGGTAGCGGGGTGGGGGTGGTGATAAGGGGTGGTAGTGGGGGTGGATGAAGTAAAAAAACATTTTGAGGTTTCTGGTTCTTGTACACACACTAAATCACAATTTTTTCCCCTTTAATAATGGGGTGGGGGTGGTAAGGGGGGTGGCTAATGCCAAATTTTTTTTTTGAGACCTTAGCTTCTCTTGTATATACTAAATACCAATTTTATGGCCTCTTACCTGCTTGATTTACCTATTTTCCCCAAATTTACCCCAATTTACCCCCCAACCCTTCGACAGAACAAGATGAAAATATAATCTAGTTCTAGATCTGGTTAAAGTACATATGTGTACCAAATTTCAAGTCAATGTCTCAAACGGTTCCAGAGTAAACGTGCGCACAAAAAAAGTTACAGACAGACAGACCGACAGACAGAAAATTTTTTTTCGCTCAAACTTAATATCTCGACGTTTCGTGACATTCTAAGCCTATTTGAACAATACAAAATTTTAAAATTTTTTTGTCGTTACTATACTTCCACTGGATGTCAATCCGCCATCTTGGAAAAAAAAAGAAAACACCAAAAATGATCGAAAGAATCAAAATTGAATATATTTTCTATAAGAAGGAGTAATTTCACCAAAGTTGGCAAAAATAAAACCCATTTATGGTCAAATATAATGCACCAATTCCAGACACTGTATGTCAAATAGAACGGTCAAAGATGGCGGACGAAATAAAATTTTTACTTCTTCGTCAATTACACTGGCCGACAAAAAAAAATGTTCTGTCTTTACAATCAAACATATCATTTCCTATGTATTTTGATGCGCTGAAACCAAATTTGGCAAAACAAAATTTTTCTACCGTGTCATTTTTTCTTTCTACCCCCATATAACCCCCATAAATTTTTATAGAGGATATTTTTTGAAAAAATTTTTTAAATTATTTTTTATGATTTTTGTATGGATTTTTTGTGTCGTTGATCATGAATCTGAAGTCAAGAATAAATTTCGATTTAATGGCAGCCGTCAACAACCTGTCAAATTTCACCAAAACGTAAAAAGTTGATATTAATTGTATATTCATAAGTATTTTAGGTCGCTAAATACAGATCCCCGAAGTCAGAAATGAATTATGACTTAATGACAGCTGTCAAAAAACTGTCAAATTTTACTAAAATGTAAAAAATTGGTATTAAATGCACATTCTTAAGTTTTTGAGGTCGCTGAATACAAATCCTAAGTCAAAAATGAATTTTGAATTAATGACTGTCAAAATTTCCAAAAAAGATAAAGAGATGATGTTTAGTATATGCTGATATTAAGCCAAGCTTAACATAATTATGTTAAGCTTGTAAAAATCTTTTTTTTTTATGATGATTCCATGCTAGTTGAGTCATTATAACAAAAAGGTCAGTGTCTTCACCAACTATTATAACTTGACTGTCTTCGGTTTTCAAATCAATAGCAGCTTTGACGATTGTAGTATCGGTGTCTTCTCTGCATATTTTAACGTTAGTCGTTATCTATTAACTCTTAGTAATAATTTTATAAAACTATCCTTATTTTTACTATTTCAGGTGGAATGATGTCGCCGAAAAAAATCAATTGAACTGCACTATATGCAGAATGAATAGTTTTTAAAAAATGCAAAAATATACTTGGTGTCCCATTTAAAAATCAAAAGCAGACATACACTTGACAGATGGATAAAAAATGTCGTTTTGGTAATATGTGATACGTGCCTAGTTCATCTCGATCCTTTAAAAAGTAAAGAAATGGCTGCTGGAAAGGGATCTCGTTGAGACCCAGTATAAGAATAAATAATAGCAGAAATGGACGTAAATATTTTGAAGTCTATTTTTAAACAAATAATAATCGACTCAAGGTAATCCTGTGAATTTGCGTAATCATCGTACTGTTATTATTCGTAATAAATTACCTGCTAGTGCTACACACTAGTCAAAATAAAAATATTTGTTTTGTTACATTCCTAACAATTTTAACATAGTTCTTTTATTAATTATGATCACTCATAATTAAAAAATCTGTAACAGTATTATTTACGCAAAACTTCTCTCTCTGTTTGGCACCTTTTGTTGTTTTTTTTTTGTTTAATGACCACACGCTATATATTCTTTTTACTATATAGAAGTATATCGCATTTTCTTCCTTTCAATAGTGACAGCTACATTCCAAATGTAATTTTCCTCCGTCGTATCTTCATTAATTATTTTTTACCACTGTATATTTTTCACTAAAAGCATATTAGATTTTCTCCTTGGTAATACCTAGTGCCAAATATATTCTAATTATTTACACCACAGTTTCTCACTTTAAAGAAAAATATACAGTGTGCCACTTAAAAAATAATTAAACAAACTAAAAACGTACTCTTCGCTAATTTACTGAGCTTTTTATATAATTGTTAAGCATTCTATAGGATATAGCAGATTTCTTGTAAATAATGTTAGTTTTTGGACATTCTAAATTTTGTGATACCAACTTTGTTGTAAAAAAAGGGTATGAAAAACAAAATTGAAAAAAAAAACATCCAACCCGTCTGGGATTCGAACACACGATCTTTGGACTGCAAGGCAAAACTTTAGCCACTGGACCATCACACATTACTACAAAAATTGATTGTCTGTAATATATATCTTTCGTGAATCATATTTAAACGCATTAGATATATTATTGTGAAATATATATTAGTAAAATGTATAAACAAAAAATATATATTATACAGATAACATTTTGCAAGATTTCTGTTTAAGTACAAGCGAAAAAAAATTTTAAAAATAATTTTCTTTAAATTAAATGATTAATAATAACTTTCTTATTTACTGATTGATTTTCTTCAAAAACAATAGGGTTCTTCCTCTAACTAGCACTAACTTTCCAAATTTCAATATAATCAGACTTTTCTTTCTTAAGTTATCGTGCTTACAAGAAACGTAACGGGCGGACAGATAGACGGACATTTTGAAAGTTGTTCAGAATTCGTTCACTAATACAATGATATGAAAATTTTTTCTGTACAAGCGATATTTACGGTTTTATAAATGTGCCGATCAAATGCAATATCCCTAATAGCACAACATTGTCCTATGGATATCCGAAGGACGTCCTCGACGGACATACAGGACATCCGACGGACAACCGAGGGACGTCCAAATGTCTCAACTTTGGACAATATCAGGTATTAAAAAAAAAAGCGGCAATGAGCAGGTATCGAACCGCCGACCAAGTCAATGCTTTCTCACTCGCTTACTAGTACTTACAGTTAGAAGTAGGTCTTAGACTAATATAGCTATTTATTTCAAAATATTGAAAGTATTTGAATGTTTAATAAATATTTAGATCACATATCATTAATAATTTACAAAAAAAAAAGATTAAAATTAAATTATCAATGACAAATTACGAATTATTATAAAAAATAAACTGTCAAATATAAACAAAAACATTGTAAAATTGAAAAACAGTTTTGTTAACGTTTTTGTTTTGTTTTTGTAATCAATAGACGTCACCTGCTGCTGTCACTATAGGGACCTAAAATGTATGTGTACTTGTCGAATATAAGCGGACATCCGTTGCGGCACATATGTTGGACGTTCAGTGTAGTATTCGCTGGTATATGTATACATATCTCGGAAATGTGTTGGAAAGAAAGCGGTATGGAGATATTATCATTTATTACAAAAATATAATATTTAAATCAACGGACACAAAATGGACGTCCATCTTCTGTTCCTATATGGACATAAAGTGTACGTATTTCCCGTACATAAAATGGATATTCAGGGGACGTCCATTCCGTATAATTTCAAAGTAAATCCGATGATAGACATCCGGTAGACGTTCAATTTATGTCCATACGTCAGTACATTAAATGGACATAAAACGGACGTCCGGCGGACATCGTGTGCTATTAGGCAGTTTGTCCACTCCGAAATCCGAACTCAGATGACGGACATTTATATGTGATGTCGAAGTTCGTGACGGCAGATGTCTGTCCACTACAGTCATTCTCGGACCACTAGTAAAACATAAACAACACACAAAAACGACAGTTTCGAACCGTCAATAACTCGGAACTGATCAAGCGGTATATCCGAGGTAGCAGAATATTCGGAGACCGAGATGACGTATCTCTAATGTCGGACGACGTGTGGACAAACAGCCAATTTAATTACATAGGCAGCTACTTCAGCCCGTCATTTCGGATCTCGGAATCGGATGTAGTGGACAAACTGCCTTAGGGTACTCTTCGTAAGAGTATAACAAGGAAATTCTTCTTCTTCTTCTTTTCTAATTCACAACGTCTTGCCAGACATTTAGTGATACATGAAAATTATTCTAGTTGACCTCCGCTTGCATAGCACGTCTGGCGGCAACACGCCATCGTTCGCAGTTGTCAGCCTCATTAAAATTTTCTCACCAAAGGGCTAATGGGAAAGACCTTTAATGAGGCTGTGCATCCAACAGTCAACCGCGACAAATCACGTGATGCCGTCATCAGACGGCTTCGTATACGTGTGTACATCGTGGCGATATCGTGTACGTGTATAGAAAGCGGAGGCCAACTAGAATAATGTTCGTGACACACAAAACGCCTGATTATACGTCAATAACGTAAATAAGAAGTAGAAGAAGAAGAAACTTCCTTTCTAATCATTTATTCGGTGACCACTCTGTAGGTATATTTTTTAGCAGGTTTCTTCATTCACAGTTTTATTAACTACATTCGAAATGTTATTGCCCTCCTTCACATTTTTTCGTTAATAAACTTTTTTTAAGGGTGTCCACCCTTATTAAAATTATAGCAGGTTTCATTCTTGCTAACTGTGTTAACTACATACCAAATTAGCCCAGACGACACAGAACATTTTATAGTGAAACCCACAAAAATTTGCAAACTGATTAATTTTTTTTTAATGAATTCGTGAAAGTGTATAGAATAATATCCTGAAAAGTTTACATTTCGCTCAGATGCAGAACATAAAAAAAAGTGAAAAAAAATTTTTCTTTACCCATTTTTTCAAAATTTTGAAATTAAGTCAGGGTAGGAAAAAATAAAAAATACATGTGGATGGAAAAAATATCTTAATAAAATTTATCGCTAAAGAAACGGTATTCCTGGAAAAAAATAGTGAAGTAACTTTGTCAGTCTACGCGGTCAGCGCACGGTTAAATGCATACTATGGAACCTCTAAAAATTCTTAGCTGTTCCATCGAGTAAAATAAAGCTTTTTTCTTTTTCTGATTACACGTTTTAAACATGTTTCTTGGTGAATAGGAGGATAAATAGTGAGTATGGAGGGAAAATATATAATTATCAATGCATACAGAGACACCACACATAGCCGCTGAATCGCTCGCATAAATTTTTACTTGCCTTTACTGTATTGTATTTATTACAGGTACACCTATCCACATTTCAGCTATGTCAAATGGATTCCTTATACATTTGTTAATGTATTAGAAAAGCTCCAGAATTTGTATTCAAAACAATCAAAGATATTTTCATAGCTGCAAGGATAAGATCGTGAAAATCGCAATTTCTTATCATGATCTGATTGATCATATTTTCGAAAAAATGCATAAAAGTAAACGGATTTGTGTTTGAACATTCGAAAAATATACATTTTTTCTGAAATAGTGATATTTTATTTTTTCCAATGGGTCAATTTCTCGGCAAGTTACAGCCTCCAATATATATATTTACCAAAAAAATCATGAAGCAAGGAAATGAAAATGATTTGAGATGTACTTTTTTTTAAATCTTCGTTACCAATATTTAATAAACCATAATAATCCATAAGTATACATACTTTTCAACAGTTCTCAATGAAGAAAGAATTTTTTTGAAGGGCTTATTTTTTTCTATATTGTTTATTGCGACGATTGAGTTCGGGTGTGATAATATATATAAGTATATTTTTCCCATCCATCCTTTGCTTGTATTGTTTAAAACGAAAAGCATCAGAAAGCTACAATTTCTATCTTTTAAATGAGCTCACACTCATGTAGATTGAACAAATTCTGTACACGTAATTCAGTGCGTCGGTGTCACAGTCATGCGTATTCAAGCCGTGCACGCATGGATCTCGCTCCGGAGTTATAAGGTTACAATTGATTATTTTTTTCCGGGAAAACCGTGGCTTTAACGATAAATTTTGTTAGGGCATTTTTTGTTCATAAATAGGATCTATACATCTGCATTTTTTATTTTTTTTCTAGCTTGATTTAATTTTAAAATTTTGAATGGATGAAAAAAATTTTTTCACTTTTTTTTTATGTTCTTCACCCGAGCGAGATGTAAACTTTTCAGGATATTATTCTATACACTTTCACGAATTCATTAAAAAATGTTTACTGTTTGCAAAATTTTGTGGGTAAATACATTCATCGACTGGGCTAAATAGTATTGTCATCCGTCACATTTTTGAATGAATTATTTTTTTAAGGCGTCTGTGTCTGAATATCTCATTCCACTTCTTCGTTGGCAATAGCGTCAACTAGGTACCTTCCCTACCTACCAAATATTATTCCTCCCTGTCAAATAATTTTGTATTGTAGATGTAGCGTCAAAACAGATAGATAGACCGTCACACAAAGAGACAGACAGACTGGCGGAACCGATGAATTTGATTTTCATATTCTACTAATCCCGAAACATGATAATAATAATCCTTCGGGAAGCACAAATGTAAGAAAATAAACGATGACATTGCATCAAATACACGTTATTATATATGTAAAATATTAATTCATTATTGTCTCCTTATAGTACACGCAAATTAGATTAAAAAACACTGAATAGGAGAAATAATTTATAAAGTAATAATATTTGGGATGCGTACTCTAGATGGGGTTAGAAATAGATGCCCGAAAAGTTCCCCCCAAATTTAGGGGTGGAACGTCCTTTTTTTTTTGCAAAAAAACACCCCCAACGGGAACTTAACGCTGGTTTTTCACTTTTATCTTGTAAACCGTTCGTCGGAAGAGAAAAAAAGTACCTATAGGAAATAAAAAATTTGTCGTTAAATTCTACATAATAAATTTCCTATTAACCTTGTAGCTTTTCTTCATCAATTTCGCGCTAACAGCGTCCGAACAGAGGTAGTTTGGGGTGCAGAGGTAAAAATCGATCCTATTCCAAGTTTCACAGCGAATATCTTAAAACCGGTTACTTTAACGAGAAAAATGCTCAGGAATGAATTTATAGAGCGGAATTTTCTCTATAAGATGCATATATAGCGGGTTTTGACGCAAGTGATTTTTATGTATTTTCCCATTTTTTTTCCACAAAGCTGTGTTTTTCGACTCCACGCAATTATATCAGAGGATAATCTGTACTGTTCACTCAAAAGAAGATTTGGAGTCGTGTTTCAACTTTGAGCTTGCTTCAATTCGTCTTCCTCTCTTCGATGAGAAAGGGTTCATGAGAAAAACTAAGAAATCATCTCTGTATGATTTTTCAATGCTGTACGAGAGAGGCTAATAGATTTTTCCGATTGCCAGTTCATTGTTGATGGCGGCAATTTGATTCAGCCGAAGCAGAGTACCTTTGACGACGTTTATACAACCTACGTTCGCTTTATTCGTAATCATTTACGGCCAAAAAGTGACTGTAGTGTTTGACAGATATGCTGACAATGACTGCAGAACGAAGAGCATCGAAAGAGAGCAGCGACTTTTAAAACGCATTTCACCGGAAATTATTTTCAATGAGAACATTCCACTGACTGAAACGCAAAATAAAATGATAAACAATCTCACAAACAAGGAATGGCTTATTTCGCAATTGGTGGAGATATTTAAAAACGAGGTAATCAAAACAATTACTGCTGTAGACGAAGCTGACGTACTCATAGTTCAAACCGCCTCTCATGAAAACGATACAGTGGTCATTGTCGGACAAGATATTGATCTCGCATTGATTATATCGCTCTCGCACCTGAAAATAAAGATATCCATTTCTTAAGAGAGGCTCAGGGAAAAATAAAAAATAAAGCTTACAGTTCTCGTGACTTGTAGTCCTTGGAAGTTTTAAAAAGCTGTAAGGAGACAGTTTTGTTTGTGCACGCGTTCAGTGGATGCGATACCACTTCAGCTTTCTTTGGTAAAGGAAAAGTGCAAACGGTGGAATGCGTCAATAAAAGAAAAAATCTCGAAGAGGTTGTCCGTATATTCAACGACCGTAGCTCAACGAAAAAATAAATTACAAGTGCTGGAGAGCAATTCGCGCTAGCAGTATACAAAGCCCCAAAAAGAGACATCTTTGAATCATCAAAGATTCATTATCTTCAATAAGTTAGTCGGTCAATCTAGTACTGCCAGGATTCTGCCAAGACTGCCACCAACATCTCAGGCATTACGTCAACATTCTTACAGAGTATTTCTCCAAATTCATGCTTGGCGAGGAGAAAACTTGGAACCAACAGAATGGGATGGAAAGAAACTAGGCAACATTTTAGCACCCATTTATACCACTGAGTTACCAGCACCAATTTCCACCCTAAAGCTAATATCCAGCAGCTGCAAAAAGGGTTGCGGAAAACGATGCAGCTGTGTTAAGGTTGGATTGCGCTGCTCAACAATGTGCTCTAATTGCAATGGGCAAGGATGATGTTTAAAATTTGAATTCGAAGAAGAGTTCGTCGATGAGGAACCCCTTAATGCATTGGAAAGAATTTTAGTGAAATGGGCCTACAGGGGAAACCTCCTTTAAAAAAAACGCACCGAGAGCTTTACCTCGTGGGTGGTGTGGAAACGAGCTCAAATTGAAAAACACAGCTTTGTGGAAAAAAAGAGGAAAATACATAAAAATCACTTGCGTCAAATTCCGCTATAATGTATCTTATAGAGAAAATTAAACTCTACAAATTCATTCTTGAGCATTTTTCTCATTAAAGTAACATCGGTTTTAAGATGTTCGCTGTGAAACTTGGAATAGGATCGATTTTTACCTCTGTGCCCCTCTGTTCGGAGGCTGTTAGCGCGAAATAGGTGAAGATAAGCGTTAAGTTCCCGTTGGAGGTGTTTTTTTTTTGCAAAAAAAAGGACGTTCCACTCCTAAATTGAGAGGGAACTTTTCGGGTATCTATCTATCTATCTATCTAGAAGTACGCATCCCAAATGTTATTACTTTATAAATTATTTCTTTTAAAATATCTAATTTACGTGGACTATTAATTAAACATAAAGGTTGTCTTACTCCATGATACATCTCTCGCTAGCAATCATTAGAAATAGAAAGTGTGACAGAAATAGACTGCCTAAAATGATGCCTTTCTCTTTCTAAGGTTTCTGTGATCTCCTCCATTGTGCGCTTTACAGATACAGATTTCTAATCTGTAATCTGTGTTTTCGTTCTGTGTGTTGTGCGGCGAATCAGTGTGCGAATCAGGCGCAATCTCGCAATTCTCTAATTTATGTGTATACAAACTATCAAATAAACTTCTATTTGGTTTAAGTGTTCTGTGGACGCAGACGTCATTGTTGAACAGAGACGGTGTAGTTAATGTTTTAACGTTTACAAGTTTATTTAATTTTTTATTTAAAATGAGTGAAAGCAAAAATAATATTGATCATGACGGCGATAATGCTAAACGCTTAAAAACTAACCTTACATTTTGGTCACCTTTAAACGATGGTTTTTGTGTACCTGATAAAAAATCAAAATGCACATGGAGTAAAAATACTAAGGCTATAACACCACATAGCATAAAGGAATGGTAAGTAATAAAAAATATTTATTTTAAAATACATTACTAATTTACTACTGTTACAAATGTTTAGATATGTATTACTTACCTAGATCAGTAGTTTTAGTTTAGGTTTTAATTCAAGAAACTTCATTTTTATAATTGCTTTTATTTTTCAGGAGACGTTCCACAAAAATTTTACCCAACGTGCTTACGGCTGTTGGAAATACGCCAATGGTAAAACTGAACAAGATACCCCAAGCGGAAGGATTAAAATGCAATGTGTGTAAGTTATTATTTATTTAAAGAGGCTTTACCTTCATTTGCATAGTAAATAAAGCACACACACCTTACCAAATTATACTAAAATACATACAGTCTTTCAAATTCCTCAAAAGTCTGTGATAAAGTTTATTTTTTTGTAAAATTGTACGGGTCCTGTCAAGGTGAAAACCAGATAACTATAAATGTTAAAAATTAGGTGTACTGATGAAATTGAAACACACTGTGTATTTATTTTTTTATTTTGTATATGTTTTTATCAATGTATACATTTATTAAGTCTACTACCGTATTAAAATAGTATTATCATAGCGCTTAAGTTCTTAAGTAATCAAATAAACCTTAATCTAAGTACAGGTACAATAGGTACATATTTATTAATGTTCAAGTCATTCATATTAATTATTTGTAAAGCTCTAATTACCCGCAGTTATGCAGAAGAATTAGTCAAAATATACGTGCACATATACATATGCTTCATATATTCTACATATATATACATTATAGACAGATTTAAGCAAAATATTAAGGAAATTTAATAATTAATAATTTATTTACCTACTCATTGCATCACTTTTCGTCATTTTCAGATTTAGGGCCGGAAGTGTGAGAACAAGGTTACGCTTTTTAAATGCCTTGTATTTACTATGTGTATTGTAATTGACGTTCCCACACACATTGATATTGAACAATGCAGTTTAATTTGAGGCTCATAAAAAGGTTTTTTTTTATAAACTTTAATACAATTAATCAAATCAAATAAAATCAACTTATAGTCAGGAATCTATCTTCTCGAAAGATGCTTCTAAAATGTCAGAGTGCACTCGAAGATATAGTTTTAAAAAAATTCGTGCATCAACTGGAATGAGCTTGCGGATCTAACTGTGGAGAGTTCCATCCTGGCCGCGATTGCAAAAAAGCGTAAAAAAATGTTTTTCAAAAATTATTGTATTACTGAAAGTCGAGCTGAAAGTTTATTAATTTTTTGTTTCTACCACATTTGCACCCGTTTTTCAAATCAATGGAAAGCTTATTCTTTTTAGATTCAGGTGCTGACCAGTTTCGAAATTATTGATAACAAATATAACAGAAATTGTCCAAACAAAGCGTTCTAGTATAGTGCAGTGTAAATTTCAGCATCGAGACATTTTTAAAACTATTACAGATAAATGCATACTTCTATGCTATGAAATCTACAGAAAGAATGCAGCAATGTTTAGTGAAAGAATTATTTGCATTGCTTTATTATTGTAAAAGTTATGATTTGTGTATAGCGCTCCGTTGTTTCCGCTGCCGATATGGGTTATACGTGCACGCCTAGCACGTTCTGGTCGATCAGTACTTGCACTGCGATATGCTATAATTGCAAAATATTTACAAAACCTTCTTATTATGTTTATTACTTATACGGGAAACATTTTCATTTATTAAGATAACATAATAAACATAAATATTTTCATTTGGTAACATAACAAATGAAAATATGTAAGTGTAGTAATAAGTATAATAAACATAAATATTTTCATTTGGTAACATAAATGAAAATATGTATGTATAAGTAATAAGCATAATAAGAAAGTTTTGTAAACGTTTTGCAATCATAGTATATTGTAGTGCAAGTACTGATCAACCAGAGCGCAGGAACGTGCACTCAAAACAGTAGTGGAAATAGCGAAGCGCTGTACAAAAATTATCATATTTTTTACAACAATAAAGCAATGCAGATAATTCTTTCATTAAAAATTGCTCGATTCTTTTCTGGAGATTTCTAGAAGCATGCTTCTATCTGCAATAGTTTTTAAATGTGCTTGATTTCTTGTAGATTGTGACCACTTAACTATTTTTTTGTTTTATTTATTATGAATTGTATAATTGTCATGTTTATATGAAAAATAATAAAGACGTGTTATTATTATTATTAACTGCCTCGATGAAGACATTTCTACTGTACTGTTCGAGTACGCTTTGTTTAAGCAATTTCTGTAGAATTTGTTAACAACAATTTCAAGAATAATTGGCAGTACCCTGAATCTGGAAAAATAAGCTTTCCCATTAGTTTGAAAATCGTTAAGAAATGTTAAAAAACAAGCCTCTCTCTCTAGAGTTTATTGAAGCAATAGAATTCGGGTTTAAAACAATATTCTCTTCTGTATCATAACTTACAAGAATCTTCAGTTGTGGCAAAAATATTATCTTCGAGAAATTTCTAATGACAGCAGATGTCACTTGACAATAAATGTTCATTCTCATAGTAACCAAAGTGAAAACTTTTTCATGAACCACTTACCACTGTTTTATATATTTTTAAAGTATTAAATTTTTTAATTTTAATCATTTTTATTCAATATTTTAGCGTGCAAAACACGTCTTAAGCACTGCAGTCATTAAGTGTTTTACTGGTTTCGGATGTTTTGGAGATCTCGATTCCATCTAACCTCAATACTTTAATTCTTAATATACTCTTAAGTAATTAGGAAAATTAGATTAACTAATAAAAATTTAAACAAAAATTGTTTTGTTTATCCATTTTAAATAATATCACAGTAATAAATGAAAAAAGTGATCGATAAACGGAAAATGTAATAATATTTATATATAATGTGCTAACAGTCTAAGAAGGATGTACTACTTAAGAATTATCAGCCTTTTATAAGTGATTGCAAATGAAATCTATAATCTGTACTTGTTTTGGTTTATTAATGTTATTTTAAACTTTTATTATAGGTAGGTAATATATTTCTATAATCGTAATTCTATTAGCCAATTATTTTATAAATTATTACTTTATTTTTCAACTTTATAACCTTTAACATTTTCATTATTCTATTTTTCAACTAATTTCAATAATATAATTTTAATTGCTTCCTGTAGCTAGGATCTAACTTTAACCTTCAGTTTTGACAGTTTTTGATACTTGTATTATTAAAAACTTCGAAGACTAGATACAAAATCAGTCGTAATCATAGTTTTCTTTAATGATAAATAATTCACAGGTCAACAAAAAAAAGGATTGCATTCTTAATCAGAACCATCTTATCTTTTTTTAAATGCTGAAACCGATTCTGATATCAAAAAAAAAATCTGTTGCATCAGTTTTTGTCTACCACCCCTGTTATCCCCTAAAAAGGGCAAAATAAAGATCTTGTCTTAAGGTTCTGATAACTTTTCTGAAGCATTTTGACGTGCTGAAGCCAATTTGGGATAAAAAAAATTTCTACTGTGTCAGTTTCCCTCTACCATCCCCTATTATCTCCTAGCGGTTGCAGAGGGAAACTGACATGATGGAATTTTTTTTTTCCCAAAATTGGCTCCGTCATATCAAGATACTTCAAAAAAGTTAGTATCAGAACCTTAGGACAAACAAAACCCTCTTTTTGCCCTTTTTAGGGGATGGTAGATGAAAACTGATAAGATAGAAAAAAATGTTTCTCCAAAATTGGCTTCAGCGCGTCAAAATACTTTTTTTTTTACCTTTTTAGGGGATAAAAGGGGTGGTAGACAAAAACTGATTTGATATATTATTTTTTAAATATCCGAATCGGTTTCAGAATGTCAGAAAACAAGATAAGATGGTTCTGATCAAAAACGCATCCTTTTTTTTTTATTGTTGACCTGTGTTATTAACAGTGATCGGAATTTTGGGTTTAATTTCAGGTGCGTCGTTACAAGGATTTATTAAAATATGCATACATTTTCAGTTGTACATTAGGCTGGTCCTTATTTTTCAAATTTAGATATTTTTTGCGGCACCCCACAGAAGGGTTCCATTCCATAAAAAAATACTCTGTGTAAAACTTTAGCTTGATCGGATCACGTTAAGGGGTGCTGCAACACCCTCTTTTTAGACAATAGAATTGTTATGGGTTTAATGCACGTTCAGGTTGAATCGATTTTTTTCCTTGCGACAGATTTAAAAAAAAAATAACAAAATAACACCGAATACTTAATTAAAAAGAAAACATCAGTCTCTTACATATTGGGCAAAGTTTCTTTTTTTTAAGTCTGAGAATCGTTTTCTATAATCAGATCCTACATAGAGCACATAATGTTTTTGCTTGCCGTCTTTTGTCAATAAACTATTGTAATCGCTGAAAAATTTAACACCTAGTTCTGCCACGTCTTTGACGACTTTCAGTTTTTTTTTTTTATACAAAATCATAACATTTCAAATAACTTTTATCTGTACTTAAGATAAGGCAAGGTACCATAAGTGATTTTTAAATTTGTGTACTGTTGCTCGGATCTGTGGATTTATATTCATGAAGTTTTTTTTAAAAAACCCTAATCTTGATATGGAGCTGAAGTTGCCAGTCAGTGGTGCTAAGAACCAAGCTTCTAAGTAAACTTTAATAACAAAAATTGAAATATCTCATATATGTTTTCATTCTGAAGCCGCTGAATGGAATTAATCCCGAATCAAAAAAATTGTTAAAGTATAAATGGCTTTTGCCTTCCATCGGGCATGATGCCATCGCTCCTGGAGCACGAAAAGATGTCTCGTGGAGGAACTTCTCCCAACAGTATGGATGCTTATTGCCAGAAACTCCCTATAATCTTCTCGGGGTTGACGTTCTGAATCTTCGAAAGTACGCTGTATAAAGTGGAAAAATTTCACCTGTATTTTGTAGGTGGTCGCTAACAATGGGTTTTCAAACCCACACTTGAAATATTCTTAATTAATTTGGGGCCATTCCTGTTGGAACCTTTGAAAAATTGGAATCAATTGACCGCTTGTTACTCCAAACTTTTTCTTGAACTCTAAGGACCAACTCATAAATGTGGATATGGCAGGTCTCTTTCTGGAAATTGTTCTAGTAGAACACAGCTACCATTAAAAACTCCTGTATTTGTAACTGTGCTATCGAAATATATTTGTTTATTAGATGAAAGTTTACTAGTGGTCGCATGAGTGTAATGTCCAAGAAGATAAACTCGATTATCATGATCCAAAGTAATTCCCGCCATATCGAAATTAAATAATTGAAAATATTCATTTTAAAATCACTGAATTTCATAGTCACTCGTCACAGTACAACAGACAGTGAGATACTGTTAAAACTGTACTGTGGTGACACAACAAGCCCTTCCAGATGATTCACTGTTACTCTCTCCAGCAACGACTTTCCGCTTTCTTGGGAAAAAGGTCTGATAAACTATTTTATATTTGTCTATTATGAGTTAACTTCTACCTATCTATTGTTTACTTTTTAGAAAGGGTCAATTTCTCAATATGGAGTATTTCACGAAATTCAGAATCTTGAGGGTGCTTGCGGCACATTTTCGCCTTGACCGATTTGACTCAGATTTTCAAGGGATTACTTTTTTAGAAATTGGAACCATTGTGGAGGGTGCCGCAAACTAAATTCGATAATTTTTTTTTCGTCAAGTATAAATAAGGGCCATCCTATTGTACATATGTATACATTAGGGTGGCCCATCTCTATAGGGGGTGAATTTTTTTTGCGTATTTTTTAAGTCTCACCCCACGAAAATATGCTATTATACTAGGAATAATTTATGTCAAAGTTTCAGATAATTCGGTGAACGGTAACCCGTGCCGCATTCAGGTAGAAATTTGTAGATAAGATTTTATTACGGTAATACACTTAAATTTTACTTAAAATACAAATATCTACCTCTTTTCTCATAATGTTTTATTGGTGTAATTATTTCCTAGAAATTATTTGTTTTGGAAGTTTGGAAATATAATGCACCTACGGTAGGTTTTTATGTCAGTTTGCAATTGTGTTTTACAGTGGTGACATTATAAGTTCTAGCATACGTTCCTTTTTGAAAAAACATTTAACGATGGCTGATGTTAGATCCTTACGAAAGGATACTTTCATTTACTTAGTTGGACACTATTCGTCACAAATCATTGGCAATAAATTGCCGTCTAATAGACAAGTATTACAAGTGCTCTTTTATAACATTCGTGAAGAGAAGCTAAGTGTACATGAAAGTGCTAAATTAACAATAAAAGAGGTGTCAGTTTTTTGGGATAAAGCTCGCATTCCGTCAGGATTTTCATTGTGTTAAACAACTAGATAAACTTTATGCAGAGTGGAGGAACTTACAAAAATCGGCTAAAAGAGCCAGTGCGTTGAAAAATTGGACGATCTCTTTGACATTTCTCATGCAAATGCATTGAAGTTGATGAAAATAGATGAAGATAAGCAGTTTTTAATTAACCAAAGAAAAAAGGGACGTCCTGGATTTATGCATGGTATTGATTACCAACTTGCTTCTCAAGAAAAATCAGCTGAGGAGAAATTACAGAAATTATCCGAACGAATGCAACGAAGTCAACAAGAAAAAGATAGATTAAGGAAACAGTCACCTGTCCATCATCAAGTAGTAATTCAGCCGACTCCAACGAAAATGAAGATGAAATAATCGAAGCCCAAGAAGAGTTGTTACAAGACCAGCCTGGCCCGTCACAGCCAAAAAAGAGGAGATTGTATGGAACATGTAACATCATCACACCAAAAATAGCCGCTGCATTTGATGCTTGCAAAATAAGCGACAGGTATGGAGTCCATATTTTGACCGCAGTAGCAGAAGCACTGGGTCATGACACCACATCTTTGTCCATCAGCAGAACCACACTTCAGCGCTCTAGACAACGCATCCGCGAAGAAAGAGCTGAAATATTAAAAACTGCCTTCGGTAATTCTGAATTGCCGGCCCCAGTCATCCATTGGGATGGAAAACTTTTACCTTCTCTCACTGGAATGGGAAATATCGATAGACTTGCTATCTTAGTTACTAGTGGAGATATTGAACAACTACTTGGAGTACCAGCTTTGCCCAATTCAACTGGAAGAGAACAGACTGAAGCAGTTTATGATGTGCTTTGTGAATGGAATTTGGACGAAAAGGTAATAGCTTTGTGTTGTGATACAACAGCATCAAATATGGGTTATATAAATGGGGCAGCCACACTATTGCAACAAAAATTAGAAAGAGATATTCTATATTTTCCTTGTAGACATCATATTTTTGAAGTGGTTTTGAGAAGTGTGTTTGACACAAAAATGCGTTCCTCATCTGATCCAAATGTGTGTTTAGGGAATTTTGGCCTAACATAGATCAAAATAAACTAAAAACTGGATTTCAGGTATCAAAAATTAAACACATTTTACAACCAGTTAAAGCCGAAATTGTAAAGTTTCTAAATGCAGCTTTAACTTTGCAACAGCCTCGTGATGATTATAAAGAATTTTTAACGCTTTCTAAACTTTTTGTTGAAGAAGAGCCCACTCACACGACATTCTATCAACCAGGGGCATTTCATCATGCACGTTGGATGGCCAAAGCTATTTACTGTCTAAAAATATTTTTTTTCCAACATCAGTTCCAACTAACTAAAAAAGAAAAATAGGTATTGAAGATATATGTCTCTTTATTGTAAAGGTTTATGTAAAGGCCTGGTTTACAGCGTCATTTGCTAGTAAAGCACCGCTTCATGACTTAGACTTTTGTAAAGAACTCATTAATTATCAAAATATTGACAAAGAAACATCTCAAGCCGCAAGTAGGAAAATAGTGAACCATTTGTGGTACCTTAATTCAGTAAATGTTGGCTTATCTTTCTTTGACGACTATATTTCAGTTACCACTAAAAGAGAAATGGTTAAAGCTTTGAATAGGAAAGCACCAAATCAAGAGGGTATTAAACGACTTATGATTAGTAACATTACTGACGTTGAAAACAAGGAAATTCAGGACTTCATATGCGAGAACACTAAACAGTTTTTTCAAAAATTAGATTTGTCTATGGAATTTTTGGAAAATAATTCAACAACATGGAGGGAAAATGAAAGTTATACCCGATGTTTCAATATTGTAAACAAAATTAAAGTTGTAAATGATGCCGCTGAGAGAGGAATCAAACTTATTACTGACTATAATGACATTTTAACAAAAAATGAAGACCAAAAACAGTTTTTACTCCAAGTTGTAAATGATTATAAATCACAGTTTCCAAATGTAAAAAAAGAAACCCTGTCGCATGCTTTGGCCTAGTGCAAAAAATATTGTTTTTATTACTATATGTCTTGTAGATTTAGGATAATATTTGGTACTATGTATGAAAAAAACGTTTCATAATAAAATACACAAAGATAAAACGAGAGTTTTATTTCAAAAACTTCTAGTCTAGTTTTCTTAGACTACGAATTTACAGTAGTATGACACATGTCATAGTCACAACAGATAATCTCTTTGATATTTGTATGACTTGATTAGTCATTCTAAAGATAAATGTTGCTGATTAAAAAAAAAAACAATGCATCAACCAAAGAATGTAAATAATTCCATTTACTTTTATTATTGCATAATAATGCATTCTGCGGCACCCCTTGCCTTCAATTTGCCTCAATAATATTTTGAGGGGACTGTTTTTTCTTCAAGTGGAACCATTTGCAGGGGTGAGAAATAAAAAATTTCGATTTCGAAAAAGATGGGCCACCCTAGTATACATGTGTTGTATTATACCAAAATAAAAGAAAAACTCATAAAGTAGGTTGATATTACGACATTTAATTTCGATCTATTTTGTAAGAAAGACAAAGATACATTTAATTTTATTATGTAAAATTTTATATACCCATGTGCGCGCCACTGGAATTAAACCCAAATTCCGATCATTGGTTATTAATAATAATTTATTGGTTCTTTTAATATCTAATATACATACATTAATACACAATAAAATATTCTATGTAAATAATAAATTATTCAAAAATATTTCAGTTATTAAATATGCAAATAACAACTCGACCTTGCTAAATAAGTTTACTCTGTCAGAACTATTCTAACATAAAAGAATATTATTAATTAATTATCACAGAACTGTTGACTGACATCATCTAGCTAATCGCTTATTAAAATAATAAGATTTACTAATAAAAAGTTTTTTTTTTGTAATTGATGCAGTGTGGGGTTGTTAATTTGGTATCTTCAGGCATTTGATTGGACAATTGTCTTCCAGCATAAGATGGAGTCTTTTTATACAAACAAGAATGATAATTTTAATGAGAAAACCAAATTTCATGTCATGTTTGTGAGGTGGCATTAGCTTGAAACCTACCAATATGCTTTTTTTACAAATAAAATACAGTTATAACAGTTAAATGTAAAGACACAAAAGTTACTATTCTGTATTTTCGGAATACTAGTGTTTGTAGATTTCAATGAAAAATGATAATAATCTTTTTAAATACAATCGTGTTTTTAATTGTGGGCTGAGAATTAGATGCTTTAAGTTTCGCCACATAGTCGAATAAAACTGTAATGTTTTCAAAAATTGTTTGGGACCGGGCCAAATAATTTTTTTGGAAATGCAATCTAATGTTATCAGGAAGTTATCAGCAATGTTTTGTCCAATCTGGAAAGTGAGCATTTTTTGGAAATTCTCATTTTTTTTTTTAATATTTCGGCCTCTGGTCATCGGATCAGGTTAAATCAAAATGTTTGTAAATAAATTATGAATAAGGTCCAAATTCGATCTGTAATTTTGTTTTTTTTTTTTTTTTTTGAAAAAATGAGGTCTAGGAAAAGTTCTAATTTTACATAAACCGAAATTACTAAAGAAATAACTGTCTTTTTTTAATGAAACTTAGTGAAATTATAGTTCATGTAGGTATAAACTATTATGTAAAGTTACAACTACAAATAGGTATATTATTTTCCTTAAAAAACGAGATTTTTGAAAAAACGTTTGAAGCCTCATAAAAAACTGCCATTTGGTCAAGGTGTCACTATTAAGTTACACAACTTTGAAGTTCCAAAAAATTTCCCAACAACGTACCTACCAAGGACTTCAAATTGAACTCTTGCAGTTATCATTACTTTGAAGTGGTCCTGTGGTAATGCTGTGCGGTCAGCATTACTACCAATTTTCACTTTACGTTGAGGATGCTTCAAAGTAATGCAGGTTAATATCCACGACGTTGCACATTCTGTAGCAGTTACTTGAAAGTGTGATGACTATTCAATGCCTGCATTCAGTAGAATCTATATAATTGTTACTACAAAGGCATACCACAAAGTGAATTTTACACTAAGGACCCCGCACAAATCTAATATATAAAAATCTCGTGTCATAGTGTTTTTTATCGAACTCCTCCGAAACGGCTTGACCGATTTTTATGAAATTTTTGGTGTATATTTGGTAGGTCTGAGAATAGGTTGTAGGCTATTTTATATACCCCTAGGTGATAAGGGTGGCCCTATTCAGAAATTTTCTTTTTATTTTTTTGACAAAAATTTATAATTCACTAGCTGACCCAGCAAACATTGTTTTGCCATATAAATTGTAAATTTTTGTCCAAAAAATAAAAATAAAATTTCTGGATAGGGCCACCCTTATCACCTAGGGGTATAAAAAATAGCCTACGACCTATTCTCAGACCTACCAAATATACACCAAAAATTTCATAAAAATCGGTCAAGCTGTTTCGGAGGAGTTCGATAACAAACACTGTGGCACGAGTTTTTTATATATTAGGTTATATGGCAAAACAACGTTTGCTGGGTCAGCAGTCCTTATATAAAAGTGGTTTCCGTTAAGCTTGCTGGATTTTTTATTCTTGCTATATTTTCGGCCCCTGATCAAATGTCTCAGTGGGTCGGAGCTCCCAAACCACCAGGGTTTCAAGATATTTGACATTTTATAAAGAATTTGGAAGGTGCAACGGTTTGCAAGAACCGTTATAACTTTCTTCGTGCAGGAGATCCTCATTTGCTCTTTGGTACATAGAAAGAACGCAAGGCGAGCTACACTCTACATTGAAAATAAATTCCATAATAGTATACAAAGTGTTCCATTTTTCATGTTACATTTTGTCAAATTCAAACCTCAAAAACTTTTTTAATTTAAATGGAACACCCTGTATTTTTTTACATCATGTTATGTGAAACTAAAATCTCTTTATATTAATAGATCAGTTCGCGAAAGATATGAAAAACATTAATGATTGGTTTCAAGATGGAGATGTTTTTCTTGTTGATCGTGGCTATCGGGACGCAGTTCAGTTTCTAGAAGATGCAAGAGACATTGTCAAAATGCCACCTAATATGGAAGCCAATCAACGCCAACTTTCTTCTGAAATATCCAACTGTGCACGCATGGTAACCATGCAGTGATGGGTCATGGACGCTTGGAATGGCCACGAGAAAATAATTTATAAGTTTTTGAATGGAACTATACCAAGGGTTCACATCTTACATTTGGGAGATTTCTTCTTGATAACTGGAGGCTTGATAAATAAATATAGAGCACCTTTACATATGGTAGGTAAAACTGCAACCTTAGCTCGACAGATTAGAGGTCGAATTGATGATGTGAACGTGGTACAGGCGAGAGTTGAAGCTGAAAATCTCGCCAGAAGAAATGCAATCTGTGAACGTTTGGATCAGGTACACTGAGTTTCCTCGATTTGATCTCCCATATGTACGTCTATTGACCCTTGGCCCATACCAAGTGGAATTAGTTCCTGTATATATCCAGGATAAACTGGACCATACAAATGACGATGTATTTAAACTTGATAGGCTCAGAGATGAACCAGGTTTTCTTATATTCAGGATCTGTTCTCGACACAGAAATGCTACTCACTATCAGCTATGGATATCTTCCCGAATTTGCGAAGAAGAAAATGATAGAGAAGATGATACAATGGGGAATGGAGAAGACGATCCTATCTCAGGGTATTATTGCACCTGCAAGGCTGGAGCAAGGACTTTGGGCTTTTGTGCACATGTAGCAAGTGTCCTATGGTTCCTAGGATGGGCACGACATCAACAGTATATAAAATACCCAAGTCGAGCTCTCCTCCAGTTCATCCAGGATTCCGGCAATAGGAACGTTGATAAAGGGGGAGCAGCAATATGAGAATTGATAGTGGATGTCGAAGAGGAGACATTAATAAAATGAAGAATAAAAGTTGTAAAAGTTCTTATACTAGAGAAAAGATAATTTAATTTTACATAACTTAATAATAAAGAAATCTAAAAAGCTTTCGTGGGTGTTATTTAATAGTGCTGGGCATTTTTTGACATAAGAGAATGACTGACATTATTGATTGTATCTAATCATGGCTAAGTTGATGGCAATTTTTATTAAAAATTTTAAAACATTTAAGAAAATCGCAAATATCTCAGAAAGTTGCAACTTTAATCCCTACAAAGGGGGCGAGCGTAGAGGCGACTTCAATGTGAATATCAGTCGATATTCCGTTGAAGCAACGTCGAGCGCGGTTAGTACTTGAATGGGCTCCCATCTTGGGAAATACAGCGTTCTTGTCCCACCTTCTAGAGACTTGTATATCAGTGTATACTCGGAAGTTACGTAATTTCAGACAAAGATTACGTAGTGGATATACCATTCTTCGGAGGGGATGTAAAGCAGGTGGTCCCTTGTCTATTAAATGTTAGGCAAGTAAAAGATCCCTACTCTTCTTAAGGGAAGAGGTTTGGCAAAATTTCCAGGTTGGGGGTAGCTCATCTCCTGGCGTCGGTGATAGGCCTTGGTAGCGGAAATAGGCCGACGTTAAATAGTTGAAAAAAAAAAAATCCCTACAATGCATATACTAGAGAAAAGAGAATTTAATTTTACATAACATGATGCAAAAAATACAGGGTGTTCCATTTAAATTTAAAAAGTTTTTGAAGTTTGGATTTGACAAAATGTAACGTGAAAAATGAAATACTTGGTATACTATTATGAAATTTATTTTCAATGTAGAGTGTAGCCCGCCTTGTGTTCTTTCTACGTGCCAAAGAGCAAATGAGGATCTCCTACACGAAGAAAGTTATAACGGTTCTTGCAAACCGATGCACCTGCCAAATTTTTTTATAAAATGTCAAATATCTTGAAATCCTGGTGATTTGGGACTTCCGACCCATTGAGACATTTGATCAGAGGTCCAAAATATAGAACATATCAAAAATCCAGCCAATTTAGCGGAAGCCACTTTTATATAAGGATTTGTGCGGGGTCCTTTATTAACAGTTATGTCATGCCTACTATATTGAAGTTCCTATGTCTCAGATGCCAGTTCCCATCACATTGAATGCTGCTTGGGAAGTCATTATACGCAGACATCAAACCACACTGCGCATGTGTTTCAATTCAATGAAGATTTCCTCTGATTTTCCCTTGATTTCCTGTAACGTATGCACCAGCAGTTTTCCCCTCATTTGTTTTTATTATAAATTATTTTTCTATCTCTATCTCTATCTATCTCTCATCTAATAATATTGAGAATACAATATTCAACAAAGCGGCATTATGTAAATATGCACTGATAATAGGGGATTTTAACGTCAACAAAAGGAGAGAAAAGCAAATAAAAACTTTCACAGATAACTCAACATTCAAAAAGGCACTAACACCACCCACATTCATTATGGAAAACAACCCAGACAGTACTCCCGATTTAATCCTATATACACACAATTTCGAAAAAAACATAAAACAAATCGAAACCCACCCCGATATAGGCTCTGACCATCTAGCCATTCAGATAACATTGGATTTGAATTTGCCAAACATACAACTGGACGCAGAGTTCAAAATAAATTATAATAAATGCGATATGGAAAAAGTAAATATTGAAATGAAAAACTAAACCAACATGATCCCATCAATGAAGAAATAATTAATGAATTCAATGATAAGCTCACAGAGTGTGTGGCACAACACTCCCCGAAAGTCAAAATAAATCACTATATACATGAATTACCACCATTTATAATAAGGCTCTTAAAAAATAAAAGGAAAATGTACAGAGAGTACAAACAAAACCAAAATGCCAGCTTTAAAAGAAATTTAAACTCGTACAATAAAAACATACAAAAATTGATCCAACAGTATAAAGAAAATAAATGGATAGAAACGTGCAACGATATAAATAGACAACAGGGGAAGAATTATTGGCACCAAGTTAAAAAGCTCAGCAGATATAAATCAAAATCCCTTATGCCACAACTAGAAGACAATGGGCAAATCTTTACAACTGATTCGGAAAAGGCTGAGCATTTCGCAAAACACTTTGAAAAAGCATTTCAAAAAGGTAACGACATACATTTCGATCAAAACCAATACGAACAAGTAACAAACTGGTACACAAATTTTTTTGAAAATGAGAGGAGAACTGAAAACCACAAAATAGAGGAAGACACCTATTATGAAATCATAAACGAAGGAAAAAGCACGACTCCAGGAAAAGACCACATAACGAAAAATTGTGTAAGAACACTAGATCAAGAAATTCACCTGTTTATAATAAAATGCTACGAATACTGCCTAAACACACATTATTTCCCAGACAAATGGAAACGAGGAACTATAATAGCCATTGCAAAACCTAACACAGACCATAGCAAAGCAAGTAATTATAGGCCAATAACCTTGCTGTCGGTGTTGGCCAAAAACTTCGAAAAAATAATAAAAAACATTCTCAATAAACATGTACAAAATAAAATACCAAACTACCAATTCGGGTTTCAAGAAAAACGTTCAACAGTGCATCCTCTCACAATTTTAGTTTCTAATGTACAAACAGCGAAACTCTCAGGACAACACAGTGCTGCAATCTTTTTAGACATTAACAAGGCCTTCGACAGTGTGTGGCATGAAGGTATATTATACAAACTACATTTGTTAAACTGTCCAAAACATCTAATTTACTTAATAAAAGACTATCTGAATAATCGCAGCCTACAAGTTAAAATTAACGGCAAATACTCTAATAATTTCTCACCACAACAAGGAGTTCCCCAGGGCTCGCCACTTTCACCCCTCCTATACAATATATACTGCTACGATATATATAACAATAACAGGGCAAACCAAAACACATTTAACAAGGACCTCTATACCCTCCAATATGCTGATGATACCGCGCTGGTATCTCATAACAGCTCGATTACCTGTACGGTAACTAAATTACAACAACTTATGGACAGAACAACAACCTGGTTTAATGTATGGAGATTAAAAGCAAATCCAATTAAGTCACAGTTCATTATATTCAATCACACCCAAACTGACAATTCACCAACAATTTCAATAAATGGACAAACATTAAAAAATAAACCTGTTGCCAATTACTTGGGTATACACTTAGACCACAAGCTTAATTTCAACCACCACACAAACCTCATAAAGAAAAAATGCATAACCAGAGGAAAACATTTCAGAAACTTGACATACAAAGATAAGGGAATAAACAAGAAAACAGCGGCACACATATATAAATCCATATGCAGACCAATTCTTGAATATGCACACCCATTATATATAAATTGCAGAAAACCAGCAATAAATAACCTTAAAGTAGCAGAAACATCCACCATACGCTCAATAACTAAAATCCGTCATCCAAGAAATGCCCTACATAACCCTCCAAATAATCTTCTCTACGAAGCAACAAATACCCAACCCATAGCCCAACGTCTTGTGCACCTCACCACTAAATTTGCAAAAAACGAACACACTCTGACTACGATGCAACCATTTTGTAAGACACGAGAACAACAACGCTCGAAGCACAAGTACCCCGAAAAAACCATATTGGAACTACTTAAAGAACTTAATGAAGAATAATTGCAAAGAAGAGTTTCCCTTTTTTCTTTTTTTTTTGTAAATCAAGATAATTATACTTTCTTATTATAACTTCCTATAAAATTATATGTAAAATATGTTTAAATATGCAACTGGCAGAAGGACTTCGGTCGATAGCCATTTGGTTTTACCAATAAAGTACTTTATTATATTATTTATTTTTAAGGAAAATAATATATTGCATTTGAGCAAAGGTTACAAAAAAATGTAGAAAAATTTAAAGGAATAAATTTGCAATTTCGATTTTTGTAAAACCATACTTTTTCAACAAGAAATAGCCATAACTTGGCCAGAATCTGTTTTTTTACCGTTACTATACTTATAGTTTCGTAATTATGGATGATTTTGTAATTACATTGATTTATAAAATGCCTGTTTTTATTTTGTTAAAACTTTGTATGATATAGTTTTAAGAAATATTTCTTCCAGAGCAAATAGTATTGGTTTTAAAAAAGTTACTAGACGGATGCTTCTAAACTAATCATGACAGTAATAATAAGACTTTTAATACTTTGCTAAATTTAAAAAAAACATATTACATTTGAGGGTGTCTTAAGAACAATTAACGTTATAAAGGTAGTTTTGTGCACTAATAAGTAATAAAGTATTATTAAGAGCAAATATACAATATACATGCATGCAAACTAATACTTTTTTATTCTAGTCTGAAAGAAATTCAACTTTTTTTTGCTCTTGTGTAATATATAAATTTTCAATTATTTAAATTACAATAAAACTGTGAAACTACTCTGCTTTTAAAATGTTACTTTGATGAATTGGGCACTAATTTTACAACTATTATTTGTTTTGATAGACACTTTAATATTGCTTGCTTTACCCTTGTTAATGAAAAAAAAATTAAATATATTAAAATTTCTATAAATTTTAACTAACATTTTTACAGCAATCCATTTTTGCTGAATATGATTAAACTGTATGCTGTTTTTTAATAAATCTTAAAAACAACTTTTATAATAGATAACCAAACAAAACTGGTTAACCAAATATTTACACTGATATTTACGTTAAAATTATGCAAAAGATGATTCTAACAAAAGATATATAGACAGCTGCTTGCCCCAATTTAAAAACACAATTTAAATGATTTATTTTGTAAGCTATACTAAAATTTATTTTTAGATCATCCAAGGCAAAATATCTAAAAATGTTTAGTCAGTCACTGACTGTATTTTTTTAATTAAACTATTTTCTGCTCATTTAAAAGAAAAATAATAGAATGCTCCAGTGTGGTCAAAATAAGCATGAAAAAAAAAATAAAGGGGTGAATCACTGGAAAAAATTGTATACACCATATTAAGTACATACTTCGAGTATTTTGCAATACTTCATGTCAGTCCCTCATTGCGTAATTTACGAGATGTTTTTTGTTTTTTCATTTTATCTTAAGTATTTTTCGAAATCCTGTACAATTATTGCACATCAGTTAGTTCTAGAAAAAATAGTTGAATTTAGTAGTTTAATTATTTCTGGGAAAACAGAAGTAGTAATAGATGCTTAATAGAGATTACCCAGAACACATATTAAGATTTGCAAAGTACATCAAAATATTTTCGGATTAAACTCAAGTATTTTCATATCTGCGTTAGATTGCTAAAAAACATATTTATATAGTGCTATTAATAGGATTTTATATATTAGGTAATTTACAATATCAATGATAGCGTTAATCTGCAGTAGTAGTAATTCACACATTTTTCAGTAGCAAAAAAAACATCTGGGTTTTTTAACTATTTCTCAAAGTCATCGGATTTTTCCAGTTATGTGTACATACATGTATTAGTAATTACGTATTAATTATGTTCTATATTTCATAATTTACTTGCAACTGTTACTTCACCCATAATCAGATTAAAGGCATATTTATAAATTTAATATTTTTGTGTTAGATAATGATTACGTAATTTACGTTTTTGGTTACAAATTTGTATTGCATAAAACTCTTATCATAAAATTTAAAGATGTATCAGGATTTCCCATTTGCAGGTTTAAAAATTATTTCTATTTTTAAATAGTTTCAAGTTTTAAGGATGGGATTTTGCAGAATGAGATGGAAATATGCGTTTATTTTCGATTTATTACAAATATTTGAGAAATCAAACAGTATAATCTTTAAAAATGTTTTAGGTACTTGCTATTGTTTTAACGATATAACGATTTTAACTATATATATTTTTTATTGTAAATTTCTGTTGTACATGAATGTTGTAGTTTGTCAATGAAAATAGTTCCTAATTTCATTATTAGAACATGACATATTTATCTATATACAAAATTTGTGGTAAAAACTGTATATGGTTGTATTCTTTAGAGCAATGAAAAGTAAGTATCTGAAACTATTTTAAGAGTTATATCATTTATGATTTTTTTAAATATTTATAATAAACTGGAAATAAACGCATATTTTCCTCTCACTCTACAAGTTCATATCCTTAATAATGAAGCTTTAGCAAAATAGAACAAAAGTAATTCCAAGTTGAAAATGTTAGAGAAGAAAACTGTTGTTTAAGATTAATCTGAAACACGATTTAGGTATTTTATTAAAATTGTAGTACATAATCGAAGATGTATCAGATTATAGATTAGATGAGGTATGTGGGTAGAGAAATGTGATAGCTATTGTTATCATATAAAGATTTATCGTACCACTTAAAACATATCGGTATTTATATGTTTGTGTTCCTATGTCAGTGTCGCCGATTTTAAAAGTCGCGCTTTTTTTTTAAGAAAAATTTGTTGATTTTTTTTCCAAAAACTATATTTATTAACCTCACAGAATTGTATATATGACTAAGCAATACTGCAAATAGATCAACAAATAAATACAAAAAAATTGCATTAGTCACAAAAAGAAAAAAATACATACTTATGTATTTGTTCCGACTACAAATATTGCCATAGAGATATTAAAATGTATTATTTAGATATTTTTCGTAATAAATAGAATTTTCCAAAAGTAGGCTCTTTACCTTGTTCTTTATTTTTACCTGTATTTTTAATAGGCAGGGAATTAGATCTTAAATCAACAGGTAACTTATTAATAAATTCTATGCTGAGGTATAAAAAATAATTCCTGTACTTTTGAAAGTCTATGTTGAGGTAGGCGCAGAGAATGGGCTTGTTACCGATAGTTATTTTTTAATTATTTTTTTATGGAATTCAATAGAATTCGATCATATAGATAAGCTGTTAAAATTTCAGCTCAATAGGTATATCCAATCATTAGATATTCAATGTTAAAGATTGAGTTTCAGTACAAAGCGCTTCGCCGACTCGTGACGTCATTCTGCATAAACACTATTCATTTTAAACCAGCAGGAAGATAAAAGAGATATAATATAATTCAATAATCAAATGTCTTGACTGTCACCTGATCAGCATCTGCAAAGTGACGTCACGCAAAGCTCCGTCCCGTTTTCGCGCGATTGAAATTTGGTCATTTATTTAAGGGCTTAAACGTCCTAATAAAAACCTAAAAATTTGGAAATTGCCATAAAAAGTGTTCTATTTTCGATTTCTAAAATAAAAAAAATGCTGAACGGGCCCATTGTTATTTCTTGTTATAGAGTCACTCTATTTCACAGTTTGATTCCTTCCTTTAGTGAAAAGGAGACACTAAAATAAAGTACCAAAGTAAAGGCATAATTTCAAAACATGTAAACAAGAGTTTGCAGTACTCAGCTCAGCCATAATTCGGACTACTCGTTTTTGCAGCAGAAATATCCTCAAAGCATGATATGATCCTGCTGAGTAGGACACGATGCTACGGAACAATGCAAAATACGCCATTTTTACATAGACTGCAGATATCGTATCCTTTAACTGTCTCAAAACATAAATGTGGCCAACCATCACTCAAAAAGTCTAGGTGAAGTAGAAAGTTTAATGAACTAATTATACACCTAATGCTTTAACAGATGAAATCTTATCAGAAGCATTGTTAAATGTATAAAAATTGTTTGAGTTTTCTTAACATTGAGGCAGAAATAGTTGTTACTAAATCAATTAGTTATTTTAACTGGGCTTCACTTAGAAGAGCTCCAGATACAATATAGCGACTTGACTACGAGAGAGGTATGATCTGTGTAACATATATATGTATATTATTATTTAAGCAGGGTGGCATATCATTTAAGTAAATTACGAATAGAAATCCTTTATGTGGTGCTATTGAGATTAAGTCAACATCGGTTTCATTTTTATTCTTTCAATAGGTAGTCGCAGTCGGAAAGCCAGACTTCAACTTTCACTTGTTTCATAATGACAAAAAGAATAATATCTCATACATTTATCTAAATTATTTTAATCACATATTGCATATTTTATCAAAACTATTTTTTAGAGAAAGGATTTAAATTACTGTTTGATTAACTCTTTATATTAATCAGCATTATTACTAGGTTATTAGAACTATTGATTAAGCAAATTTTGCAAAATAAGGATTTCTAGATGTATCATAAGGATAGGATTTTGCAGAGCGAGAGGGAAATATGCGTTTATTTTTGGTTTATTATAAATATTAAGAAAATCATAAATGGTATAATCGGGGATAATATAACTAGTGTTATGATTATCATCGGTGATAGCCCGAGATAAAACCGATGAAAATTGACCGAGTGCGAAGCACGAGTTCAATTTTCTATAGGTTTTAACGAGTTGTATCACCGATTATTAATCATAACACCTGTTATATTTGGTGAGAGAATATAATGAATGTTAACAGAAAATAATTTTTTTTAAAAGTCAAAAATTTTAAACGATCTGTCAGTTTGACAGTAAATATTACAATCAATACAATGATTATTTATTCATTACAATACATATTTTCAACGTTAAATGTACAGCTTTGATATACTCAGTACAATAATTATTTATTTATTATTACAGTACATATTTTGAACGTTAAATGTACAGTTTTGATATACAACTTGTGGATTATCGCATTCGGTATGGAAAACTGAAACACTATTAGATGTTTCAATCCCTTTCATCTTATTTACTATTTCAGAATGTCGTGGAGATTGCATTTGTAAATAAGACTTTAAGGACTTTGAGTTATTGTGACCAGTTATCTTCATGACTTGTTACTCTGGTATATCTGTGTTCGCCAAATGGGTTACAGCTGTTGATCTATAAGACTGATTTGTCACTTTTTTGTTGGTGGTATCAATTCCCACTTTTTGAGCGGTTTCCTTTGTCCATTTGGAGATAGTATTAACACCTTCGGAAAGGTTTTTATATCATGCTGTAGTACTTTCTAATCTCCAATTTCTGTTTGGTGTCAGGAAAAATCTATCGGTCGTTACATTATCTGATCGTTTTCCCATTAGTTTTAGAAACAATCGAACTGGACACACATCAGGATCTACTGTATTAACCTAACCATTTGCTATCACAACAAGTTTCGTCCCCTCCTTGATTCATTTTGTTAAATACTGGATTGTATTCAATTCGGTTTCCAGAATTGTCAGTTTCTTTCTTGAAGTGATAAATGGATGCAGACGCAGCTTCGTTACCACGCCATGCCAATTCTTTAGCGACAATGTTAAAGAACTTTTTTTGAAGGCCTTCAGGCGTATTCTCGTCCCAGATTTTTTGCAGTTTTTTACATTCTTCTAGTGTAAAAGCAACAGCACTAACCTTTCTTTTTTCTTGTATTTCCTGCAGTTGCTTTCTTTTAGAATTGTGAGCTACCCTTGCTTCTTTAAATTCCATGTCAATAAATGGATTGGACTTGATATTATATTCAGTGAAGAATTTTTCTTGTATAATCTTTGCCGCGGAGTTCCATAATGTTTTGACAACACATTCTTTATATTCTTGGCCGTCTTTTCTTCTCATGTTGCAAGCATAATTTCTTAATATTAATGCAATTTCTGGAATCGTAGTCTCTTGCGTTATTTTGATTCTCCTTGAAGCGCAAAATTCCATGAACTGGTTCCACTGCGATTCTTTATTAATTTTGGTATTTTTTGGTGTTTTTTCTCAATTAACTTTCGAATCTCTTCCTCGCTAGCATCTCCCCCATCGACGGTGATCTACTGATTGAAACATTTTTCTGCTTAAGAGCACTATTTTCTGATTTGGACGCATCTATTGAAACTTTCTGTCACTTTGACAGTGAACTATTTTATTCATTAAAAACAAGTGACAGTCAATATGCGGTGATAAAATTATCACCGATTTGATAGCCTATTATGCTCTTTTGTTTTTGTATTTTAACCAATGAAATTAATCAAAAATGTACCATGTGACATGTGAATTATATTCTCTTTAAAATAGTTTCAGGTACTTCCCATTGCTCTAAGGCAGGGATTCCCACCAGGGAGTCCGCGATCGATGTCTTGGGGTTCCGCCAAAATGTCACTGAGATATTCAATTGTTTTGTATTTTACTTGACTTGCAGTGGTAGTTTCTACATAATCTTCATTTTAAGAAGAATTTAAGCTTTAAGGGGTCCTTGTCAGTATAGGGACCGATGAGGGGTCCTTGAAAAAATCTTGTTGGGAATCCCTGCTCTAAGGAATACAACCATATACAGTTTTTTTCATAAATTTTGTACATAGTTAAATGCCATGCTCTGATAATGAAATTAGGAACTATCTTCATTAATAAACTTCGATATTCAAGTACAACAGAAATTTACAATAAAAAAAAATATATATAGTTGTATTTGTTAGAATAATAGCAAGTATCTAAAACAGTTTTAAAAATTATACTATATTTGGTTTTTTAAATATTTATAATAAATCAAAAATAAACGCATATTTCCCTTTCACTCTGCAAAATCCTATTGTAATAGACGTGTAACAGTCTCAAGTCTCAATATAGAAAGTGTAAGTTTCATATTTATAGCTTTTATTGCCTTCTTCCCAAGACTACCAGCTATGTTTCAATAATTTTGTTAAATGACATTTTAAAGTAAAATTGATATATCATCTAATCTACATAAATTTCATTCAAACCTGAGAGGCACTGGGTACTACAGTTTAAATATCTAACATATCTTCATATTTTTGTGTGCGTAACCGAAAATCTTAGTAACATTTTGCTGTCAATTATAATAAAACAGTTTACACAAAACACGAGAGTTTACACACCTCTGGCAATCACCCTCTATTACGAATATGGCTCATTCTAGTATGCTATTTTGTATGCAGCAAATTTGAAATAGTAATTTTAAGTCTAACAAAAGTTATCTCATTTACAAGCAACGGTCTTGGTCTACTTACACATAAATACAGACACATGGACTTTTTTCAATATTTGAATTCAGCGAGTTATGAAGCGAATTTCTGTACAAAAAATTTTTTTCTATGATGATCAAACTTTTTTTTTTGTTTGTGAAAACGTTTCTTCTCTTTCATCTTCTGCCTATAGGCACCTTGTATAAGCACAAGGCAATCTTATAGCTAACTTCGTGAATAGTCTAGGAAATAGAGTGCAAATTCGACGATTACCGTCTGCCAATCGGTAATTGAAGAGACACCATACAACGTGATCTACCATGACATGCGGAAAATTTAACAGTGGGTTGTCCCCACCGAAAGGAGTTAAAAAAATGGAAAACTAAAAAAAAATGGACTTATTTTTTGTGTAGAAATGCGCCGTCAATGACTTTAATTAATCTGATGTAACACGGTACAACCATATCACTTTATCAGACTTGGGAATGACAGTATTGACAGTAAAGCTGGAGAGGATAGAAGTGACTTTTTGGTTTTAATCAAATCGCACTAGAAAAATAGCGAAATAAATCAAAAAGAGGCCAGTCAACTCTGCAATAGCAAGAGATATTTACAATAACACGCCGGTGTCCTCATTGTTCGACTGAAAGCAAAAAACGCGGCTCTCTTTGATCTGTGCTTTGCCGCACTTGGCGGCTTCACTTTTTATGCCAATTAAGGAAATGTAAACAACTCCAATACGTTCTTTCACAAGTAAGTTCGTCGACCTATTCCCGACCTGCTCAACATCAGTACTGTATCTTCGCAAATTTACTAATAATTTAATATACTAAATTACCTCAGAACCCTCTAAAATTTTGCAGGGGCTTTCCCACATTGAAGACTAGTACACTATTTAATTTTCCACACATGGTAGATCACACTGTATAAGTACCAAAGTTTTTTCTCGCTGGAAATTTTTGGTGCGATGGAGGGGGAACAAAAGAAAATTTCGAAATTTATTAATTGAAAAAAATTGTTATACTTTAAATGAATTTTTTTGTAATGTCTTTGTTTTTGATTTTAATGTTTTTCTTTCTTTTAAGTTTAAATTAAATAAATTAATCTGTATTCTAACTATGCGATATTCTTTTTTTTATATATGCATTTAATTTATTAAAAATTAACTTATTGTCCAGTTGTATTCTAGTTTTAGTGAAACTGACGCAATTTGTGGAGTTACACATATATGATTGAGAATGAAGAAGTATTATTATTGTTACCTATTTAATATCAAACTTGTAAGAGTTTTATACATTTTCCTATAGGTATATTCTAAGAGCAATTGTCAGATATGTATGTAGTTTTTAACTTTTTCTTTTTCAAAAACATACAATTTATATACCTAAATCTCGGTTTCTTTCTGTTCCATTTTAAATTATTATTTTTGCACCAAGGGTATGTCTGTTGAGGTTATATATTTTCATTTTTAGATTACATCCACTATTTTTGGCTCACATATTATTAATAGTGCTGTATCATTAGAATAAATTATTGAATTATCAAACTGGCCAGTATCTACACCCACACTCGATTTGAGATCATCTGACATAAAATTATTAACAAATTCAAGCGGCCTTCCAGTTATTTAAATACCTAGATGTTGGACTCCTAAAGTTTTAACCTGTAACAGTAGAATTTAAACTGTATAGATAGATAGTTTGTTTACCACAAAATGATACAAATGTACATACGGCAAGTCAAGTTAATGGGCTTAGAGATATACTATACATACAAATAGAATACTTATAAAATTTAATAAGCAGTCACTAATTACGCTAAAATATCAACATGGAACGAAAGTTAACTAATCACAAAAATATTTATGCGAAACCGGAAGTCCGCCATTTTGGTTCTTTACATCATGTAATTGGAAATTTCATCCCATATCACTACACTAAATTTGAGAAAAATCCATTTGCCCATCCAAAAGTTACAAGAGTGTCCCTATTGGCTGAGCCACGTATTAGTTCTTTATTATACTCTTCGCATATATTGCATTTGTTCGGCACATTTCTAAAACAGTAAATATCGCTCGTAGAGAAAAAATTTTCATATCATTATGTTAGTGAACGAATTCTGAAGAACTTTCAAAAAAACCGTCCGTCACGTTTCTTGTAAGCACGATATCTTAAGAAAGAAAAGTCCGATTTGGAAAATACCCTATTGTTTTTGAAAAAAATCAATCAGTAAATAAAAAAGTTATTAATCATTTAAATTAAAAAAAAAATCTTAATTTTTGTCACTTGTACTTAAATAGAAATCTTTCGAAATGTTATTCTCTATAATTTTTTTTTGGTTTATACATTTTACTAATATACATATTTCATAATAATATGTCTAATCCGTTGAAATGTAATTCTCGAATGATATACATTAAAGACAATTTTTGTAGTAATGTAGTTATGGTCCAATGCCTATCTTCCGGCAACCTCTTCCCTAACCATACTTTCCTATACCACAACCTACCATTTCCCCACTTTTGATCTTTCCTCAACTTTATCTTTCCAATCCTTTCTATTCTCTTTCTGTATGTTCTATTTTTGTTCTTTTTTTATTCTCTTTGTTCTTTTGTCACCAAAAATTCCATTTTGACCGATAAACCTTTAAAAAATTCAAAACATTTTAAACCCCCACCACATTTTCCTGGCGTCAGGGAGACCACCAGGTTGGCAGTTCTCGTACGAGTTTTTTCGTTTAGCTTTTCACCCGAGTCAACAGCCAAAATTTATTCAGTGTTACAACCAGTAACTAGTTCTAAGTTTTATATTTGTTAGTTTTAGGCCTTTGTGGGCAGCATTATTTTTAAACACATTATTAATTTTAAACTCACGCTAGATGGGTAGGAATTTTAATTGTTCTTTTTTTTTATCATTGTCGCCAAGCCGAGCTGAACCTGCCCCTCCCAGCCCTACAATTGTCTGGCTGACTCCGGGTCAGGTTTCGGGGAAGCGCATATGTATATATGAATGTTAATAAATTTTTTTTGCTTGCTTGCTTGCTTGCCTTGCAATCCAAAGGTCGTGGGTTCGAATCCCTGAGAGAGAATGTGGTGGTTTTTTTTTCCATTTTTTTTTTCATGTATATATATTTTTTTTTTCACAACAAAGTTGGTATCACAAAATTTGGAATGTCCAAAACTAACATTATTTACTAGAAAACTGCGAAGAGTGTCCTATAGAATGTGTAACAATTGTATAAAAAGCTCAGTAAATCGGCGAAGAGTATAATGCTTCCACTAGTTTATCTTGTAAATAATAGTAAAACCAAAAATATTACTTGGACTTCAGCAAGTACTTCTATTCACGAGGTAAAAAAATATCACATTTTCTGTCCACTTTTAACACGTGTAGAGGGTGTTCTGTGGTTGGGAAGGAACAGGTTGTAGCATTTGACGTCTAAAGATTACGTTGGATTACTGACAAATATGCTTTCACAGGTGACTGCCAAATTTTGCATTTCAGTCTTTTCCAGGAGTTTGCTTTCTTTTTGCCTTTACCATCACAGTGCCATAATCAGCGATGGCATAAGAGAGCAGCAAACAATTTATCCTGGGTTTTATATATTTCTACTCTGCGCAATTTGCTTTTGGGTTCAGAACTGACAACCTAAATGTTAGTGCCATTCTCACTTGGTTCTGCAACATTGGAAGCATATCAGTTTCCATCGTCACTTGTCATTCCTCATTAACCTTCTCCAGAGCTGTGTTTATAATAAAGGCATCAGCATGTGCCTTTGCCTGCCTCACCAAGCACTACGCCTTTGGTGTTCCCTTCTGATAGACAGGGCATGTCCATCAAAGACTGTCAACACACTCTACAAGCACAGCACTCTGAGAAGGGACTATTTGGAGCCTTACTATAATGTATTCTGGTCACACGACCATTAACAACATTTGATAAGCCGCTGGCTGTTCATACACGTCGGTGCGGTGATGCAGAACACCTCAAACTTCTTTATTGTGATGTGATGTCATATCCACTCTTGTTGCACAAACTACTATTTTAATGCACTATTCAATTCTACGTTATATCTGAAAAATGCACCATTTTTTAGAAACATGCATTTCAGTTTATTGCGGCACAATATAATATACCCAATTATGTTAAATTTAAATTGTTTTAATCTAGTAGGTACATGGCTAAATCTGACAGTAACATAATTTAAAATGATAGTTAAAATTAAAAAATATATATACAGTGTGTTTCACTTGGAATGGTAACACCCCAATAACTTTTTTACTTTTTTTTCCGATTTGAATCAAATTTTACTTAAGTTTAGAACAAATTAGGATCTACTTATGACCAGAAAAACATTCGCCTCCTACAAATGCAAAGCCACCTGCGGTACCAAAATATACGGAGAAAATAAAAAATCATATTAGGCATTTTTTTATCGGAAAATTTTGTTAATGAAACTTGTTCGGAATTGTCCAAAAACAATATGCCCAAAATTTAATCAAAATTAAAAAAAAGTTTTAAAATTTTAAAAATAATTATTTAAAAAAAACCTGTAAATTGCTTGACAACTACCTGGCAGCTTCGGTTTAATGTCAAACAAAATTGTCTTAGTACAGTTTTCTAAACAAAAAAACCCATTAATATGATATTTTCGGACTTGGACATTATTTTAATCAAAATTTATATATTTTTTTATTTTGATTAAATTTTGGACTCTATGGTTTTTGGACAATTCTGAACAAGTTTCATTAACAACATTTTCCGATAAAGATATGCCTAATTTGATTTTTTTATTTTCTCCGCATATTTTGGTACCGCAGGTGGCTTTGCATTTGTAGGAGGCGAATGTTTTTCTGGTCATAAGTAGATCCTAATATGTTCCATATCTAAGTAAAATTTGATTCAAATCGGAACAAAAATAAGAAAGTTATTGAGGTGTTACCATTTCAAGTGAAACACACTGTATATAAAAAAATTGCCATGACGTCCCACAACTTTTTAAGGAAGCAACATGGTACTAAGGTATGTTTAGCTAAAACGAGTTATTTTTACTCAAGGAATCTACTGTTGAGGTATGGCCCATTCTTTAATGGACACCCTGTATATATTTCAATCCATTACAAAAACCAGACGCCCTGGAAACCTTTATAACTCCCTTCCCCTCCCACAGCCTTCTCTACCAAATTACACAAATAACATTACCGCACTGAATAATCTGCAATTTCTTTATATGTGTATATAAATTACTTTAATTATACCAACAGACTGAACGACTTCGATCGATGGCTTTTGGTGATAACATTAAAACACTTATAATTATTATTATTACTATTATTATTTTTCACTACGTTATAAATCCCATATTTTTATATCAATATTTATATTCAAATTTTCGTCATGAGATATATTTTTTTTTATTTATGACATTATTTAATTTTCAATTCGTATTGTTTTAAATGTAAACATATATTTTTCAGTTGTAAAATGTGAATATTTCAACCCTGGAGGATCTATAAAAGATCGTATTGGTGTTAGACTTGTAGCAGATGCAGAGGAGCAAGGCATATTGAAGCCTGGTTATACAATTATTGAGCCTAGTTCTGGTAACACTGGTATTGGTATTGCACTTGCTGCTGCTGTAAAAGGTAATATAATTAAATTAATTACGTTTTCACTTGTAATTTGTCATGTAGGGTCCATTAAATATACAGAACACTGGCTTTGGTAGCATAGATATTAAGTTTACCAAAAAAATATTTTTTGGAATATTGTTTTTGATCCTTTTACATATTTTGGGGAACAAATTGACTTAATACTGTAAAAGCAATAAGTTTTTAAATGGTGCTAAACCTTTTTGGCACACATTCTATATAGATTTTCTTTTCTCCCTTCAATTTTAATTTTTTTTATAAGACCGTACAAGTTTTATACTATTTAGAAAAGAAGAATCGAATGGCCTCAGAAAAAATGCTGTTTAAAACAATGATCATTGTCAGAGCTCTTAAAGTACTGCATGTATCATCAAAAAATAATATCAAGCAGAAAATAATACATAATTACAACACGAGCGAGAACTGATCAACAACTAAAAATACCAAAAGTTATAAAAATTTTCAATCAGAGATTTCTAATATATCTAGCTCCAAAATTCTATAACTGATACCACAACCTAGTTTTCTATGTATTCAAGAAACATGGTTAAATAATGAAAACATAATGATGTTGAAAGTACAAGGATACCAAATTCACGCGTATTTCTGCCGAACGCAATATAGCCACGGTGGGGTAGCAATATATTGTAACAATAACCTAGAATCTTTGAATAAACTACAAGAAGTGAAATTCATTAAAAATATATCACAGGAAAAAGATTTCGAATGTTGTTGTATATCTTTTTCCATTGAGCAAAAGACAGCATGTCTCATATGTGTATATCGCTCGCCTGATGGATGCTATAGACACTTCTTAAACAAATTGAGTTATACCATACAGACCCTATATCCGAATTATGATTACTTAATAATATGTGGTGACTTAAACGTCGATTCTCTGCAAAAATGTCAAAAGTTAGACAAACTTCTCGACATAATAGATTCATTTGAATTGCGGTGTGAAGCAAAAACCGCCACAAGAATATTTACAAATATCAACGGTCATACCTCCAGCACTGCAATAGATTACCTTATTCATAATTTACCCGCTAGCCAAGTATCTTACGAAACTATGGAAACTGGATTTTCCGATCATCTCTCACAAATTTTCTGCTACCAAACCTCAAATATGATTCAAGAACCTAAACAACACCTAAACATCGATCAATACGTTATAAGGGACATAACGAGTGAAAATTTATGTAAACTTAATACCACATTAATACACATGAAATGGGACTTTTTATATCAGTACGATAATGTCCAAAGAGCTTATGAAGTGTTCATAAATTTATTTACTAAAATTGTCGATGACGCATGCCCCTTAATATCAATAACTGCAAATGAACAAAAGAATAATAAATGGATAACCCAGACCATGAAGAATGAAAGTGAAGTTTTAAGAAATTGGCATTGGTTAACTAAAAATTTTAGAGACGACGAATTTAAAAAAGCATATAAACAAAGAAAAACTGACTATAAAAAATATATACAGGAGGCAAAACATAAACATTATTCCAAGTTAATAGAAAACTCTAACAACGCCAACAAAACTGTATGGAACATAGTCAACAATCAACTAGGCAAGGAAAAGAAAAACAAGGAAATCGAATTAACAATAGCAGACAAAAGTATCAATGATCCTAAAGATGTAGTAGAGGTATTTGGCTTACACTTTGCAACTTCAGCTCGCAACATGGTTGAAGACAAATTTGGAAAGTTCAATTTGAACCAAGGAGAGTATCGTAACGAATCCGGTATACCGAATTCCTTCTATTGTGCAGAAATTGAAGCCCATGAAATAAAATCCGTTATCGAAGATCTAAAAAATAAGAATTCGACAGGACACGATGGCATTTCAACGAAAATCGTGAAAAGTGTTTGTGACTCAATATTAGTGCCTTTGTTATTTCTATTCAATTTGGCTATAAAGTATGGCGAATTTCCATCTATCCTTAAAATAGCAGCAGTAATACCAATTTACAAACGAAATGATCCTTACTCCATTATCAACTATCGACCAATTTCAATTTTAAGTGTATTTTCCAAAATCCTAGAACGCATATTGTATAACAGAATAATATCGTATTCACTTAAATACAAAATCATTAACACTGCTCAGCACGGTTTTCTTCCAAACAAGTCTACAGAATCTGCCTGCATTGATTGCCTCAACTATATATACAAGGAATTAGATGAAGGTAAATATGTTCTAGGTATCTATTTTGATTTAAGCATAGCCTTCGATTCAATTGAAACTGATATTTTAATGTTTAAACTCAATAACAATGGACTCAGAGGCAAGATCTCCGATTTAATCAGGTCATTTCTAACAAACAGGAAATTAATAGTTCAGCTAAATAAAGTCAGTTCAAGTCCTTACGATTTGAACTTAGGAATTGTCCAAGGATCCGTTCTTGGACCTCTGTTATTCCTCCTCTTTGCGAACGATCTTCCTGATAACATCTCCAATGGAAAAGTTGTAATGTTTGCAGATGATACTTGCATAATTTTATCATCACACGACCAATTATCCCTACAAAATGAGGCCAGAGTTATTTTAACTGAATTTGAGAACTGGACAAACAAAAATCGATTAATATTAAATCCAGAAAAAACAGTTATCATTAACTTCTATAACAGGAAACCAATATCAACATCATTCTCTTTCACAATAGCCCAAGCAAATATCACAATGTCAGATAATATTAAATACCTTGGTACTTATCTTGATAAAAAATTAAGCTGGGATAGTAATATCCATCAAATATCAAAAAAACTAAATTCCTGTTATTTTGCTTTGCTTAATCTAAAGAGATGCCTCGATATCAAGGCACTAATAAATGTCTATTACGCCCTAGGCTATAGTCATATAAGCTACAACATCACCTTGTGGGGCTTAGGCAGCAATGCAGACAGAATTCTCTTATCTCAAAAGAGAATCATTAGACTCATATTTAACCTAAAACCTAGGGATTCATGCAAACCATATTTTAAAGAATTTTCACTGCTTACTGTCCCATGTATATTTATATTAAAAACTATTATGTATGTCAAAAAGAATATACATCAGTTTGAAAGAATTAACGACATGCATAATTATTCTACACGTAATGGCACTCTACTCAAGATTTACAACCACAAAACATCTTTATTCGAAAAGAGCCCAAACCATATAGGCATTAAATTATTTAATAAATTACCGAAAGAAATTCGTGGTAAACAAAGTTACACCGCATTTAAATCGGCGGTAAAAAATATATTATTAAGTAAGTGCTATTACAGTGTAAAGGAATATTTTGACGATAATTTTTAAAATATAATTTGTGCTTGTATTCTGTGATATATTATTATATGTGTAAGCCTAAATGTGTTATGCATGTATTAAGTAATGACACAGTATAAAGAAATACCTTGACAACTTAATTTATGTGCTCGCATACTGCGTCTTATAGTTACAAGTTTGTGAATATATGTGTAAGTCAGAATGTGTTATATATCCTAAGTATTATATATTGTAGTTATACATATTTATGTTTGACTTGTCTTATCTATGTAAATAGTGCACAAGACCAATAAAGATGATTATGATTATTATGATTATTATGACTAAGTATAAGAGGAGAAAATTTTTTTCACAGAAAGCTAAAAATTTTGTAGTGCAAAATTATTCTGATTTCGTGAAAGTTCTACCTACAATAAACCATATTCTCATTGTAATAAATAAGTGGTTATTAAAATACTTGCCTTTATCTTTTTTCTTCTAATTGTTACCGATTTTATCTAATTTCCTAATGTTTTTACATTATTTTTATCTCTTCTGATATATATATTTTTTTTATATAACATTATTTCCACATTATTATTTTAAGCATTCAAGCAGTGAATTGAAGAGTTTTAGTCAGGCCCCAGGTCACCCATATGGGGGTACTGAGTTTAGGGGCCCCGCCAGAGATGCTGACAAAACATTCTTTTCCACATTTCTCCCCTCCCGCTCATCAATTAAAGTGCGGGGGCCCACCAGAGATCACAAATTTTTTTTTTCAAATCCCCCCGCTCATTAATTATTAAGCGCGGTGGCCCGTCAGTGAATTTGGTACCAGAGCCCATGATTTGATGTGAGGGGCCTAATTTAAGTGCATGTATAGGTGCAAAAAAATCCTATGATTGTATCAAATTTATATTTATATAACTGATTGTAATTTTATTTTATTTTTCTATCAATAAACTGTATCACTCCAAATTTTATTACCTAGTAAAAAAAATATATATGAAAAATCTTATTAGAAGGTCAGGATTTCATGGTACCTACTCTACCAGAATTGGTGTTTTACAATGGACCCTGTATGATATCTGTAGCTGTATTTTTAATTTTTTTAAAGCATTATTATAGTAATTCTGATGTACTTTAAGGAAAATCGACAGAGGGCAGCGTAGTTTGATACAAATAAGTCCCTAAATAGTCATCACACAACTGTAGGTTTAATGTTGACCACAGACTTAACAGGCACTCAAAAAATGTCGCCGCCTTTGACACCGCATCGCAAAGCCAAAGTACCTGTTAAATCTGCGGTTTACTGTATAAGACATTATTGTCACTATGTTATTAACCTTTACCACTTTAACCACTGGCATTTTTTGTTTGTATTACATGTTTTTTACAATTTTTTGAACAATTCCTTGCTATGTGTGATTTGCTTTGTACATGTACTTGACTTATAGTTACTTAAAACAAAAAAATCAATATGAGGAACTATATATGACTTCCATGTTCAGCAGAATTGCGCATATCTCCAAAACCTTTAATTCGATTGACAAAAATTAATAAGTTTGGAGTTCTCATTGAGATGGTCATTAAAAAAAAATCAAAATTGATGAATTTTTGCAGAAGTTATTGTGATTGAAGGAAAACCCCATGCAGGCATGTAGACATATGCACAGCCACAGTAGGGAAAATCACCTTTTTTCGTTTTGTATTAAGCATAGTACCATCAGAATATGATATTCTCTTGGACACGATTTTTCAACCCTATTGCCATATTTATATTTCCCTCAGAGCATGGCAGTAAAAATGATAAGATAATTAACCAAAAAAGCCCCACCATGACCACATAAGTGTCATTATAGCATACTAGTCAGGGAAATCAAATTTGATAATGAAAGGTTACTGTCTGCCAGTTGGTAATCGAAGAGACCATATAAGTACCAAAATTTTTCTCTCTGGAAACTTTTGGTATGGTGGTCGGATAGGGAGGGGGGAAATTTTTTTTTAATTGAATGGTTACCGATGTCTGTTCGCATCGGTAGTTAGTATATGTACTTCATATACCCCAATTAACGCTGGCAGACTAAACTTCCAGTTGGCACATGGTAACCGGTAATTGAAAAAAAAATGTTTTTTAGTTACCAAATTAGGCGCAAAATGTTTGTTTTGGCGTGTACAGTACTGTACTGTAGTGGCAGACATTTCTATTGGTCGGTTTTTGAGCAATTTGTCATCAAAGTTGTGAAAAATGAAGCAAAAAAATTTTGGCAAAAAGTAGTTAAAAAACCGCTGCCCAAGAAATCACTACTTCCAAATATAGTTTTTCTATCCAAGTCTCCCATAACATAAAAAATTTTGTACGTGGAAATAATTGTTTGTGGAACTTTGATAATATAATATTGTAACGTGTTTCCACCCTTAGGAAACCACCCTCGCAAAATCCGTGGGTTCCAAAAATTATAACAAGAGATGTCCACTAACACACTTTATTAAATATTTACTGGATACTTCACAATACTATTATTAATTTAAATACACTTTACTGACTAAAATTCACAATGTTTATCTTTGAAGTCTTAACCTCACTTTCTATACTTTCTGAACTTTCTGAACTACTCGCCGAGAATGCGGTCGGTCTTTTATACCTAAAAATGACAGATCTCGATTGTTCTGTGATGACGCCACCATTCTCTAGAGAATTCCAGATGTCACTTTGGAATCTTCTGGTAGGTTCTTTTTCGAGTAGGTGCAAATACACTACATTCATTCTAAGGGTTGTAACACATTACACTGCCCCCTCCTTAAGCCTGAACGTCCCGGTCAGGCAATTCAGCCTCTTTCACATACTTCGCCAGTCTATCCAAGTGTACGATCTTCATCTTGGACTTTTTGTTTCGTTGAATACGATAGACGACATCATTAATTCGGGTAATAACAGTATACGGTCCATCCCAAGGAGGTTGAAGTTTTGGGGATCTCCATTCCTTCCGCTGTGGGTTGTACAGCCAAACCAGATCCCCCACCTTGAATCCCCCTGTACTGGCATTCTGATCATAACAATCCTTCAAGCGGTTACTAGTTCTATTCATCTGCTCTCGATCATTCTTTGGCTGTTCTCGACTTCCATTTCTGTAGTTGCTCATCGAAAATGGTTCTCCACGGGCAGCACAATTTTTACACTTGTGACACCAGGCCTCCACATCCTGGCGACTATTAACCCAATAGAACTGTTCTCGGGCTCTACTCAATGTCTTGTTTATGCCGAAGTGTCTGCTGGACGTTTCATTATGCGCTTCCTGGAGTACTTCTGGTACACGACACTTGGGAATCACTAGACGCATGGCAACCTGCTTCCCATCTGGGCTTTCCCATGCTCTCCTCAAAAGCCCATCTACGACCGTAAGTGAATCCCATTGTGACCATAAAGCCTTCAGCCCCACTTCTTTGTTGGAAACATCCTTCCATGCCGGACGCGTTCCGCCTTCTTTTGCTCTCAACATGGGTCCGATTTCTACATCGCGCAATTGCTCTTGCCTCAGAGTTTCCTTTGGCCAACTGTCTGGAAGATCGACCTTGACAGTGTTGACTTCAACCATGTTCGGCACTTTTCTCACCTGAGGGTAGCGCTTGCAATTTTCCTTGTCTGGTTTTCTGGATAATGCAGGAGTTTTGACTACCTGCGTTGTCAACAGCCTGGTTTTCTCGTATTGGTTGTTCACTTTTGACAGAATAAATTGTTCGTTCCCAATTCTTAAGACTCGCTTTCCTACGTCAACGATAAACCCATACTGTTCCATAATGTCCAGTCCCAAAATAAAGTCATCCGTGATGTCAGCCACGATGACCCTGTGGTCGAACCTTAACTGTCCAATCTGCAAACCCAGGTCTACTTCTCCATGAACCGTAGCCCTGTCCCCCGTAGCTGTCCGGACGATCACTTCATTTTGCCTCTTGGTAATCTTTATGCCTGATATAAATCCTGGCCGTACTATTGATGACGTAGTACCTGTGTCGATGGTAAACAAACATTTCCTTCCATTCACGTGGCCTTGTAACAATAGACTATTCGAAATTCCTCGAAGCTGGGAAATCTTTATTTCTCTGGGGTCACTGCATTCCCTAGCCAGAACAACCCCATTGGTACTGCTTTCCTGCTTCTCTTCAAGATTCACAGCATTTACTCGACTCTCCGAATTCTGCTGTCGACAGTCTCGCTTCATGTGTCCTACCTTGCTGCAGTTGAAACATTTAATACCTCCGCTCGGCTTTCCTCTATTTTGTTGTTTTTCTTGGTTTCCGAGGCCATCCAATTTATCGCATAATTTGGTGAATATTTTCTGCATCTCAGTCAGCAAGAGGTTCTGGTTCATTTCTGGTTGCGATTCTTCAAGAGTCACAGCTCGCACTCTCCTTGGAGTATCCCTGTAAGCGGCTTCTACTTCGAGTGCACGCACCAAAGCTTCGCTACTACATTGGTGTCTCATCAGCCTCAGAACTCGCCTGACCTCTTCGTCCCTTATACCATCTAAAAAGGCCCCCACGGCTAATGGTGTGCCAGTCTCTCTATCGCAGCTTCAAATTCTTGTAAACTTTCCCCAGCTTTTTGCATCCGGGATTTCAGCTGAGCCTGGTATAATTGGGCAAGGTGTTGATCGCCATACCTCAAGTCTAATGCAGCTTCCAAGACTTTAAAGTCCCTTTGTTTCTCAACTGGGATGGTTTGGAGTAACTCTGAAGCTTGGCCCCTTAGTGCTAGAACTAATGCCATGGCCTTTTCCTCATTATCCCAGTTATTTGCCGATGCTGCTGCCTCAAATTGTCTTTTGTACGTCGTCCATGAGCTTTGGCCGTCAAAGGAGGGAGGTTTTAACCGAGGACCCGATGAAGTTACTAACTGGCCTCCTTTTTCTCTCAACTGACGTTTAAGGCGCTCTACCTCTCCTTCGACCTCACTCATTTTTCCTTTAATTTGACTAACTTCTGTCTCGACCACACCTACTTTGTCTTCGACCTTGTTTATCTCCTCTTTAACTTCTTCCTTGACAGAAATGATTGCGTCCTGTTGTATTTTTATTTCGCTCAGGATTTTCCTTAATTCCTCCTGGCGTCTTTCTTCCAAGTCTTCCATTATTTTTCTGAGTTCGTCTTTTTCCTCTTGACGTTGTCTTTCTTGTTCTTGACGTCTTCTTTCTTCATCCTCTTTTTCTTTCTGACGTCTTGTTTCTTCATCCTCTTTTTCTTTCTGACGTCTTGTTTCTTCATCCTCTTTTTCTTTCTGACGTCTTATTTCCTGATCTTCCATAATTTTCTTTAATTCGTCCCTTTCTTCTTGACGCCATTTTTCTTCCTCCTGGCGTTTTCTTGCTCTTCTTTATCTTCCTGCCGTTGCTGCGCCATCATTTTTTGGAATTGTTCGAATAAGTCCTGTATTTGTTTATCGGATGCCATACTTCTTGTTGTTACGGGCATACGATGAAATTAAAATAAAATAAATTTAACTGTTACGTCAATATCGGTAATAGAACTTTCCAGAAAAATCTCGAAACAGCACGAAAAAGTCTTATCCAAAGTCTTTTGTCACTATCCAGTTCAGAGAATTTAATAATCTCCACTAATGTCCAAATAGAAAAGTTCTAGTAATTTCCACGCACTAAATGAGTCTTTTTCAGTGTCTCTATCACTTCTCAGTTCAAAGGAATTAATTATCATACTAATGTCCTAATAAAATGTTCTACAATGTCTCAAAAATGCACTTAACACTATTTTCCTGTTCGAAAATAACCCTCGAACAACGTCCAGTAAATGAGTCCTCCGTGTTAGCACTAACCCTCGAGAATACTTCTCGAACACTCCAGCACAACTTCAGAGCTCCTCTTGTCATAAAATTCCGCTTTCTGACACCAATTTGTCACGTGTTTCCACCCTTAGGAAACCACCCTCGCAAAATCCGTGGGTTCCAAAAATTATAACAAGAGATGTCCACTAACACACTTTATTAAATATTTACTGGATACTTCACAATACTATTATTAATTTAAATACACTTTACTGACTAAAATTCACAATGTTTATCTTTGAAGTCTTAACCTCACTTTCTATACTTTCTGAACTTTCTGAACTACTCGCCGAGAATGCGGTCGGTCTTTTATACCTAAAAATGACAGATCTCGATTGTTCTGTGATGACGCCACCATTCTCTAGAGAATTCCAGATGTCACTTTGGAATCTTCTGGTAGGTTCTTTTTCGAGTAGGTGCAAATACACTACATTCATTCTAAGGGTTGTAACACATTACAATATTTGAAATCGTCTGCTCCAAAAACCCATAAAATGATATGCCACATCGGTAGTGGGGGTGGATGAAGTAAAAAAAAAAAATTGAGGTCTTTGATTCTTGTACAGATAGTAAATCCCAACTTTTTTTCCACCCCCTTTTATAATAGGGTGGGGGTAGTAATGGGGGTGGCTAATGCCAAAATTTTTTTTTGAGACATTATACTTCCACGGGATGTGGAAGTAATTGAAAAAAACACCTGCCCAGCCAACCTGACCTTGACGAGGCCGTGGAGATTAAGGGCGTGGGAGGCTGCGCATCCGGTAAAATAATTTCATTTTTCGCGTCAATCCAACAAGCAACTATAAATAGTTTATTTATGTAATACGAATGGGAAAAAAATGTGTCAGCTGCATAGGGTAGGGGGCGAAGGTTGTTAACCGCCTGAATCAATATGTATGAAAAACACGTGAAAATTCGTTACCATGGGAAAAAACCTGTCAGATAGGCCTTTTAAGTATACCGCAGCGTCCAGGTGCTCACCGCGTGCTGCATATTTAATGCCCCAATTAACATATGAGACTTGAAGGAAAATCATATTTGTATGAAATATTAAACATACATATTAGAGAATACTTAGGTATTCTCTAATAATTATGTCTAATATTTGTAATATCATATTTGTATGAAATATTAGACATAATTATTAGAGAATACCTAAGTATTCTCTAATATGTATGTCTAATATTTCATACAAATATGTTTTTCCTCTGATTTTCCTCCTGAATCTCTAAATATTGCAATCATTGATTGAGAATAGTGAGGATTAAATAATGCGAATCAGTATAAAAATGTTATGTATTAAAAAACATGCCTCCTGTTGTTTCAAATACAGAATAAAGACATTTGAGTATCGATAAATGTATTACTTATTAAAGACTCTTACTATTTGTGCATAATATGATTATCTAATATTTCATACAAATATGATTTTCTTTCAAGTCTCATATCAGAAAAACGATATTAGCAGGTGTCTAATAGAGTATTTCATTAGTTTGTGTTGAGAGAAACTTGAAATTGATCATCAGGTGGTTAAAAAAAATGGGGCATTAAAGATACCACGCGCGGTGAGCACCTGGGCGCTGTGGTACACTTAAAAGGCCTAGCTGACAGATTTGTCCCATGGTATTGTCAGCTGACACTTTTCAATTGATTTTTTATATCGTAAACTATCATATAAATAAATTTCAACTTGGTTGAAATAACGAATTTTCACGTGTTTTTCATACATATTGACTATGCAGCTGACAACCTTCGCTCCTTACCCCATGCAGCTGACACATTTTTTTTTCCATTTATATTACATAAATAGTTTAGTAGCCTTGTTGAATTGACGCGAAAAACAAAATTATTTTACCGGATGCGCAGCCTCCCACGCCCTTCATCTCCGCGATTGAAGTAGCTGACACCCGATTCTTTGATAAGTAATGAAAAAACAACCTGTACTGAAAAGATGAGCTTTGTTGAAATGATGTAATTAAATTTGACGCTACTTCCCGTACTATTACTATTAGGTTTACCAATTTGACAACTGTCGGATCTTTAATTTACTTGCTACAGATTCGAATTTCGGACCTCTAACCACTTTCTGATATTAAATTAGCAGCAAAATTCAGGAGGAGGATACTTTATCAGGATTGGTACAAAAACCCATCATTTGAAAAAGCTGGTTGGTAAAATGGATGAGTTATTCTGTCCGTGGGCATGATAACTAAAGACAAAAGAGAGCATTGAAATTTGGACAGTAATTTAATGTTAGCTAGAATAAGAACCATATTGTTTTTCAAAAAAATTGATAAATATATAGAAAAGTTCTAACATATTTTAAGAAAAGAAATGTACATGTAAAGTATTGTAACCTTTGATAAGGTTCTACAAACACAAAAATTCTATATAGTATACTTGCCAATCAAAGCGACACCATGGGGGTTGATTAAAATTGCAAATACAGTAATTATAGCTAAAAAATTAACGTATTTTTAAAAAATTGCAAAGAGTATACTATGGAATGTTAACAATTATATAAAAAAATGCAATGATCCGGCGAAGACTATAATATTTACTGCTGGTTTTGTTATAAAACAAGTAAATAATAATGATTGATAAAAGTAAAAAATATGATGAAACAAAAACTTAACAAATTTCCCTCAAAGTAGGAATGTAAAAGGAAAAAGAAATTTACAATACATTTGAATGTCCATGAATATTGACTAGTTTTGAAACTTTTTCAGCTCCAAGCTTATTTTTCAGTTTGCTCAAAAAATTCTTTCTACTGCTGCACTAGATGCAGGGCAGGTATACAATTCAAAGAAAAACAGTAGGTATCTAGATGTTGCCACAGGCCATATTGTTGAAAGAACACCGAATAGGCCGGAAATTTGTATTCTACAAAAACCTATAATAAACCACAATTACTCACACTTGCCCGGAAAAACCTCACCAAAAACTCAGTGGTTCGTCTTTTTCTAAAGAAGGCGGGTTTTTGCATAACGCTGGTAGTTTTAACGTAATATTCAGTAACTTCTATTTATGTAAATATAAGTAGATAGTAAACAAATTGTTATCATTTTATTTGATTAAAAATTGTGTATTTATTTGATCCATCTAATAATTGACATATAAACCATATATTGTGCTATCTGGGCAGGAACTCCAGATAACATTTTAACTGTCAGATGACGTAATGTGGGAATGCCTAATTTACTAGCGGACAAAAATTTTACCCCTATTGAACTTAATGACACCACCATTATCTATTTAGTAATTCTGAACCAGTGAGACCAACTCTTCTTACAATACAAACAACTTTTTGCTCCCTTGACACTTAACAAGTGTAACTAACAGTGGTGGATAAATGTTACTAACTTATCTCTCCTTATAGACAGAGCCAGAGTCAAAAAAATTTTCTGAATTTACTAAGTCTGGTTTTTTGCCAGTTGATCACAGTAGTTGTGTACATAAACATACTGCGGTCAGTCAAGCAAAATCAGGTACACTATCAAAAATGTCATGATTACGGAGGTAATAAAATGAATTTACTAAGGCTGAAAATCATTACACAAATTATATATTGCATATAAATAAGTTATCTCAGTCAGTCAGTTGAATGTGGGAACGGAGCTGGTCAGTCAGCCCCAATGTATGTACAAAAAATAAATAACGTGCAATTCATTTACTAAACTTCAAAATGTTTGTAAGGGTATTAAAAGCTATATTAATTATAAATTAGTCAGTCAGTGGAAACAAAAACTTAACGAACTATTATTAAGTAACTTTATTTACAGGTAAAAGGTAAAAAAAACCTCTGCAATTGATTTACCAAAGCGCAGATTTTCAAAAAGCCTTCACCGATCTCGGGTACATAAATGACAACAGGAATGACGTATTCGAAAAAATACAAGAATTTGTTTGTCAGTTATATGGCTTGAAAAAGTTAAAATCAGTGAACAAGGTACGATTCGTTTTGTTTTTAAAAACGTACAAATGTTCAAGTAGCGTCAATGATTCATTCCAAATAAAAGTGAAAAACGTTGATGGATCAAGTATGCCGCCGTGCCAATCAGAATTGTTGCAACAATTTTTAACCTTTTGAGGATTACTGGCTATCCTGTGGTTGTGGAACCACCATATGTACGCAAAAACTTTGACAAATAATGAATTAATTAAATTATGTGAATTTTGTGACCAAAAATATTTATCTTTTTTATTATCTGAAATAATGTTGAGAATCGTTTGCCAAGGGTTGTTTGATTTTGTGTATTCGGTAGAACAATGATGGCTCAGAGTCCCACGTGTAGAGGTATGCAGTACTGAAGATCCACCAGTAAGACATATTTAAATCGCAAACTGTCCATTGGAAAAAAAAATTGATAACGATATTAGTAGTAGAACTCATAGACAATACCTTCACCACGAAAATTTTTTCCAACTATGTTAAGAAGTCTCAAAGTTTCTAGTAGACATCCTTACTTATATTGATGATAATAATAAGGTTCATAAGGGCTATAATCGTATCTCTTGTCATTTTTTATCTGCCCTGGAAGAGTTAAGAGCGAGCTACATTACAAACATTTGGCGCAATGCTCATCGTAAAGTCACGATTAAATCTCGTCACGGGTGGAGATTGATCGACAACAAATATGAATTTGATTAGTTCAAAGGTGATCAATTACCACAATTGATCGACGATGTCGTTATTCAACCTCCGCAGGAAAATTCAGGTATGCAAATAATATTGTCGGCAAACTTCATTGCCATTGATTTTACGTAAAAAAATTATTTTTTATTGTATATAATTACGGAAGTTATATTTATTTCTTAGATTCCCAATCCAAAACTCAATCGCAAACGTCAGAAATTAACATTTCAGATCATGAGAGTGAAATTGACGAATTTGATGGTTGGGAAGAAGAATTTGATTACAATGAATGAAATATTGTAATAATGTTATTTGTAATACATATTCTGTACTCATATAATAAGAATACATGTTAAATATAATTTTTTACACACATACATTTTTCAATATTTCTTTCATAATAGTCTATTCAATGTAATTAGGACAAATTTAATTATTTACAAAATGTATATTATTAATATTGCTGTCAATTACACTTTAAAATAAAGTTAGTTAATAGTTCGTTAAGTAATAATAAGGAAAAGAGCGAGCCGCCGCCTGCCACGCCGATCGCTCGCGCGAATTTTTTTTTTTTTTTTTGCTTCGCTGACTGACGGGGGTTGTCCCACAAAATGGTTGACTGACCATTTTATTTATGATCAATATAGCATTTAATACCCTTACAAACATTTTGAAGTTTAGTAAATGAATTGCATGTTATTTTTTTTTTTGTACATACATTGAGGCTGACTGACTAGCTTCCTCCCCACATTCAACTGACTGACTGACATAACTGTTATTTATATGCAATATATAATTTGCATAAAGATTTTCAGCCTTAGTAAATTTATTTTAGTACCTCCGTAATCACCTTTGATAGCGTACCTGAACACCTGTTCTTGATTTCGCTTGGCTGACCGCAGTATGTTTGTGTACAACTACTGAAATCATCTTGCAAAAAACCAGGCTTAGTAAATTCAGAGAATTTTTTTGAGCTCTGGCTCTTAGACTTAGTTTTTCATTAAATTTATTTAGTTATACAAGTGTTCTTGTTTCTGGTATTATAAGTCTTCCAATCCTGGAATTCCAGTTCAAGGACGAGATTTAATTCCTGGAAAATAAAATAATGGGATTTTTTAAATTAATTTTCTGAATGTTACTTTTTGTGTTAATTGTTCACGAAAAAAATTTTAGATATTAGTTCAAATTGGAATTCATCATTTGTCGAGTGGCTACTATGATAATCACGAATCTCATTATTTCAATTTTTGTTCTAGGATTGGAAGTTCTAATAGAATATTAATATTTCTGTTTGTAATGTTGTTGCAGGATATCGTTGTATTATTGTAATGTCAGAAAAAATGTCAAATGAAAAAGTCTCTGTGCTATTGGCACTTGGAGCTGAAATTGTAAGGACACCAGTTACCGCTGACTCCAATGCTATCGATGGAATGTTTGGAATATCCAATAAATTAAAAAAAGAAATTCCCAATTCTGTCATTTTAGATCAGGTAATTTTTTTATTAGATTATTTTTTGTTAGAGTTGGGGGTGAAAGAGTGAGTATTGCTGCAACAGAAATTACGAAATATAATAATAGTAATAAAAAGTATATTCTATGGTATATAACAAACGTGATACAAACATGCAACTGGATAAGATATAAAGGACTGAAATGGGATAAGAACAAGAAGTAATTTTGTATAATCTGCTACCTGTATAAAATCATAGAGCCATACATTTAATAAAAAGAATTACGTAAATACATACAAGAATGTGTGAATTTCTTTTAGAGCAATGGAACTCAAGTCCTTACACAGTAGTTTATTTTTTAAATAATAATAATAATAATGTGTCTTTATTTCTGAAATTAACAGATGCACGACAATTTTAATAGGTGGCGGCTTTCAACATTGTTCTATGTTGTATTTCCAACTGCGAGACATCTTAGGTTGAGTTTTTGTACAGCTACTACGCTGAGTTGTGAACCTAATAATGTAACATGACTTTTGTTGAGGTTCACAAGACCATGTATAGTGTTACAGATAATTGCATATGATTACTATATAAATGTAATTTTGCATAAAGTGGGGGGCAAATTGTAGATGAGAGATGAATGTATTAAAAAAAGAAGTGGACCTAAAATGGATCTCTGTGGTACACCAGCATGTAATTCTAATCTTTGTAATTAATTACCATCACTTAATTTAGTTTTTTGATTTATTTATTTTAGCAGTCATTTTCTGTTCAGGCAATTTTGAATGCACACTATTGAAATCATATTTATGTTGTTTCAGTATTCAAACCCTTCAAATCCTTTGGCTCATTACGATACCACTGCAGAAGAAATCTATGATCAGTGTGATAAAAAAGTTGATATGATAGTAAGTATACATTTGTAAACATTTTATAAAATATTATAGTACTTTCTAACAAACCTACTTTTCAGACTTAAATTATGTATTTTTCTAACCTTTTTACATATAATAAAAAAGTGTACAAATACAGGCCAATCTTTTGTGACTGCAAGAATATTTTCTTTGTTATGAATTTTGGTTTTTATTTCTTTGTACAGTATTCTGTACAATTTTTTTACCTCAGCACAAATAGTTCTCCACATAAATATACTGGACTGAAAAAATGATGCAAAAAACCTTCAAAGATGCCGCTCTGCCTAATATAGAGAGTCGACAACGAAGGACAGAGTTGACTTTAGTTTTTATTATTATTTATATGGAATAGATATTATAATCGCTAATTATGAAGAAGCTGCCGAACCTAGATAAATTCCACCAATTCTTTCCAAAACCATACATGATTGGTGTTATAAATTTATTACATCAGTCACATATGACTTTAGAAAGAATCGGTGAGATTTATCTGTACGTGTTTTAAAAAAAAATCAGAATTATTAATTTAATACTGTAGACGTTTAGTTTAAATTTTAACTAGATAGACAAGCGAAGCTGATTTAAAAAGATGAAGTATTTTAATTACCTCCATTTAGCCAATAACAATATTTATATGTAGATACCCTGTATTAAGATACAATGTTTTAAAATAGTATAATAGTAGTAAAAATAATATTGTTAAATTGTTTATACCCCCAGAAACATCTGACGAGATTTACTCTAAGTTCCAATTATAAGGGCAACAGAAATCTAAGCTGGTTTAGTTAGTTCGGACGTTGTCCCAGAGATGGCGCGCGGTGTCTGAATTTAGAGATTTGCAGAAGAACCTATTAGAAACATCTGGAGAGTGATGACATCATTACAGACTATTCTAGATCCCTCATCTTTGGGTATATAAAGGCATGGAGCAGCAGATTTGAAAAGTTTAAGTTTGAGTTTAGTTGATATACAGTTCAGATGGTCAGAAAGTGAGCAGAGTAGATCAAGTGACTGTGAAGTAGTAAATTATAATACACAGTGTATAATATTAGTCAAGTAATTAATTGTTGTAATTAGTAGTAAGTTAACAAATCAGTGTTTAGTGTTACCCTGGTGTTATAATTTTCGGATCCACGATATAGGGTGTTTACAAAAAGGGTGTAAACACGTAACAATTGGTGTCAGAAGCGGAATTATAGTACAAGATTTCTGGATCGTTCGAGAAGCTTTCTACAGTGTTCTTCTCGGGAATTAGGTGTGACACGAAGAATTGACTTACGGGACATTGTGTAAGTACTATTTTTGAACTAAAAACTGTGTGAAGAGTGCGTTTTCGGGAAAGTTCCAGAACATTCTATTTGGAAACTAGTGGAAATAATTAAATTCTTTCAACTGGAAAGTGATAGAAACACTGAAAAAGACTCATTTGTGTTAGTTCAAGAAAATTTCTAGAACATTCTATTTGGAAATCTGTGGAGATTATTAAATTGTTTCAGCTGGAAAGTGATACAGATACTAAATAAGACTTATTTGTGTTAGTTCGAGAAAATTTCTAGAACATTCTATTTGGAAATTACTGGAGATAAAGAGAGTTGAAATTCTTTCAACTGAATAGTAACTTAGACTAAATAAGACTCTTTCGTGTCATTTCGAGATTTTTCTAGAAAGTTCCATTGGAAAAATCGACGAGATATTCGGATTTTCTTAACGCTATTATGCAATAAACTTGGTTAACGTCATCGTATGCCCATAACAACAAGAAGCATGGCTGCAGAGAAACAAATACAGGACTTACTTGCTGAATTTACGAGGATGATGGCGCAGCAACGCCAGGAAGACAAAGAAGAACAGGAAAAACGACGTGAAGAAGATCAAGAAAGAAGACGTCAAGATGAAGAAAAGCGGCATCAAGAAGAAAAAGATGAACAAGAAAGACGACGTCAAGAAGAAAAAGAGGATGAAGAAAGAAGACATCAAGAGGAAGAAAAGCAGCGTCAAGAAGAAAGAGACGAATTGAAGAAAATGATGAAAGATCTGGAAATAAGATGCCAAGAAGAACAAGAAGACATCAGGTAGAGAAAGAAGAACAAGAAAGACAACATCAAGAGGAGAAAGAACAACAAGAAAGACAACATCAAGAGGAGAAAAAGGAACAAGAAAGACGACGTCAAGAGGAAAAAGAGGAACAAGAAAGATGCCAGGAAGAATTAAGGAAAATTCTGAATGAACAATTGAAAATACATCAAGACGCTATCATTTCCGCCAATGAAGAACTAAAAAGTGAAGTCAAAGAAGAGATAAACAGGGTACAAGATAAAGTAGGTGTAGTCGAGACAGAAGTCAGTCAAATCAAAGGAAAGTTGAGTGAGTTCGAAGGAGAAGTAGAGCACCTTAAACGACAGTTGAAAGAGAAAGGAGGCCAGCTAGTAACATCATCTGGTCCTCGGTTAAAACCTCCCTCTTTCAACGGCCAAAGCTCAGGGACGACTTATAAAAGACAGTTTGAAGCGGCTGCAAGTGTGAATAACTGGGATAATGAAGAAAAGGCCATGGCTTTAGTTTTAGCACTAAGGAGTTACTTCAGACTATCCCAGTTGAGAAACTAAAGAGACTTCAAAGTTTTGGAAGCTGCCTTGGACTGAGATATGGCGACCAACACCTCGCTCAAGTATACCAGGCTCAGCTAAAATCACGGACGCAGAAGGCTGGGGAAAGCTTATAAGAATTTGAAGCTGCGGTAGAGAGACTGACACACCTGGCATATCCGAGTGCTCCAAGAGAATTTCAAGAACAATTAGTCGTGGGCGCCTTTGTAGATGGCATAAGGGACGAAGAGGTCAGGCGAGTTCTTAGAATATCGCGGCATCAAAGTATTAGCGAGGCTTTGGTGCGCGCCCTTGAAGTAGAATTAAGGACACCCCACGATCAAGAGTGCGTGCTGTGACAGTTGAAGAGGTACATTCGGACCAAGAGAACGTGCAGTATACTGAGGGACATGCAGAAAATGATAAGACCATTACTGACCAAGTCAGATTCTCCAATGAAACGGGACAAACAGCAAGGTGGATCAAAACTAAACGGAGGAATCCAGTGCTATCAGTGCCACAAGTTAGGGCATATTAAGAGAGATTGTCGACAGCAAAGCCCTGAGAAGGTAAATGCCGCAGTTGTCGAAGAGTCGTATTGGGACAAGACAAATCTGGAGAGTATACTGACAGACTTGCACAAGATGGTAAAGCAATTGATGACGAATTTTTCTGAGAGGCAGGGCAAACAACAGAGTAGTGAAAAGCCGATGTTATAGCTGCGGCAAATTAGGGCATGTAAGATGAGATTGTCGACAGTGGAATTCTGAGGGGGTAGATGCCACTGGAGCGGTGCTGGCTAAGGAAAAGTGATGCCCCCAGAGAAATAAAAAGGTGCCAGCTTTGAAGACTCCCAAGTAGTCTACCATTACTAGGCTGTGTAAACGAAAGGAAAGAGATTCCAGAGAATTAGACAAAGGAAGCTTTATGACAAGAGCAACTGAGTGATGCGAGCAAAGGAAAAAGGAACGCAACCGGAATGGAAGGAGGTTTCAAACAAAGGAGTAGGATTGAAGGCTTTATGGTTACAATGGGATTCACTGAGAGTCTTAGATGGGCTGTTGAACAGAGCATGGGAAAGCCCGGATGGAAAGCAAGTTGACATGAGTCTAATGATTCCCAGGTGTCGTGTACCAGAAGTACTCCAGGAAGGGCATAATGGAACGTCCGGAGGACACTTTGGCGTAAACAAAACACTGAGTAAAGTGCGAGAACAATTCTACTGGGTTAATAGTCGCCAGGATGTGGAGGCTTGGTGTCGCAAATGTGAGAATTGTGCGGCCAATAGGGAACCACTTTCCGTAACCAACTATGTGAATGAAAGTCGAGAACAGCCGAAGAATGACCGAGAGCCGATTACCAAAGCTAGTGACCGAATGAAGGCTCGTTATGATCGTAATGCCAGTACAGGAGGGTTCAAGGTGTGGGATCTGGTTTGGCTGCACAACCCGCAGTGGAAAAAATGGAGATCCCCGAAGCTTCAGCCACCTTGGGAAGGACCGTATTCAATCATCACCCGGATCAATGATGTCTATCAAAAACAAAGAAGTAAAAAGTCAAAAATGAAAATGGTACACTTATACAGACTGGCTAAGTACGTTGAAGAGACTAAATTGTCTGACCGGGACGTTCATGCTTAAGGAGGGGGCAGTGTTAGATGTTTATACCTCCAGAGACATCTGTGGAGATTTACTCTTAAGTTTCAATTATAAGGGCAATAGAAAGCTAAGCTGGTTTAGTTAGTGCGGACGATGTCCCAGAGATGGAGAGCAGTGTCTGAATTTAGAGATTTGCAGAAGAACCTACTAGAAACATCTGGAGAGTGAAGATATCATCACAGACTATTCTATCATCTTTGGGTATATAAAGGCATGGAGCAGCAGAGTTGAACAGTTTTAGTTTAAGTTTAGCTGATGTACAGTTCAGATGGTCAGAGAGTGTGCAGAGTAGATCAAGTGACTGAAGTAGTGAATTATAGTACACAGTGTAATATTAGTCAAGTAATTGTTGTAATTAGTACGTAAGTTAATAATAAATTAGTGTTACCTTGGTGTTATAATTTTCGGATCCACGATACAGGGTGATTACAAAAAGGGTGTAAACACTAACAATATTAGTGATAACCTAAAATTAATATTGTTATAGTTGTCTTCAGATTTACTATGCACTCACTTGCCCCTCATTCAAAGTGTGAGGTGGAGTGTCGGCTTTCTTTGCAATTTTTTCACTTGACGATATTGATGTGGTGAACTATATGTAGGTTTGTAGGTAATGAATTAAATATGGTGATAACAGTTGTATATTTTAAGATTATTGGAGCAGGTACTGGAGGTACTGTCTCTGGTATAGGAAGAAAATTTAAAGAAATTTCTCCAAGTACTACCATTGTAGGAGTTGATCCTGTAGGTTCTGTTATGGCCGAACCAGACAATTTAAACGCTAGCGACGTAACATTTTATGAAGTTGAAGGTATCGGTTATGATTTTATTCCAACTGTTTTGGATCGATCTGTAGTCGATGTGTGGATAAAAACAAATGATAAGGACTCTCTCAATATGGCTAGAAGATTGATCAGAGAGGAAGGATTTCTGATTGGTAAGATATTTTTATGAAATGAATTAATATTATAGCTTCGTTGCCTAATATTTTTGTGTTTTATAAATATTGACTGTAAATCTGCGGTTTGCAGGTTCTAGTAGTGGAGCTGCAATGGTTGCTGCCTTGAAAGCAGCACGAGATTTAAAAGAAGGCCAAAACGTTGTTGTTATTTTACCCGACAGTATTAGAAACTACATTACCAAATTTATCACAGATCAGTGGATGGAAGCTAGATTGTTAAAACCATGTGTTGATAAAAATAATCATTGGTAAGTATTTAATGCATATTTCATATTCTTAAATATTACTATTAAGAGGAATTTTTTTTATAAATCACAAAAAATATTCTTGTAGGTTTACTTTCAGATATCTTCCTAAATCCCTAACTTGGTACGAGGGCGAATTTATCCTTTCGACCTCCCTAGACTTTCCAAGCTTTTGTAAACTTTGCGCCTGTTTTGTAAAATATTTTTCGATATTGGATCATTCATGTTGTATTATTTATAGAATTAAACAATTTTTTTTTTATATATATGTATATACAGTTCTAAAAATTTATTTCTGCCATGAATTTTAAATTTTTCTTGCAAACCTGCGGCCCTAAAATTTTCCACCTTAGGTTTTAGCCTGCTTAACCTGTTAATAAATCCGTCCTTAACATGGCGTTTTTCATTTAGAGTGAAACAAGATTGCGCTTTTCGAACGCTATTTCGAACAGGTTCGATAAATAATTAAAACACCGAAGACATCATTAGATTAAATGAAAAGCACCCCACGCTTTTATAGTCAAATATTATACTTAGTTACAAACACGGCTTACACTAAGGCCCTTACGGAGTAGACAGAGAGAACAGGTTCGATGATTATTTTTTGCTTTTTAGTGCAGTATTTATAAAAGCATGTTTTTTTAGTTTTTTAAACTATTAATTTTTTATTGAATATTTGAGAAGTTCTCTTTAAAACAGCTCACCCGTATTTTTTTGTTTTTTGCGAAATTTGCTTCTTTTCTACAGAAAAAATTAGGTATTATTTCTCCACTAATGACTAATTCGGAGGACGTACCAACAGTATACTCTAGCACCCTTGGTAGAGGCTACATATGAGCAGATTGTACGTATAAAGTGTTTGTCTCTTTTTAGTTTTACCGAATTGACAGACATGACATCAAGCTTTGTTAGTTCTAGTGACATGTGACCAACGCGTGACACATTTGATAACAACATAACCTCATCAAATCAGTTCGTTTTATGTAGTTTTGTTTTCTAATGTGTTTCGTGTTTTTATTTGTGATTGTAAATCTTATTTGGACTACGGTTATAAGGCATTGTATTGTACCATCTTGTAAAAATACAAGTGTAAACGCTGGTTCTAAGTTATTTATTTCAATACCCAAAAACTTGCTGCCTTCTCAAAACCTTTCTCCATTTTAATGTCTACACAGTATACACTTTTAAATAATTAATAAGAAACAAAGTTATAAAGTCAAAATACTAAATACATACAATCACAACGTAAATTCTTATTTACGTGGTACATAACCTATCTCTATTAATTATTATTTAATACCCGTTTTATCTCCATCAGTGTTGCCAAGTGTCAGTTATTTGTTGAGATCCGACATATAAAGTGTGTTTCTTCTGTTAGTTATTATCATTTTTATTATAGTAGATGGTATTGTATGGTAATGTAAATTCATTATTTTCAAAAGCGGAGATAAGAAGTAGACATTCTTTAGTGAAATAATTAAAGCATTTCGTCTAACGCTAAACATTCATATACATTAGGCAACATGGAAATAGTTTCATCGGCAGGTTTCCAGACGAGATGTAAAATTCAGAAATGTCAACGGGTTCGGTTAATGTTCGTATGAAGCCGGAAATTGTTTAATTTTGATTGGAGGGTCAGCTCATGACGTAATTTGAGCGCGTTTACTTGTTTGAAATATGGTGTGAAGTAGACAATATTTTTATTTTTTAAATATCCATTTAAAATTAAAATATTATACGATGTGACGTATATATACAATATTCATTAGGTGTTAATAAATGATTTATGACATAATAAACATCAAGTTCAATTACTTGGGAAAGGCCCATCTTTAAATATTTATACCCACATTATTTTTTACTAAATGAGTTGCTTTGGAAATACTTTATATATCTGACATAAAAGATGAAATTGAAAAAAAAAGTCAGTAAATACCAAAAAATGCCAAGAGCATCTGGAAACAATTAACGACAAAACTTAATATTAAAGATACGTTTTATATATTTAATTAAGTTGCTCGTGAACTATTTTTTCCAAATACCACTCACTTGTGCTTTTAAATTGTATTTATAAAGTTTTTCTCAAGCTAAACTGCCAAAAGTAATATAATTCGTGTAAATTGATAGTTTAATCAAAAGTTAAATTCCTTCTGCTGAAGCGTTTAGGATTTAATTAAATAATAGACTGTCAATTTATAGTCTTTATATTACTAAGCAACCATCATACACCCGGTTTTACAATCGCTGGTTAACTGCCAGTCAGAGTTAACTTTCATGTTATTATAGAAATTGAGTTTTACAATAGCTGGTCATTTTCAAGGTCGTAGTTATCTCGTAGTTAACTTTACCAGCAGATGAGGTGTGAGTAAACTAGAAGTTGGTAGTTTACTAGCAATTTCTAACCTATAAAACAATTGTCACAAAATAATGTTTTGATATTTCGTTTAAAACTGGATACGTACGAAGTAAATGCATATAGGAGTGATGAGGAGCCAAGAAGGCCCAAGGTAATCCAGTGTAGACCTAACTTTTTTTGAAGAATACATTTTTTATTCTCTATATTTCTATATTTTTCTATTAAATTTACGAAAATATCCCCCTCGTCGGCAGAAAAATGTGCGCACCTTTTATTATCCATGATGTAATTAATACTAAAAATAAAACACATTTTTATTTTTAAAATAAACGTTTCTATGTTTTGTAGTACATACTTAATTATAAACCACTAACTTATAAATCGCTTCTGACATTTATATTTGACAGTAGGTACCTGTGACTTTGAAATTCATACATTTTATGGATATTACCCATTTTTCTAGTACCAACATTATAAATTTTATTCACAACCTCTTGTTTACAAATCATCACTTAACTTTATATTGTAAAACGCAAGTGTTGTTAAAGTTGTAGTTAACCTGCAAGTAAGAGTCAACTAACACCAAAGTTAACTTGCGATTGTAAAACCGGCTGATAGTCTTGAAAAAATTTTACCGATAAAATTCTAAGCACTAGTGATATTATATACATTAAATTTGAACATGAGAGATATGACACAGGTCCACAAAAAAAAGTGGTCTCTCTGGCTGATCAGACCAATGTATCGTTATATATTTTGTCCTGCAGAATCCGAACCCGAAGTTAGAATTGTCAGATTGGCTCGTTTTTCATCTCTAGCCTCAAGAAACACCCGTAAAACCAGAAGCCAGTGTTATGGAGCCTTTCACAATGTTATGGAGTTGTAGTGTTATAGGGTTACAGTGATATGAGGTTATAACATATTAAAAATAGTTTCTAACTACTCATTTGAATGTGAAAGGCGAAATACTGGCTTTTTGGGGGTGTTTTTTGAGGTTAGACATCGGATTCGGATTCAGCATGTCAAAATACATAAAGATACACTGGTGTGGTCTGCCAGACAGAACATTTTTTTTTTGTGGGGATGTGTAATTTGATGAAACGATGAAAATATTTTGTTAACTTTCCAGGTGGTGGGATCACAATATTTCTTCTTTACATATGGAAAAGCTGCAATCTGCAACAACAACAATGAAGTGTGAAAGAATATTGCATATTATGAAGAAATTAGGTGTTGATCAAATGCCTGTAGTTGACAATAACAATGGGTAAGTTGCATCAAAATCATTTTCTTATATACAACTACCTGTTCTGTAAACCTTGATATTATCCCAAGGAACAATTTAAAAGTCATTTGGACTTGAGGAGGTTTTAAAAAAGGTTTGTCAGGGTTAGCAAATAGTCTTGTGCTTTATTGATGTTGTAGTTAAGGCCTTACTTGCTCTTATATGGTAAGTTTTAAAGCATCCTGTAAGACCTAATTATAAAGTTAATTTGCTTCTAGGATAATATGTATTTGTAATGGGTTTATCATACCTACATAAAACTCTCCATAAAGCTAATTAGTTTTATGAACGTCTTAAATTCCATTTAGATTTAAAGAGGCTTTCAATTATTCTTTATGGTTTTAACATATTTGCAATAAATGCATTTTAAATCCTTTTTAAAACTAAACATTTTCAATGCCTATTAGTACTTATTAAAGGCTATTACAAAACTAGACTCTTAAAACATCCTTGACAAATGTGATGAAACCGTTACAAAGAAAAAAAAGGCTTCTATAAATCTAAAAGGCAAATTTTAATTCCATAAAACACTTCGTAAAACCTCAATAAAACATTCATTATAAAAATAATAAACAATATGTTTGCCCGAAGTGTTGTTGCTGCATGTGTCAAATGTCAACGTGGTTCGTCTTGGAGGCGGTTCTTTTAAATCCCAAACAGCTTTTATCAAGTCCGTGTGATCTTCGTCAAATGCATTTGCATTTATGTAAGGAAGGAATTGTTTGTGATAGTATACAAAAAGACTAAAAGGACTTAATTTAAAATGACAATTAGGTTTTTAGTTGGCCGGCCATGTTTTTCTTGTTATATAAAAATATTCAAGGTCAATCTCACAATTATATTATTAATAATTATCACTTTTTCTTTAGCAAATTAAGGTAGAATTACAAGAAGCAACTGAAAATTACCGTGGGAGCCGAGAAGCAGCCTACTTTTTTAAATATGCTGATTACATGTCTATGCAAATTTTGTATGAATATTAAAATCATTATTATTTCTGAGGCGCCTTTGTTTTTTGGACCTTTCTTTTGTGGTTTTAACGATAAACTGCCGTTGGTTTTAATTTTTTTGTCATACCTGATGTCTTTTTATTTATTACCTTTTAAATCGGCCTTAGAGAGGTTATACTACCACTCTACGCTTTATAAATTTCAAATTCCATTTTATCTTTAATAAGTCTGATGGTGTGTTTGCTTAAATCAGTTTAGAAAAAATAAATGCAATAATAAAATTATTTGGATTTCATCGTGGACATTCTTATAGCTTCTCAGTTCTAATATGGACTTATAAGAGTTTTAAAAACCAGTTTTAAGGCAGCCTTCTAGGTGTTTTCTAGAAATGCAGGAAGCTAATAAAAAAGCTTCCGACAGGTTTAAAATAGGTTTTAATAAAGGTTTTAAAACGGCCTTAACAAGGTTTTCAAGAGCGGCACTATGCCTCACTAAGGAGTTTTATGATGGAATTTAAAAAGGCCTTAACAACCTTCATAAGAGTGGGCCCTTTTAGTCTACAAGTCGCGTAATGATGGTATTTAGGATATTGTTACAGCAAAATAGATTTATCAAGGCATTTTATAAATAGTATTATAGCACCCTTGTATATATTTAAGAAACCAAAATTGTTCCTTGGGTATACTTGATTGATAATGATAAAAAAATATTTAATTATTTTGATTTATTCTAAAATATTTAAGTATTTTATGTAATTTCCAGTATTGGCAAACGTTTTCCTCTCAGTGGGATTTTTCCAAAAAAATATTTTTTCTTGGGAAACCCATTTTTTTTAATTTGCTGCCAATTCTAACTTAACCTTTCAGCTCAGTCCTCAAAAATTCGTTATTTTACCATTTGGCATGTGTGTACATTTTTCTTTTTCCAAATTAATAAGGAAACAAAAAAAATTTACTTTAAAATATGTCAAGAAAAAATCAGTATTTGTCGCTTTAACGAAATTAATAATAAACATGGTAGATATAGAGCATACATTTATTATTTCTTCATAATGCACGTTTTATCAGTCAAAAATATGATAAATAAAAATTATGCATTAAATTTTTACTCCTTACTCGTATTGCTTTACTCATTAAAAAACTACCACATTACTTGCTAAACAATACTATTGCTTTATCTGTTCTACACAAACGTTAACTATCCATTTTTTAAATTCAAAAAGCAACACTCTTAAGAAATATACAGTGAGTTGTCCATTGATTTGCTGTTCGCATTGCCATTATTAATTGATGCTCCTAGTAGTGATCTTTTAATAACCAGCTAAAAATGTTTGATTATATTGTTTTTATTCATTTTTTAGTGGAATTGTTGGTATGGTAACTCTACAGAACATCTTGACCCAACTTGTTTCTGGAGCTATACAGCCGAATGACAGCGCAGTAAAAATTATTACGAGAATTTATCCAAAATTGTACAAATCAGCTAATCTTGGTTTGGTTTCCAGAGTTTTGGAAAAGGAGGCTTACATCGTTATATTGGAAAAAGAAGGTAATATATTCAAATACTCAAATAACATCACGAGAAAAGAATAACAACCTCAAAAAACACTTGAGGAGCTTCGTTTCAAAATGCAATTTCTGGTAAAATTCTATTTTAGTATAAACACCGTTTTTCTTAAATCGTCACATAATTAATAATCATCACTTATTATCTTAGCAAAAAAAATGTTTGCTAAAAAGAAATTGCAGTTTGAAAAGAAAGCAGACTTTAATTTCGTTTTGAAAAAAAAAAGTAACAGAAATTGCATTTTGAAGAGAAAAAACGTTATATATTTAGGTTTTATTATAAAAATGAACATTAGGTAATGAAAAGAAACATCCAGCAATCCATTATTTCACACTACTAACTACACACAAATAACCAGGATATTAAAGTAAACACTAAATACTAAATTATTCGTACATAAATAAAACTACTGGCAGTGCAGAAAATGCGTTCTGAAAAGAAACTACACCAAAATGTATATTTATACAGCGCAAAAATTGCGTCTTGAAAAGTTTTATCGCGTAAATTAGTAGCTTTCAACCTATAGATCCTGATCGCAATGCCATCTCTAAGTCAATAGCGAAATTTTTGTAGAAATTGCGTTTTGAAACGAAGCTCCTCACTTCTAATAGCTATTTTAAATTTAAGTTTGTTGGCATATCATTTTGTTTTATATATTTTTATTGATTACATTTGACATTTTAAACGTTTTTCAGGAACTGGCGCCTCCCAAATTGATAAGCCCATAGGAATAGTAACATCTATTGATCTCCTGCAATACATTTCTAAAGAACAGCCAAAAAGTTAAATGTGTTTTAAATTAGAGATGTGCAATGAAAAAAAGCTATCAAAATTTTAAAGTGGAAATGTGCTGAGACCACAATTAACTAGTCAATAATGATTTAAATTCCAAATGGTCTATGTAATGAAGGCAAAAGTAGTGTAAATAATTCGTGCAAAGACGAGATTACCTCCCCCCCCCCCCTCCTTTTCGAGGGTGCTGAACACGATGGAAGTGGTGAGAAAAGTTTTTGACTGCCGCAACACCCTGAAACGGCCTTTTATGTTTTCATATATAAATGGGGAGTGATTTATCAACGGGTTATATATATTTGAAATAACATGGAAGGGGGTTATAGAGTAAGTGGAATCCGGACAACAGGCCTAGGAAGTTGATTAAACCCTCCCGAGGGGTGGAAAATCTTCTTTTTTTTTCAAGTGATTCGGTTCAGATGCTTATCCCCCGTTTTCGGTGTCGCTGATCATGGGAAAAATATTCATTTTTACCTCCAACCCCTCTCATCACTCAAACGAAAAGAAACCACTCCTCACTCACCAGAAAGCATGCTATCCAGGATTTATAGGTTTTTCGGCACATGATCGTTATTCCTGTGCATATCCCTTCATTTTTCACGGAAGAGAAGGTGGTAGCGATCTGGGGGGTTGTTTCAACTCTTCCAAGGGGTGTAAAATTCATTAAATATATTTTTATCGTGATCAGCGTCTGCGAAAACGGGTAAGGGCGTATTGACGATCCAAAGTGTAATTAATGAATTTTACACCTCTTGGAAGGGTTGAAGCCACCCCCGAGGCCGCTACCACCTTCTCTTCCGTGAAAAATGAACGGATATTCACAGGAATGACGATCATGTGCCGAAAAACCTGTAAATCCTGCATAGCATTCTTTCTGGTGAGTGAGGGGTGATTTCTGTCCATTTGAGAGATGAGGAGGAGTTGGAGCTAAAAGTGAATATTTTTCCCGTGATCAGCGACCCCAAAAACGGGGGATAGCGTTTGAACCGAATCGTTAAAAAAAAAAGATCTTCCACCCCTCGGGAGGGTTTAATCAATCCCCTAGGCCTGCTCTCTGGATTCCGCTTACTCTATAACCCCCTTCCATGTTATTTCAAATATAACCCATCGATATATCACTCCCCAGACCTGTTTATATATGAAAACATAAAGAGATCCCCATAAAAGGGGTGGTTTTTGGCCGTTTCAGGGGGTTGTCACGGTCAAAAACTTCTCCCACCACTTCCATCTTATTCAGCACCCTCGAAAATGGAGGGAAAGGTAATCTCGTCTTTGCACGAAATATTTACAAAAAACTCGTCAAACAATGCTTCATTCAGGGTTTCCACCGGTTTTTTGAAAAAAAAAAGTTATCGAGTGACCCAATAGCTTTTAAAAAAGTGATCAAAAGTGACCCACTTAAAAGTAAAAAGTGACATTTAAGTGACTTGAAAACAAAATTTGGTCGTATTCAAACACAGGGAAAGATCTATAAGCAATCATAGAACAATATTATATAGACATCCAATATTTTTAATTGAAGTATTATATTTTCAGAATATAACTTAAACTTTACTTAAAAAAAAACAATTCTCAAAGAAAAACAAACAATATAGTTTCTAAAAAAGGAAAACAATCAAATGCATTGTTATCGCTAAGTAATAAATAAGTAATAATAAAAAAATATATTAGTTACACAATAATAATAAAAGATAACTATAATCTATTCAAGTCTTGGCTTCTTTGGTAAAAATTTAATTAACAAAGAACTTTTCCTTTTATCAGTTTTGTCATTTACACCATCCACTTACTTCATTTTATATTTTTCTTCGGTTCTTATAACGTGGTAAGCATCCAACAACTCCTTGACTACTCACGCACCTTCAATATCCTCCTTATTTAGTGACTTTTGAAGTTTAGATGATGCCTCTTGAAATAAACTATCTGCGGCTTTTTCTTCAATCTCTTTCTCTTTTCTTTGGTTTTAGCCTCTAAATTTTTCACAGTTTTACACTGTGCCATTTCAATTTTTTCTTTTTCAGTAAGTTTTTTTAGTCCTTCAGCCACAGAAGACTAAACAATCAGAATGGAAACTGGCGGCATATCCTTTGTACAATTTAACTCCAGAATCGCGTATCTTGTTGGAATAGATGTCAGGGGCGTATTTTGTAATGTTGTAGTCAGGGTCGCAACTAGGAGTTTATAATTTAATTTTGCGCAAATCTTCAACTTTAATCAAATTTGCAAAATCACTCTTTCTGAATTGTCTAAAAGTTGTCTTGGTTTGACATAATGCTGAACTTGTCATTTTGTTGATTTTTTAAATCTATTTTTAAAATTACAAAGTATGTAACTACTATTATTGTACAAATCAGATTTCTTTGTACATCTGGCAACTCTGTATTGAGCACCAGATTATTTGTTGTTCTCAATCTACCAAATGTGACATCGCTGTATTCTATTCCAGGAACATATGGGGATTCGATGCGCGCTTAGAAATGCGCGAACCTTCCCCCTCCCTGAAAGATTCCATTCTGATTGTTTAGTCTTCTGTGCTTCAGCTTTAGTCTTTTCTGCGTCGAGATAGTATAGGTAGCTCTTGTGGGCTCCCTTGTCTTTGGACAGTAGATCAGTTGTTATAGGTACCAAATATGCTTTGCTTTCATATTGTCTAATGTAATTAATTACATTTAATCTTGCGTAAGTCAAAACTCGAAAAATATTAATTTTCTTTGTAAAAAGTGACCTATAGTGACCCTTTTTGTCAAAAAAGTGACCTGTTACTTAAAAAGAAAAAAGTGACTAAAATCACTTTAAATGACCTCAGTGGACACCCTGTTCATTACATAGACTAAATTACTATTATGTGCTATTAAACACTCTTCGCACTTGTTGCTTTCTCGCCGTTCTCCTCGAATCTCTTCAATTCTTCATGTAGGTACTTTGTGCGCCACATCATTACTTCATTTTTAATCTCGAACTCAGGAAGAGGATGTAATCTTGTAACCTTAAACGTAATGATCCAGCGCATACAATTAGAAAATGTTAATATTGGCCACAAACATACAGTGTCGCCGTAGGTGAGAAGTGAGGAAGGGATTCAACCAGACCTAGATCGAACGGGTTTTTTCGTTGAGTTCTTTTTCCCATGCCAGCAATGCCAGAATTTTTTAGTGCATCGCCAAGTGTTTTAATGTTAATTTTAATTACTTTTAAGCAGAGTTGGGTCGAGGAAACTTTCCAAATTTGATAATAGTCTCTGTAAATTCATGTAAATAATATAATTGTATGCACTTATTTGGTATCAAAATGAAGCTTGCACCATCACGAATCAGATTTCACCATAAAATAGCCTATCAACATACCCAATGGAAAGTTAGAAGGAAAACTTCCTGGATTTAGGTATATATTTTGTCTCCAAACTGACATTTGTGCATCACATCGACTTAATATGCAATAAATCTCTAAAAGTACTAGGTTTCATTAAAAGACATACTAAAGATTTTAGAAACATAACTGCCATAAAATCATACATTTCACTAGAAAGTGCATATAGATAAGATAGAAAGAATGCAAAAAAGATTCTTACGTTATGCTACATATAAGGTCAACATTGCTACTGATAATATTAATTATAATGTAATTTTAAATAATTTAAATCTTTGTACCTTGGAACAACGCAGATATTGTCTTGGCATTCAAAATTAGCAATGGCATTATAATAATAATATCTTTATTTTCATAAGACCTGTTACAGGTATTGAAATATAGTCAAATTTGCATTTGCGTAAAATATATTAAAAACACATAAGTCTAGACAAGATCATATTGTAAACATGATACAGAACAAATAAGTAAATAAAGACGAGAGATGCTAATATAAACTAAGTACACTCATGAAAACTAGTACAACTTAAATATTCACTTATAGAATAAAAGCTGTGCCTAATTAAAGTGGTACGAACTGTGCTCTTAAAGAGGTGAATGTTGTTAATACTTTTTATATTTTTAGGGAGTTTATTATAAAGCTTGATGGACATGACATAGGGCCCATTGGCTACTATTGACAGTTTGTGTTGGGGAATCGTCAGATTTTGACTGATGACTTAAGTCATGATCAGTAAAGTTGTCCCTAGGAACATAGTTGTTATAATGAGACTTGACATAGGACACACATCTGAGTATGTAAAGGGATGTTACCGTTAAAATATTAAGTTCTTTGAATAAAGTTCTGCAGGAATGACGTAGAGTTTTAAAGTTTTTAAAGGTCATAGTACGTAAATTCTTTTTCTGCAATATAAGGATTTCATTTATGCAACTGCAGTTACCCCAACAGATAACACAATAATCAAGGCTAGATTGTACATGGACATAATACATTTTTAATATATCTATATTGACAAATTTTCTCATCTGCCATATCAGAAAGCAGTGTGTAGATAATTTGGATAGTAACGAGTCAATATGATCGTTCCATGTTAAATGAGAGTCGATATGTACACCCAGATATTTTACAGCATTATTTTGTATGATGGTTTTATTATTAGCTCTTACTAACAAGTTGATTTCAAGCTGCTTTGTAGAGAATACCATTAGATTGGCATTATTGACTCACCTGAATTACTCTCTTCAGTAGACTTCTATGTTCCCCAGAGACATTTAAAAGAAACTTATAAATTTTTTATTCAGAATCATCGAACCTTATATGGTTCTAATTTAGGTACGAGTAGAATTGTAAGAAGATAATAATACTCGACTGGATATTTTTAATACCTCAGTCGATAAGTTGAAAAGACATTTGATGTGATTATTATTTATAGCTTTAAGATAACTCTGTATAAGTTAATGTTTGCTTTTCATATCTTCCTGATCTGAGTCGTTTATTTATGTTAATTCTATATCTTTTAGTGTTGTTTTTAAATGTGTTTATTTATTTTTGTAATTAATTTATTAATTGTTATTTAATCATATTTTTTTAAAGTTTTATGTGTAATTAATAAATAAATAAAATAAATAAATAAAACTTTCCGTCGGAAAGTTTCTAACTTTCCATTGGGTATATTGATAGCTATTTTATGGTGAAATCTGATTCGTGATGATGCAAGCTTCATTTTAATACCAAGTAAGTGCATACAATTATATTATTTACATGACTTTTACAGACTTCTATCAAGTTTGTTAAGTTTCCTCTCTCCATCTCTGCTTTTAAGTCTCTTTGCAGATTGTTTTAAACCAAAACCTACCTGCCATAGGCAGGTAGGAGTTTTAACTTTTATTGTTCAAGTTCTTGTTAAACTAAACCGGACCTGTTCTGTAAGGCCCTACATTTACCACGGCGCTGTGCACCGTGTTTGTCTGGCTGGCTCCGGGACAGCATCCGGCGAGGCACATTATGTATATTAAAATGCTTAATAAATTTGTTTATTACTACCAGACCTAGACTAGATCACCGAAGTAAAGCAACGTCGCGCGTGGTGAGGACTTGGATGTTCTGGCAGATTCAAATCGCTGGAAAATATTGCAGAACAATACAGTCATATGAAGTAATTTCAATATATCAAGCTGTGCACATCATCGCTAGTGATATTCTGATGTCATGAATGAAGTACCAACTCCAAATTATATGCAAATTCCATATACATATATGGATCACCTAGGTTGGAATTGCATAAAAACTTAATTTACAAAGTAGATTGCCACACGTTGCTTCAAATAATTCGGTTAAACTTGCACTGTGTTCTCATTTTGTTGAATATTAAATTGAGTTTGTTGGTTTAATCAGGGAAAGTTTTATAATTAGGTGAAGTTTAATAAGTGTATTTTCCAATACTAATATTATTGCAAATAATTTAATTTGCCAAAACAAATAGTTACTTCTAACTCATGTAACTGGAATAAATATGTTAAATTGAGTTTGTTTTAGTTTGTTGGTTTAATCAGTGAAAGTTTTATAGTTAGGTGAAGTTTAATAAACGTATTTTTCAATACTAATATTATTGCTAATAATTTAATTTATCGGTTCTTGTAAAAACGAATAGTTATTTCGAACTCGTGTAACTGGAATAAATATAACGTCATATTCAGGAGTGATGTCCAACGTTTGAAATATTGAAAACACTCTAGTATCGATTATTAAAATTTTGCTATTATACAGTTATTATAATTTGTAAGGTCCTTCTTTGCCAATATATTTTTGCAGAATAAAAATATATATCTATGCCTTAGCATAAAACAAAATATCAACATGGTACGAGAAAGGCAATTTTGCCAAAAATATGACATTTCATATCTGAAAACTTTCTGAAACTGGATTCTTACCTCCGAGAACTTTCCAATAGGATTTTCTAATTGCCCATCTCTATTTTAAATTTAATGTACTAACAATCTATATTGTGCATTTATTTACAATGTGTAAATATTAATAAAGACATTTTAACTAAATAGTGTTATTTCGTTTATAAGAGGCCCCAGTTTGCTTAAAAAATTTGACATCTCTATGTAAGTAAGTATGTGTGGAAATCCAGTTATATCCATGTGGGACACAGTCAATGGTAACAGAAAACTTTAAAAAGTGTCTTTATCAAACACCTCTAACCTAGAGGCAGACGTTCTCAATCAAGATTGGTAGACTATGAGGTTCCTTAATATACAGCATTTAGGCGAAGAAATCAATGCGGGGGTGAAAAGTCAGACTATCTTTGTTCTTCGAACGCGCAGTAGCGGCGCAGTTATCTCACTCTAGAAGAACCGTCCGTACTGGCCGGAAATATGGTCTGACATTACTATGATCTGTAGTGTTACATTCTACAACTTATCCTCATTACCAGCATGCAGAACACTGACACAAAATGCGAGGATAATTACCACCGACCTCAAAAGCGGGTCATTGCGAGCCTGTTCCAGTTACGAGTTCTTTGCTTAATTAACATTACACAAATTCTTGCAATATTTTGAATAAGGCCCTGCATCTGGTGTGATTTCACACCAGCTGTTCATTGGCTAATGTCATTTTTTGGTGGGGATTGTGAGTTATTAGGCCACCTTAGAGTATACCAACCTTGGTTCTCAATGACTTTTTCACTGACATTGCCGCAAAAATTATAAAAAATCTACCTAAATCAAAAGCTCATACTTTGGTCTCCTCAAGCATAATGAAACCAAACCTAACCTTCAGTTTCAGACCGGTAACTTGTGAAGTAAGTAAAGCTATTGATATGATAAAGCCTAAAGACAGTAGGTACAGACTGTTTTGATATGAATGCCAAAATCATTAAATTTGTAAAAAATGTTTTAATTAACAAAACTTTTCAACTACATATAATGGAATATATCCCAGTTCGTTTAACGTCATTAAAGTTATTCCTATATTTAAAAAAGGCTGCCAATTATCCAAATAATTATAGGCTTATATCATTATACCATCAAGAGTTTTGGAATACTTACTAAAAAACCAAATCACTATTTTCAGTCAGTATGATAAATCCGAATCAATTTGGATTTCAGCAAGGGAAGTCAACTACCCTCGCTATAAATAGAATAGTTGAGAACATTAGTCAAAGGCCTTGAATCATGAATGTTTGTAGGCTAATCCTTCTGTGATTTAAGTAAGGCCTCTACGTCTCTCCGGGAGCACGTCTTGGCTTCACTGCCCGGACCACGTGGATGAAGTACCGCCATAAAACTTCCCCAGTCCCAAGGTATTGTGCGCTCCGAAGGGACGCATGGTCAGAGGGGAGCCCGACCACTAGCGACAAACCTCGGGGCACAGGCGCACTCCGTTGTTATAAATGCCTTTCACATATGTAAGGAATTCCGTGCGTGGCGACCATCCTTTCCCCTTTACTCGTGGAGAGGGAGGGGGTTCCTCAGCATGTTCTGTGCAGACCCCCTCATCACAAAACCCACGAGCGCAGTGTGGGAAGTGAAGAAGTTGGGGGAGGGGGTGTCCGTGACTTGGCCCAAGGAACAATTTAAAAGTCATTTGGACTTGAGGTTTTAAGAACGGTTCGTTAGGGTTAGGAAATAGTCTTGTGCTTTATTGATGTTGTAGTTAAGGCCTTTTAGGCTTCCAGTATACTTGCTCTTATATGGTAAGTTTTAAAGCGTTCTGTAAGTCTTAATTATAAAGCTAATTTGCTTCTAGGATAATAACATTTGTAATGGGTTTATCATAACCTACATAAAACTCTCCATAAAGCCAATTAGTTTTATGAACGTCTTAAATTCCATTTAGATTTAAAGAGGCATTAAATTATTCTTTATGGTTTTAACATACTTGCAATAAATGCATTTTAAATCCTTTTTAAAACTAGACATTTTCAATGCCTATTAGTACTTATTAAAGGCCATTACAAAACTAGACTCTTAAAACATCCTTGATAAATGTTGTGATGAAATCGTTATGAAGAAAAAAAGGCCTCTATAAATCTAAAAGGCAAATTTTAATTCCATAAAACACTCCAAAACCTCAATAAAACATTCATTATAAAAATAATAAACAATATGTCTGCCTGAAGTGTCGTTGATGCATATGTGTGTGTGTGTGTGTGTTAATTAAAAGCATTTCACGACTTACTGATGTGTAATTAAGTCTTTTTTGGAAAGGTGGAAGAAAATAAAAAAGAGTGGCCATTTTAAAAGGACTGTTAAAACATACAAATTATTTTGAGGTCAAGTTTTTTGTATCAAATGTCAATGTCCCAAACGTTTTATTACAGCTTTTATCAAGTCCATGTGATCTTCGCCAAGTGCATTTGCATTTTTGTAAGGAAGGGATTATTTGTGATAGTATACAAAAAGATTAAAAGGACTTCATTTAGAGTAAATGTTCTAGGTCATTACCATTATTAGAATATATAGTTTAATGAGAGGACTGTAAAATGACAATTAGGCTTTTAGTTGGCCGGCCATATTTTTCTTGTAATATAAAAATATTCAAGGTCAATCTCACAATTATAATTATCACTTTTTCTTTAGCAAATTAAGGTAGAATTACAAGAAGCGACTGAAAATTACCGTGGGAACCAAGAAGCAGCCCACTTTTTAAAATTTGCTGATCACGTGTCTATGGATATTAAAATCATTATTATTTCTGAGGGGCCCTTATTTTTTGGGCCTTTCTTATGTAGTGTTAATGATAAACTGCCGTTGGTTTTAATTTTTTGTCATAAATCGGCTTTACAGAGGTTATAGTGCCACTCTACGCTTTATAAATTTCAAATTCAATAAGTCTGATGGTGTGTTTGCTTAAATCAGTTTAGAAAAAATAAATGCAATAATAAAATTATTTGGATTCCTTCGTGGACATTCTTATAGCTTCTCAGTTCTAATATGGACTTATAAGAGTTTTAAAAACCAGTTTTAAGGTGTAGCGTTCTAGGTGTTTTCTAGAAATGCAGGAAGCTAATAGAAAAGTTTCTGACAGCTTTAACCCTTTCACTGCTCAAAGCGTGTATACGCGCGAAAAATAAATGGGCCCACTGTGCTCCAAGCGCGTTAACTCGCCTGCCGTTTTTAAATTGGTTCAGACTGCTCAAAGCGATTTAACACGCGTATATGTACTATTAGTACATTTTTATATACTTACACAAGTTTCTGTTGTACCTTAATATTTTTGATAAGAAAGTTGTTTTGTTTTTATGTTTATGTTCACTTGTACTGTTTTTAACCATTTTTTAAAAATAAATTATTATTATTGAAACTAGAGCACTTGGTTTTTGTTTTTCTTTCAATTTTATATATAATAATAGACTATGCATACAATAAACCAAATCAAATAGTAACGTAATATCGGATCTGCGTACTCCAAGCGCGTATACTCGCAAGCGGTCAATTTATTGCGCACTACATGAGAATTATGTGAAACCGCGCTGCGCAGCGAAAGGGTTAAAATAGGTTTTAAGAAAAGTTTTAAAACGGCCCGAATAAGGTTTTCAAGAGCATAGTGATGCTCTTGAAAACCTTATTCGGGCCGTTTTAAAACTTTTCTTAAAACCTATTTTAAGCTAAGGAGTTTTATGATGGAATTTAAAAAGGCCTTAACAACCTTCATAAGGGTGGGCTATTTTAGTCTACAAGTCGGTTTATGATGGTATTAAGGATATTGTTACAGCAAAATAGATTTTTCAAGACATTTTATAAATAGTTTTATAGCACCCTTGTATACATTTAAGAAACTAAAATTGTTCCAAAGCACCCGAGCCTCTTGTCTGGGTTCCCGAGCCAGGGGAGGATAGGGAAAAACAGGCCCATTCCAGCTGAAGGTGCAGATAAACCTGCATCATAGTAAGGAGGCCACGGGGGTCCTTACTAAAGTGAAGCAGGGGTGGAAAAAAAAGGTTGAAGGAATGAGGAGGCTAAGCAGTCCTCACTAAAGTGATGCAGGGGTGCGAAGTGAAGCAACGTCATGAGCGGTGAGGACTTGACATCAAAGAACACCGCGTGGGGAGGCTCTTGCCGAACAGAGCACCGAAGTAGACAAGTAGTTGACTGGGGCGGTTACCAGCGAGGAACGCTGCGTAGCAAAGCCGTTACTGACAAAGCATATTATACTGCATGGTCTGGACTGCAGGATATAATATCAATAGGGAAAGACTCGGGGAATGGACTCCGCCCATTTTTTCAGACCTGCTGCCAACGACAATTAACCTAATCCTTGCCTGTGTCACCTTGACAGGAATATTAAAATGGACAGTGTAAACTAAGACAGGGAGAGCACAATAAGCCCAGGAGGCTGCAGTGCCCTCATAGTATTCTTTACAGACGAGCCCTAGGAAGAGGGGTTTTAGTAAGTTAGAGGCTGACACTCAGGCCCATTCCAAGTTGGGATGGGCAGCCCGTGTGGATTTCCCTTCAGAAAAAAAAAGGCCTTTGATGGTGTATTAAATCGGAGTATTATGGATTTTTACCAAATGCCAGTTCAATGCTTGGTCTAATATCGTTATTAATTTATATAAACGATCAAAAAGATCAAAGATCCACTATTAGGGCAGTCTCTCAGCATTTGACAGTATCAATCATGTTCACTTACTTACAAGATTGGAAAAGTATGGTTTTCGTGGCACCAGTCATATAATTATTAAATCCTGTCTCACAAACAGAAGGCAGTGTATGCATATAAAAGACGAATGTACTGAAAACATCAAATTGGGAGTATGTGAAGAGTGGGGTTCCTCAGAGTAGAATCCTGGGACCTCTACTCTTTTTGTTATACAGATAATTTAAATTATTTTATAGAGTAGAGTTTGAAAACACTTTAATAATTTATATTTATCATAAAACACAATATTTTGCACATATATACAAATTGTATCTTAAATGGTCAATAAACATTCTATTCTATTCTATGCCTTCACCAAAAAACACTTTGGAGCAGTCTAATGGGGTACAACTCGTCTAACCCAAGAACTTTACAGCCAGAATTGGTATCTTTAAAATTGTGAACATCAGGATCCAAATCTGAAGATTTCCAAGTGTAATTCGACCTTTGTCTTTTTAGGAGTGCAGTTGAAATTTCCTCTTCGGATTTCAAAGGATGCATCATTATCAGTCAAATCTTCGAAAGGTGTCCTTTCATGTGGTTTTATAGCTGAAGTACTCGTACCTGTAGTTGATTCGCCGTCGTCGCGCCATCAACAATTTTCTGACTCGCTGATATCACTCTTGTTATCGCTTTCACTGTTTGCTAAAATTTCGTAGAGCTCGTCATCTATATAATACTTTTTTCATCTTAAATTTGCCATTGTAACACTATTACACAATAATAAATGTTTCTAATACAATAAGTACACTGTAATTCCCGTTCGTAGAAACCTGTTAGTTTAAAGCCCGCCCACATTACCTTGAGGGGCGTCACTCTGCTGGAATTGGCCCATATATATCTGCTGACTTGTTGTATGTATACGGCGATAGCAGCCTACCACTATAAATAGTTTCTTTACGAGAAACGTATATGTACGCCCAGAGCAGTTTCGAACGAAACATACTTATACATCCAGAGCAGTTAAAAGGTTAAAGCTAAATGTAAAAAAAAATCAAAAATGATAAAATTTTCTACCACCTCAAAAGAGATCATAAAAGTCCATTTACACAATGGGGAAATTACCTCATCTTTTTACACAAAATTCTTAGGTATAATGATTGATAGAATTCATTTTAAAGAGCACCTAAATTATTTGGCCCCAAAAGTATAAGCTCCTTTTGCTATGCTTTGAAAGTGTTGTCACAGTCAACTGATGAAAGCACATGTTTGAATGCTTATCATGCATATGTGAACTCTAAAATAAGATATGGTAAAAGATTAGATTCTCTAATCTTTGATATGGTATTATCTTTGAGGTAACACATCTGATGCTGTTCGTATTTTCATCCTTTAAAAAAGATGCATAAGAAGTATATACAATCTCAAGCAAACTGACTCATGCAAATCCCTCTTTGCTGAAAAAAATTTACTTATTCTTCCATTATTGTATATACCTGAAAGTGCTTGCTTCGTGAAGGAAAATTATGAATTTTTCGTCAAGCTTGAAATGGGACATATGTAATACACGTCAAAAATATGTTAAAACCCATCAAAACTCGCTTTACTTTTGTCCAAAATAGTGCTGTTGGACAGTTACAAATTACCAAACTCCTTAAAAATGCTGCATAAAATGTATTTAAAAAAAGTTAAAAGATCTACTGTTAACAAAAAGTATTTATTCTGTAAATGAATATTTCTCTGCTAACTTAGTTTAACTCATATTCACTTTTGCTTAAATTTTATGGCTAAGGCCTTTTTCTTATGGCGCTCTTCTTTCTTGGTGTTCTTTCTTCGCCAACTTGTCACCCCCAGGGGTAGTCATCGATCTGTTTGGAAAAACTTTGGGGTATTTCGACTGGGACTGACTGCCGGTACACAGAATGTTAATTGACATATCCTGCCGTCCGGATTGTCTCAGAGGTAAGGATGAGCTGTGTAGCTCGAGGAAGTGCAGGCCTAAGTACTTTTGGTAGCACTTTCGGCCTGCACGGAGCTAGATGACTACAAGTACCGGATGGTGTTTGTTTGGTTGGGTGATCGTCATGTCTCTTCTGTGGGTTTTTTCATCAGTGGTGGTATGATTCACATATACTCACCCGTTGTCCATGATCTGTATCTTCAGCTTATCATTATTGCCACTGATGTCGACATTGAATGCCACGTAATTCGTTCTCATTGGCTTAGAATTCGAATTTCTGCCCCCCCTCCACTCATCAATTTTTTTCCCAGCAGAAGTGTCCACCATTCACTTAAAAATCTGGTCACCCTGTGTAAACTTGACACTGTTCAACAGAATGAGCATACCTGTAACTGTATGCACCTTGATGTTCACTGTGAGTATGGCGCCATCTTGCATCTGCTTTCTTTATTCCACTTTTACGTAGAGATGATACAAACCAGTATTTTCCGAGAACAGGTCGTCCTGTTCCTGTTCCATCGGCATACCAGTTCTAAATACCTATTCCAGATACCTGTTACTAGTCCCTGATTAGCAAATAATAAGACTTTTAAATATCTGACTACTAGATTCTCACCACAGAAGAAGAAACAATCAGAAGGGAATGTCGGCAAAAAATCCTTTGATCTCGTGTTGTAAATTTCCGCCATTCTTTTGTTGGGCGAGTTCAGGACAGTACTCAATATTTTTTACCCCTTTTAGGAACGGCCCGGTAGAGATTCAGAAAACCTGTGGAACATTAGATGAAGACAAATAATATTTGTTTTAGATTTTCAATATTTCTTAACTAGTTAGGCGGCATCATGATATATAAACTGTATCACGAGGCGAGATCACGCCACTCGCCATTTGTCGCAGACGATCCGGTTACAGAAGAAATCCGTGATCCGGGCCTGGCACAATATTTTACAATTCCGTCCGAGATTGACAGTGCGCGATGTAGATGCGCGAACTTTTCGCGCCAATGAGAGATTCTATTCTGATTGTTTCTTTTTCTGTGATTCTCACTCCGTCGAGTTCGAGATGAATCGGGAACAAAGAAAGCAGTCACCAGAAATGCGTCCCAGTGACATGTATTGAAACAGCGACATAATAAGGAGAGACTGGAAAAGTAGGCGTGGCACATGGCCAGAACATATTCAAGCAACTAGTCCGCATGGGCGTCACTTGAACTTAACGTTATGGAATTTGCGAATATTTTAAAAATGTATAGAGCAGCATGTACTCCGTTTTTAAATATAATATAATTTATTACTACTTCTACAGCAATTTGACTAATAGATTTGAGCTCAACTAATAATAGAATAGCAATAAAAAACAATATTCATTCATTAATTGTATCCCTCAAAGCAGTACTCCACTGCAAATCTTGGCAACTAGGGCCAACAAATGCACCCCCACCGCGTCCCACGGACGTTTATTGTTTGTCCAAACAAACCGTACGTATACTGAATTGGGATTGCCCCTCTATACTTTAGACCTCGTTGTATTGAAATGCGGTTTGTTCATCCAAACGTCACTAACTCATCACCGGTCACTTGTTAATGGACAAGAACGAAAATGGTATTATATTTTCTATTTCTTTTTATTGCATAGACACGTGCACAGACATCTCTCTCTTTCTCTCTCTCTCTGCTCTGTTGAATATTGTGATATCCAATATAATTTGTGACAATTTGGCACGTGACATAATTCAAAAATTTTGAAAGCGAAAGTGACATTTGTAATTTGTATACGTTCATGTCGCATGTGTCAAATTCTGATGGGTTATAATTAGAGTTGAACCTCATCTGCTCCATTGGATTCTCAAATTATTTTTATGTAAATACGAGTGTAAAATGTAAATATATAATTATTCAAGTTTTAAAATAAAAGTAATTTAGAGGTGGTGCCGTTTATTCTACGAGTCTGGGAAAGTGAAGTCAGTGTAGTGTGTCATTTTGAAAACAAAAATCAAGACAAAAATTTAAAAGAAGTTTACACTCGCAATATATACAGTATTCAGAATATTGTAGATGTAGAATTTTACTCGCAGAATATCTAAAAATCATTTTGCTGATACACAAAGTGTGACAATATAAGAAACAGCGACAAAAAAATATGTCGTTTTAAATATGAAAAAGGTCATTTTGACGTCACTAGTTTTTTTATGACAAAATTTGCGGTTTAAACCAGATCAAAGGATCGATAACAAAATTTTGACTAGAAGTTAAAATATCAGTGTTCTCAACATAACAGTCATCACACTTTTTAGACAAATGACAAATGTTGTCTTTCAATGGCGCAAGATGTATATAGCAAAATGGCTGAGGATCAGTGGATGTTAAATGAAGATGGTTATTTAAATGTGGACACGGATGTTAAGGAAATTATTTACCACCCTTCTCTTAATGTTATCTTAATATGTACCAAAAGTGGAGTGGTTCGTGTTCTTGACGTAAATTCAGGTGTCATTCTCCAGTCCAGTTATCTTTCAGGTAAATATTTTTCTTTTAACGCAATGTTACTAATTTATCTAAATAATGATCCAATTCTTATGTTTTAGCTTTAAATCAGAATGAAGTTAAGTGTAAATACATTCCCCTAGTGGACAGGATATTGTTTTCGGATGGCCAGGCATTAGGAGTTAGGTCTGATTACAATGGAGTTTTATTACTTGACAGTATTCTTCAGAAGACTATTAGTGATGGTAAAGAAGAAGTAAAATTAGAATTGCCACTTTCGGAGGTAAATTCGTGACCTATGTAACGTGGAAATATGTTAATTTATTTTCATTTTGTAGGCTATTATTTTAAAACAGAGCCTCTCCACTGCAAATATAAATGGCATCGAGCAGATCATAAATGAGCTCACAAATGTCATTTCTAACGCCCAGAAACAGTACAAGAAAGGCATTAAAGCCCAAAAGGTAAGTCGACCACAATTGTACCTCTACTACAATATACTTTTGTACTTTTGTTGATTATAAATTTCATTTTTGGTCCTGCTTATATGTTCACTTAGTTAAACCACAGCTAAACATCTAGAATGAGAGCTGCCTTTGTTTGATATACAAATTTCCTTCTCGGGAAACGATCGAAAAATTGGGAATTGATTTTATTTGAAATAAACTAAGTATTATGCAAATAAGCCCAATATTGTGAAATAAGTAAAAAGTGACTTCCAAAGGCTACACCGTATATTATACATATGAATATACAAGTGATTTATGATCATAGAACAAAAAGCTTATTCGATGTGTCTGACTAATCCCATTTGTATACAATATTGTTGTTCAGTGTGATGGATCTGTAACACTTGAATTATTATGTTCTATGCTAGAGATGTAAATAATGTAATGGCCTAATCTATCTTTACCGCATTTTCTTCTAAAATAAAACCATAAAACTTTCCATGATTGCAAATTAATAAAATTAGAGCAGATTTTTTTTTAAATAAAACTCCTAGGTAAGTTTTAGGAGAATAAACACGGTATAGGTCTATCACTATACTTAAGGTAGATATACAATTGATCTTTATATAGATATATAAAGATCAATTGTAAATTGTTAAAGTAGTATTATTATGAGAAGATGACAGGGGTGGAGCCAACATACGCGAATGTTTTTACCAGTGATATAGCGTCATTTGAGGTATAGGGATGTGTAATTGCAATAAAAGTTTCGCGGTCAAGGAGCTGTGTAATAGAGTATAGATTAAAACCTGCCAGCTGTTACGAGTAGGCTATGCGCACCCCCATTGTTTTTCAAAATCACTATTTAGTTTTCCATTACGTCGCTTGTGCACTACTTGCATTCTTGAATCATACAACGTCTGCGCAAATCTGCATCTTGCGCGACTTTTACTACTGTCAGTTGTCTTGTCAGTTTGTCACGCCATTATTGTTTACATATCTGTGCTTTGTGTTCTGGACATTAAGCTGATAATTATTAAATCGATAATGCAGGAGTCCCTTTGCTTATTTGTAAATAACGTGAGTTTCCAATTAAATTGACTAGAAACGATGCTGTTCTGTTGAATATTAAAAACTGTAACTGTAAAGGGTTTCAAGTGTTGTGACTTCTAGAAATTCTCTAACAAGGACATAAATATGCATTGGTATTATTCATTTGCAAAGAACGTGACTCCCAAGAAATTGACTAAAAATGAAAGACACATGGGTTGTACACTTCTGTGCAATGAAATCCCGTACACCTATTTTCGCTTTACAAGTAGTCTTTTATTTGCATGAGGATCAGGTCACTTCTGAGTTTGGTCACATAATTCAGCAGTTTGTCATATTTTATTTACAAATGATCTAAAGTCACAAGTAATCAGGTCAGATCCCCCCTTCCCGATGCTGCTCCACCCCGCACAGGATACTCACTTCTGAACTTTTGGTTAGTTAAGTGGTGGGGTAGAAATACCGACATTTGACAGTTTTTTTTCGTCGAAATTCTAATCTAAAAATATCCAAGAATGAAATGCTGCGTACAATCCTACAAACCAAGAATATTGAATTAACTTTTTAAGTTGTCAAAAGACAAACAAAACTGTTTTATTTTATTTGCTTCAAGTCAGGTCAATTTTGACCCAGTCAGATGTGACCCAAGTGAACTAATCCTCATGCAATAAAAGACTACTATTAAATCATTCTTTATTTATTTGTCAGCGTCAGTGTCATATTTTCGCAATGCCAAAATTAACTAAACATGAAAAAATTTTAATTCTCTCTAAAATTGAAGAGATATGGTCTATGAGAGCAGTTGCTAACCATTATCAATTGAATAAAAGTACTGTTGAGTGTGAAGAAAATAAGTGGGAAAAGATGGTTCAGGCTGATCGAGAAGTTCAGGTCTCATTCAAGATGAAGCACTCCTTGGCTATTTGAGGGAAAATCCGACATTTGTTTAACACAGCAGGAGACGCTGTGTTCATGACAAATTTTCCAGCATCAAGTTCAACAGCTAGCCGAAGGATAGGAAAATCGGAAATAAAAAACTGTACAAGTGCCACGAAGACCATATTAACAGAGGCAAGCCCGCATTATGTTTTGTTTAAATTGTGTCTATCGCCCGTTGAAGTTTTGGAATAATGTTGTGTTTACCGATGAAAAGTTTTTCAGTCTTGTGATGACGGACATATGTACAAAATATTAGGTTACATTATTTACACATTAAATACAATCGCAGTTATGTGCAGTCGTATCTGTGAATTTTTTTAACGTCAGTTTTTGCATTTGTTATAAATCGAAATCATTCCCATCGAATGGTGTAAAAAAGTAAAAAAAAAAAAAAACAAAAATACATACCTATGTTTTTCTTCTGGATTAACATTATTCAAATATACACATATACTTATGACGTTTCACAATCAATGTCAGTTTTTATAACCTATATGATAATAAAAAAATCAAAATTCCAATAAGATTGATTCACACCACTTAATATTAGTGAAAACTGGATTGCTTGATTTTTCAAATGAACGGGATTTCATTGCGCAGAAGTGTACGTGTTGTGTTGCTACTTCTAAAAATTCTATCAAGGATGTAAAAATGCATATTATTGATTTGTGAAGAACGTGGCTCCGGCGAAATTGCCAAAAACCAACTGTTCGATATTGTTCAATTTTAAAGACTGATAGGTTCTACGTGTTGTGTTGCTACTTCTAAAAATTCTAATAAGGACGTGAAAATGTATATTATTTAATTGTATTATAGGTATTTTGATACATTAGTTACTTAACACTTTACCTATTTCAACGCAGTTTGAGCATCTTAATACTTTTGTAATAATTTTACTTACATTAGTTACTTTTCAAATGTATTTTTAAATGTTATTCTATTTACTGTAATGATTTTCCGTTAAATTAATAAATGATCAATTTCTAGTTTCAAAATGACTTATTTAATTTTAAGGCCATCATTAGACTATAAAAGTTCTTTGACAAAGATCTTTTATGAAAGATATTTTATGAGTGTTAGATATTTTATCTCATAAAATATCTTTTATAAAAAATCTTTGTCAAAGAACTTTTATTGTCTAATGATGATGATGATCGTTTAAAATTCCCGCCTGTACCAATCCCACCTATATCAAATAGGCGGGAATACAGCGATGCCTGCGACGTAATGTTTGCAGTTTGAAAAAATACTAAGAGTTGCCTATATATGTAATATATAAGTGTAGATCACTCTATATTATTGACAAAACTTGAGAAATATGGAGTTGCTCATGATTGGTTTGCATCATATCTTGCAAATAGAAATCAGCAGGTCTGTATTGAGGATGTTGTATCTGACTCGCAAACTGTCAGCGTTGGAGTACCTCAAGGGTCTATATTGGGGCCCACACTTTTTATTATTTATATCAATGATATGCTGAATTTTATTCAACATCCATCATGTTTGACAGTTTCGTATGCTGATGATACGAACATTTTAATAAAATCTAATACCCTAGCTGATGCTGAAGACTGTGCAAAAACTATATATGATAAAGTAATTTTGTGGACTGAAAATAATAAACTGTGTATTAACCAAAGTAAAACAACCTGTATTCTCTTTAGAACATTGCAGTCTAATATTGTCTTCAACACTAATATTCTTTTATCTCCTACTACAAGCGTGAAGTATGCCAATGAATCAAAAATGCTTGGTTTGAAAATTGACTGTAGCCTTAAATGGTTTAATCATATTCATGATATGTGTGGAAAACTGTCAAAGATCTGTTATGCATTGGCGATAACATCTAAACAATGTAGCCTATCAATAGTAAGACAGTTGTATTTTGCTTCTTTTCATTCTTGCATAAAGTACGGTATAGTACATTGGGGTTCCTCATCCGAGACAAATAGAGTTTTTTTGCTGCAAAAAAAGGCAATACGTATAATAGCCAATCTGGGATATAATACTTCCTGCAGGGAAGCCTTTAAAAGCTTAAACATTCTTACCTTGAACTCTATTTACATTTATGAGTTGTCATGTTTTGTTTACAAAAACAGAATCAAATTTAACGAGATTAGAACTGATCATCCATATAGCATTAGGAAAAAAGATCTCCTTTTACCAAAAGAACACAGAACGGCTTTATACCAAAAAAGTCTTTTTTTCATGGGTTGTAAATTTTTTTATTGTTTGCCTGAGCATATTAAATCTATGACAACATTTTTTAAGTTTAAAAAGGCTTTAAAATCACTTTTGTTGGACATAAACAGCTATAATGTTGACGAATTTTTACAAAATGTGTGACTACTTTTCTCTGGTTTTTTTTTAATTATTTGTGAATTATACCCTACAATACTTTCAATTGCTCACTGTTCACATGTTTTTTGTGTGTATATGTTTTTACAATGTTTTTTGTGATATTTATCTTTGTATTTCTACCGACAATATTTCTTAACTGCGCTTTGTACAGTTTCTGAAATTAATAAATATTATTATTATTATTATTATTAAGTCTTTAATCTATGGTTACGAGTAGCCTTTGTTCAGGAGAAGTATAAGAATAGTAATTTGTACTAAACTTTGCCTATAGTCGAGAATCTAAAGGTCCGAATTCGATCATGGGGTATGAACTCGCAGGTATAACATTAAAAAAATATGGATATTATCCAGAATTGTATGCCGAATTCGATTCCAGAGGGCGCGATGTCGGCCAAGATTGCGAAATTGCAAAAAAAGTAATAATTTCGAAAAAAAATTGGAACTTAAATATTGCATTATCTTTCGTTTACATTGCATTTACGAGCTTATTTATAAAGATTTTTTAATAATTCTTATATCAATCGAAAGCTTAATGTTTATAGTTTCATACAAGTGTAATAGAGAGACATTATTTTCATTATAAACAACACTATAAATTGTTTAAACAATATGTGCTCGGAAAGTGTAGTGTAATTTTCGGCAACGAAGTACTTTTGTTATTATTGCAGTTAGATGTGTAGCTATTTGAGACGAAATACGTGGAATAGACCGATGAACATTTTTTATTAAAACAATTTTTTAATTCGCTGAATAATTTAGGAGATACGATTTTTTAAATGTAGGGCGCGCGGCTGTAGTCGTAACTCATCATAATAATAAATATAAGCGTGGCCTCGGGTACGCGATTTGCAAATATACTGTGATGAGTCATGAATTTGAAGTGCAGGATAATATTAAAATTCCGAATTGGAAACTTTTTCTTGCAAATAATAACAACAAAGCTCGTTTATTGAAGTATATTTCCGAAAAATTCTACACAGATCATAGTAGTCTACCTACTAACGTTTCTGTTATGACAGGGATGGCCGAAGATAATGCCAGTACGATTTCCTCCATGAAACAAAGTAAAATTGTAACAGACTTACACTTTTCAAATCACATTGAAGAAGACAGTAGAATATTTGCAATAGTTCAGTACCTATCAAATTTGAATTACAAAATAATACAAGCTACTGATACAGACATTTTTGTGATGGCACTATACTGTGCTACTAGAATAAACATAAATGAGTTGTGGATACATATAGATTCGATTTGTATATACCTATTCACTGCATAATACAAAAACTGTCGATTACACAAAATATATCAGAAATTTATTTGGACAATTTTTTTCTATGTCCTTACGTCTTAAGTGGTTGCAATACGGTCAGTTTTCCTTTCAGAAAAGGAAAAACTTACCTATTCAAAACATGCCTCAAATATGCCAATAATCCTAAGTTACAGTCAATATTGAATTACCCACTCGACAATTCATGTGATACTGCTGAATTTGAAAACTGCACGATATTTCTTTAAAGTCTTATATGGTAGACCGTTTTTCATTGGTAATTTGGACAATTTGCGATCCCATTTATTTCACACTTGTAAATCGGATATTCGAAATTTGCCACCAACTGAAGACTCATTTCACCGGCATATTCTTAGAGCTGCCTACCAAATAATTATTTGGAAGACAGCAAGTTGCGTCAATCCAGTGCTTCCCAACCCTAAAGATTTTGGTTGGGTTTCGAAGGACAATATATTAGTAACAAGACTTATGACAAAAAGTGTCCGTCCAAATGTAACGCCTGGAAACATATTTTGTAAATGCAAACAATTCCAAAATTGCATTGGAAACTGCAGCTGTGCTAAGGCCGGTTTGGCGTGCATAATAGGTTGTTTTTGTGAAGGCCGATGTCAAAGGTGTTAGTTTAACCTTAACTACATACAACCATTATTTTGTCAAGACGAAAAATATTTTAATTTCATTGTAGTTCTTAAATTAAATACAGATAATTGTTCTGTTTGTAAGCATTATTTATGATCTGTACGAACTTTCATATGAAAGACGTTACAAAAATGTTGCTTATACCTTACAAAAATATTAATAAACTAATGTACAGTGCCCGTCACAATAATCTACATTTAACCTACAATAACCTACAATTTAACCTAGATTTTTCGAAATTCTCTACATTTCCTCGTGATGTATATTATTAGATTTTTTTTTGTATATTTTGTTAATTCTCCTCTGCTGTATAAGAATAAAATGTCAATTGTGTTGTGGTTAAGGATGGCGGATTTATATAACTGATAAATCAAATAAAGCCATAGGTGGTAAAATTATTGTGACGAGCACTGTACGTAATAATAAATACTTTTATTATAACAGCAGTGCCTTGAAATCATGTGTAAATGCCTACAGAGACATGTCCGCGTGCGCGGTAGACCAAAACAATGCGCTTCATTTTGAAAAAATCATATCTCCTAAATTATTCAGCGAATTAAAAAAAATGTTTTAATAAAAAATATTCGTTGGTCTATTCTACGTATTTCGTCTCGAATAACTACATCTATCTGCAATAATAACAAAAGTACCTCGATGCCGAAAATTATACTACACTTTCCGAGCACATATTGTTTAAACAATGTATAGTGTTGTTTATAATGAAAATAATGTCTCTCTATTACACTTGTATGAAACTACAAACATTAAGCTTTCGATTGATATAAGAATTATTAAAAAATCTTTATAAATAAGCTCGTAAATGCAATGTAAACGAAAGATAATGAAATATTTAAGTTCCAATTTTTTTCGAAATTATTATTTTTTTGCAATTTCGCAATCTTAGCTGACATCGCGCCCTTTGGAATCGGATTAGGCATAAAACTCTGGATAATATCCACATTTTTTAAATTTTATACCCGCGAGTTCAGGGTTCGACATTTTAGACGCGTCTTTTTGGATGCTAGATTCCTTACTACTAATAAAGTTGTTTTATTATTATTATTCCACCGCCGCCGCTCTATTGCAGTCCGCCACCACCACTGGTGTCGACATTGAATGTCACGCAATTCGTTCTCATGGGCTTAGAATGATGGAATGCACAAACTTGTTTCTGCGCATATTTTTTGCTGTCATCTTCTCATAGTAATACTAATCTATACCCGTCATGTTTCTTATTCACCACTATAAAAATTGCCAGGAGATGGATGTGGAAAAGCACATTAGGCTTAAATCTAATAAGTTATACAAAGTTTGAGAAACAATCTAACTATAGATTTCTAACAATAAACATTAGTTTGATATAGTGCATCATTTCTATAAATAAATAAAGAAAATTGTTTGTGGAGAAACCTAGTGTCAGGGTTCATAAAAAAAACCCTGTAAAAATCAGGGAATTTGAAGTTGTCTAAAAATGTCAAGAAAAAGTCAGGGAATTTGGAAAATTCATTGAGAAATCAGTAAATTTTAATGATTTTCGTAAAAAGTCAAGGAAATGTGAACATTTAAACACTTTTATTTATGTTTGGCAATATGAGAAAATGATTTCGTAATTCAACAATTTCTCCTATATCCCTGAACCAATTCATAAAAAAATTTTAATATGCTTTTAAAAACAACATTATAGAATGGCACTAGGCTATTTAAAACTCAAAAGATTTTTTTTTAGCCTAGTACCATTGTATAAAGTTGTCTCTAAAAGCCTAAAATTTTTTTTTTCAATTGGTTCAGGGATGTAGGAGAAATTGTCGAGTGACGTTCACGGCACCGCCCACCTTAAAACCTGCTTGCAGTTATTTAAAAATGCTTTAAGTAATCTGAACCATTTAAGCATTCCCAAGTAGCACAAGTAGTTGTATTTTGGTCATCATCATGTTACAGTAGCTAAAAAGGATGGCTATTTGGTTCTAGTGGCGATTATTAAAACTGAATTATTACGTTCTGAAGAAAATGGGGAATCATATCTTGGTCACTAAAAGGCAACCGAAGCCAAATGGCCATAACGCATGTGCAACTCATTTGGCTCTCTTTTTGATTTTTGTGGCTGCTTTATTACTAGTTATGAAATAGCTCTGTTGGCGAAAGGGGTGATGTATCTATTTCACCGTGACTAAATCATGACTTTTAGGCATAAAATAAAACGAGAACACTATTATGGCCATCCTTTGGCTTTAAGCAGGTGTTAGATAAAATGGACGTATCCTTTGTCCATTTTTAAAATTACATGAACATCATAATTGCATATATGGTCAATCAAGAGGGTCAAATTTTATCAACGCACGAATTTTTTCTGTAAACTTATATAAAATACTCATAAAAACAAAGGGCCCTCCGGAAATCTCTAAATTTTAGGTATAATTAAATTCATTTGAAATATATACATATAACCTTTTGTAATTTCAAGAAGCACAATCAATGGTAATGTTATTAAAAGTTATTAAAATAATGAATTAGTAAGTCAAAACTTTATTTTATAGGTATAATTAATAAAGTATTGAAAATGAACGTAATGGCCGTCGTTCGAGTTCTTCTTGATTGATAGAAAACATGGCGGCAAGTTGTCATCATTTGGCATATGCTTTCGCTAATGATGCTAGAAATAAGCCAGAATATGACTGTAAAAGCTTTAATAAACTTTTTTCGTCAATGGGGTATTTTCCTATTTTTTTTTTTTTTTTATTGGACAATATCATAGAATATGTACAAACAAGCCTTCCAATACAGATTTCCGCGAAAATAATTATCAATTTTTTGAGAAAACAGAAGTTAAAATAAGTGGAGCAACAGGTGTTTTAAATTGGTGACGTAGGTAGTTTGGCCGATGACGTAGCTGGACTGTATGGATTTGTTGATAGAATGGTTTTATACAAAACAGTGTGGTGTTGCCGAGTTGAAATTCCTTCTCTAGTTCTAGAAAGGATAATTGAAGAAAACAGGTGTATAAAGCTTATTTATTAAATCAATTTTAATATATTCATCCACAAAATTTAATTTTGTGATGTAAAAAGAGGCGTGAATTATTAAATATTTTTAATAATTTTTAATGCCGATTAGATTTTTAAAAACGTATTTAGCAATATATAGCAACAATGTCAACGGCTAATCAAATGACAGATGTGTTCTAACGTTGTATTGATTTGAAGTATTTCAATTTCTTTTATTGAGGTATTTGCTGTAATTTACAAATAATGGATAATAATGCCATTTAAAAGGTGTTTTATAAAAAGTTGTGGAAACGTGGAAACACAAATGTAAGTGCTCCGAATTGACAACTGGCAGCAAGCAAGCAAAGTTGAAAGTTGGAAGAGAGCCAGCCGTTTTTATATAATGTTCCCACATAATCTCCGCCATGAGTTTTACATTTTTGAAATAACTTCTAAATAATAACAAACATAAATACCTTTTAATTCCTTCTAAATATATGTATATAATATGTATTGATTTTCAAGATATTGAGCAAAATAGAAGTATTATAGGTAAAATAATGTAAAGTAAGTACACAAGTTGGCATTCATATAAGATAGTTACAGTCTAAGAGAAAGTTGTCTGTTATTGGTTAAATTATTTCCCGCCAAATAAAATCATTTGAAATCTGCGTCTAGATGCAGAAATAAGAAATTATTGTTCTGGTTTAAATTGATTATGCAGTAATTGTTAAGATAATAACATTACTTGATATATATCACTAAAACTGAATTTAAAAAAAATGGCAAATTTAACCTGTCGTATTTGCCAAACTATTACCAGAAAATTGGTTGAAGTGGTTAGCGAGTTTTCATATCAAAATACGGCTAAACTATGAAAGACATGACATAACCTCTCTTTTTTACGTTTGTTTTGACTGCCTTTGTGTGGAACGGGTTACTTTGCATTTTGACCTTTGTTTCTCCAACGTTTTTACATTTGCTTTCTCCAACCAAATTAAAATTTGTTACTAAAGTTTCTGAAAATGTATTGCGTGGACGAAACCATCGAGGAGCAAATTTCCCTTAGTGCAGTTCCTTCAAGTTGGGTATAGGTAGTGAATGGCTAACTGCCCAAGGAACAATTTAAAAGTCATTTGAACTTGAGGAAGTTTTAAGAAAGGTTTGTCAGGGTTAGGAAATAGTCATGTCCTTTATTGATGTTGTAGTTAAGGCCTTTTAGGCTTCAAGTATACTTGCTCTTAATAGTAAGTTTTAAAGCATTCTGTAAGACCTAATTATAAAGCTAATTTGCTTCTAGGATAATATGTATTTGTAATGGATTTATCATAACCTACATAAAACTCTCCATAAGGCTAATTAGTTTTATGAACATCTTAAATTCCATTTAGATTTAAAGAGGCTTTAAATTATTCTTTATGGTTTTAACATATTTGCAATAAATGCATTTTAAATCCTTTTTAAAACTAGACATTTTCAATGCCTATTAGTACTTATTAAAGGCCATTACAAAACTAGACTCTTAAAACATCCTTAATAAATGTTGTGATGAAACCGTTATGAAGAAAAAAAGGCCTCTATAAATCTAAAAGGCAAATTTTAATTCCATAAAACACTTTCCAAAACCTCAATAAAACATTTATTATAAAAATAATAAACAAAATGTTTGCCTGAAGTGTCGTTGATGCATGTGTGTGTGTGTGTTAATTAAAAGCATTTCACGACTTACTGATGTGTAATTAAGTCTTTTTTGGAAAGGTGGAAGAAAATAAAAAAGAGTGGCCATTTTAAAAGGACTGTTAAAACATACACACATACAAATTATTTTGAGGTTAAGTTTTAAGTTTTTTGTATCAAATGTCAACGTCCCAAACGTTTTATTACAGCTTTTATCAACTCCATGTGATCTTCGCCAAGTTCATTTGCATTTTTGTAAGGAAGGGATTATTTGTGATAGTATACAAAAAGACTAAAAGGGCTTCATTTAGAGTAAATGTTCTAGGTCATTACCATTATTAGAATATATAGTTTAATAAGAGGACCAGTGTTTCCAGATCAAAATTTTAAAAGTTATCAGACGACGCTTTAAAAAGTTACTAAATCTTACTAAAATTTCACTAGTTTTGAAAAGTTGTAGTGTCTGTAGGACACGTAATTTTCTTGAGCTCTCTGAGCACAGCATAGCTTTGAGCGTCCTCTATCTGATTATTTCGTTGCCAGACTTCGTACTCTGTATTGTATTAAATGGTTTGTAACTAGAAAGTACTGTTTGTCTACGAGACGCTAGAGGGCAACGAGCCCAGGCTATTCGATTGTAGCGATTCACGGTCAATAAACTATAACCGCAAATAGCAGCTTTTAGACGAGACGCGTGGAGTGGGGAATCGAATGAAAGATATTCTGTTAGGGTCTACAGCCGACGTCAGCTGTAGACACTACAGGCATCTTTGTCTGTGTTTTTTGCACGGAAATTAAATATATCTGTCTTTTTCATTCGATTCCCCACTCCGCGCGTCTCTCTCGTCTAAGAGCTGCTGATCGAGGTAACCGTAGAGTTTACTGACCGTGGTATCGATTAACGTGAACAGTTTTATATTAAACGGATCGCAACTCGAATTTAATGTTTGTCTACCTACCAGTAGAGGGCAATAAATTGGATGATTCAAAAATCATTAAAAATGGGTATTTTCATAAAAATTTTCACTAAATCACTAGATTTAAAAAAAATCACCAGATCTAGTGAAATTTCACTAGACCTGGCAACACTGGAGAAGACTGTAAAATGACAATTAGGTTTTTAGTTGGCCGGCCATGTTTTTCTTGTTATATAAAAATATTCAAGGTCAATCTCACAATTATAATTATCAATAATTATCACTTTTTCGTTAGCAAATTAAGGTAGAATTACAAGAAACGACTGAAAATTACCGTGGGAACCGAGAAGCAGCCCACTTTTTTAAATTTGCTGATTACGTGTGTCTATGCAAATTTTGTATGGATATTAAAATCATTATTATTTCTGAGGGGCTCTTGTTTTTTGGGCCTTTCTTATGTAGTTTTAAAAATAAACTGCCGTTGGTTTTAATTTTTGGTCATACCTGATGGCTTTTTATTACCTTTTAAATCGGCCTTACAGAGGTTATAGTGCTCTACGCATTATACATTTCAAATTCCATTTTATATTCAATAAGTCTGATGGTGTGTTTGCTTAAATCAGTTTAGAAAAAATAAATGCAATAATAAAATTATTTGGATTCCTTCGTAGACATTCTTATAGCTTCTCAGTTCTAACATGGACTTATAAGAGTTTTAAAAATCAGTTTTAAGGTAGCCTTCTAGGTGTTTTCTAGAAATGCAGGAAGCTAATAGAAAAGCTTCTGACAGTTTTAAAATAGGTTTTAAGAAAGGTTTTAAAACGGCCCGAACAAGGTTTTCAAGAGCAGCACTATGCCTCACTAAGGAGTTCTATGGTGGAATTTAAAAAGGCCTTAACAACCTTCATAAGGGTGGGCCCTTTTAGTCTACAAGTCGCTTTATGATGGTATTAAGGATATTGTTACAGCAAAATAGATTTTTCAAGGCATTTTATAAATAGCTTTATAGCACCCTTGTATATATTTAAGAAACTAAAATTGTTCCTTGGGTGTACTGGAAAAATACAAAAGCACACATATATTTTTGACTAATCCGCAATCAAAATACAAAATACTCCCAGCAACTGTGTACAATAAAAAGGAATAATAGTAAAATATTAATGATAATAGATAATGGAATGTCAATATTGATGACTTGGATAGAAAATCTGGATGTGGAAGTAGTGATTCCTTGGGCAGCGGTTTTTCATTAAGTATCCAAATATGATATCACTCAAAGGACCCCGCACCATTAGCATTGGAAAAATCATTTTGGTGGAATTTTCTTCAAACTTTGGGAATAGATAGTTCGAGGGCTTCCGAACAAAAAATGTCATATGAAAAAATTGATTTAATGCCTTCCTTGCAGAATTACAGTGATTGGAAGTTAAAAATCTTTGAACAAGGCAACATAATTTTTCAAAGATTTTTAACTTCCAGTCACTGTAATTCTGCAGGGAAGGCATTAAATCAATTTTTTCATATGGCATTTTTTGTTCGTTGAACTAACTATTCCCAAAGTTTGAAGAAAATTCCACCGAAATGATTTTTCCAATGCTTAATGGTGCGGGGTACTTTGGGTGATATCATATTTGAATACTTAATGAAAAACCGCTGCCCAAGGAATCACTACTTCCACATCCAGATTTTCTATCTCTCACAACGAAAAAATTATGTCTGTGGAAATAATTGTTTATGGAACTTTAATAATATAATATTTGAAATCCTCTACCCCAAAAACCCACATCGGTAGTGGGGTGGGGGTGGTGATAGGGGATAGTGGATGAAGTAAAAAAATATTTTGAGGTTTTTAGTTCTTGTACACAATACACAATACACACACTAAATCATAATCTTTTCTTATCCCCTTAATAATAGGGTGGGGCTGGTGATGGTGGCTAATGCCAAAAATTTTTTTGAGACCTTAGCTTCTCTTGTATATACTAAATAGCAATTTTATGGACTCTTACCTGCTTCATTTACCTATTTACCCCAATTTACCCCATTCCCCCCCCCCCCCCCAACCCTTCGACGGAACAAGATGAAAATATAATCTAGTTCCAGATCTCGTTAAAATACATACGTGTACTAAATTTCAAGTCAATATCTTAAACGGTTCCAGAGTAAACGTGTGCACAAAAAAAGTTACAGACGGACCGACAGACAGACAGGCCGACAGACAGACAGAAATTTTTTTTCACTCAAACTTAAAATCTCGACGTTTCATGACATTCTAAGCCTATTTGAACAATAAAAATTTTTAAAATTTATTTTGCCATTACTATACTTCCACTGGACGTGGAAGTAAAAATAAATTCTTCGCAGTATGATAGAACATTTTTGTGGGGTGGGCCGCAAAATTTATAAAAAAAAGTTTGCTCCTATAGAGATGGGCCAGCCTAATCTATACTTTTTCTTCTCTAATTCTGATTTAAGCTGTATGTAAAAATTAAAAATAGAAACTGTGGATTACATTTTATTGACAATTAAAAACGTTTTCTTAACTATAATTTCAGTGGAATACAGTATGTGTAGAACTACCGCTAGATGATCTACGTGCAGCAGCTGCTAACACCGTCACGGATTTACTTGCAAAAAATCAGCATACTCCGGAATTGGGGGTGGCGTCTGCAGTTCAAGAAAGGTTATCTGAGTTAATGGATGAACAGGTCAATGCCTCTGACAGGAAGTCAATGGCTAGCGAATCTAGGAGGAGAGAAACTTTTTCTCATTGGCCGCATATGGATTACAAGTAAGTGTACCATTTTTTAAATTACACAGGCACACAAAAGAAAAAAAGTAGTCTGTTTCTGGGACTCCATTGGGTAACCCCTATGTATTTCGACGTGCTGAACACGAATCAGGTGTCCGTTTAGGTCCATCATCCACCAATTTTCGCGATTTACTTAAAATTGGTGGGTGATGGAGCTAAACGGACACCTGATTTGTGTTCAGCAGGTCGAAACACATAGCAGTTGCCCAATGGAGTCTCAGAAACAGATCACTTTTTTTTGTGTACAGGCACGTTTCTTGATCAGTTTTTGTGACCTTCACCATATTTTTGTAGATATTTCCGTTAGTTCATTTATTGTTTTAACCTAACATTCTGCTACATGATATCCAATAATTCAACTATATTTGTCAATAAATGAACTGACGGAAATATCTACAAGAAGATGGCATCAATGGAATTTGGGCGGAAAGCTTAATTGGGTTGTTGCGCTAAGTTAAAATTTTAATAGAATCTGTGTTTAACAATAACATTTCTTCATAAAAATCATTTGAAATTGAAAATAAAGTCTTATAATATTACAATATCAATTTGAAAAATACATGCATTTAAAACGGAGGTGACAACATAACGGCAGTCTGCAGAGAAGTTAGTTATTAAACGACGAAAAAAGGATACGAAGTTATAAATTATTGATAGCGGCGGAGAAAAAAATAGAATAACGTCAATTGGACGTAGTTATGCAGAAGCCTGCCAACCAACCGTATCGGGAGAAAATCAGTAATAAATATTCTGAAATAAAACTGTTATCAGATTGTTACCAAATCAAGATTTGGTATCAATTATTTTTGGCATGTAAATAGGTATTCGCATACTTTTAGACGAGAAAAATTAAATCAAGGAATAGACCACAAGCTTATTATTATGCATAACTCCTTTTAGGTGACATTGTGGGTTGGTAGGCTGCATAACTACATCCAATTGAATTTGACACTATATTTAATAAGTTTGTTCGAAAACCCCACACTACATGCACCAGTGCTCTTCAACTTACGTATAGTCTCACTTTATCTCCTTCTATTATCTACACTGGTGCAGTAGTTCAGACTGTGTGAACAAACCAAATTAAATTGACGTTTCTAGGTTATATTTCGGTTTATTTTAGCGGCATAAAATTATGGATAAATCTGAATTTAAGTGGTTTTTTGTGCCGTACTGTGTAAATATTACCACCAATTCACCGAAAAAGCTCTTCTTCAATGTTCCAGCAATGAATGGTGAATGTGAAAATGAATGGTTAACTGTTTTTCTAATATTTATAATCAAAACTATAGCTGTAACGTACCTCGAGGCGTTTCCACCTCTAACCTCTGCAGTGCTAAAACGATCATCTCTTTTTAAAAATTCGCTGACCATAAATCTATCTATAGAAGGTAAAATATCAGAATTGGCTTTTACAAATCCTGCCTCAGTCATTTTGAAAGAAAATAAATACCAAACGCTAAAAACTTCTAATTAAATGTCAGATTCAATTTTGACATTCGAGGTTATTTTCTTTATTGCCAACAATGTCAACTTGTTCCTCTTCTTCTGTTCTGTATATAACGTCACATCTAACTGCCGTTATGATGTCACTTCCGTTTTCGTGGTACATTCAAATAGTCAAACTTTAATAATTTTTTTAAATATGTTGCGCTTAGAATTTTTCTTTCAAATTAAACATATAACTAAATACCATATTTCACCATTTTTGAAAATTCGCCAACAACCCAATTGCCACTTCTGGTAGTTGGTACTTCTCTTTTCTGTGGTATAAGTGCAAAAGTGCAAGTTGCTAGTGATGCGAGGGTGTTGACAGTGGATTACATAAAATATAAAAACTTGTCAAGTTGTGTCAAATGCATTATAAATATTAATATCACACAGGTCGTAGGTTATACCTATAATGAAAGTGGACAGTTTGAGTTGGAGGGAGAAATAGGGGCTGATAAAACTATTATTAAGTAATTACAATTGTTGCGTTTATCACGGTGAGCGATCAGGTAGCGCTCACTGATCATTTTGCATGAACGGCATTAGCCCGACTGATCACAGGTGGTTGCTTAGTTATTAGCAGTCATTGTATGCAGCAAAATAATTGTATGATACATGATCTGTGATCACTGATCAATTATTTGAATTTGAAAAAATTGGACAAACACAAGTTTTATCCATTAAGCATATGATTTTGCAGAGAGGGAAATATGCGTTTCGATTTATTATAAGTATTTAAAAAACCGAACATAGTGTAATCTTTAAAATTGTTTTAGATACTTGCTATTATTCTAACGAATACAACTATATACGTTTTTTATTATAAATTTCTGTTGTACTTGAACGTGGTAGTTTGTCAATGAAAATTGTTCCTAATTTATTAAAGTATGGCATTTATCTATATACAAAATTTATGATAAAAACTGTACATGGTTGTATTCCTTAGAGCAATTGGAAGTACCTGAAACTGTTTTAAAGATTATACCATTTGTGATTTTTTAAAATATTATCATAAATTGAAAATAAACGCATATTTCCCTCTCACTCTGCAAAATTCTATCCTTAACATATAAATCTAAGCAAACACTTTCTGTTTGTACCGGTTAATCGGAAGGTCACAAAAATGCACCAAGAAAAATTGGAAATTATTTAGGAATATGAAAATTATTAAATATTATTTCTTTTGCTTTTAGTGGCCAAAAAAATGAAGCTTTCGACATTGAGGCTATATTAAACTATTCTTTTTTAACCCTAGAACGGTATCGATATTTTATAGTACTGTATTGGTATCGTACGTAAATTTTACGTACATATTTTTTCTATAAGCTTTATGCTAAAATGCGGTTAAATAAATTAATAAAACTCAATTAATATTTTGCTTAAAGGTTTATTTTGCCAAGTAAACATACAATATACATGGTAACTTAAATTAGTAATGAACAAAGTAAATTTACTGGCTTCCTCCAAGTCTTCATCTGTTAAACCTCGTTTCGACATTGTAAAAGTTTATTGGTATCGGACACATAAAAATTATAAACTAATTAGCGGGTAGGGGCCGTTTAAAAATTACGTAACGCAAATTTTGATCAAATTTGCCCCCTCCCTCCCCCTTGTCACATGTTGTCGCGTTTGAATGATACTCCCCTAAATAAATTACGTCACAAATTTCACCCCCTCCCCCATCAAAGAGGGGAGGGGGTGAAAAATAAGATTTTTTTTAATGACATATATATTATAGTCCCGTGTAAACCGTGTTTGTCTTGTGACTAAGGACAAACCTTGTACAGTTTATACAAAAATAGCTGTTTTCTTTAGAATTTTCGTGGAAAAAAGAATAACATTACGTTACGCAACACTTGATGCAACCCCCCCTCCCCCCATGTCACAAGTTGTCACGCTTTTAAGTACTCCCCCTCCCCCCTAAGAGCGTTACGTAATTTTTGAACGGCCCCTTATTGGTAATGATGCGTAATATTTACGTGTAGAGCTCCAGAAAATAATAAATGTAACCTCTAGTACGAGCACTTCCGTATTGGCAATGTAAACAGCCTATCGCTAAGATATTTGGGGAAGCATATCTGGGGGGTCGAGAAAATTTGCGGGCGTATGGCTCTGTAAATGCAAATTATGAATCTTGCACTCGTAAATTTTACGTACGATACCGTTCTAGGGTTAAAACTGGTTACAATATTTCACTATTTCTAACTGATGTTTTTAAATAAATTTTATATATCAATATCACTAAACAGCCGTATTTTAATTTTTAAGTACGTAGGTACTAAGCCTCTGTCTAATGCCTAATATAAAATAACATTTCTATATTTAGTTTACTTTAAGAAAAATATAATCTATAAAGTTGTTGGTACTAATAATCCCAACTAATACTTTGCATGCCAATTCAGATTACAGCTGCTCTCTGTTTATCATGTTTCATAATGACAGAATACACTGTTCAGCACATAACTGAGCAATGACGTAGATGATAAGTGATCGCTTAGTTAGCGCTACCTCGTGATAAACGCAACCAATGTACATTGTATAGTCAAGACGTGTCAAAATTTGAAATGACATTTTTGCTAACCCTGCCTTAAACCACCCCACGACCTAGTTTAAGTTTTATGGGGTTAAGTGCGGCCGATAACCTGAAAATTGAAGCGTATTGGTACAAGCCGACATTACCCTTAACTCTCTTTTAAACACAGTTAGGACTAAGCGCGTGTTGGTACAACTCGTTCTAAGGTTAAATTGAAGCTAAGATTTTTTATAAAACTTAGTGCATATTCTCAAACGAAAAAATGGCTGCTCAAATTTGTGTTAGTCCTGGTGCTTGGGTCAGAAAATATATTTTTTTTGAAATTGGCTCAAGAGTACACTACCTTTATTTTTAAGATATCGAAAAATGTTATTTTTGTAGTGTGAATTGGGTTATCCTATTTTAAAAAGAAAAATTTTCCACTCCACAATTAATTCCTGAATAAGTTAAAATTGAATAAGAAAGAAACCAAGAAATACAGCGTTTTTTTTCAAAATATCTATTTGGTCAAAGAAGTACTGCTAAAGGTCTCCAAAGTGGGTTTTAATTCATTACATTCTGAAACTATTAAAGAGAAAGAATTATTAATAACAGAAAAATATTAAAAAATATAGTTCAGGAATTACGCATAGAAAAATGGAAAATTTTTATTTTTAAAATAGAAATCAAACAATACTTATAGATAAAACAAACGAACAAAATATGTATAAATACATTTTTTTTTAAGTGTATCTGTAATTGGTCATATGTACTGTTGATACAAACGAATAAATAAATAAATAAATATATACACTTGTCGGGTTAGCTCACGCGCCCGCTACGCCTCCCACAGATAGTAGAGGGCCAATAACACGTAGCCAGCCGCGTAGAAGCGCTCTAGGCCCCAGCATATATAAGGAACTGTACAACATGGACGTCAGTTCAGTCCAAGCAAAGAGGAGCAGCAGAAGACAGCTTTCAGAGAGAACCTGAAAATCAGATGTGATTCTGTCGAAACGTCGTTTAGACAACTGTGGCTCCGGCAGGAGCCTACCAACTCGCGGGAAAACACCCGCAAGGACAACAAAACTTCATTCAACACCCGCGAAAATCTAAGAAACAACTTATATACACTTACATATACATATTTAAATATAATAACTAGTAAAATGCACAGTACAATCAATATACAAATAACTTCAAGTTAATAAGATTGAAATTGCAATGGTAATGTAATAATGTTTAAGTAACTTTACCTAGCATTTTATACACAGCTATTTTACCCGTGATTCGTTTCCATGTTAAGACAAATGAAAGCGATCACATTACTACAGTACCCAAACGATCAAAAGTAGACACCAAATGACCACTTGAATGCAGTGCCATAAAAAAGTAGATTTTCTTTTTTACTGTGTATTGTTCCAGCAACATTATTAGTCAGAATATGACCAGTTTTTAACAGGAACAAAAATCTTGTTCAATCAAAGACCTTAAAAAACTCTAAGCAACATTTTTTTAAATAATAAATACTTTCAGAGATATTTAACTACAAATACTTCTTCTTTGGTTAAAAAAACGCATTTATAAAAAAAAATGTCAGTTTTTATCGTAGAAGAAAAAAACAAAAGTAAAATACAAATTAAAGATGGTTTTATTAGCTACAAAAAAGTATTCTTTACAATTTTTGCAAAAATTAATATTCAGCGTGATCTATGCGGAAAATAAAATGGTGTACTAGTCTTTAATGTGGGAAAGCCCCTGCAAAATTTTAGAGGGTTCTGATGTAATTTAGTATATTAAATTATTAGTAAATTTGCGAAGATACACTACTGATGTTGAGTAGGTCAGGAATAGGTCGATGAACTTACTTGTGAAAGAACGTATTGGAGTTGTTTACATTTCCTTAATTGGCATAAAAAGTGAAGCCGCTAAGTGTGGCAAAGCACAGATCAAAGACCCGCATTTTTTGCTTTCGGTCGAACAATGACACTGTCAATAGTGTCATTCTCATGATAAAGTGATATGGTTGTACCGCGTTACGTCAGATTAGTTAAAGTCATTGGCGGCGCATTTCTACAAAAAAAAAATAAGGTAATTTTTTTGGTCATTTTTTTTTTAATTTCTCATTTTTTTAACTCCTTTCTGTTAAATTTTCTGCATGTCATGGTAGATCACGTTGTTTAAAGAGATATTTACTCAAAAGCGCCTAAAATTGTACTTCCACCCCCTACGCCCCGCAGATTTTTATCCATCCATTTATTAATGTAATACACCAAATTTTTAACTTTATTAATAGTTTTCTGTAAGGCGGTGTTTCAGGTACCATCTTTGTGTAGCATTATGAACTTTTCAAACACCTTTCTTAAATCAAACTTCACAACACAGTTGAAAAAAAAAATTATAATATTTCAGGTGGGCACTACCCGATCAAATGGCCCAAGCAGGCTTCTACCACCAACCAAATTCGTCTGGAGATGATCGTGCAATGTGCTTCACATGCACAGTTTGTCTGGTCTGTTGGGAACGAACCGACGAACCTTGGAGTGAACATGAACGCCACTCTCCAAATTGCCCATTTATTATTGGAGAATATACTCAAAATGTACCCCTGTCTGTAACTTATGCAACGAGCCCAGCAATAGATGCGACGTATAGAGGTCTTAATATAAAAGTTTTAGGAAATAGTACCATACCTACATTAATACCGACTACCAATTCTGATGGGCTTATATCGGTATTCGATGTTTCTGGAAAAATCAGAAGAACACATTCCTTTTATGTAACTCAATTTGATTCGCATATCTTGGAAAGATTTACGCAGGACTTTGGCACCCCAGGTTTTTGGAGTGGAAACGAAGAAAGTGAGTATTCTAATTAAATTTTTAAAAATGTATGATGATTTTAATTTAAACATGTTTAAACTTTCAAGTATTTCTATCTAATCTATCTATCTAAACTTTATAACAAAAAAATATAGCAAAGAAATGCCCATGACAACTATATAGAAATTCCAATACCCAAGAGCTTTTTGTGTTCTCATAAAAAGAAATAATAACCATCATCATAGAGAGTTTCTAAATGCAAATTTGTTCAATTTATATTTTTTACTGATATTGCACTTAATAATAATACAATACAGCTTTATTCAACACGTGAAGTTGTATACAGAAATGTACAATACTTACTAGACTAATCATAAAATAAATTACAGACATACATATAAATACACTTAACAGAAACAATTCCATTCACGCAAAAAAATAAATTTATATCAAATAGAATAGAATAGTATATTTCTCATGTTAAATATACATACAGTATGTGCGATTTAAGACCTCAACACCCCGTTATTTTGGAACGCGTTGGCCGATTTTAATTTTTTTTTTTTTTGAGATATAGTGCTCGATGAGCTTCATTTGACTGTTTTGAAGATTTTGTAATTTTCATATTTTCAAGGCCTACTAACTATGCTCCTCTAAATGGGCACAAACTTTGAGATCGACTATTAGGCAATTTTTTATCGGCAAATTGGATAGCGCATTCGATTCGCAGTTGTCTCAAATACCTCTATACAAAATTTTAGCTCGACACCTCATATAGGGTGTTTGTTATTCAATAAACAAATTTAAAATTTCTCACTTTTCAACTGGCCCTGTATAAAAGTCGGTTAGGTTTACTAAAAAGATAAAGTATTCATTAGACTTAAGGAACATCAGACACTAAATGAGGAAGAAAAAAGAAAAGTTATTCTTTAATTAAATAGTGCTTATATGCATTATTTGGTTGCTGGACGTAGGTGCCTTAATGAAAATTTTTCAAACAAATGGATTGGACGGAATAGCTTTTCTTTTTCTTCCTTATTTAGTGACATCAACATCAGATACTAAATAAGGAAGAAAAAAGAAAAGCTGGACCGTCTAATCCATTTAATAATTGTAATAATAATAATATCTTTAATTACCATAAAAATATAATCTACATGGTAAATAGGCACCATTTAACCTAGATGGTACTCTTCCAATGGCCCTAAATACAATACAATACCATAAAAGACAATAAAAGTGTTTGTTTAAAAAATTTTCGTTAAGGCACCTACGTAGAGCAACCGAATAATGTATAGAAGCACTATTTATTTAAAGAATAACTTTTCTTTTTTCTTCTTTATTTAGTGTCTGATGTTCCTTAAGTCGAATGACTACTTTATCTTTTTAGTAAACCTAACCGACTTTTATACAAGGCCAGTCGAAAAGTGAGAAATTTTAAATTTGGCTATTGAATAACGAACACCCTATATGAGGTATCGAGCTAAAATTTTGTATAGAGGTATTTGAGACAATTGCGAATCGAATACGTTATCCAATTTGCCGTTAAAAAATTGCCTAATAGTCTATCTCGAAATTTCGACCCATTTAGAGGAGCATAGTAGGCCTTGAAAATATGAAAATTACAAAATCTTCAAAACAGTCAAATAAAGCTCATCGAGCACTATATCTCAAAAAAAAAAAAATTAAAATCGGCCAACGCGTTCCAATATAATGGGGTGTTGCAGTCTAAAAATCGCACACACTGTGGTATATATATGAATGTCACAAAAAAATATTTAAAGTGATTTAAAACAATAAAAATACAATTAAAACAGTAACATTACAATTAATAATAAGTATAATACGTTTTGTATATATCAAAAAACATAAAACACATGGTCACGAATAAAATCACCACAGATTATGTTTAGGTATTTTTCAATAATACTGTGACTGATAGTTTAGATATTCCTCCACTGAGTAGAAACTGTTAACAGCAAGAAATTTTTTCAGACAAGAGTTAAATTTATTTGGGGAATCAATGGCTTTGATTTCTGGTGGTAACTCATTGTACATTTTAATACCTGCATACCTGGAGATTTTTTATATAAAGTTGTATTATGATTTTTAATTTTTAATAGATGACCTTACCTGGTATTCTATAAATGATGATTGGTTTCGAACATGTTTAATTTTTTTTAACATTTGATGGTTTTTAAAATATATTTGCTATGAGTAGTTAAGATTTTATTATTTTTAAAATAAGGTCTGTAGGTATGCCTTGGTGCAACATCCAAATAATAACCACATTCTCGCAGACAATTTTACTATGATAAAAATTATGTTTAATAATAGTATAAAACACATCAGACACTGTAAAGAAAGGAAGTTTTTTGCTTCAAATAGATATAGAAAAGATCCCCCTACTTTGGTTTATTGCCGGTTTATAACATCTGCGTCATTTTCATGATTGTTTATTATATTGTTTGAAATATTTGTGCATCATATAACTAACTCAAGCAGCACAATTAGTTTATATTACCAGTTTAAAGCCACATTAACCTAAGATAGTTGATATAACGTGATTGCAACCATTGCTTTCAACTTTGAAGGTATATGGACTTAATAGTAATTTAGTAAGCAATATTTAGGTAATATTTTCTTATGAAATGCCTGATAAAGTCACATTGACTTTAGTGTAATTTACAAGAAATATTTACGTTACTGTTCCTTAAAATTTAACTCTAAAGTTAAAATGCATATTGAGGTCTATGTGTAAGAAAATATTATATAATTTTAGAATAAATTATTAACTTTGGAGTCGCTGTCTTTTGTCTGAATAAAAACAGGGAAATTTTACCAATTTTTTACGTAAGTATAACCTGAGTTTTGTCTTGTCCTTGTAGTCAGATTTAGGTTATAACTTTAACTTCATGGTCACAACTAGTTCCAATTTTAGGTAAAATTTACCCTAATTTTACTTCTCCACTAACCTGGCATATGTGTTTAACCTATGGCAAATAATACTTCATAAAATGTCCTGAAAGTTATTTTTACTTAAAAAATAGAATTAGGTCCCTTCCCTGGAAAGCAAAATTACGTTTTCATTGTCTAAATTACTTCAAAGGACTATAATGATTGTTTTATGTTGATGCTCTTCCCAGTGTCAACTGTACTTTATTAGAGGGATAATGTCCTAATTTGTAGCAATTTGTAGCAATTTATTTTGTTGTTGTTTGGGTTTTCTGTTTTCGTGTTTTTAAAAATAAAATTGGAGGTGTTTTGTTTTAAATGAGAGAAAGTATTCTACAGCCAGTCAACCTTTAGTCGGCACAGCTGAAAAGTGCATAAGCAAATAGGACATAATTATAATTATATCGAATATACGGTGTACTTAAAGATACTCGTAATTGTATTTCAACTTTTCTATTATCGACTTGTTTGCATTCGAAGTAATGACTACATTATATCAGGTAAAACAATTGTTAATCTTTCAGAGAGTTTAGTACAATATAACTATTTTTTTTCTCTAGATTTCAGTACTTAGTTTGTAGAATGAAAAGCTAAGTGAAGTTCAGTAGTGTTAGTAGTGTAACTGAGTGACTTTATTTGGATTGTATTTTCAGTGTTCCTGAATGTACTCACTGAAGAGAGGTTGTAAAAATGGTTTATGGCCCTATAGAAGGTTTAAACCTATACCTATGAACAATTTAAGTTGATAGATGGGGAAGTAGTAATTAAGAATTAAAAAACAAGTTTCATATGATGTGTTTTCTGTTAATACATTTATTCAAATAAAAAATAAAGTATTAAACTAACCAACAAAAGATTAATTATTTTACCTGAAATATTTTTAAATTCCAAATTCACCGAATCTGTGGTGTAATCATGTTTTTCTATCAAATGCAAACGCAAGTCGTTATTAAAGTTAAAACACAATTTGCACTCTAAGCACAGGTTTTTTTTCTGCACTGTAGATTTGATATAAATACGTCGGATATGTTTATTTATACACAATTCTGTTGTGCCGATTTAACGCTGACTGGCTGAAGAATACTTTCTCACATTCAAAACAAAACACATCCATTTTTATTGACAAAATACAAGAGAAAATTGAAGGAATAAACCACAAACTCACAAAACAACAATTGCAGCCAAAGAAGTTTGAGGTTAGAAACAGTCAATTTACCGCCTTCTCTAACCTAATTTGGGAAATATGACCAATTTAGTTCTGCATGAACTTTAAAGACTTTACAATTTTGAAGACTACAAAATTATTTTAACCTATATTGGTCCCATTTAACTTTAAAGTAAATAATATAAGTTTTAACACTTCGTCTCAAGGAAAAACGTCAATGAGGCCTAAAATATTGGGAGAGAATACTTCGAAGTCGCATGGCACTATGTTCACCATATTTTTCAACCAGCTGTAAGAGGCCATTTTACAATGAAATTTTGATGAGTATTTAATTGAAAAAAATCATTAATATAAGGTTATTTAACAGATACAAAGTACAATATTACAATATTTTATGCCCCAGGAAAGTCTTGCCGGGCAACTGAATAGGCTTTTACAAATATTTTTAAAATACATTTTAGCTAAAAAAAATTTTTTTTTCTTTAAAAACGTAAAATACTTGAGGCCCCTTTAATATTCCGAGGTAGAATGGATATATTTACAATGAAAATTGATTGGCAGTAAAAAACACACAGAGTGGAAGTGGACACATTATTTCACAACTATGTATAACATTATATGATGCACTCCTACTCCATCATTATAATAGAGATGTCTGATGGTTTCTAGTTATGTCTTTGTTGCTTATGCCTCGTGACATAAGTAAATCATTATTGTTGTAAATAAAATCTTATTAGTTATTTCTGAGAAAGAAAGATTGCAGTTGAAAGAGGATAACTGGTTTGGTAAATATTACCTATCAACGACCACAATTAAACAAAATTTTTACGTTTAAATTACCTGTTCAGGGAAATATGTTCTATAACCAATAGGTCATTATAACTGAGCAGTCTTATTTAAGAGGTATTCATCACGTCGTCTCATTCCCCATTTATTTATATTTTACGTAAATTTTAAGTCAATTAGGTTAGGTTAAACGGGAAAACGGGACCAAAACGAGGGCTACATTACGTAATTCTGACTTAAGGTGCTACTTGGGAACAACCTGAAATTTTAAATTTTTAAAGTTTATTTTCATTTTTAATGTTTGTATCGCTGTGATGACCAACAATATGGTCTTACTTAATATTTAGTTCAATAAAAGTCCTCATTGTCACTTAAAACTTTACTGACTACTAAATATATACATAAAAATAAAAGTTCTTTCTCATGTCGTCGCATGAGAGTTAAGCAGTGGACTATATAATGATACTGATACTGATACTGATATATTTTACAAGCAGAATACATCTTAAATAGTATAGGAAAATACACTGTTGCCACGTAGGGCAGAAAGAATTAAATATACCATAAAATATAAAATTAAAATAAAATGAAATCTGGTACTGCACAATCGCATTTTTACCATTTAAAAATCCACTCAAATAATTTTTCAATATTGATAGACAGACAAACAGACAGACAGACAGACCTTTATTGATGCACAGGAAAATTTACACTTTCTTACATAAGTCAAACATTGTAATACCTACAGCTAATCAAGATTTATAACAAAATACCAAATCGATATAAAAATTTGTTAACAAAGGACTTCAAACTAAAATTAAAAATATATTTAAGTCGTCAATCCTTTTATTCTGCGTCTGAATATTTTAATCACCATTTCGATTATTCTGTCTAATGTAATATTATTTAATTGTAATATGTTTTATACGTTTAATCGTTTATACTTATTTGTCTAATTTATTTTTTACCTTGCTATTTTGACCTGTTCTACACTATTCTTATGGTATAATTGAATAATGGTTATTATTATTATTATGATTATTATTTTTATATTATTTCAATTTTTGAGGGGGTGTAGGGGTGAACGACGCGTATCTGGGTTGGCCAAGAAATGATTTAGTGTATACCCTCTATCAGATTAGATTGCTTCCTTCATTTCAAGCCTACGACCCTCGTATTTTGAGCACAAGCTTTATGACTACTCCCTACGTACTTCCTCTTTATGAACTTTAACACCTTATTTTTACATAATAATTATTATGCAACATTATTTTTTACAGAAAAATACCCAGTTGAGAAGAAAATAACATCGTTATGCATTCTAAGTCATAAATCACACACTGTAAATAGTGGGACGAAGTTGCCAAGACCTACAATCATCTGTGGACTCAAAATCAAGTGTCAATCTGAGAAAATCACGAGCATTCAACCAAAAACATCCAATGAAACAAACGAAAATGATATACATGTATTGGAGTCAAATCAAGGTCAAAGTAGACTTTACTTAGTAGTTTATGATTTTATGTATAGTAAGGAACAGGAAGAAGCCGAAAATGAAGTTAAATTCGATAGCAATCCTTTACCCTATAGCCCCGTGGAGAAGAGTAATGTAGCAGTGGAAAATGAAAAACTATCAAACTTATTAGATAATCTAGACCCGACAGAATTGGAATCGGAAGATCTGCCAGGTTACAATTTAATGAAACAGTTGTCATCATTTTACAAAACCTTAATACCAGGAGAAAGTGACGAGGTTTTTTTACCTCCTACTGTTAGTTCGAAGAAATCCCATACTGGCCCTCGGGCTTTAACCTTTGATGAGTTTAACAGCACCAAGACGGACTCATCTTCCAGCAATTTTAATCTCCATCCCTTTCCCTTAACAAATGGGCAGATACACAGTTCAGAAAGTAGTGATTTAAGCATATCTGACCATATCGCGGAGCTGAAGAATAATCAGACCAGCAAAAAGTTAAACTATTCGCGTGCCGTTCAGTGTATCAACTTGCCAGAACAGTGCAGGGACTTTAATGATCTGGAGATAACGGAGATTCTAGCAACACCGGACGAAATTCACGTTCTCGTTGTGGTCAAGAGCTTGTTTGCTTCGAAATGTTTCCTGCTTCTCTATGCTGTCGATAATTCTGATAAAATGATTAAAGTGAATGAAAATCCTGTGGCGGTTAGGGAACTGGCTAGTTTTGAGAAACCAGTGGAAATAAACTTATTACCGACCGTAGATAAAATTGGTAACTTTTCTAAATATTCTTCTGTTAGTGGTGTCGAAGGCAATGTAGTTCTGGTGTGTGTTGATGGTGCTGTGAGGATCGTGAATTTGTCCACATTGAAGACAATTTGCTTTGCCAAAATCGAAGATGAGAAGTTTGTATCTGCTGCTTATTGCAATAGTAAGTTACTTATTTCTATTATAGATATAAGCATTGAAGCAAATATTTAAAAAAAAACTGTGACTTTTTGATGCCGCACAACCTTTGTAGATTATTGTGTCACATATTTGACAATTTTATAAAGAAATGGTTTTGTAAATATGCAGGGTGTCTGCGGTATACGTTCAAATATTTTGCATATTATGTTGACTCGGGAAAAGCAAAAAAATTGATATAAATTTCTTTCTATCATATCTATTTTTTTATTGAAAATTAATCAGAAAAAGGCGTGGTTTTATTTATTAGTTTTTTTTTTTTTTCATTTATTGAAATAAGTACTCTATAGAACAAAGTTCCAAATGGTACATACAAAACTTATTATTTATTTATTTATTTCTACTGCATATAAACAGGTATTCCTTAGTTACTTATATTCAGTGAAATACAAAAGAAAAAATAAATACAGACTTGGGTACGTATTGTAAATAATAACGAATAACAATCAACAATAATAAAAACATTCGGTATAAGTATATGACTATAAAAAGAAAACTAAATATTTATGTTATCTTATCACAGATAACTTTGGCTTTAACTTGTTCCTGTTGATTGATTAACCAGCGTGTGGTAGGCATTGCTGCCACTCCCAGGGTTATACAAGCTGGGCCTGCTAAGTCCAAGCTGGGTTGGACTAAGGTCATGCTTTTTGCCAGCAGCGAGAGTCACATGGCCCTTGGTAAAGGAATGTGGTGTAGGTATTTGTGAGATATTATATCGTAAGGGAACGTTTAAGCTCCCTTTTTTGTGTTTTTGGTTCTGGACTTCTGCTTCTTCTGAGTCTTCTTGTGAAATATGTTGCCGCATTGTGTCGTAATAAGGAGTGTTCATGCTCCTCTTTTTGTGTTTCTGCTTCTTCGAATCTTCTTTTTGTGAGTCTTCTGATTCCTCGGTTTCCGATTGTGGTAGAGTATATACCGTTGCGATTTCTTTGTGGTGTTAATTTTTTTATCCTGACCCTCTCAGTTGTTGTTCTCCGCTGTAGCATAGTCTCCTTATTTTTAGTTTGTTGATGTTCGGTGCTAGCGCTTTCTTCAGTAGAGTGTTGGATCCCTTCCTTGGGTACGTCCCCAGTACTTCATTGCGTACATTTCTATCATTTTTTTAATTGTCTTTCCTCCTAATAGTGTTGATGTTTTATGTCGCTATTTTCGTCTTGTTGTTTTTGCAAGTAGTTGGACAATGTCCCTTTCTGCTCTTCTCAAAAACTTCTTCTGTTGTCTTTTGTTGTTGCCGCATTTTTTGACTCCATAAGTCATCGATAGCTATGTACATACATTTGGTAAGGTTCCACAATAGTTTATTTTTCTCAGTGAACGGTATGTTTGCTCTTGTGACTGTATGCCTTTTTAATTCTCTCCTTTACTGTTTCTTCCTAGGTACTTCAATTTGTTCGTTGTTCTTAGGGAGTATTCATCTATTTCGTGTTCCTCTGCGTTGGTTCAACTCTCTTCTGTTGACCATTGTTACGCTTTTCTTGAAGTTTGTTTTCAGTCCAGATGTGTACTTTTAATGATTATGAAAAACCTCACTTGAAAATTTGCCTAAGAAAGTGTTATGACCATACTTTAAGACTTGATTGATTATTACAGGTTTAATTTATATTAAATTCATTTGAGTATTTTTAATAATTATGAAAAAAGAACCATTTGAGGAAAGATTTGAAGAAAGGAGGAAAGGATTTGGGCGGTTTTTGCCCCAAATTATTTTAGGATGAAAAGATCAGAAAACATTTTTGTTAATGTCTACTAACAATTTTTTGTTGCAATGCAATGTCTCAATCCTGAATATGCTATTACTTGCTAACAGCGTTCTTGGGGAGATATATCGCTTTCTTGATCGATAAAATATCACACTACCACACTAACTCCCCTAACTGTATCCGCTCTCATTTATCATTTTTTCCCTTTTTAAAGATATATCGCTTTCAAACTTATATTTGCTTGATAAAATATCACACTACCACACTAACTCCCTTTTAACTGTATCCGCTCTCATTTATCATTTTTTCCCTTTTTAAAGGGGGTGGAGAGGGTGGTTTTACTATTTATTCGTTTGCGGGAAATATAAATGCAAAATACAATAAAATAAAAATAAATAAATAAAAAACCACCTTCTCCACCCCCCCTAGGGGGGGGGGGGGATAAAAAGGGAAAAAATGATAAATGAGAGCGGATATAGTTAAGGTGGCCATATTTATGTGCTAAATTCTGCGTATACTAACATGATTTTAAAGCTATCTTTTTTAAAAAGTATAAGTCATATTTATAAAAGTTGCACATCTACGGAAACTAGAATCTTTAACTTAGGTAAGGGGTGTTTTTATATTGTTAAAAAATGATATTTTCATAGATAAAAAAAATGTTTAACATGTACCTTAGAAACGATGTCAGCTCGTCCCTTCAATAATTATTTTACACTAGTTAAAATAAAAAATAAGGAAAATCAATACAGGCCTTACCTAAGTTAAACATTCACCCATGTTATGAAAAAAAGAAAAGTCGCATTAAACACTTCATAGACTAGAAAGATAGAGTTAAATTTTGCTATGCACTTTCACATGTTTACTAAATATACTGACATTTTATTTAGCAGAGACACAGTAAAGAGGAGAATTTTATACGATTTCAGACGCTATAGGCTATTGTCTTAGTTCGGTTACTGTCTCATAGATGACGCAACAAAAAGAAGTGATTTGATCTAAATTTCATGATTTTATATAAGGTGGACTAAAAAATGGTCAATAAAACGGATCTAATAAATCGATAAAATCGTTAATAATAATTATTCCCGACAAGTTTTAAAGGTTTATAGCTGTTCTGCATTTAAACATGTGAAATTTGAAAAAATATAGGCCCCATAAGAAACTTCCTACATTTAATAATACCTACAATAAATGAAAAATTGTGTAAACGTTATGTATGTAAATTTCTGGGTTGTTTTAGATGAATTACGATAAAAACACATTATATTAACATTAACAAAAAAACGGTTGTCTGTTTACCTACAATGAATGCAACGGCAGTTATTGGGCTAAAAATTTATTTGGTAAACGTTTGAGAAGCAAAGAAATCTGATGAGTCAAAGAACTTGTGTGGTACAGTCGTGGATCCCAGTTCTTTACTCACTTACCTTACCCTAGGAAATGTATTGTAATCGCGAAACAAGCATTCTCCTATCTCTGACATTTATTCGATTTTTTATGTTTCAGATTATATCGACTATAAGAATTAATGTCTTTCAATTCTGTCAATCTGTTGGCACGCGCTATATTTATAAAAACTATTTTATGGAGAAACGTAATATTTTGTTATAATATTGACAAGAAACGAAATACCTAATACTTTTAGTGAATAATATCCCAAAAACATAATGAAAATAATAATAATAATAATTCTTGGAATGTAGAAGAAAGAGCCTGTTATATATTTAACGAGAAAAAGTATACAAGGTGGTAAAAGAAAAGAATAATATGGAGAATAATTAATAAGTAAAAAATGCCAACTATAGAGTGAAGTTTTATGTAAACACTTACAAATTTTTGTTTTTATGTTAGATTTAGGAGATTAAAGATTATTATAATCAGATATATAAAAGAATTTCTTCTTAGTATAACTTTTAGGTGCAAAAGTTTGGCCTACGAGTCTGACATGCATGTGGAATCGTTTACATTGACTTACACTCCTTACAGACGACCGTATGTAATGGTGGAGTGAAATTAGGATTTTAATGTGAATTGTCTGGTCAGGGCAGTTCTTCTGTTTTAACGTGTTCAGGGGGTCAACTTAAGTTCACAACTCAGTTTTGCAGTTTCTGCGATGTCGACGTATTGTTTATTTAAACAATTTAATTTTTTAGACCGTGTTTTCCATCGGTTTTCTTTGAATATCTCGAAATTTGTAAGTCCTATGGAAAATAATACTGTACCATTAAAGTACATAAATTATAATTCATTCAAATTGTCATTATTATTTAAAAAAAAATGAACATTGCAAAATTGTGCGTTTTTAAACAAATTACTGTTCTTTAAAAAATAATGGATAATATTCAACGAAATTTTGAAATAATATAGCTCTTATAAAGTACAATCACCATTTAAAACTTCAAATTGAAATGATTACTAAAACGGCTCAAATATACAATTATTGCTAAAACTTTGCACCCTTTTGAAATCCTGCCATCAAGACCAAGAAATGTGTACGATGGCTCAAATTGTAGCATTCTATAAGCATTTTAAGATCACGGAGAAAAAAATTTTTTTTTTCAAAATTTAAACCCGTTTTATTGCAGTTGTAATTTTAGTTACAAATTCAAGTAACTCTGGTCTTTTTACGAAATCGAAAACGGTAAACGAGTAATAAACGTAGATTAAAAAAAAACAACTTTAAAAAAAAATTAATGCTCTAATTGCATTTAAAGCAGATATACGTTTGTTTTTATGTTTAGGTCACTTATAAATAAACAAATTGATATTTTTTATTGAAATTTGGGCTGGTTATTTTCCAATGCTTATTATTTTGTTTCTGCTATTTGAAGATAATCCAAAGCTACAATTGGTAGAATAACAACGAATAATGCGGCTTTGAGAACATAATGCAAATTTTCAATTTTTTTATAACTTTTTTTAATTTTTGTCATGAAAACGATAAACCAACCTAACTTGAACAGCTACCCTTATGTTCATGTATACAGCTTTGTAAAATTTTTATTATTACTGATACAGTAAAAAAATATATTTCGCGAGTAGGATTTGAATCCCGCCGAGACGTTCTCATCCTGAATAAAAAGTGCTCGTCGCGTCGCCTTACCCACTTGGCTACCTAGCGACTAAAGTCCGCTTTGTAAAATCTATATATAAAATTCGAACCTTTTTGGTGGTTTTTCGGATCTCTAACAAAATTGCTAAAGACCCCACTTTCGGGCCTCTATACAGTATCTTTTAACAATTATAGCTTTGGATTATTTTCAAGTAGCAGAAACGAAATAATAGACATTGGAGACTTACCAGTCCAGAGCAATGTTAAAAAAGGGCTTTTTTTGGCCCATCCGTGATAAAGTGTGGAAGACTTTTGAGGTGGTGAAACGAATCCGTCACCCGTTTTGCCAAAAGATCTCCGAAACACATTCAAAACCCACCCTTATTTGGTGGTGACATTGGAATTTTGCAGGAAATTCTCTTAAATACTAAGTTTCGATAACTAAGTAGAAAAAGAAGTAAAAGAATCAAATTCACCTTTTCAACCCTCCTCGCCATTCTTTAACCGCCCCTAAGAAGGTTGTAAGCTACAATGACTACTATGTAGTTATCTACATATTTTTAAAAAAAACAGAACTCCTCATTGAGTCGTTACTATCAGAATATAATAATCTGATTCCTTCTGAGTACACTCATACGCCTCATCACCTAAAAGGGCCACCTCCTCACCTTCTTAGGGATATTGATCGGTTTTAATTACAAAAAAAAAAAATCCTAATACACAGTTGGATGTTTTTTGTCATATTAAGGTGACTTGGCCAATTCAGATCACTCCTGAGTATTTCTTACCCCCTCTAAGGAGGGGGTAAGAAATACTCAGGAGTGATTACTGTTTTGGCCCGTTCGTGGTAAAGTGTGTATTTTTTTTACTAATTTTGGGGTGCTGAATACATCGGGAAGACGTTAAAAATCAACCCTTATTTGGGGGTTGCATTGAAATTGATATAAGAACTTGCAACAAAAAGTTATTCTTTGAGGCAGGAAATTCTTTCAAAATACTCAGTTTCGTTAGGTAAGTAGAAAAAGAAGCAAAAATTCTAAATTCACCCTCCCCCTCGTTTCCCCCACCATTCACCACCCATAAGAACGGTGTAAGTTACAATATCTAATATACGGTTATTTATTCATTAAAAAAAAAAAAACAAAACTCCTCGTTAAATGGCTATTATCAGGTTATAATGTAATTACTTCCGAATACTCCCATCCCCACCAATTAAGGTGGTGGATTTTATCTTTTTAGAGTTTTTATTGGTTTTAATTGCAAAAAAAATTCCTAATCACCCAGTTTGATGTTTTTTTATCATAATAAGATGATTTAGTTAATTCAGATGAATATTTCTCACCTCTGAGATATTTCTGAGATAGTAATCTCTGTGCCACATTCCCACCTCCCGCAAAACGAGTACCTAAATGATACATTAATATATATATTTTCAATAAGTATTTAGGGATAATTTTTTGAAGTCACTGAGTTACTCTGTTATGATAGAAATCCATGTAAGAGGTAATGAAGGATTTCTGTTGTAATAAGAACGACTCGAAAGTCCCAAAATAGTTACTCCCACCCGTTTCGTGGGTAGATTTGGAATTTGAGGGGGCCATAAAATGAAAAAAGATTCCCATTCTAACAAACAAAAATTATTTAAATAACTAAATAATTTTTTACTATAAAAATCATGCAAATTTTTTAAAGGGGATATTGACACCCTACACCGCCTCCTTAGAGGGGTAAGAAATATTTTGGAGTGATCTGAATTGGCCAAGTTACCTTAATATGATAAAAAAACATCCAACTGTGTGTTAGGATTTTCTTTGTAATTAAAACCGATCAATATTCCTTAGAAGGTGAGTGAGGAGGCATATGAGTTTACTCAGAAGTAATCAGATTATTACATTCTGATAGCAACGGCTCAATGAGGTGTTATAGTAGTTATAGTAGCTTACAACTTTCTTGGGGGTGGTGAAAGAATGGCGAGGAGGGTTGAAGGGGTGAAATTGAGTTTTTTACTTCTTTTTCTACTTAGTTATCGAAACTTAGTATTTTAAGAAAATTTCCTGCAAAATTCCAATGTCACCCCCAAATAAGGGTGGTTTTTTAATGCGTTCCGGGAATTTTTCGCCAAAACGAGTAACGGATTCGTTTTCAATACCCCAAAATCAGTAAGAAAAGATGAATTCCACACTTTACCACGAATGGGCCAAAAAATCCATTTTTTTAACATTGCTCTTTGAATAAGAAATATCGATTTGTTTATTTATAAGTGACCTAAACGTAAAAACTAAGATATCTCAGCTTTAAATGCAAGTAGAGCGTTATCTTTTTTTAAAAGTTGGCTTTTTTAATATACATTAATTACTCCTTTACCGTTTTTTATTTCATGAAAAAACCAGAGTTATTTGAATTTGTTTATAACTACATTTTGAAAATTATAAACAGCTAAATTTTGAAAAAAAATCTCTCTCCGTGATCTTAAAGTACTTATAAAAAGCTACAATTTGAGCCATCGTACCGTTGAGTGAAAAGTTATACTCTTCAATCAACGATCGTACACATATCTTGGTTTCGATGGCAGGATTTCACAAAGGTGCAAAGTTTTAACAACAATTGTATATTTGAGTCGTTTTAATAATCATTTTGATTTAAAACTTTAAGTGGTGATTGTATTCTAAGAGCTATATTTCTCCAGAATTTCATTGAATATTATCCATTATTTTTGAAAGAACATTGATTTGTTTAGAAACGCATAATTTTGCAATACTCAATTTTTTTTAAATAATAATAACAATTGGAATGAATTACAGTTTATGTATTTTTATTGTACAGCTCATAACGAACATTTTCCTTCTTTTTGTTGTTTTCCATGTTTTCCATATACGCACATACACACTAAATGACAATATTTTTTCATCCCCTTATATAATGGGGTGGGGCAATAGGGGTGACTAATGGCAAAAATTTCTTTGAGACCTTAGCTCCTCTTATATTTACTAAATACCAATTTCATGGACTCTTACTTGCTTTATTTATTTATTTACCCCAATTCACCCAAATTTACAACTCAACTCTTCAACGGAATAAAATCGAAATATAGTCTAGTTCCAAACCTCGTTAGAATACAGACGTGTGCCAAATTTTAAGTCAATATCTTAAACGGTTCCAGAGTAATCGTGAATACCAAAAAAACCAAAACCAAACCAAAACTACCAAAAAAATATAAGAAACAGACACACCGACGCGACAGACTGATTTTTTTTGCTCAAACTTAAAATATTGACGTTTCATGACATTCTAAGCCTATTTGAAGAATAAAAATTTTCAACAAACTTTTTTGCGTTAGTATACTTCCACTGGATGTGGAAGTAATACGCAGAAAATAGCATGACAAAGATATAAAAATCATTGTGTGCCGTGGACTAAACGATAGAAGTAAAGTTTCTACTTCAAGCATTTTCTTCGAGGAAACCTACTACGCATCCATACTACTCGAGGTAACCCACCGTGCATCCAATTTACTCGAAGAAAGCCACTGCGCATCCATAATTCTCGAGGAAACCTACTGCGCATCCATTGTACTAGAGGGAAGCCACTACGCATCCATACTACTTGAGGTAACCTACTGCGCATCTATAGTAGTCGAGAAAAGTCACTGAGCATCCAAAATACTCGAGAAAACCCACTGCGCATCCGTACTACTCGTGGTAACCTACTGCGCATCAATGGTACTCGAGGAAAGCCACTGTGCATCCATAACACTCGGGTGGTGGTAGAGGGATGGTAGTGGCGGTAGATGAAGTAAAAACATTTTTTGATGTCTTAGGTTCTTGTGCTTGGTTCACCTATTTACCCCAGTTCAACCCCCAACCCTTCAACGAAATAAGATCAAAATATAATCTAGTTCCAGGTCTCGTTAAAATACATACATGTACCAAATTTCAAGTCAATATCTTAAGCGGTTCCAAAGTAAACGTGCGCACAAAAAAGTTACAGACAGACCGACTGACAGACAGAAACTTTTTTTCCAAACTTAAAATCTCAACGTTTCGTGACATTCTAAGCCTATTTGGACAATAAAAATTTTCAAATTTTTTTTGCATTACTATAATTCCAGTTGATGTGGAAGTAAAAAGACAACGTAAATAAATTTTAAATATAAAAAGTCCACACTATAAATACTTAATAAATAATAATACATCAATGCAAGAACTTATTTTTCACAAAAATGATACACTAAATAAGGTTGTAAGTAACGCATTCCATAAATAATGGTTTAGTAGAAATATTCCCAAAGGCAGAGGTTCCGATAAGACACGGGGAAAGGGGATTGGCATGCGAATATGACCTGCGGTCGAAGCAGGTAGACACTGTTGTTTACATAATTTCGATTTTGAACACTCGTTACAAAGGATGACTCAAGTGTGTAATATGTTTACAACGGGTTAATTTAATTATAGAGTTCCTTGTTGGATTTCACGAATATGCGCCTGTAATAAAAGGTTTGTCCATTGCTCACTAGGTACCACCACGTATCGGATGGATAAATGCTATTCTTCTCTATGACAGTTGTCGAGGTGGTTCTCTTTTGCGAACATGGCGCCCTTAAAGGGAGTTAGTGTGGTAGTGTGGTATTTTATCAAGCAAATATAAGTTTGAAAGCGATATATCCCCAAGAACTCTGTTAGCAAGTGATGGCATATTCAGGATTGAGGGGGGTGGGTATCGTCCGTTTAGGGTAAAATCAACTTATTATTGTTAGTAGACATTAAAAAAAATGTTTTCTGATTTTTTCCATCCAAAAATAATTTGGGGCAAAAACCGCCCAAATCCACCCTCCTCCTTTATATGACCATACTTTACAACAATACGTTATTGATTATTTCGGGTATAATTCAAATTAAATTCATTTGAATATTTTTATGATTAAAGAATAATGTACTTGGAGGTTTACACAGGGATATTATGGCCATACTTCAATAATTTATTGCTGTCATAAATTTGTCGACAGATGTCGACCTAAACACTTCAATGCCTTTATGCGGCAGACATTTGTATGTCATTAAGACATAAATACACTTGACTGGCAAGGTTGAAATGAAATGAAATGGTACTTAGCTCTTATATGTTATTTATTACCTGGGTCCCGGGTCGTTTGTTTATATACTTGTTTCTTTATGCACCACACTGATTGCCACTAAATAACTCAGTATTAGTTATTTTCAAATATTAATTCTATTTCAACTTTGTTCTCTTGTTATGACAATATCGATTTACGCGGAATTTTTTGAGCTACAATTCTCCTTATCAAATTTAACGCAGTTTTACTCGGTATTTTCGCGTTTTAAGTGGGAGCGTTTCAGACGCACATCCGTTCACACGGACCTTTATCATTTGTCCATTTAAATTATCTTTCTCTATTATTAATATTTTACGTCAGAATGGAGGAAATCTGTGCTATGCTGCACATTTTTGCAGTTATCTCCGTCCTCGTTGCTCCTATTTAGTAATAAAATTATTCGTGGGTACTCCCGTTTTTTTGCTCTACAGACTGTATTAATGACTGTACAATATGACCTGATTCACTGGTCTTGGAAAGGTGCAGAAAAGGTAATTTACAAATGATCAGAAATTTTGATTTTCTAGGAAATGGCTCTATTGATTTTATTTTATTTATTTTTACTTGCCTTATTTATTTTAACGTCCTGGCGAAGTATAGCTAATGCTACTCCACCACTTAACCAGGACGGCGAGAAGAGATATGGTCACTCATCTAAGTGTCAGAATCGCCTGGTGTGCATTAACTTCGCTGATCGAGGTCTCGCCATTCGATCCGATACCTTACCTCACCTCTTCATACTTCATAAATCGATATGTCATTAATCTTATGAACTTTATGCTATGTTGTTATTAATTTGTATTGGAAAATTCCAGAAGAAGTAGTTTTCTGATGAATGAACATTAAAAATCGCTATTACCATTTACTCAGCCAAATAATATGAACTATACAGATGCTTGAGTGAGAATGTCAGTGCAGTAGAACTAGTGATGGGCAGAATCGGCAATTTTGAAAATCGGAATCCTTGGAATAATAATGGATATTGAGAATCGCAATCCTAGCTGGCTTAGTTCAGTTTTGTAGTGGTTGCAGGGCCAAATGATGGACGGAGGGGGGTAGGAATAAAAATGTTTTCGTCTTTGGTGGGCGGGGAATAGGAAGAAAGATTGATGAGTGGGGGAGAGGAGGGGGTACAGTTAAGAAGAAATTGGACTGAAAAATTGGGACTGATCAAATTTATAAAATGATCCGATTCTTCCAAGAATTTATAAAATAATCCCAATCTACCGATGACCATAATGACATGTCTATTTCACTACAACTTCCATCACTTTCCCTAAACATTTCGAATTAACTACGTTGTACTATGGGCAAGCAATAAATTGGTGTTTACTCTACCACTCTTGCTATCAAGCTGTACACCAAATAGATTTTTTAGTACACACAAATTAGATTAAAAAAAAAAGCACGAAATAGGTTAATAGGACATTGTTTATGCAGAATTTAACGACAAATTTTTTATTTCCTAGACTTTCTTCTCTTCCGACGAACGGTTTAAAAGATAAAAGTGAAAAACTAGCTTTAGTCAAGGGTGTTTATTTTTGTAAAAAAAGGGGAAAATTGGGGGGAACTTTTCGGGTATCTATTTCTAACACCATCT